>JBAMBI010000065.1:3600000-4200000 GCA_037043535.1 Drosophila putrida
CTAAACTACACTAGAGACTACGGCCTCAATCAGGCGTAATAATGTCTCTGTTAAATTGCCAACTAACATTTAACATTTAACGAACCGTTGGCTTTAATTAAAAACGAAAGGTTTCTCATCTGTCCATTTCCCCGTTCCCCGTTCCACATACGCATATCAATTACGTAGACGATTAAGCCAAACAAACTGCCAACTGATTGCCAATGCATGCCTAAGTCAATTCTAAAACCAAACTTGGATGCACTCCACAAAATATACAGAAAAAAAAAACAACAGCAGAAAAACCAAAGTCGCTTCTAGTCTTCGATATGGACGTCGTCTCTGCTCGTGTCATCATTAGAAAAATTGTTGCAGCGAGGAGAGAGCAGAGATTGGAGGGGAAGAAGAGTTACCGCGTTACGCACACGAACTGTCAACTGGCTAATAGGCACAAAGGAAACTGGTTAAGAAAATTGCAGCCTTGATTGCATGTGACCACAACGCGACACGCACGAGGCGCACGGGGAGGAGGAGGAGGAGAAGGAGGTGGATGTGGATGTGGTTGAGGAGAAGGCCAAGTCGAACGCTTCCAACGGGGCCTTAATTTGGCTTAAATGGCTAACCAAATTGCAAGGCAGCAACAACACTATGCAAATGTCTTTCTGTGTGTGTGTGTGTGTGTGTTTGGCGTGCGTGATAATAATTTTCCAATTTCATGCAATTTAATTTCCGTTGTCATGCGCAAAAGTATTTACGTTATGTCGCTATTTTCTTTACGCTTCAAATTTTCACAGCGCCATTTAATTGTGTTGATTTTTGAGGGGAAGTCGGTCGAAGAGGTGTCTATAATTGCATTTTCTTGTAATCGTTGGTTTATAGTGCTTTTAGCCATAACTAAAAGTAGTAGCTATTTAAGTCCAGCTAACTGTGATTTTAGGTCGACTTTAAAGAGCTATAAAAACATATAAGCAGCGGATTCTAATAGTAAATTTATGACCACTGGAAATGGGAAACAGATTTAACGAATTAAATATAATATATGCTAAGAAAACGTATTGACAGAAAAGACCTGAGTAAATGAAAGCTTTAGTTCTCTTAATAGTACTCTTAAATATAACTATTGAACTTCTTTAAAAGACTGCATCCATTTGTGATATATTCTAAACATAAGTATTAGTTCAAATCTTATTTTCTAAATTAAATTTTGAAGACTTATATACTGAGTTTCTTATAACTTTAAAACCTATGACGATAAAAATAGAATAATAATAATAATACCAGGAAATGTCAAATGTGCAAAGTTCAATTGGATTGTTGTATCTTGGATTGGATGCCTTTTGCTAAGACCACGTGACTTCTTCTCAACATCTATGGCAATGTTTGACTTCAGCCAATCTTTGCACAATGTACACGTTAATCGCATTGCGCCACATACAACAACAACAACAATAACAACAACATTTTGTAGAGAAGATCTTGGTAAGAGCCAGAGTGAGGAAAAAAAGAACCAGTCACCCACTTGGGCAGCCCATAAAGTGGACAATTCATGGCTAGTTGGCCATTGGCGGCAGCACACGAACAACAAACAAGAGACAACTTTGTTCCCACCTTGATCCCAATCAACCTTTGGTGACACTGCCAACGACATCCTTAGCAGCCTCCGCCTCATCTTCATCCTCATCCTCATTTTTATCCTCAACCGCAATTGTTGCCTTAACATGGATGCCGCATAGCTTGGAATTTTTTTTTCTTTTCGCTTCTTTCCACTCGCCTCGCCAATTAATTAAGCGGCACGAGAAGCAGTTGTTGTCCATGTTGCAGACTGCCAAGGCATGTGCAGCATGCAACAACAACAGCAACATCGACTGTTGTGGCAGCGTCAAACTGAACAACAAATTTGTTGAAAATTGGCCATGGAGCGCATTCTAATTCTATTAGCTAAAGAACCGCAAGGCAATTATGAGTGGACGAGGACATTGTCGCCTGGACATTTAACTTCATGCCTTTAATTTCCGCACGCTCAGCAGGCGCCAAGAGAGAGAGAGAGAAGAGACAGTGTTGGGAAAGAGAAGGGAAAGCTGCAAGTGAAGGAAGTATAAAAATATTTGCAATTTCGGAGCAGAAACCCCCAAAGGGTTTCCCCAAAAACAACGCTTTAAAAGTTTAGCTTACGCGCATTTTAATAAATAACTATAGTAGAGAATCTTATACTGTCCAGCAAATACCCTGTAAAAACGAGTACTAAGAAATACTAACTATTCTTCTAGCATAAGTAATCAAGTTTTATATTTTAAATTTAGCTGTAAAATTTTGAAATAATTGTACTTTAAAATTGATTGATTGATTGAAAACTCCAGTCAATACAACACTTTTTCGCACTTACAGGGAATCGTTGGCAATTATTTTGCTTTACGCTTTCTACTGAGTTTTACGGGTTATTAAATGCGTGTGTGTGTGTTTGTGTGTGTGTGTTTGTGTGAGTCTGTTGACCAAATAATTTTCCGGACAATTTTTAATTAAAATTGTTAATAAAAACATTAAAAGACAATGGAAATATTAAATAAAAAATACTATAAAAAATGTTTGGGGGTGGGGGACAAAAAAACGTTCCAACTATTTGCATATAAAACAGACACGCCCATTTGCATAGTACGCGTATTACTTTATAATTAAAGAAAAACGGCAAAACTTTCATAGCAAATGTCTGGCAATGACGAGCACATCAGAATAGCGAAGCTATTAATGATGATATTTTCCAGCCGGCGAAACTTTTTTAATAAGTTTGTCAAAAAGTCTGGCAAATGTGCCACACACACACACACACACACACACACACACACACACACACACACTCACACTCACACTCGGGGGAACAGAAAGAGAGGAAGATAGGAAAAGAGAGGGAGGGAAAACTTGTTGGGCTGTCAAGCAGCACATAATAAAGATCCAAGCATTGGAGGTTGGCATTTGGCATTAGGCAACTTCAACCAAATTTGTAGCTGCAGCTGCAATATCAGTACAACAACAACAACAACATTAAATGTATGCAGTTGACCTTTAACACCTACACGAAACACCTACATAAGAGTTTTTCAGGAGGTGGGCAAACAAATTTAACAAATTACCCTCAAAGCAAATAAGCAATCAACATAAATTGCATTTCATTCCGCATTTTGCCTGTGGCCAGACATAAATTTTAAGCGAATTTTTGTGTTTATCTTAACAAAATGTTTGAATGAGTTAACAAAGTTAAAGTGCAAAATGTGCAACATGCTGACAACTATAATTAATATGTTATATAAATAAATATTATGAGGAACTTGGAAATTTAAAAAAAAGATTGTTTGTTGATTCGCTTAAAGGAGAAAATGTAAAATTTTATTTTAACGCTTCACAGTTCAATTAGAACTAAAACCCAGATAAGCAGATTCTTATTCTTACAAAACTATAGATTAGATTCAGATCAAGTATAAAGTCAACTTTTATCAAGGGGCGTCGGTGGTGTAATGGTCAGCATAGTTGCCTTCCAAGCAGTTGATCCGGGTTCGATTCCCGGCCGACGCACAAGTCAACTTTTTTTGACCCATTTTTATAGTTTTCTAATTTATGCATTTCTTTTTTTGCTGTCTTTCATTATCAATTTATCGTATTTATTCATATTTTATTTGAAATATTAAATGATTGATTCGAAAATTACCTTATTTCCTTTATCTAACGGCGCATTCTGATTTGATGCTTTGCATATTAAATTGTTAATTTGTCGGCCTAATCAAAAAGTTGGCCCCAAACACAAATTGTCCATTAGAAGGGGCATCAGTCTGGCCATTATCATTCAGGGCGATTAAATGTTTATCGATTGACATTGTTGGTGGTCCCTCCGTTACCCTCTTTTGCTATCTCCTCACTCCCTGTCTTTACTACATGTCAACGCTGTCAACATAATTAACGACAAATGCCTGGGACTGGCGGCAAAAGTCTCACGGCATGACAAGAAGCTACGGATGGGCTTTCCAAAAGTGATGCCACTGCCACACGGAGGTTGCCCACCCTCAAACCCTCTCCACGTTTCTGATCCTGCAACTGGTCGCATTGTAATTTCCACGCATAATTACACAAATATGCGATGCCTATGCAAATGAGGAGTGGCAACGACTTTCTGTGGACTTCCTGGACTTGGGGCGGTGTGTGTGTGTTGTGTGTGTTCCATCATTTGTTGGTTATTTATATGTCGGGTGATTACGCGCAATTAATGCATCAATGCTAGTTATTGAATATTGAATACTAATGATTTCTGCCACACGGTGTGGCATCCACACACAATATAATTGCGCTCGTAAATTGCAAAGTCAGCGAAATGCTTAAGAAATTGCTCTCTCTCTCTCTATCCCTCTAGGGGAAAAGGAGAATAGGAGAATAGAAGGAGCCTCTCTAGAGTAGGCGCTTGATCTGCTTGTCTAGCCGTTGTCATTCCTAGCAGACATTTTCCAGACACACTGTTCGCCCTGTGGCCATATCTCATTGTCATAACGGACAGTGCTGACAGTAAATAATCCATCAATAATTGCATCTTCACTGAGCTGACATCGAGTTTTTCCGGTTGCTTTCTGGGGAGGCTGACTAGACACTGTCCATGGCCATTGCCATGGCCAATGGTTTATGTCAATTGTGTTGACATTAATCATGGCAGTTTTGATTGTGCAACGTCGGGGAACTGCTCAAAACTGGCCACCCAAGGGTTATGCCACCAAAACTAGATCTGCTTATCAGTTTGCGACAGGTTGTCCATTACCAGTTGCAGTAGCAGACTTGTGAATCTACTCTACACAGAAGTCAAACTGGATATTGCAATAAAGCAATAAATGATGATCTCAAGTAATCAGAAGAGCTGTCACTGCACCAGTCACGATTCGAGATATCAACAATTAGTTAAAAATAATCTAGTAGAGTGACTTCCTTAGCAGACATTTTTATCTAGTCCAGTCAAAGCTCTTTCATTAATAGAATTTTCATGTTTCCCATAGGAAAAGCATTACTCTTTTTGCAACTGTTGATAGTGGGAGAAAAAAAACTATGATAAATAGATACCACTAGATATCACCCTAGATTTTATCACACTTTAATCTGTTAAGATTACTATTCACACATTCAAAACACTTCATTTTTTTACAATTGTCACTGCTATGAATTAAAAGAATTAAGCATGAATAAAAATAAATGCAAATAGTCATTAAATTAATGCTATCTACATAGTTTTCTGTTTCATATTTCTTTACTATCTCAATTTATTTATTTAAATACAGTTGTTTATTAGTTTCTTTATCTATAAAATAAATAAAATAGATATATGCTAATACGAAGTATCAAGAAATCTTTTGCTTTGTTTTTATTAAATTAGTTGTGATGAACAACACGATTGTTAAGATTTTCTAAATAAATCCGGAGTAAAAATAACGACTTTTCTAACCTACTTCTTAGACATTAAATTCAGACTAACATATGACCTTAACGTCTTTAAGAAAGAATACAATTTAAGCTCTTTGTAGTAACTTGGACTTGCTAATTTACACACAAACAGAAGCTGACAGCTGCCCATAGTCTTGGCAGTAAAGCATTGTAAACACTCACATATTTAAACACTCTTCACACACACACACATACAAATACACACATTCACATGAGCAAAACACACACACAGAAGAAGCAAATTGTTATACACTTGATGTAGTTTGTTTATATTTGTTTATGTTAAATATTGAAGTGCATATGAAGCCACTAAAAGAGAGCGCCACTTCAGAGCTGGGCCAAGACTTTTCAGGTCAACTAATGGCTGCATTTCGGTAAAGGTAACAGCCAACCAACGACAACAACAACAACAGCAACAACAACAGGAGCAACAACAACAACGATACCACTGAGAACTTTTACTGTAAAAGTGGATTTTCTTTTACGCCATTTTGCGGTATTTTACGTTTCTTTCGTGGCCGTTTGCCAGCTTGGCTTTTATTTACGTTTTGCTTCACACACACACACACAGAACTCAACTCGTTTTCCCGCTTTTCTTTTCACCCTCCGAGCTGTGCACTCCCCCGCTTAAGCCAACCGATACAAAGTGGTGCTCGTGGCGGCTTCCATCCGCAAAAGTGTTTGTAGCCGCCGTCAGGTAGCGCCAGGAGGCTGCCCCACTCTCTTCACCACCTTCTCCACCAGACAAGCTCCCAGTCGGGTAGGCAATGCATTTGGGTCAGGGTTCAGCGGCAGACGCAAAGAAACTCTGAGCTGACATAGAAATGTCGAAGAAATATACAAGAAATGTGTATGTGTATGCGTGTGTGTGTTTGTGTGTACTTGAGTGTGTATGACTGACTTGGCAAAGGGGCAAAGCAAAAGCCGTTCGAAAGTGGCTAATATTTCAATTCCTTCTTTAAATGCCAGCCTAATGCAGCTTGAGCTTAATTTTTTAATATTCCAATGCTTTGAGTTTCACTAACACTAGAACTAAGTGCTTGAAACTGGCTAAAACAACTTGAAGAACTTTATTTGGTACAAATTTCAGTACAATTTTTCCAGTTATTAAATTTTTGGAATACAATTTCTTTTACTCTCATCTCTTATAGAGATTGTTTTATAGAATAGACTTAAGGAGTCTATTATAAGCCAAGAGCTTAAGATAAGTTTTTGTTTACATTTTTTGTTCAATAAAGAAAAGGCGCGTCGGTGGTGTAATGGTCAGCATAGTTGCCTTCCAAGCAGTTGATCCGGGTTCGATTCCCGGCCGACGCACAAGTAGTTTTTTTATATTTTATTTATTTTAATTAAATTAGTTTTAATCACAGGACAATAATAGAATTTACGCAATGTTTACATAAAAATGATCTAAGACTGAGTTTAGAATAAATCTGAACCAATTTTTAATCAAAAGAAAGAGGAGATTGGAAGAAATTTATATTGGAGTCAACTTTTTCCTATTTTCCAATATAAGATGGGTTGCAAATGGTTTAACTGCCTTTTCCAGCAATCAGCGATAAGAATTTAGATATTCCTATTAGTTTTACTAAATGTTGCTTACCATATTCTATGTTTACTTTAATAAGTCAACCTCAACTACAATAGACTCTCATGGTTAATTTTATAATAAGCAATTGAGCTTCTATTCAAGCAACTCACATAATCTTGACCACATGAACGGAATGGCATAACAAGATTTACAGGGCTATAAGTGTACTCGACTAAAACCCATCGTAAACAGCCCAGGGGCGCAGTTGCAAAACTAATCCGCGCCATTCAACAGACACAACAACAACAACATTAACAACAACAACACATAAGCCACGTTGAGGCGACTGCAACACTAACAATCAAATCAGGCAATCAACTGTCGATTACTTAAGCCATTTTCAATCAACACGACGGCGCCATGGCTAACACACACACACACGCACACACAAACGCACACACGCACACACAAACGCACACACACAAGCAATTTACAAATCTCAAACGCACAATAAACGCAATTACAAACGGCAGCGAGAGAGAGGGCAATAGGAAGAGAGTCAGAGAGCGTAAGAGAGAGAGAGGGTGAAGGAGTGTGCGTGTGGCAGTTATAGAAATAGCTAGACCGTTATGTGTGTGGCCGCAGGCCGCAAAACGTGGCAAAGGAAATGAAAGCCACGCAAAGTATAGGGAAACAACGAGGCGTATTCGCAATGTGAATTTGCTAGCGCATTCCAACCAACCATCCATCAATCAATCAATCAATCATGTTATACGCATGCATATTGCCAAAATGATTCAAGAACACAGCATTTGCGATAAGTGGACCGATGGGGATCCGAAAATGCCCAAACATGCAATCGGCAGTAAATTATTTCCATCGAAAAACTAATCGAAACTTCAGATACAGATTCAGATACAGATACAAATTCGAATGTGACAAGCAAAAATTGTATCCGTGAGATACACGCACTCAATGCATAACAAATGGCATATTATTCGCATTTGTATCTGTTTGAGTGGCAACAATATTTGTATTGCATAAATAATATAACTACTTGCAAATTGATTGCCACAGATACAATAACCAGACAATAAACCAAATTCTCGCACTCGTATCTCACAGATGCAAATCCATCGCATAGCTGCAGTTGACAACTAAGTGACATTGCAGATGCTGAGATTTGAATTCTGAATTTTGAATATCTAATGCAATATTATACCGAATAGTTACTTATTCAACTAACGAGTGGATATCATTTTTATATTAGAGATACAGTACGCAATCTGTGGCATGTTTCTTCGGTGCACAGCTGTCCATTTGTAAATTTCAATGATGGCTTAAAACTTGAACCTACTTCAAGATGCTCCACATTTTCGAATTCGTAAAGTCCACTTCCGTTTTTGTTTTGATACGTTTATAAGTGGATTTACTTGAATGTTGTTGTTGCTGTTGTTGTTGTTGTTGTGTTTACAACCCCCTTACAACTTTCATTTTCATTATGTCATTGTCTTTAACATTTACCGCCCTCCATTTCCATTTCCAGGACACATCCCAAACTTGTCCCGGCGGTAAAATAAAGTTACAATTTTTATAACGATTTCAGTTTTTTGTATTTCTGTTTTTTTCACTTTTTTCCATTCTTTGCTGGCATTCTTCTCATTGTTTTCTGTGCGCTCCTTTATCCCCAATTCATCTGTTTTGCATATTTCTTTGTTATGGTTGTATTATTTTCATTTTTCTCTTGCAGCTTTTCTTTCTCTCTCTGTCTCTTTGTGATTGTATAACGTAATCTCCGAATACTTTGTGTCCGTCTGTTCGGGTTGTAAAGAAAATCTGCTGGAAATATATGCAAATAAGTACAGTTTGTGCTTTAATTTGAAAGAACTGAACTTTTGAGTGTGACCTTCGCATTAAAGTTGGCGAAAAGTTGGAGAAAAGTTAACAAGAAGCGATGGTATGAAGGCAAATAACAAATGTAAATGTGCAACCGTAATACTTATAAGTGAAAATTCTCAACAAGGAAATACAACAAGGTTCAAGTAAAGCTGAAGATAATTTTGGCCAAGCATCGACTAGTTAATACCCTAATAAAGCAAGGTATCAGACACTCATAGATAAGCTAAAAAAAACTTACTTATACACTCTTTCTGTTATTTTAAATAATTATATTGTAGCACACTTGTGATATGATTTCGTATCTGTGTATCTCTTGGCCATGTTTAAACACATGTCTACGCATTTGATTTGACCAAGATATGTTGAGTATTTAAGCCCCCGTTGATTGCCATAAATTTGTTGAGGAAAGGCTTCAGCTGTGAATTCAATTTCGGACGTCATAAACTTATGCATTGTATATAAATTGTTAGCAATTGCTGATAAGTTGTATTGATGGATTTGATAACCAGTAGATAACTGTAGTACAATCTAAAGCAATTGCCCAGCTATGGCCGATGCTTAATGATTCACTCAAAAATAATGGTGGCAGCAATAAAAAATATACTTCTATTCCGCATTGTGTAACAAAACAGTAAAATATTCCAAGAAATTGCACTTAAATTGAAATTTAAAAAAGTATATGACTTGCGTTAAATAATAAAATTAAGTGCTTTTAATATTTCAAATAATTCAACTGATTTGTGAGTCATAGGAACAAAGTAATCTCAGCAACTTTGAACTTATAGATAGATAATACAAAACAATGATTCTTATAATGTACTATAGGGTAGATAAGACTTAGTAATGCTACTTCTGATATTGGGAAGTTCAAGAGGCAAGTAAATATTCTGTTGGTCACAAAATCCATACTCGTAGGTAAGTCAGCAGGTAGAATAGAAATAACTTAAGCTCGGTAAACATGACACTGAAGATACCCTACAGATATACAGGAATTGTATTTGAGATTGGTAAACAAGAAACTAGATTTAAGTTTCTATTTTACAGATAATTTTATACTTATAAATTTATATACAGGAATTATATTTATCTTCTATTTGAGGTTGGTAAACAAGGAACTAGATTTAAGTTTCTATATTAAATCAAATCGATTTCAAATCTACTTCCTTTGCTTGATAACGTTCAAAGAGGTTCTTTTAAAAACTCTACTTTAGTATACGCAGTAAATAGTATTGCACTTAAGCTACTTATAAGTAGTTATAATAACTATTATCAGAGTCTTGTAATGGAAAATATTGCAAGGAATATTCTCAAGTGCCGCCAATTGACGTGAGTTGTAGCGGTCAGTTAAGCGGCAAGTTTCAGTTCTAATTTGTTAGCCAAAGTTAAAGGAACATGTTTTCACCGGTTGGAATTATCCTTCTGCTATGTATATCCCTAACTACAGCTGAGTTAAGGGTTATGAGTGGCAATAGTCCACGTCAATGCTACAGCTGCGAGGGCATCAATTGTCAGCGTACCACACGGCAAAATGCGACTGTGGCATGCAACGATCTACTGGACATTTGTGTGACTGTCTTTGAGGACTGTAAGTAGTCAAGTGGCTAATAAATATAGATACAAACTTATATGTCTCACCTTACAGTCAAGGTCAGCGAAAGGGGCTGTCTTTTGCAGCTCTCCCAGGCTGGCAAAGCCAAGTGCGAATCAAAGGACAAACAATGCCAGAAGTGCAGCGGAGAACTGTGCAACAATATGGGACGCATTGATTTTCAGTGCATTCAATGCAACGGTTCAGAGGTAAGTTCATCAATAATTCCAATAAAAAGAGACTTTGCTATTTCACGCTCAATTTTACACAGGACTCCAAGTGCAACTCGGAAGGAAACATTTTAAAAGCCTCGCAGTGTGCGGCGCCCACTTCAAGTAATTCCTATTGCTATGTGAAGGTCGTGGGAATGAATCTACAAAGAGGATGTGCATTGAGTGTGAAGGAGCAACAGAGTTGTCTTGGCGACGACGATTGTAGCCTTTGTCTGCCCGAAAATGCACCTTACTTGGGTGCGTGCAACAATTACAATCTGAACTTCAAGTCTGGTGCGGCACAGGGTCAACAACTATTTGGCCCATTACTTGGATTCCTCACCCTGGTGGCTCTTCGAGTACTGCAATAATTTATGCTCTTTATTAATCACAAATAAACGCAATCACAACACAAGTAAATTATATGTTGAACATTTTGGGTTTTTTTCTGCTTATCGCAAAGGGGAAGATAGTTGGCCAACATGTGATAATTTGGCAAAAACAAAAATAACAGAGCAAAAATCAATAAAATATCAAGCAATTTTTTCTGAACTGTGGTTGAAAGGCCTTTCAATGTTATTTATTTTATAATAAATCTGAATAAAATTCAATTATAATTGAACTTAATTGACAAAAGCAATCTTAAAGTACAAAGGGAAATGTGTATAATCAATTACACATCTTCAATATTATTTTAAATTTGTTGACATTAAGCTGCTCGTTGGGAATTATTGGTAATGGAATTCCATGTACTTCTCACATTCATAAGAACATATTTTTAAAAGATGCACGTTGAATTGAATAATATTTAATAATATTTTATTTAACTTACCTTCTGTGACTGAAATGCGAATATATTATTTTTAAATACCTTAAAGCTATAAATGTGTTTGTAGCTCAAATTTAAATATAATTGTAAGGAGTTTCAGATTCCTGGGACATTTTTAAAGATAAAGAGTCAGAGAGTTGGATAAAATTGGATAGCATTTAAGGTTTACTAGTCTATTTTTTAATACTTTTTAAGGCTAATTAGCCCATTTTTCTCCAATGATTGGCTTACAATTGTGTGGTTGGTCAACAGATACAACAAAAGATCAGTTTTTATATAGTTTATATAAAAACTACCTATATTTACTACATTATCTCCTAGCTATCAGTTATGCAGCTATACCTAAGCTAGGTGCTACAATTTTTCCATCTGTCAAGTGTTTTTCAGTACATAACTGGCATTGAGTGCACTTCAAATGCCGCTCAGTGTATAAAAGGTGAACCTATTAACCATTCGCCTTACAGTACAAGCTCTAATATGAAGGTTAAAGTAATTCTCAGTGCATTGCTGCTGATCGGCTGCTCGGCAGGACTCGCTAAAGCGAATACAATCACAAGCTGCTATAGTTGCTATGGCATCAATTGCCAACGGACATCTCTGAACCAGGAACAGAAGTGCTCAGACTCTCTGGACTATTGTGTGACCATCTATGATGAAGGTAGGTTGACATTTGTTAAGCAATTGAATCGGTAACTCAAGTCATTTCTTTTCTGTAGCCAAGGTGCTTTACAAGGGATGTTCCCTGGAGATTCCCGTTCAGCTGCGTCATCGCTGTGAGTCCCGATCCAATGGCTCCTGCTTCAAATGCAACTCGAACAAATGCAACAATGTGGGCTCCAATAATTTTGCCTGCGTGCAGTGTGACTCCAGCAAGGTATGCCAAATAATCTCTGTCTCTGATGCATCCATTAAGCTATAACATCTTAACAGGACTCCTCATGTGCTGAGAATGCGTCCACTTTGACTCCAACAGTTTGTACGGCTCCATCAGCTCCCAACTCATATTGTTATGTCAAATCCTCAGGATCAAGTAGCAGCATTGTACGGGGATGCTCTACAACTATGGCTGACCAGAAGACTTGTCTGGAGGATGCCAACTGCCTGCTATGTTCACCTGGAGACATTCGTGGCTGCAATAGTGTGAATATTGCCACAAGTTCAAATGTTGGCAATCGATTCATTCGCTTTTTACGCTAGTCTAAGAATTTCACGAAATGTATGCAATGCTTCTATAAAATAAACCTAAGGAAAACTAAAATCAAAACCCATCTAAAATATTTATTAGTTTCAGAGCACATTGCGTATGCGTTATGTGTACTTATAGCAGATCCAGCATATGGAGCGCTTGTAGACTACCTCTTAAAGTACTGTCACTAGTTTTAACAATAAAATGAAATTGAGAACTAAAACTGCTAAATATTTTAGCGTTTTTTATATGTTAGTAACTCACTTTTGAGTTAGTAACATACTTTTAAGCAAATCTAAACACAAGCAAAATAAGGTATAATTCTAATATGTTTTTAAATACATAAAAGTTGCTCAAATAATAAAATCTAAGCAGATATAGAAATAAAACTGTAATTAATTTAAAATAACCACGATAAAATATACTAATCACAACTGAATATTAGATTTAAAAAGTTCGTAAGCTTCTCTAACAAATAAAATTATTTACTAAAATATATAGAAATATGGCTGAGAGATTTAATTGAACAGAATATTTCCGTTAAAAATAGTTTTATTCGTCAAATAACTTAATTAAGGCAGGATATATATATTTTTAATCATAATAAAATAGTCTTATCTAAATATCACCTTTGATGTAATAAAAACGAAGCTTTACTTATCAAAATGATTAATTCCAAATTATTTGAATGATGGATGAGAAGATGTAATCAAAAAGAATAGATAAATACCCACAATATTCTCAAGTCATTTATTTAACAACAAATATGTATTCCATCAAATATAAAACAAATAAACCTTATAGTAAATTTGATAAACGATATTCGATATGTCCGTAATCTTTACACTGTAATCACGCACCCATCGCTAATGACACAAATTGATCACAGTATTGTACCGTGAAAACTTCCATATAATGTGTAAACATGTTTATTTGCTTATGACTAAGGAAGACTGAGTGCAACAACCATTAAAGTACATTAAAAGCATTTACAAGAGAATCCAAATCGTGAATTGATTGCACAATTCTAAAGTGTAAACAAATAAATGCAACAAATGACACCACTAATAACATATACATTATTCAGTTATCAAAGAGCTTGACTTTGGTTTAACTTCAGATACTTGTACTACTTGATAGAAAGGCTTTAGGGAACCGGCACTAATCAAGACCAACATGTTGTTTGTATTGTACACTTCAATTCTAATGACTCTCTATCTCAAGTACACCAAAGTTTATATAAAGTGATGTGCGAATCAATGCTTAATCAAATGCCAAATTAATCAGTTCCAATGTCGATGAAGAAGTGCGCAATTCTATTCGTTTTATGGACTCTGCTGCAGGCAACTCTGATCCTGGCATCAGAGTCCTGTCTGTACTGCCGTGGCATTAATTGCCAGAGGAGCAGCTATCAGGCTACAGAACAATGTGTGGATCAGCTGGACTCGTGCATTAGTGTCTTTCAGGAGGGCATGATTCAGGCTCAAGGATGTTTTGAGATGTTAGAAGACAGCTGGAGGCAAAAGTGTGAAAACAAACACAATTCCCGTGCTCAATGTGAGATTTGTGTGACTGACAAATGCAATAATGTGACTTCCCCGCAGCTGTCGTGTTTGCAGTGTCAGGACACTGAGGTAAGTAAAAAGCTACCATTCTAAGAAATTTAATTTAAGATATTCTGTATTAAAGGATGAACTCTGCCGCACTGCACCAGAGCAACTTCCTTCACAAATCTGTGCCATTTCTCACAGTGGACGCAATCTGTGCTATGCCAGTATCAAGGATCAACGAGTCGAAAGAGGCTGCTCATTAACCATGTCTCAACAGCGATCTTGTCTCTCCGATGCCAACTGTCAGCTATGCGATCCCTTAGATATTAAAAATTGCAATAATCAGCTGCTTGAGGATAACACAACACCAACAGATCCACCAACTGAGCCACCAACCACAACCACTTCGAGTTCTAGTTCTTCCTCAACCAGTGTCAGTACTAGCACCAGTACCAGCACTAGCACTACCGGCACTAGCACGAGTACTAGCACTAGTACCAGCACCACTGTCATCGTCACCACTTCAGAGACGACCTCGTCAACAACAGAAGATCCCACGAGTCCAACTACGCCCAAGCCAAACGGTGCCACAAGCTTCTCTGTTAAAAAAGCTTTAGTTTTTCTGGCCATTTCTCAGCTGGTTTTTACTTTTATATACCTCTAATAAATAATTTGGGAAAAAACGTTGGGTTAATTTATATGGTTCTGAGTTCCCACGACCTTCCCTCTATCATAATACTAATGTTAATCTAATAATTGCTAAACGATTGTTCATGTTCATAAATAACGCTAACAAATACTCATCGTAACGAGTCGATCAATGGGGTTTACAAAAGCAATTAATATACCATATAGAAATTCGAAAAACAGATAGCATGAAAGGTCTTAAGGATAAATAAACGTTCTTTCAACAATAAGCTTATTAATAACTAAAGTTAACAATAGTTCAAATAATCTTATCATAATAAATAACAAGGCGATATAAACCGAAAGTTTAATCGGGCTTTATAGACCCAACTTTCTAGTTCGAGGAATACCGACAGTAAACTTAACTTAGGTCCAAACCTCTCAAAAAAACATTATTATGATTATAGTAATCTTTAATAAGATTAATTTAGATTATAGAGCCTTGTGAAATTAGACGCCTAGTAACACCCGAAAAGCTGATAAACTATACACATAACTTCAGAGAGAATTTGTAGATTTGGAATTATAATAAAAGCAATATCTCAAACTTTTATCACACTCTGAGAATCAACCTATCGATTGCCACATGACGAACTTATTGAATGATAATATTGAAGTGCAATGAAATTCGCAATTATATATAGTGCAGTGGTAAATGCATTTCCTGATTGTTCATTGAGTCAGTATAACGATCAACTTGGCCATAAGCGTGTGTATGGCCTGCAGAGAACAAAAAAAATACCCATAAAAACAATAGCTAAACATTTTGTGTACTTAGTTTGGAGAGCTGCAATCGTTAAATTATTGGGTTATCGTGGCCTTATCTCATCCATTGGCTAAAATGACGAAAATCGAACTACACGAAAATAAACGTGTTTTTTCGGCTAAATTCTGTGATTATACGACGCCTTTTGGCTTATCTTTCTGAAATTTGTTTTTGCTTTTTATGTTAATTCCCAAAGTTCAGAGTATATGTAGTAGGTATAGTCGGTATCGTGGGTGTTATAAATAACAGCGAATAGAAATTCGCTTTATCGGACAGTGTCATATAATCGTAGTCGTTATTGTAAGGCAATAACTTTTCTAGTTCGGTTTTGAACGGTGATACGGCTCTTGATAAGTCTATAAAAGGCGCTGCTAGCCTGGCCGCAAAATTAGTTACCCGATTCTAATTTTGTTGGTAATACGCGTCGGGTAAAAACCATCGATCATGAGACTGACCACAGCAGGAGTAGCTCTGCTACTTCTGGTATTTTATACCAATAATCCAAGTGGTAGGTTCAACCGAGTGTGACTCATAAGGATAATTAGAAGTTCAAGTGAAGTGTTCTTTATAATCAAAAATGGGATAACAAAATGGATTCGCAAAAAGGAAAATTAAACTAAAATCGCAAATCGTGAAAGTGAAAATGTTTCCAAAAATAAAATAAAACTAACTAATAAATAAAGAATTTAACAACTTATTAATTAATTAGCAAGAAATAAATATACTTATATACAAAATGAAAATTTTAAGTATTCTTAATACTTAACGCCCAAGGATCAAAAAAATACAGTTAAAAATGAAATTGTGAATTTAATACAAATCCTGCAAGTCCTGCCTGCCAAACCATATAAAATGATTTTGGATCTAAAACCTATTGAACTTAAGCGGACGTTATATTAGATAACGCTTATGAATCATAGTTGTTTTTTTTTGATAATTATACTGCTTATCTGCCCATTGAACTGTGCCGAACTCTAAATTGAACTGTCTGTTAAGCAAAATATGACCGATACAGTGATTCACAAAGTATCTGATTAATCGGTTATAAAAATGAAAGTGAATCGATTGACATGAAGTGCTTTTTTAAAACATAATCTTATTATAATGTTTAAAAAAAAAACTTGTATACTCAAGTGGATTTATTTAGAACTAAATTTTGCACTTTGCCTTCCTTTTAGGGTGTCCAGATTGCAGGTGTTGGATTATCTTTGGGGCATAGATTTATAGAAATTGATTAACGAGATTATTACTGGCTTTTTTTAAATTCATCCATGAGGAATTCTTATACGTTTAATCGTGATTATATAATCATATATATATGCGAACATAATATCAGCACCACTAATTAACTTATATTAGCTACCTTCATGATGGTGTATATGAGATGTTGTAAAACGATAGCGCGATTCGATGGTCGGCCATAAATAACAAGGCAATTGTTGCGGCCATAAAACTAGCCGAAAGATTAGCACTTAATAACTTTGAATGTTCTTGTTGCTAGACTAGTAGATACTCTGTATATATTCAAAAATGTGAATTAATAAAATTACGTATCTTAGAATCAAGGTTTTGTGAAAACTTTAAAACAAGTTAAAGGAGGGACCCCCACCTAAAATTCCAACAAAATAGAAAAAAATTGATTTTTTTTAAAATAACTAAATGTAGTAGTAATCTATAGATCAGATTAGTCATTATTTCCTGCATGGGAATTGGTATTGTTTTCCTTAATTTAAACATATAAATATCTCAACAGATGCTTGGACACACAGCTTCCACACGGGTCCAATTAATTGCTATGAGTGCTCCAGTACTGAGGAGTGTGCAGCAAGTGCAGGAAGGCTAAAGAAATGTGAGGGCAACGATGCCCAAAGCTGCATGGCGATCCTTGAAAAGGGAATCGTCACCCGACGAGGATGCAGTGACAATCTAGAGGAAACTTGTAAGGATGGAACTTGCTACGAGTGTCGTTCCCATGGTTGTAACAATTTGAAGGACGACTCGAAATTGATCGACTGTTTGGTGTGCGATGCTGAGCTTAATGATAACTGTGTTCATGATCCTGAACTGATTAAGGAGACTCGTCAATGTAACGAACAGTGTATAACGGCACTCTATCCTCGCACTAAGGATGCAGGTGCACCTTTAGAGCTTGTCCGTACTTGTCTAGATGATCTCGACTTGGATGATCGCGAGGCCTGCGTCGACGGCACTCTGGATAACTGTGCGGCTTGCAGCACCGACAACTGCAACAATGTTGAGATGGGTGTTCGTGGCAGTTGCAACTTTTGCACTGACGGCAAATGCGATAGTCCACAATCGAAAACTTGCCGCGCCGTTGCAGCCAAGGGTGAGAAGGAACAATGTTTCATCCAGCTGAACGAGGCAGGAACAATTTCCGAGATGGGCTGCCTCAGTCAATATAATGTCACGGATGTCAACGTCCTTCAAACCAACAAACGTCTTTGGCTCTGCTCCGGCGAGGATTGCAACAAGGTCTCCGCTCTGCCATCGCCCAAAGACTGTATACTTTGCAACTCCCGAACTGATCCCAGCTGCGCCATTGCACCAACTGAGTCCGAGTCCAAAACAGAATGCTCCCATCTTTTAAACACTGATTGTTATACGTTGCTCCGCGATGATGGACACACGGAACGTGGCTGCCTAACCACACTGGATGCTGACGATTATGTGGCATGCCTTGACGGCAACAATGCCACCAAATGCACCACCTGCAGTGGCAATAACTGCAATACTAAGGTAAGTGTAGAGACTTAAGGGGCGTCCATATTGAGTCACAGAGTGTCACAGACCAGAGTCACAATGCCACAGGTAACTAAAATTGCCGATTTATCTGAATATTTCGGACTCTAAGAACACAGAGGAATTCAATATTGCTGATACGACCTGTGACTCAGTGTGAACCTAGCATTAGATTTCTTTGATCACTGCTACATTTGAATGTCTTTTTACAGGTACAACCTGCGGAGCGTCTAACCTGCCATGTTTGCGATTCCAGTGAGGATGACAGCTGTGAGGTTTCACCAGATGCCGAATCTCTCTGTGTGGTCCATCGTCCTGGCCAAATGTGTGTAACCAGCATTGGTCTGGCGGGAAATACATTGCGTGGCTGTGGCGACTCCTTAAAGTGTGTTAACAGCGACAGCAAGAGTTGCCAGAGCTGCCTGGGCAAGAATTGCAACACGGTCAACCTGCAACGACACAGCGATGGAAAGCCTGGTCTCTGGGGTCAGTCTCTGCCACTGAAATGTCGCAGTTGCAACGATACAGCAGCCTGTGCTGCCAGCACTTCAACCGAGATTGTTTGTCCTGGCAAGGATGAGTATTGCATGACCGTGTTCGATGCAACGGGTAAAGTGCAAACACGAGGTTGCAGTCAATTTGTGGAGTCTTCCCTTGGTACATACTGTGATGCCAATGCTGATAAATGCCACAACTGCAACTCGAATGGTTGCAACACTGCCGCATCCAGTGAAAGCTACACGAGTTGCATCTACTGTGAGTCGAGTGTGAATGGAGATTGCCTTGCCGATGCCAAGGATGTTAAATCAAGGCGTCAGTGCAATGGCAAGTGTATGACGGCTCTGAGGCCCGTCAATGGAACCGATGCTTATGACTTGGTCAGGGGTTGTCTGGATGACAAGGAGCCCGAGGATCAGGAACTATGTTCCTCGAGTTCGGACAAAAATTGTGTCGCTTGCGAGGGTGACGCTTGCAATGTGCATGAGATAAAGGTGGACAGACTGAGTTGCTATACCTGCAAGGATTCAGAGGATTGTGTAGAAGATGAAATGGCTGCTTGCCTTAATTACAGTCCTACGGATCGTTGTTACACACAGTACGATAATCAGGCATCTGTTGTATCCAAAGGATGTCGCTCTGATCTAGATGAAAGCTTTATCGATAAAAATATCGAAAATTTGCATTTCTGCGATGGAATGAATTGTAATTCTTACGCCAATATGCCCAAGCCCAATAAATGTACTGTCTGTTCTTCCTTTGATGATGAAAACTGTGCTGTCGATCCAAGCAAGATCACTCAATACGATAACTGTAATGCGTTGCCCAACACTGGCTGCATGACGCGTGTGCTTTCCGGTGAGTAAACGTCTTATATACCCTTGCATTCTGAGGAGAATTGACTCAACTTTGACCATATTTTTTATTCCTTTTTCTTAGATGGCTCCACCCAACGTGGCTGTGTGAGCAGCTTGGCCACCACTTCGCTCCGAGCCTGCCTTAAGGGTGAGGGTAACTGCGAGGTTTGCGAAGGAGAAATGTGCAACAATGACATTTATCCGGCTGATCGTCGTCGCTGTCAACGCTGTAACTCCAAGGATGATCCCACATGCTCTTCTACACCCAATGCCAATGGAGTGTGCCCTCGCTATGATCAGACCCAGGGCTGCAGTGTGAAGATTGTAAACGGCGCCACGTATCGAGGCTGCCAGACGGAATTCACATGCGACGACTCGGACAAACAAGTATGCCGACAGTGTGTGGATAAAGATAACTGCAATGTGGCTGATCTTAGTGTCTGGAACATTGGATATCCTGGCAATTGGCAAACTCCACCAATCAATTGTTATACCTGCGAGGGAGTTGGATGCCAGGGCTCCAGTGTGGGTGCCCTGCAGAAGTGTGAAAACAATAACAAACAAAACTGTGCCACAGTCTTTGCGAACAACGGATCCGTTGTAATGAGAGGTTGCTCCGATAAACTCTACAATAATACAGAGTTGATGGATTACTGTGATGTGACTCCTGGAAGTTGCAAGTTCTGCAAATCGACCGGTTGCAACAATGCCAAGGCTCTAAACGCTTTTGTGGACTGTATTCTGTGTGATGGCTCCAATCAGGCTTCCTGTGTCCGCAATGTGGGTGATGTTACCAAGAAAGTCTCCTGTCACGGCGACTGCTTTACCGGACTCTATCCACGCTCCAAAGTGGAAGCAGATTCCCCCCTGGAGTTGTCTCGTGGTTGTCTTGACGATCTAGAGTATGATGATCGCGAGGCTTGTTCCGATGGCAAATTGGACAATTGTGTGGCCTGCACTGGAGCATCGTGCAACAAGGATGAAGTGCCAAAGGAACGTCTCAGTTGCAACTACTGTGCTGACGAAGAGTGCAAAGATCTTGTTCCGTTGACTTGCACTGCATATCGCAGCAATGATCAGTGCTACATTCATGTGGGTGACCTCAAGATCGAGAGCATGGGTTGTGCCAGCGATCTGTCGAGGAGCTTCCTCGAATCGAATCGACGCGATCTGCATATCTGCAGTGGAGACAATTGCAATACCAAAGATGCACTCCAATTGGTACACACTGAATGCCACATTTGCAATTCCACTTGGGATCCTGGCTGCATTAGTGGTACTTCTATGGTGTCTGTCGGCTGTCACCATTATTTGTATCCACAGTGCACCACGCTAATTACACCAGGTAAGTTTCCCACAGAAGATTTATTCATTGTAGATTATACTCTACCGTTTCTTTTTTTTTTCTTTGGGAACAGAGGGCGTAATAAGGCGTGGCTGCCTCATGGACAAGACTGATGATATCTTCTATGATTGTTTGAGCGGAACGAGTGAAACCTGCGAGATTTGCAACGATTATAGGTGCAACAACAAGGTTTATCCTTCCGACTGGCAGAGTTGCCTTCGTTGCGATTCCAGCAAGGATGCCGACTGTGAGAAGAAACCAACGAGCTACTCCAACTATTGTCCCTTCTACGAGAAAGGTGATGCTTGCGTCACTAGCCTGGAAAAGGGACGCACACGTCGTGGCTGCCAATCGGAAATGAACTGTGATGTCAGCCAGGTGGGAAATTGTCGCATTTGCGAGGGCAAAGATTGTAATACTGTTAACCTGGCTGGCAACTATGTGGGCGAGCCTGGCAAGTGGCAGGACTTGCCACTCAGCTGCCACGTCTGTTCCGATGTGGCAACCTGCGCTATTTTAGGCAATCCCACCACCTGTGAGGGTAACAACAATCAACTCTGTAGCACTGTCTTTGATAAGGATGGAAAGGTGACAGCTCGTGGATGCAGTGACTCTATTCTGACCGAGCATTCCACCTATTGTGAGGAAAATGATGGAAAGTGTCTGCAGTGCAAGTCAAATGGTTGCAACAATGCCAACAGCTTGGAGTCCTATGTTGAATGCTATCACTGTGATGCTGAACATGATTCTACCTGTGCCTGGGAAGCTCCCAAGCAGACACGTCTTTGCCAGGGACAATGTATGACTGGCATGTATCCTCGGACTTCCGCTTGGGACTCGGCCTTGCTACCGACCCGTGGCTGTCTGGACGATATGGAGTTGGCTGATCGGGATCTCTGCGCTGCTGAGAAGCACGATAATTGCACGGCCTGCAAGGATAAACTTTGCAATGGAGGGGACATTTTGGAGACTCCACAGGAGTGTTTCCAATGTACGACAGAGGATTGCGTTGATATGAAAGCAGCCAAGTGTGTGGCCTACAAGGAGAAGCATCAATGTTACACCGCCTGGGAGGAAAACAGCGTCATCGCCATGGGTTGTGCCAGTGACTTTGAGACGGAGGTCATAAATGAGTTGGTTGCCCAGCAACGTCTCCTTGTTTGCGATGGTCAAAATTGCAATAAACCTAACTCTCCGCCCGTCCCCAATACCTGTCTTCAGTGTAGCTCCCTCAACGACACGAGATGTGCCACCAACCCCAACCAGCTTCTTACCACGGACATCTGCTCCATCTTACCATACACTCAATGTGTAACTCACATTGATGCAGCGGGAGTCACAACCCGAGGCTGCCTCTCCAGCTTGGCTAGTACCGAATTCTCTCAGTGTTTGGCGGGCAGCTCCGATCTCTGCGAGATCTGCACCGGCAGCAACTGCAACGGATTGACAGTCTTCCCAGCGAATCGTCGTCGTTGTCATCAGTGTGACTCCAAGACGACTCCCGCCTGTGCCACATCTCCCAGTAGCAGCGCCGTGTGTCCCGTCTATGATGCCGAAGACAGTTGTGTGACGACTCTAAGTCAGGATGTGACCCATCGTGGATGCAGCTCCAGCTTAAGCTGCGAGGATCCCACCGATACGAGCACCTGTCGTGTGTGTAGCGACAAGGATTCCTGCAACATTGTCGATCTAGAACGCCTGAATATTCATGGAACTCCTGGCACTTGGCAGGAGACGCCTATTAAGTGCTTGGCCTGTGCCAACGCCGAGGAATGCAAGAACGGCGGAGGTGAGCCAAAGGAATGTGTGGGCAAGGACAATTGCGTTACAGTCTTCGATGACAAGGATGCAGTGACCTCACGCAATTGCTATGGATCATTGGACACAACTAGTGCCAACTACTGTGATGAGAATCCCGAGAGTTGTCCTCGCTGCAATTCCAATGGCTGCAACTTGGCCGACTCCCTAAAGTCATATATGGAGTGTCTTGTCTGTGATTCGAGCGTCAACTCGAATTGTGTCCACGATGTCACACAGATTAGCAGGACACGTCCATGTTACAAGGGTTGCATGACAGCCTTCCGTCCTATCTTCAACGAAACCTCTGATCCCAGCTATGCGCTAGTCCGCAATTGTCAAGACGACATGGAGTCCAAGGATAGCGAGACTTGCGAAAAGGACAAGATGTGCTCACTGTGTAATGAGGCCAAGTGCAACAAGGATGATCTGGTGACCAAACGTCTCAGTTGCCTCAGTTGTCAAGGAGGCAACTGCCAGTCTCCTCAGGCTATAAGTTGCGCCACCTATCGGACAGAAGATCAGTGCTACATTCAGTTCGATGAGACCCAATCCGTGGTAGCCCATGGCTGCCTTAGTGAGATCAGTCATGAAGATATCTATCTGCTTAAGCTCTCTCAGCGTCTGGTCACTTGTGAGGATAACGATTGCAACACAATTGAGTCTCTGCCAGATCCTAAGACCTGTGTGCTCTGCAGCTCCCGCACTGATCGCAACTGTGCCGTGAATCCTGCTGCTGTTACAAGTGCCACAACCTGTCAACTGTTAGGATTCCCTGAGTGCTACTCTCGTGTCCTGATTGATGGTTCTACGGAGCGTGGCTGCTTGTCCAGTCTGGAGGATGATCAGTTCCTAGGTTGCTACAACGGCACCGCCACAGGATGTTCCTCCTGTTTGGGCAACTCTTGCAATCAGCTTGTGTATCCCACAGATCGTACCTCTTGCCACATTTGTGACTCAGACAGCAACGGAAATTGCGAATCTGCCCCCAACAGTCTCTCTGTGTGCCCCATCTACGCAGCTGAGGATTCCTGTGTGACCAATATTCGCGGTGATGTCACCTACCGAGGCTGTGCCAGCTCCATTAGCTGTGAGCCCAACAGCAAGAGTTGTGTCTACTGCCAAGGCAATGGTTGCAATGTTGTTGACCTCTCAGGATTTTCGGATGACAACCACGGCAAGTGGCAGGATCTGCCCTTGACCTGTCTCAGCTGCAAGGATGCTGCCTGCCAACAGGCAACCATCAGCAGTGAGCGCTGTGCGGACAACAATGAACAGGACTGTGTGACTGTATTCAATGCCGACGGAGCTGTGATCCGACGTGGCTGTGAGGATGCCATCGAACAGGATGAGGAGATTGCAAGCTACTGTGGCACCAATGCCGCCAAATGCCCCATTTGCAAGTCGAACAACTGCAACAATGCCACAGAAATCACACAGTACAATAGCTGCATCTACTGCGATTCCCACAAGGACCTCGCCTGCCTCTGGTATCCAACGAACAGCAAACACAAGCGTCGTCAATGCCAAGGAAGATGTATGCAAGCCCTTCATGGTTCCGAAGAATCCGGCTTTGATCTGATTCGCACCTGTTTGGATGACAAGGAGCCGGCAGATCAGCAGAATTGCATCGCTGGAAAAGACCCTAACTGTGTGTCCTGCTCAGGAGATGGCTGCAATGTTGAGATTATTCCTACAAAACGTACCAGCTGTTATCACTGCGAGAATGGAGATTGTGAATCTCCCACAACGAAGCCATGCGATGTCTACAAGCCCAACGATAGTTGCTTCCTTTGGATCAGCAACGACAACGATATTTGGCAATTGGGATGTATGAGCTCGTTCCGTAATCAGGATTTGGAGAGTGTGATCAAGACGAAGCGCATTTCCGTATGCGAAGGTGACAATTGCAATACGCCACAACTTCAGAAGCCTGTCAAGTGTGCTGTCTGCGACTCCCGGGTGAATGCCTCATGTGCCACAACGCCAACTGCTGTGGAATACTTTGAGACTTGCAACCAATATCCACACACACATTGTGCCACTCAACTGGACAAGGGTAAGTCCAACTGATAAAATTGTTGCGACTTTCTCTTCAATTCCTGGCTCTTTACAGAAGGTGCAACTATTCGCAGCTGTCTCTTTGACGTGAAACAGGCGGAATATGCTGGTTGCCTTCTGGGCACCGATCCCAATTGCAGCATCTGCAACGAGGATGGTTGCAATCGCGAGGTGGGAGCAACTTCCAGGAGGATTACCTTATAGTTTACCTTTGATCTACAGTTACTACAGTATAACTAAACAATCTGTTTTCCCTTTATAGATATTCCCTGCTGATCGCCAGAGGTGTTACACCTGTAGCTCGGAGGATGATAGCAACTGTGAGTCTGAACCTACACAGACCTCGGTCTGTCCTTGGGTCAGTGATACGGAGAAGTGTCAGACGCAT
Source organism: Drosophila putrida (assembly GCA_037043535.1). NCBI lineage: Eukaryota > Metazoa > Arthropoda > Insecta > Diptera > Drosophilidae > Drosophila > Drosophila putrida. The sequence goes on from JBAMBI010000065.1 coordinate 3,625,397, forward strand.
TTGGAGAACAATGTGACCAGCCGAGGATGCAGTAGCCTTGTTCGATGTGATACCAACGATTATCGTAATTGTCGCAGCTGCGTGGGAACCGAATGTAATGCGATTGACTTGTTCAATCGCAAAGATGATGGTCAACACGGTCTGTTCCAGCCACTGCCCCTGAAATGTCACACCTGTGAGGGAGAGCATTGCCATAGTTCTCTGGGACCAGCTGTAAAGTGTACACTTAATCAGAATCAGGATTGTAAGACTGTCTTTGAGATAAACGGAGAAACAGTGCGACGACGTGGATGCGCTGATGATGTGGATGACTATGAGGATCTGTATTGTCGGAAGCATCCTGAGTTGTGCTTCACTTGCAAGTCGAACGAGTGCAACGATGCCTGGAAGCTGGAGGATTACACCAGCTGTCTCTACTGCAACTCCGAAACGGAGGGTCAATGTGTCACATATCCACAAAGCGCAGATGTTACCACACGCCAGTGCAACGGCAAGTGTCTTGTGGCAATGCTGGAGAACAAGCAGTTGGTGCGCAGTTGTTTGGATGACAAGGAGGCATTGGATCGTGCCGATTGCAGCACTGATGGAAGTGGCAAGAACTGTGCCACCTGCGCGGATGGCAAGTGCAACACATTCTCCTTCCCCTCGGATCGTTTGAGTTGCCACATCTGCACCGGATCCGGTTGTAGCTCTAGTGCTGCAGAACCTTGTCGTGCCTATGATGAGAATGATTTCTGTTTTGCCAAGTACAAGGATGGAGCTGTAGAACTGATGGGATGTGCAACTAGCCAGAATGAGACTGATCTAGAGCAATGGCGTCTATCGAATGTCCTCTATGAATGTGGCAACAAGGACTGCAATGATTTGATTCGCCTTCCCGCGGATGGCGTCTGTATTGCCTGTGATTCCAGCACGACACCGAACTGTGCTCAGTCGCCTAAGGAAGTGGACTCCACTGTAAATTGCCATCCTCCTCTGTCGGATTGTCTTACCAGATTAGAGAATGGACACACCATTCGCGGATGTTTGAGCAGCTTGAGCACCGTCGAAGGCAATGCCTGTGTTGCCAATGGCACCTGTGCCAAATGTGCGGGTGAAAAGTGCAACATTGAAGTCTTCCCTGCCGATCGTCGCAAGTGTCACATCTGCAACTCTGTGGCCAACTCCGACTGTGCCAATGAACCCAATCATTTGGCCATCTGTCCCATCTATGCTGCCGATGATACTTGCGTCTCTACCATTGGCTCTGATAAGTTCCTGCAACGCGGTTGCGGCAGCCAGCTCAAATGTGAAATCGATGATAAGGACCATTGCCAGGTGTGCAACACGGATGGTTGCAACACACACAAGTTTAACGGTGCTGCCACACTAAGTGGCATTGGCCTGGCCCTAACCCTCATTGTGTCTTTCGTTATCAGCAATTTGCGCTGATAATGTGGCAACTAATCCTCTGGCTTTATCACTTATCACTGACTCGCCATAGCTTGTAGTTAAACACATAGATGTACTTACACAAAATACCTAATATATCTTCTATACGACAAATCCTAAATTAAAACGAAAATATTATAAAACTAACCCTCTGTGTGTATTTTTATTTATTTCTCTATTAATTTCATTTGAGAAATCTTCTTTTATTAATATTTCTACATCTCTTTTCTATTATCCTCTTAATTTGTTTGGTAAATATCCTTTACACTTAGCTGCAAATGTAACAGGAATTATAAACCCAATTAATTAATAGTTTACGTTATATATGAATTTATTATTTTTTTGTTATTACTTTTGGAAAGCTATGATATTTATTTGCTGAATTTGTACAGGGTATTATTAAACGAGTTATCATTCAGTCGGTAGTGCCCGACTGTAGAATACCCAGGGGTAGTAGAGAACGCCACACAAATTTTCTATTATCTATTAATCATATTTCTGTTTCGTATTTGTGCTGTCTGTTTTGTATTTAAAAACAATTTTTAAATTTATTACAAAAATTAAAAATTTTTAATAATTAATACTTATTTAGTAATTTATATTATTAAGAATTTTAATTTATTTTTTATTTAAATATTTAGTATTAATTTTTTATTTAAATAATTAGAATTAATTTATTTAAATAATTAGTATTAATTTATAATTAATATTATTAAAAGTTTTAATAATTAATATTAATGACAAATCTCGTACAGTGGCGCGTGCCAGGTTTCTCAGAAAGAGAGCGCGAATATCATTTGAGAGCGAATAAAGAGAGAACAATTGCTAATGAGAGCAATAGAGCAATGCATGTGTGTTTCAGCGCTGCCTTGTTTGCTATTTTGTAGGTAGATCTAGCTATTTTGAAATTGCAATAGCTATGACATCTAATGAAATGCTATTAGCTAAAATTCTAGCTGTGGTTAAGCCTATGGGTGTTTAGCCAAATGCACAGCACTGTGCTTTGCATGCCTTCATATGTGAAATAGATACCAATACATGTAAGATTGTGCGTATGTATGTAAATATGTGCGTGTAAAGCGCAACGTATTTTTGTTGTCTGCTTTGACTTTTTGCAAACCAACAACAACAAGCGCCCCAACAACAACAATAAAATTGGCGTAATAAATATCTTTATATCTTCCGTGTTTATTATCCGATCTTGATGAAACTTTCACGATGCATCCATTTCTATCCAAGTATTGTTCATACCGAAGCTCAAATTTCTAGCTTGATTATAACTAGTGTTATGGTTTTGTGATAATTGTGGGCGAAGGGGGCGTGGCATCCAAAATTCGAAATAAACTTGATCTGCGTGCAAGTGTAACAAGTCTTCACACCAAATTTGGTGCTTCTAGGTCTTACCATCTCTGAGATCTTGTTACTTACACGGACAGACAGACGGACAGACGGACAGACGGACAGACGGACATGGCTATATCGACTCAGCTTGTCGCCCTGATCAAGAATATATATACTTTATGGGGTCTGCCACGCCTCCTTCTGCCTGTTACATACTTTTATTTTTTTAACAAACTTAATATACCCCCCTGGGTATAAAAAATAACTAGTTAACAATTTACTTTGAAAATTATTAATTAGTTTATATTAATGGCAGTAAAATATAAAAGGGAAAACCTTCTTCAATGCATGAAAACATATTGTTTCACAACTTAAATGTGAATTTTGCATGATAGTAATCAAGTAACATACGCGTCGTATACTTAATATAACAAACTTAAGAGCTTATATATTAAATACAAGCAAAGGCAATCTTAAATTATCAAATAGCTAAAATCTCATATTACTCATACCCACAAAATTGTGCTTCAGATTTATCCCAACGCTTTTAATTGTGTAATTTGCCAAAGAATAACTGTCCCTTTAATAGCCCACCATAAATCCATACGAAATTTCTCTATAGCTTTGGCTTTGACAATTAAAAGCAAATCAAATGGCAAAGCGACAAGTTTCTTTGTTCGAAGATTTTTTCCAATGGAATTGCGATAAGTTCTAGAAAGTGCTGCCAATTGACCAACCACACAAATTGTCAACAAAGTCAACTGAAGCTAATCTTGATGGCAATAGTCATGTGACAAATTGAGCCATTTAGCAGGTTCTTAGGTTCTGCTCTCAAAGTTCTCTATTATTGTGCAATTTGGGACTTACCTGAAATTCAATTTGTGCATTGTTCGTTCGCTTGTTGAATTAAATCTTGTCCGATTATTTGCATTTTACTTCCAATGGTTGCGTTTTGCAATTTCTTCAAACTCTCTGACAGACAGTAGTGAGTTTTGGGGATTGTGAAGAACAGTTCGCCGTTGGCAAGTTTTACTTTTCAACTTTATCCATGCGCAAAATTGACGTGGCAGACACACTAGAATGTTTGGTCTGATTCCTTTTGCCTAGAAAACGCATAAAGGGTGAGTTTTGCAAATGAAAAGAGCCTTGATCGGAAAGTTAAATATCTAGTATGTGTGTAAAGGAAATTTTGCTGAATTTTCAGCTATGTTGGGTAAGTATTTGGAGAAAAAAGACTAAAAGTTTATCATACTGATTGTTGACATTCAGTTACATATGTTATAATTAGCGAATTGATTATATTCTTAAATATATCATTGCACATCTTCGGTCAACCACTTGGTCAACCTGCTTCATTTGTTGTTATCGAAAACACAATTGATATCTCCATGCAGAGCCTGTCACAACAAACCGCCTTTTAACCCGGCTTTTGTTGGCCAATTTATTTAGCCACATTTTCGCCCACCGCCCATCCAGTTGCTGACAGCGACAGCCACATTTAAAATCTATTAGTCCACCAACAGCAACTGCAATTGCCAACTGGCCAACTGGGAAACTGGCGACTGTTTCTGTTTTCTGTTCATGTCCGCGCCAAAAAGTAAACAAATTTAATAAAGCCAAAAACTGCACCTCATCCCCCTCCCCTCTCCAGAGAAAAGTGCAACAGAGACACAACGGAGTCAGCGATTCGTGTGCTGTAAATTATGTGCAGCAAATAAATTATTTTGCAGTTGTGTCATTTGATTAAAATGTTTAAGTGTCGTTGCCGTTGGAAACGATGCCAAATGAATTGCCAAATGATGTTGCCCGTTGCCCGTTGACAGGCCACAGGGTGGGCCACCAATCTGTTGCATGCAACATGGTGACACAATTGTGTTGCAATGACTAATTGACAACTTGGACTTGGTAATTCAATTTTGGTCGTACTTGTTTTTGTTGGTCTATTTAAAGCAGCTAAAAACTTTCACTTTAAGCAATGCCAGATTTCTATTTGGATTCACAAAATTTCGAATCATATTTTGTGCTCACTATTTTATTATAAATAATTATAAAAGGTTAAGCATAGGCTATTTTATAATTTTGATATTTTATGGTTAAGATGAAAACATTCCGCCAAGAAAATATACAGTGTGATTTCTAAAAGATTACATTTAAATTGATTGAGGTGAGTCATAAGTTTGCACATACATTAAAAGTGTACAATTTGTATGAATTGCAGCCCACACAAAATCAGGGAGTGAGTGTCAAGCCCTGGGCTGAACCTTGCGCATACCGACCTTCTTGGAGGGTTTCAGGACAAAGAAGGAGCACATTAAGGTCTCATCGACGGACATCATGGCGCCAGCGTTGTCGAATTCTCCACAATAGTTGGGTGCCGAAAAGATTGTGATTAACTGACGCTTGGCAAAGAACTCATAGCCATCCTCAACCACCTGATGAGCCCGACAGATCAAATCGAACTTGAAACGATGAATAAACTTTCCCACAGTGTCGGCTCCAAAGGTTACACTCACACCACGATCGTTGTCACTCCAGCCCATGATCTTGGGATCGGGATCAGACCAGAGGAGATCACATAAAAGTCCCTTGTCTGGCACCTCGCAGGGACGTGCCAACTTCTGAATCTGTGCCATGTTATTCAGATCAGGACTGAGTCCACCATGACAACAGAATATCTTCTCATCCACAATCGCTGCCACAGGCATACAATTGTAGCAATCGACAAAAGTTCTCCAGAGCTTGACCGTATAACGTCGCTTACATTCATCGTAGAACCCATAGATACGATTAATCCCCGAACTTTCGTGATTGCCACGCAGCACAAAGAAGTTTTGTGGAAACTTGATCTTATATGCCAAGAGGAGACAGAGCGTCTCAATGGATTGCTTGCCACGATCCACGTAGTCACCAAGGAACAGATAATTCGAGGCTGGCGGATATCCGCCGTAGTCAAACATTCGCAACAAGTCACCAAATTGACCGTGCAAGTCACCAAGGATCTTCACAGGTGCCGATATCTCCAGGAGCATGGGTTGGGTCAATAGAACCTCTCTGCAGCGCTGACAGAGCGATCTTATGTCCGTTTCGGTGAGATTCAGTTGCTTCACCTTCCGCACATCGGTAATATTCAGAATGATCTGATCAATGTTCACCGCCTCATTTAAGTTCGATAGTCGTTGTTGAGATACCCTTGACATTCTTGGCTGCGTCTCGTGCGGCATACAAAGCGAATTTCAACAGGAAGCACAAAACAGAAAGAATAGGAATCATATAAAATCAGCAGCATCTATATGTAAATAGATCTATTAATGTGATGTGTGTTTTTGACATTTGATGCCCAGCTCGAGTTTCAATTCGGATTCGGATTAGGAGACGCCGTTGAATTTGGATTTGATTTTAAATGAACTTTCCGAACTTTCCGACTGTCCGATGGACGCAGCACATCGAATGTAATTACCAAATCCTTATCAATGCCCATTGAGGCTCCCGCATTGTCATAGATTCCACAATAGTTGGGTGCCGAGAAGATTGTGACCAACTGGCGCTTAGCAAAGAACTCATAGCCATCTTCGACCACCTGATGGGCCCGACAAAGCAAATCAAAGTCATACTTACGCAGGAATTTCTCGAGCACATCTCGGCCATAAAGGAAACTAACGCCACGATCACTTGTTGAATATCCAAAACCAAATCTATCGGGATCACTCCATAATAGATCACACAACAGTCCCTCATCGGGAATTTCGGTGGGTCGAGGCAATACCTTGATGTCGTTGAGATCCCTAAGCTGCTGACTCAATCCTCCGTGACAGCAGAAGATCCTTTTGGACACAATAGCTGCCACTGGCATGCAATTGTAACAGTCGACAAATGTTTTCCACAGCTTTACAGTGTAACGTCTTTTGCATTCATCATAAAAGCCATAGACTCGATTTATCGACTGCGACTCATGATTGCCACGTAGTAGATATATATGCTGTGGATATTTGACCTTTAGTGCCAACAGAAGGGTTATTGTCTCCACTGAATTCTTGCCTCGATCCACATAATCGCCAAGAAATAAATAATTTACACTCGGTGGATATCCGCCATGTTCCAATATCCTCAGCAGATCATTGAACTGCCCATGAATGTCGCCCACAACTCGCACAGGGGCTGACAACTCTAACAGCATAGGTTCCTGCATAAAAGTCTCCCTGGCCAGCAGACATAAATGGATGACATCAGGCTCATACAGTTGAATCCGCTGTAATTTGCTGCCTCGAAATGCCTTAAGTTTGCCTATTAACTCGGTTAAATTTAGGCTGAAATCTATTTCAAGGGAACTTCTTTGAGAGGCAGATTCAGTCTCTGGCTTAGTGATATTGTTACCCTCGGTGGGTGGTTTCTTTTTGCGGGCGATGATGGCAAGTCCTTCTGAGCGTTCAACCTCTTTCCCAAACAAAGATAGATATGGGTTCCATGTGTGTCTTGTATACAAATACATTATCTAATTTATTTTTTCAATATATCCACATGAAAATAGCAGATTTTCCAAAGGTAACAATATGGTAAGTACCTGGTTTACCTGATTTACAACACATTTTTAAATTAATCAGCAGACTTTACTTAGGAGACTAACAAATTTTTACTATTATCACATTAAGTATTGATATTCACATTCTTCGAGCCGCCTTTACCAGAAAAAGCATGTTGAAGTGTCACGGAAATGTGTTTAGCACTTGCTTCCAGAGTTTTGGGTACAAGTCCTCGGACAATTGCATTTGATTTGTAAACATCAAATCTGATCAATAGATTATTATCAATGTACATTGTTGCTCCGGCATTGTCATAGAGTCCGCAATAGTTTGGAGCTGAAAATATGGTGACCAGCTGTCGTTTGGCAAATAATTCATAGCCATCCTCAACGACCTGATGAGCCCGACAGATCAAATCAAAGTTATGACGTTGAAGGAAACGCTCTACGATATCGGCACCAAATACCCAGGATACACCACGATTGCTCTTATTCCAGCCATAAACTCGATCGGGATCAGACCACAGAAGATCACAAAGTAGACCAGCACATGGTATATCAGTTGGTCTCGGAAGATTATTGATATCCTCCATGCTGGTCAGACTCGGACTTAATCCACCATGACAGCAAAATACCCGATTGGAGACAATTGCTGCCACTGGCATACAACTATAGCAATCCACAAAGGACTTCCACAGTCTGGATGAATATCGACGCTTACACTCATCGTAGAATCCATAGATTTGATTAAGACTCGGACTCTCGTGATTGCCACGCAACAGATACATACAGTCTGGATATCTGATCTTGTAGCAGAATAATAGCGTAAGCGTCTCAACCGAATTCTTGCCACGATCCACGTAATCCCCGAGAAATAGATAACGTTGCTCCGGTGGAAATCCTTTGATCTTCAATATGCGCAACAGATCCTCAAATTGTCCATGTACATCTCCAACCACACAGAGTGGAGCCTTAATCTTTAGGCACATGCTCTCACCAAGAAACATTTGACGGGCATCTTGACAAATCGCCTGAATGTCCCTCTTATCAATAATGATGCCATTGGGTCGAACACCTGCCTCCAATAAACTTATAAGCTCGTCAACATTTGCCATACTTTTGTGTATTTATTTAATTTCTTAATATTTTTTTAATGAGTCTTTAAAATTTGTTTAATACTTTGATTAATCCGACAAGAACTCAAACAGCTCCTGTGATGCGTGACAAAATTATAATAAATACTTTGGACTTTCTTAAAGAACTTTTAAAAGTAGTTGATACCAACAAATGTTAGACGTAATCAAATTGGAGTCTAAAGCTTTAACTTTCTTAAGGAACTTCTTCTATTCTGTTCTTCTTTAAGGAAGCAACAGTTCTTATCTGTGTATGATCTGTAAATCCTTAATAGATAATTCGCTATCTAGCATTTGAACTGATTAAGAATCGAATTAAACAAGGCAATTAAATATATGTATAAGTTCCATTTAATTCCTATTTCATTTGTCATATTCGCTTAGGCATTTTCGATCGATCTGAAATTAAAATGAATTCATTTTTTTAGTACTCGACAAATCTATTTTATGGACTGGCTACACCGAGCTTAAAAGTATCTCGTGGTTTTGGCTTTAACACTACCATTGATATGTTGAGAGATTCATCAACACACATCATACCTCCGGCATTGTCATATTCATCACAGTAGTTAACCGCCGAGAAGATTGTGATAAGTTGGCGCTTGGCAAAGAATTCATAACCATCCTCGACAACCTGATGAGCCCGACAAATCAAATCAAATTTGAATCGGCTGATAAATTGTAGAACAACGTCCGCTCCAAATGTGAAACTAACACCTCTTGAGTTTTTGGCCCAACCCGTGATTGCATTGTCCGGATCAGACCAGAGTAGATCGCAAAGCAAACCATTTGACTTGATCTCACATGGTCGCGGCAGATTGAGTATATCATCTAGCTCGTGCAATGATGGACTCAATCCACCGTGACAACAGAAGATCTTATCGGATATGATTGCTGCAACCGGCATACAATTGTAGGTGTCCACAAATCGCTTCCACAGACGTACAGTGAAGCGTCGTTTGCACTCATCGTAGAAGCCATAAACTTGATTAACACTCGCAGACTCGTGATTGCCCCGTAGCAGGTATATCGAGTAGGGAAACTTGACTTTGTAGGCTAACAATAGGGTAAGCGTTTCAACCGAATATTTGCCACGATCCACATAATCGCCCAGAAAGAGATATGTTGCTTTCGGTGGATATCCTGCGTTGTCAAAGTATCGCAGCATATCGGAGAACTGACCATGTATGTCCCCCAGCACATTCAACGGTCCATCTAACCTAAGGAGCATGGGTTCGTCTATTAAAAGACAACGTGCGGCTTGCAGGAGTTTAGCAATATCAACCTCGGGTAGATTTATGCGCTTATCTGTCTTCCTTTTTAGTAAAGTCTCGATTAGTTCATCCAGTTGTTTTGGCAGCATTTCATTTTTAGAAAGAATTAATCAAAATAAAATGAAATAGACTCGATCTGATCAAACATGCCATTAAATGAGAAACGAAATGACAAATAAATAACAATGACTGAATAATAACTCTAGCCTACGTTTTCTCCTTGAAATAACTATGGCATATTCATCGTCTAGTTTGTAATATGCATCTTTGAATTTGATGTTAAATATAATTTTAGTTTATCATTTTGTTTTTGCAAATAAATAGAACACATCCTAAGAATTCTCCACACCTTTTGAGTATAAAGTCTACGAGGTGTTTGCTATTTTCTTGGACACACTGTAATGTCCGTTTGCCTCTTCACAACAAACGCGACCAACTGTCACTTCAATTTGTGCAAAGATCCCAACACATGTGTCGGCAACAACAGAATCTTCCCCTTATCCTCCTCCTCCTCTAGCTCCTCCTTGGTGTCTTCCTTGGAGCAGCCGTGGTTGAAGCCATGTCAGTTTATCGTCAGAGGTGCGTACGTGCCTTTGTCGTTTATTAGTTTACGCTGGACACGGTTGGTCTCCAAAAGGAAATTAAAATAATTCAAGCATTAAATTCAATTTCATTGCTGCAGCTGCAAAAAGTTGCCATGTCATGGAAAAGTTCACATCTTATTTATATTAAGAATTATACAAATTGTAGTAAAAACTTCTGTTTACGTATAAGAAATATCCACACTGAGTCCAATGATCCGAAAATATGAATACTTAAAGTGAAATCTTTATAAAGTTAGATCTGAAATCTGAGTAAAACTATTCCAATATTATATTTATTTGCTTATTCTAAAAATATTCGATTCAAGTGTAAAACATTTGTAAAAAATATCCCTTTATGCTTCCTTGGCACTTCAATTAATTTATTCCGAATCACGCATTGAATATTGAAGATGCAGTAATGGTAACTATATGAATATGCAATGAATGAATGAATGAATGAATTGTAGTATTCGTATATTTACATTTTCACCTATTCCGTTTGAAAGGACATTCAATAGCCAATAGAACACAAAACCAATGCCATCAATTTTGGCCAGTTAAATAAATTTAATCCGTATAAAAAATGGCAGCTGGCACAAAACTAAATCCAGACAATTGAATTATCTGCGGTGTTGCTCGCTATAGAATCGACTAACTGCAGATTTGGGCACACAAAAACAATATAGTATATCCACATATACATATATATATATGATATATATATTTTGCAGCATTGCTCAGTGTGTGGTATTATTTAAATTGAATTTGCAAATTAAGTTTATTGTGTTACAGCACACACAGAAATTTATATTCTATGCGCGATTATTGTTTCGCTTTTTTGTTGTTGTTGTTTTTTTCTTCGGGCTCTCTTTTTTTACTATAAGCTTCACTGGGCTTATACGATATTTATTTATGGCCCACAACTTGTTGTTGTTGCAGTGCCTGCCGCGGGTCCCATAGATATTGGATGGGTATAAGAGAATATTTTATTTTATTTTATTCACTGCGCTTTCTATTGAAACAATTGAGCAATTGATTTGCATGCATAAAATTTGTAACTGGGATTTGCGTTGAATGATTTATGGAAACACACATCGCTCGCTGTTGCTCGGCATTCTCAAATCTTTTCGAAATTTTCCGAATGACATAAGCTTTACAAAAAGGAATATGCATTCAAGGATAATGTTGAATATTGAATACTTGTAAATAAAATGCAAATGTCGTCATGGCTGAATCTAGTTCCAATATTCTACATACTCGTCTTATGTGTTGTAAATTGTGGAGATCTACATATAAATTAATTTTGCGATTCCAGAAAGATATACTCGAGTCCTGCCAAAAATTACATGCTCTAATAATTGCTACAACAAATTTTCAGCCTGCTGCCAAAGCGATTTTTCAGTCGTATCTTTAGATTTAACATTTTTATGCATTTAGCTGCATATCCGGCAAATATCACGCATACGCACTGTCGTGCCTTGTATGCAATTTACATTTACTTGGCAAACCGTTAACAAATTTGGCGCAGAGTCTAGTTGGCACCAATTGGTCAACCAAACAAAGAAGAATAAATAGAATAAAAAAATGACACTAGTAGATATACAAATAAATTAAAAATCATATAAAAACGGACAACGCAATGCGGATTGCGAGTTTTGTTGGCGCCAGGGTTGCCGTCTATGTGACGCCTATGGGCCAACAACCCTGTCGCATCATATTTACCATTAAATTCACTCATGACTTTGGCGTGTTGCACAAATAAATAGAAATAGCAAAAAAAAACTACGCTACGGCAAATAAATGTAAATAGGAAATGGAAAACATGACTGCAAAAAGAAGAGAAAAGAAGAGGGAAAATTGTGCAACGCTAACGAAAATTGTTCGTGTAACCCGGAAAAGTATTTCAACGGTCAGCAAAAAATGTAACACAGTCAAGAAATATAAATAATGACCAAGTGTTAGAAGGCCAAAATATGTGTTAGCAGTCGCTTTAAAGAGTTCCTCTTGGTCAAATGCGAATAGGGGACAAAAATCGAACAGACATTGTCTTATAAGGGTTGCTAGGGGTTGAATTCATAAACCCTCCTTAGAGTTCCTCATGTTCAATCTTATTGCTAATGAGCTGCTCTGCAACTGAGTCACGTAAAGTGTGTATCCAGCTTCAGGTTGCATTCCAATTCCACATTCCACACTCTCTGTAGACAGCTTGCAACGGAGGTAGTTGTAAGTGCCACCTGCTGCCTCCCGCACGTAAAGTAGACATAACTATTTAAATGTGAATATTAACCTGCTACCTTAACTGCAATTCTGCATGGAATGAATTCAGATGGTCACTTAATTATGCCGCACGTAGAACTCGACCAGCTGGCGGTTGCAAATATTTGGCATCTGACGCCTGTTCGCCATGGTCGAAAACTGTAACTGTACCTGAACCAGGGGTAATTAGCATTAAAGTCCAGTGCATATAATTTTAATTAAATGCAAAACACGCACGTTTCGTTCGGTCAGTAAAATGCATTTGCTGGCTGTCTGCTCTGAAAAGCCGTGTGTAACCTAAGCGGATAATTTATGACCGAAAATGATAAAGTAAATAGAACTGCGATTATATGCGACCATTTGAAGTAATGTTTCCAACATTTCGATGATAATGGTCAACGAAAATTAGTGTGAATGCCTAAAGCTAGGCAACAACTAAGCGACTAAGACGACGATTTATTGGGTTAAGTGTGAGTAAAGTACAAACAACCCTCAACTAAGTCAGTTGGTCAGCTGGTAAGCTGGTCAGTTGGTCATCGAAGGACCATCCCCATTGGGCCAAGTTAAGAGTAAACGATGCTGACACAGACACAGCACTTGGCCATCGACTGGTGCCAATTTTCTGTTGATTACACGACAACGACAACGTTGTCTGCACTTGCCACCCTTTGTTGCTCGTTGGTGTTGTTGCCTGCCCCTTGTCTAGAGGCTGGGGGTGTCTAGTGGGTGGGAATGTTCTGACAAGGGTCAAACGAAAGTTTTACGAGCTCTTGGCTGCATTTAAACTAAAGCTATTTAATGTGTTGTTCGTTGTTGCTGTTGTTTATTTTAAGTTTAATTCGTTTGCCTGGCAAAAAAGGAAATTGGTTTAAGTGGAATGGAAGAGGAAGAGGAAACTACCGCTGATAGAGGGCAGCTAGAGATTTATCTAGTGAAAGTTTCTCACCTGATGAAAGTTGTAGCTCCTCTTACTGCCACTGACAGCATCGATTTGGGACTGAGATTAATGGGGAGTAAATGTTTTACTTTTATATAATGGTTAAGCTGCGTTGCCAGTAAAATGTTGTGAATTGTTGGAGGAACAAATAAATATTTATATTATTCTTAATTTCTATTGCAAACTAAACATTATTCTATTATTTAAATTTGTCAGATTTTAAAGGAAATTTCTTTAAATTATTTTCAGTTTCTATTGCAAACTGATCAGATTTAATAAAGACCATTTAAACGAGAAGTCAGTTGAATCTGTGCACACGCCAAAGTCATATTATAAATCTTCAACTATCTGACAGAGTCTGCATGTTGTGTATCTGTCATTGCCCCCCACGCTTCCCCTCTGTTGCCCTGATGAGGCAACTTTGCTACTGCCAAAAATCATACATCAATTTTGGTACATTCGTCAGCGATGCCACAGAAATATCATGCCACACAAGGGAGAGGGGAACTAACCCCTTAAAACTGTGCCCAGTGGCAACGATAACAAATGCCGCAACTGATGTGAACATGAATGCTGCACGGCAGTTGCACAGTTGCACAGTTTTCGGCTTTCGGTTTTGCAGTTTGCATTTTGCCGCGAAATTTTCAACGCACTCGTTTTTGGACACTCGTGTCAGACATGGCTAGGAATTTGAAAGTGATGTCTGCCAGACCGAAATTGTCAAAACAATTAATCATTGATGAAGAAAATGTACATGCAACAGCCAGCATGCAACCGCAACAACAACAACAACAACAACAGCAACAGCAAAAACAACATCAGCCTGCCTGAATGTATTTTGCATTATTTGCGCCAAATGTCATTAGTCTCAACTTGAATATGTTTGCAGACAGTTGTCCATTTGCTCCCAACTAGTAATGTTATGTATTTTACATTAACTAAGTATTCAACATAATTATATTTTGACTAGTTTGATTGAAATCACTAAGAAAATGGCAAACTTCATTCAAAGTGCAACTGAAATATCACCCAGAGGCAAATAACATTATTGTATCTTTGGTCTTTGGTAAACATCTGAGCAATAGTTCATTTCTCATCTGCAAAAGCATAATTGATAAGCAGTATTAATTTATTTAATTGCCCTCATTAAGTAGACAATTCCATATGTATTATTTTAAAAGGAAAGCAATAATTGCAATAAATTAGGTCAGCTTCGATTTTGCCTCAATTTACGTATGAAAATTAATAGAACGATGCTCAGAAGGTAAAGACTTTAAATAACATAAATTAACTAAGTTATCTATAAGAAGAAAAGAGGAAACATTTTCAGACAAAACGCAGAACTAAATATGCAAATCAATTTGCTGTTTTTGCTTAGTTCTATCATCTAACTAAATTATTTACTAAGTTTATTTATAAACAGACTTTAAGTAAAACAATTTCTGCATAATTCAGAATCAGACAAATAGTTTGTGTATTAATTATACTCATATCCCTCTATAAATACTACTTACAGCACCTGATGCTTCTCCACCCTCTGCTGCCTAGAACTTGTACTATTATAATTTTATTAAATCTATCTAAAATTTGAATATAATTCTAAGAACTTTTAAACCATTTCACAATAACCTAATTATTTTAAATGCTCTATTTGACTTGGAACTCTGCAAATAGTTGTCAGGACTGTCAAAAGATATTAAGCCCAATCAAATGGTGTTCCAATTAGCCACGCGACTTTAGATTTTAGACAGCCGATTTGAAGTCCAGAGAACTGTAGAAACCGTTACACGCTTAGCCACTTTAAGCGCTGTTGTTGACAACCATAAAAATCGAAAGCCACGGTATTAAAAAAAGAGCAAACAATTTCGAGCACAAAAAGCACAGCTCTTGAGAAGCGTGTTAAATATATAGAAAGGGAAAGAGACAGTGAGAGTGAGAGGGGGAAAGGTGAATAGAAACATTGTGGACCACATAAAGTTGAATTTTTCTTCGATTTGTTTTTATTTTTTGCTCTTTTTTCGCTGCCCATCGATTGTCACGAATGGAAGGCGAAAAGAGAGAACATAAAAATCGAAACGAATTCAATGTGTCGACAGGTGATTGGAATTTCTTTGCAATTTGTTTGTGTAGTCTTGGCCTTGTTCCCACATCAATGGGCCATTTTATGTCCCATAAAGACTCATTAAATCTATGGAAATGATATCGTTAACTAAAACAACAAACTGACCCGTTATTGGGCAACAACAATCGCCATAAAATATTCTTTGTCTATATATGATTCATAAAAGACTAATAAATAATTTGCTGAAGATTGTTGCCACTATATTTAAACTAAAATTTTAATGTTATGTATATGTATTTAAATATGTATGTATGTATTAATTGTTAATGTGCCTTTTGTTGGCTTGGAAAGTTTATTAAATAATTTATTTTATGCTTTTTACCATCGCCATCGGAGAATTTCATTAAAACTGATTTCCTATGAAAATGCAATCAGCAAAAGTCGACAAGGCAAAAAATAAATAAGTAAGAGTATTTACTGCTAAAATGCTCAACGAAAGAATACCCTATATGAAAAGGTGTAAATATTTTCAAGTATCAATTGGAATATTCTTAAGTAAATTGAATGATTATTATGAAAGAAAGACTCAGCTATATTTACACAGAAGTTTGAATAAAGAACATAAGCAAAATCCTCCCAGCTTATGTAATTGAACACCCTTTCTGCTCATTGGTAATGGGTATAAAGTATAAAAAACAGATACAAAATCAAACCATAGATGGATATATTGTTGCAGTACTGAAAAAAACAGTTAAAAGGCGAAAAGTGCAAACCGCAATTAATTAAATCCGCAGTTAATTTTATTGCCGGCGGAAGTGGCAGCAGCAAAAATAGCGCAAATGAAATTATAGCCGATGACGGCGATGAAAAAAAAAACTTTGTCATCCCTGCAGAAAAATATATATGTATTACCAAGTTTAATACAACCCACTTTAAATCACAGCATTTTATGAAATTAATTGAGTTTTTGTTTGATTCCGAAATGCACTTTAATGACACAATTTTCAGATTTAAATAAAGTAAGAGAAAAGTGTTTGTTAAATTTATTAAAACTAATAAATAAAATGTGAGCTAAGGAGATTAATAATTAAGTTCTCAGTTGAAGAGCAAGTGATAATAATAACTTCTGTAGTTAGAAAACTTTACATAAATCTTGCATAAATGTTCTAAGCCGTGAGAAGTTTTCGAATAGGAAGTGCAATTATCGATTGTTCTGAATTCCGTCTAACACTTTTATGCATATCTTTTCTTTTCGTTTTTTTTTTTTGCCGGCATCAGCTTCGTAGTAGAGTGTACACTGTTATTAATCTATTATATGGATTGCGTGAGGCACTTTCATTGCATGCCACTTCAACAACATACAGAATGATTGCATGCAAATTATTGCAAGCTGAGCATGTCCCGAAAAATTGTATCCTCCAGCTGCAAGTGCTACAAGTCATAATCGACAAAAATCGCGTGCTACAAACTCAACTTATGTACAAGCGCTACAAGTTTTTGCTGCAACTTGAAACTTTTTGGGACTCAGTGGCAAGTTAGTGCTTAGTGCTTGCTTGTTGTTGCATGCCACGCAAACTTGCAGTCTGTGTGTTTTTTGACCTTCGTGGCAGTTTGTGGCACTGCCACTGCCCCTTCCCCTTCCCGTGAAGGCGGCACCTCCATCATTAGGGAGCTTGTTGAAGTGGCTACATAAGCTCCGAGCGACTAGCGTGCCCTTTGATGTATTGCAATTTACGATTCAGGTGTGGAAATTCCTTTTAAAGCTGTCTTTCAGTTGCCCCCAACCAAATATTACTACTTGGTTGGTGCTCTATTCAAATCTCTTACTGCAGTATTCAAAATCAGCTTGCACATTTAATTTAAAGCTCAAACGAACCGACCACGCCCAGAATTCTTTTTGGGCAACCGCACACCTTTCACCGAAATACCAAAAAGCACATTGGTTTCATTTGTATGAATGCGGCTCAAATGGACGAAAAAAAAGAAAAGAGTCAAAAGGAAAAAATATAAATAGTATATATGTATGTAAGACTGAAAGCGCAAATGGAATAACTAATTAAATTTTTCGAACTGCAAATGAACAAAGTTGCCGGCAAACACCACAAACTGAGCTGCTCACACAGTCAGACTGTTCTGGCAGTTAACTGTTAACTACCAATGGCAGCTACCAACTGCCAACTGCCATTTTAATTAACTTGGCTTGTAAAATTTTATGCTAACTCGCAGTGCGCATAGTAAAACATTATCTACGCTCTGTAATAGTTGCCCATAAAGGTTGTCTATGCAAATATGTTGCAATATCTTTGTTGCCACTCAATTGTTGTTGGCTTTAACAGGGCCACCCCTACACCCAATCCCATATCCTACCCTATATCCTAACCCCATTGCTGTCCGCCCACACCGCGTGCATAAATCAAAAGTGAAATTTTTACACGCGCCAAACTGTCTGTGAAAATTTCATTTACATGTGCCGCGGCATGTTCAGCTGCGACTCCAGCCTTCGAACTTTTCAGCTTCCCAGTTGCCCCAAAAAAATAAAAGTCCAATCTGAAGGGTCACAACAACACGTTTTTAATTGTTTTTTTGAGGTTTTTTCGGACAATATTCAAAGGGAGTAATTTAAATTCCAGTCTGTAGCCAGTGTTGAGGTGTGGAATCTTTATTCAAATATTTTAGGAATTTAAAATACAAATAACTTGATTATTAAAGACCACAAAGTGTATTTAAAATACATATTACTAGATTAATATCTATAAAAATAAGAAATACTTAAATTTCTTTTAGTAACACTTTACACAGATCCAGAACTTGTCACTATGTCATTTCTAGAGACAATCTCTCTTGATTACAACATTCCTTTTCGTATGTAAACCTTATCCTATTACTTCTGTAAGTATTCGCCATAGTAACTCTCTCTAATTGCTGGCCCGCAGCGAATTTAATGGCTGTCATGTAGTTGTAGTTGTAGTTGTTGTAGTAGCATCTAATGTTCATATTACAAAACCTATTAACATATTTGCCAACGTGTTTAACAACAACAAAAGACCCTGACGATGCTCTGGTCACCAATCAGCCAGAGTCCGACTTTGTTGGTGGTCACGTTTCGAAGCCAACAACAACGAGACAGCCTTGCATAATTGCGCCGCCAAGTGCAGGTCTGCAGGTTCTACTACCTCATCACATAAATAACCCACCCAACATAGACCCCAACACACACACACACACACAAATACACACTCCCATTTTTAAAATATACATGCTCACTGAAAAAAATAAGGTTCGAAGAGAAGGTATTAAAGATAAAATAAGTCCCAGTTTTTTTAAAAAAAATATTACAGATTCTTCAATAAATCAAAAAAAAAACTCAACATCCTAACATCTAAAAAAGAGTATTTTTAATTTGTAAAATGAAAGAATTTTTTATTTTTCTATGATTTTAAGAGTCTTATTCTTTATTTAAGAATTTTAGATTTCCTAGAACAATTTTCTTAATTTAGTAATTCGGTCTTATAACTACTAAATAAACAAAATTTCCTAGAACAATTTTCTTAATTTAGTAATTATAAGACCGAATAACTAAATTAAGAAAATTGTTCTGGGAAATCCAAAATTCTTAAATAAAGAATAAGACTCTTAAAATCGGCCTTTTAATTACTAAATTAAGAAAATTGTTCTAGGAAATCTAAAATTCTAATCTAAATTGACTTATTTTAAGAAAACATATTAAAGTTAAATGCTCTTGATTTTAGAGTCTGGTCTTTTTTCCAGTGTACATATGTGTTGTTTGGCTTTTTGTCTAGCATGGCTATTATGCAAATGGCACTTTGTTTTAACAACGCAATGCGGTTGGCCTGATGGCTGAGTCTGAGGCCGATTCCGACATTAGTTCGTCATCAACGTTCCTACATATCCAGCCCCTAGTCTTCCCCCCTCTCTCTCTCTCTGTCTCTGTCTCTCTCTCTCTCTCTCTCTCTCTCCTAGTTGCTGGTCCCTTGACCACATTACGCGCACAATTAATATGCCAAGTGTTATGTGTGCGCATACTAATGACTTTTGTCCATCTAAAACTACATCTGCATCTGCATTTGACTTATGCCGGACTCATCTGTCAACTCTGGTCATCTATCAATAATTGTTCAACTGCCCGACAAAACGGAGCAGGCGCAGCATTTTTCTCTCCACACCCAATGTACACACATACATACTTGTATATACAAACATTCATATTTATGACGCACAGCTTTGGAAGTCATCATTAATCCTGCTTGACAATTGTCGTCTAGAGCACAAAAGAGAAGTCCAAGTCTAAACAGGTTCATGTCAATGGGGCGTTACTTTGGCCCAAAGAGGTTTTAACTTCTTAAGTGCACTTAAGGTTTTACGAGCACAGACTCGGGAGGTTCTACAGATACTTAAAATAATGGCATACAAATGAGTCTTCATATTTATTTATTTATTGTCAGACTAAAATTCAGTAAGAAGAACAATTTAAAGATAAATTTAGAATAAACTGTCACAACAAGATTTTTAAATTAATATATGAAAATATTCATATATAGAAAAATAAAATTTAATTAAATAAGTTTAAAACTAATTGATTAAATAATATCAAAACTTCAAGTTGACTTTAGCTCATGTGAACACCCTGTATAAACAAGCTAATTTTTAGCCGTTTTCAAAGCCAATTTAAACAGTTGCGTGACACTTTTAGATGTTGGAAAAATGTTGACCAACACTTAAAATACTAGTAAAATAAAGCCCAAAAACACACACACACACACATACTCACTCAATGGTCGGCTAATACAAAACGAGAAGCAAACACACAAAACGAGCCATCCAATAAAGTAAATCAAAAGAAAGTAAAATTACGACTCGTCGACCGATCGAACTGCGAATACACATATATACAAAATTTTATAAAAGAAAAAAAAAATTGATTTCAATAAAATCACAAGCGAGAAAAAACTTTCGCTACTTCAGTGGCAAAACAAAAATTAATGTAAACGCCAATTTATTAACTACAGCATAACGACGACTGAATACACTTAAAAGTGATAAGCAGTATAATATTTTAGTGTTATTTTCAACTTAAAACATATTTCAAAAATATATATGTTTTTTACTTAAAATTTGTATTTTAATATCTTACTTTCCATCTCACTTGTCAAAAGGTATAAATGTATCTGAAATATATAGAAAAAAGTAACATTTTTTAATAAAATGGAATATTTTTAATATATACATTATACTTATTTTATAAATGTGGTTCTAATACTAATCTTTTTAGTTTGTGACTTTTATACTTAATTACTATTTCTGCAAAAATTTTGTGATAACCAGCTAAAGTGTAATATTTAAGAACTAAACTTCATCTGTAATAACATGCATTAATTTCATACAATTTAATTAAAGGTAATTCTCATATTATATTAAACTCCTCTTAAAATACATTTTAATTTTTACTTTAACTCTTGTCCGTTAATCTATTTAAGAGAATAAACAGATCTGATTAGTAGGGTATCAAATAGCGTTGAATTGAATGCGTTCAGTTTGTATTTTGTTTTGGGTGAAGCATCATTATCATGGTCAAAAGCCGGCGTAGCCCACGCATGCGCAGAATACAAATACAAATACAAAAGTAGATTGGCAAGTGGACGTGCCACAGGCAAGAACAGCTTTTATTTTGTGCCCGGTTTGCTGTGTCATGTGAATTTGGGTGAAATGTTTGTTGGCTGGCTTTCAAATTTTGTGGCTGGCTTTTCAGTTTGCAACGAGCCACACAACCCGTGTGTGGTGTGTCGCCTAAGCTTGGAGAAAGCCAAATAAACACACACACTATCTGGAAATGTCTTGGAACAGGCAACCGATTTGCAACCTGCTGCTACTGCTGCTGTTGCTGCTCGGATCGTCGCAGATCAGTTCATCTCAGGAGGAGTCTTCCTTGGTGGGCACAACACCAACATCTCCGCTGCTGAAACAATCCCAGAATACATTTGTACAATGGGTGCTTTCATTGTTGCCACAGCGACCCGGTGCCTCACCAGAGACCGCCACGTTGGCCACACTGAGCAGCTCACCCACATCACCCACTGAGACCACAGTTGGATTAGCCTCCAGTACAAGCTCAACTGAAGCACCCTCTGTGAGCACCACGACCACTCGAAAAGCTACCACACCCGCAACACCCACTTTGGATCCACCAAGAAACTGCACCGACTGCGTCTGTGGAGTGGCCAACATACAGAAACGTATTGTCGGTGGTCAAGAGACTGAGGTACATCAGTATCCATGGGTTGCCATGCTGCTCTATGGCGGACGTTTCTATTGTGCCGGTTCCCTGCTCAATGATCAGTTCCTCTTGACAGCCTCGCATTGTGTTTATGGCTTCCGCAAGGAACGGATTTCAGTGCGTCTTCTTGAACACGATCGCAAAATGTCACATCTGCAGAAGATTGATCGCAAGGTCGCAGAAATTATCACACATCCAAAGTACAATGCACGCAACTATGACAATGATATTGCCATCATCAAGTTGGATGAACCAGTGGAGTTTACTGAGGTGCTGCATCCAGTTTGTATGCCTACACCTGGACGCAGTTTCAAGGGAGAAACGGGCACTGTTACCGGCTGGGGTGCCCTTAAAGTCGGCGGTCCCACCTCTGATACCCTACAGGTAGGTGACAACGGCACTGATAGAAAAACTGGTCAGAAAGAACAGAATAGTAAGATCATTCCTCCCAGAAGAGCTCTAAGAGAATTTTGGACTTTTCTCTAAAAGTTGAGTTCCTTAAAACTTAAAAGATTTTGTGACAAGTCTTCATGACTTTCGAGACCCGTTTTTCTATCGAAGAAATATTTATTTGAGTACAAGTAACGATCTTATGATTTCTTATAGGAGGTGCAGGTTCCCATTTTGTCACAAGAAGAATGCCGCAAGAGTCGCTATGGCAACAAGATTACGGACAACATGCTGTGCGGTGGATACGATGAGGGAGGCAAAGATTCCTGCCAGGGCGACAGTGGAGGTCCCCTACACATTGTGCCAAATGGAACGCGGGAGCATCAAATTGCTGGAGTTGTCTCTTGGGGCGAGGGCTGTGCCAAGTCCGGTTATCCAGGCGTCTATGCCCGAGTCAATCGCTATGGCACCTGGATCAAGAATCTCACCAAGCAGGCTTGCCTGTGCCATCAAGAGACCAAGAAGATCAAGTAGTTCGTAAGGCACACACAGGCAGGGATTATACTCTAGAATTTGATCAATACTTTAAATTTACTTTAATCCGACAGCAACGATTGACCGAAATTCCAGTTTTTGCTAGCGAAAACTTTTCTGTTTCGTGGAACATCGTCCGAAATTCAAATTACTAAAAGATGATCAATTAATGGAAAATTCTGTTTTTATTTCACATAAAAAACATGGTATTTTCTATTGATTGATGAACATAATTATTGTTTTAAGTATTGATCAAAGTGTATTAAGGCTTCGACTTGTCGAAGATAATTGGCTCGATTCGTTTATTTATTGATTAAAAAGAAAAACTACTGCCAACTATGAGAAAAGGTTCTTTATTCCAATGGCAACAACCTTTAAGAAGTCCGGTTTACAGGCTGGTCTATCCAGTTCTCAGTTCTCAGTTCAGGTTCAGGTTCAGTTCTATTTAAAGGTACTTGCTTTGGCTTCTTTCTGGCAATGGTGCATCCTAGCCAATTCAGTTGCCAATTGCCAGTTGGCCGGAAAAGTTCACTTTAGAAATGAAATTAATTTATTTGCTCTCACTACTGGGCCTCTGCCTTGCCACGCCCAGTCTACGTGGCGCCTCTGAACCATCCAAGATTCTGGAGTCTTTGAGCAATTTGCGTCAGAATAGCTTCCTTGACTGGATCGTCTCCATACTGGGCCCAGATTATACAGACACAAGTACTCCAGCCAAGCGGGAGTGTCCGGCTTGTGGTTGTGGCAACATCAATACACGGCATCGTATTGTGGGTGGCCAGGAGACAGAGGTGCATGAGTATCCATGGATGGCAATGCTGATGTGGTTTGGTAGCTTCTATTGTGGTGCCTCGTTGGTCAACGATCAATATGCTCTGACTGCGGCGCACTGCGTCAATGGTTTCTATCATCGATTGATCACAGTTCGTCTGCTGGAGCACAATCGAATGGATTCGAATGTGAAGATTGTGGACAGACGAGTTGTTCGTGTCCTAGTGCATCCCAACTACAGCACCCGTAACTTTGATAGCGACATTGCCCTCATCCGCTTCAATGAACCAGTGCGTCTTGGCATTGACATGCATCCCGTTTGCCTACCCACACCGACAGAAACATTTGCTGGCCAGACGGCTGTAGTTACAGGCTGGGGTGCCCTTAGCGAAGGTGGACCT
Organism: Drosophila putrida; assembly: GCA_037043535.1. NCBI lineage: Eukaryota > Metazoa > Arthropoda > Insecta > Diptera > Drosophilidae > Drosophila > Drosophila putrida. The sequence continues at coordinate 3,649,319 of JBAMBI010000065.1, forward strand.
GTGTCCGATACCCTGCAGGAGGTAGAGGTACCTATACTCTCTCAAGAGGACTGTCGGAGCAGCAACTATGGCATCGCCAAGATAACGGACAACATGATCTGTGCTGGCTACGTGGAGGAGGGTGGTAAGGACTCTTGTCAGGGGGACAGCGGTGGACCCATGCATGTCATTGGCACTGGACAAACCTATCAGCTGGCGGGCATCGTATCTTGGGGCGAAGGCTGTGCCAAACCAGGATCACCCGGCGTTTACACCCGTGTCAGCAACTTCAACGAATGGATTATGGCAAACACTCGTGATTCATGCGCCTGTAGCCAGCCTGAGGAGGAGCCGGCAGCTCCTGAAGTTATCAGCACTACTTCGGAACAGCCTGAGCTACCCACGGCAGAGACGAGCCAAGCTAGCGAATCAACAGAGGCAAATCCGGTTACTGATTCGGTTACTGATCTATAACTATTTATAAAACATAAATCATTTCAAATAAAGGCATTGCCATGATACATTCAATATATCGTTTTATTTATTTTAATGCCCTTTCATATTATCCTTTATGACAACACTCTGATCGCAGTTCTATCAAAAGTATCCTTGATGTCATCGATTGTTTCAATTGTGATGCCAATTCTGGTGATATTTTGTGGTGATTTGAAGTTTGTAATCAGGTCAATGAGAATACTTTATTTATACTCTCTTTATAGATTGTACAAAGAATACAAAACTACACACATTTAAAGTCTCTCTCTCTCTCTCTCTCTCTCTCTCTCTCTCTGTATTTCTCTCAGTTAAAGTGCTGTTTAAATCTACACCAATCCGGTTTACAAATTTCTGAGGAACTTTAGAAGGTGTTGGACTCTTACGTACATAAATACATACATACATTTGACCCTCAGGTGGCTGAATTGTTATTGTTATTGTTGCTTTGGCTTGTTAACTGGCATCTCGAGTCGCTTCAATTTCCGCCTGTAATCTGCTTGTTTTGAAGTTTTTCCCCCGAGGCATTGCTCAATTTTTGTGCTCGAAATTGCCACTAAATCAAAAACAAGAATTACACCAACACCAACAACAGCAACAACGACCACAACAACAGCAACAACACCTACACACTGTGTGTGGATATCTCCCATTGGGATCCAGTCGGGCAACGATCCTGGCAGCATTGATAAATAACTAAATAATAGAATAAACAGCACAAAAGGTGCTAAAAACTTTAAAGGCGGCTTAAAGTGAGAAATATATATATATGTAATTTCCTAAGAACGAGACAGAGAAAAGGAAATAGATAGAGACGGGTATTGAAATAATGCCCATCCTCAAGCCAAGTTTATATTTTGTGCCACAATATATATTTATTTTCATCGTGTTTGCCTTGTTATTGCAATTTCAAAATAGCTAGATCTACCTACAAAATAGCAAACAAGGCAGCGCTGAAACACACATGCATTGCTCTATTGCTCTCATTAGCAATTGTTCTCTCTTTATTCGCTCTCAAATGATATTCGCGCTCTCTTTCTGAGAAACCTGGCACGCGCCACTGTACGAGATTTGTCATTAATATTAATTATTAAAACTTTTAATAATATTAATTATAAATTAATACTAATTATTTAAATAAATTAATTCTAATTATTTAAATAAAAAATTAATACTAAATATTTAAATAAAAAATAAATTAAAATTCTTAATAATATAAATTACTAAATTAGTATTAATTATTAAAAATTTTTAATTTTTGTAATAAATTTAAAAATTGTTTTTAAATACAAAACAGACAGCACAAATACGAAACAGAAATATGATTAATAGATAATAGAAAATTTGTGTGGCGTTCTCTACTACCCCTGGGTATTCTACAGTCGGGCACTACCGACTGAATGATAACTCGTTTCACATCTTTTTGCGAGCAAGGCGCAAATTTGCTGCAATTGAGCGCATTTTGGTGTTTGGCCGCCTGCAGGTTAGAAATATTTATTGGGGCGTAAAATTGTTTGATTGAATATTAGTGCGATGCTTTTATAAATTTGCTTTTAGCTTTCTCTTTCGTCGGCTTGTTTAAAAGGCCAAAGCCGACTTTAAAGCGGCAATTGCAAAAGGTTTCATTCTAAAGACTTAACAATAATTCAGGCAACCTTTAAACATATTTTATTAGTTGGAAAAGAATGTACATAAATTGTAAATTAAAACAAGTACGATGGAATAAATAAATCCTGCTGCAAGTATACGAGATTTAAGCCCACAAAAACTGAAGAAATGTTATGGTATATAGTATGTCACTTCACAAAGAGCAACTCGACATGGAGTCCATTTATTTAAAGGTTTTACATATTTTGAATCTTTAGGAAAGTCCAATCATTGACAAAGCACTGCTGACTGTGTTGATTAAAGAGACCGTTAATACAAGAGCACTCACAAGCATTTTCTCGGTCATAATTAGCACCGCATCCAGTATATTTGCAGCCGGCTAAGGAAATTGATATACTTTAATGCATCTAATTAACATGAGAGGAATGTTTAATGCCACCTCAATGAATGTTATGGCAAGACTTAACGTCTGCTGTCCAATGACAACCCCAAGAGAAACGCAAGTTATAAGAGCCATAAGTGTTACTATGGCCAAGGCTTCTACCAAGCGGACAGCGACAGGCATCCTCAAAGCAACAAATTTATAAAGGGTAATTCTTTTTAATAATATTACAGAAATTTTTGAAAAAACATCCAAATTAAAATAAACTGACAGACTAAGGAAAGGATGTTGCCCGTAAAAGTAATAGAAATAGAACTCCTTAATTTGAATAAACGTCAAGATTACAGGGTATATCGTAGTGAAGCAATCTTGCGTCCTTCCTGATACCATAACTTGTTAAAATACATTTTGGTTTTGCATATAAAAAGTAGATGAATAAGCCAAAGCTGTTTGCCAACTGATTGCCGCAGTAAAGCCACAAAACCGCCAACAAATTATAGTTTTCAATCGCTTTTTCTGCTGGTGTTTTTTGTGATTTTGCTGTTGTAGTTGTTGCTGTTGTTTCGATTCCAATGCAAGGCTATAACTTTTTTATACCCTTGCAGAGGGTATTGTAATTTTGTCACGAAGTTTGTAACGCATTGAACCCATAAAGTATGTCCGTCTGTCCGTCAGTTTTTATGCAAACTAGTCTCTCAGTTTTGAAGCTATGTTGATGAAACTTGGTACATGACAGAAGTTACATGCTTCAACACTCAAAAAGATGAGCAATATTAAATCGATACAGAATACATATTTATGGTAGTAAAGAAATATAACTAACCCTTTTACATAATATTTTATTAGATTGCATGGTAAATGTTAAAATAACAATTTACAAACAATTTTTCACAAATCACTTCACTACACTGTGATCAGCAATCAACAAAAGCTGATTTTTGCTGCACTCTTAAACACCAAACAAAAACAAAAAAACAATAGCCTGAGTAAAGCTGCAGGCTACAACACGCACACTTCATAAACGAATTTAAAATTCGGAACGCACGCAATTAAAACGAAAATAAGCAAAGTGAAGTGCACGCATACATATGTATCATTGCATAAGTGAGTGAGAGCGCGGGAGTTAAAACGAGCAACAACAACGATCACTAGGTGAGAGAGCGCACTCAAAGGATGACGCAAGAATTCGCAATGCGTAGGAAGGAGCGGGATAGCGTTAGATTAAATGGCGCCAAAGAGAGTTCAGAAGTTAAAACGAGCAACAACAACGATCACAAGGAGAGCGCACACAAAGGAAGACGCAAGCATTCGCAATGCGTAGGAAGGAGCGGGATAGCGTTAGATTAAATGGCGCCAAAGAGAGCAAAGCGGGTGCTTCGCTGGCCGATATACAAAAACAAAGCACTTGCAAAAATATTAAAAATGAAATTTATCAAATTAACGCTGTTTAATTTAACAACTTTCATATGTATAAAGTGCACACAACTTTGCTTGACCGTTCTACGCACAATTTAAGCCAATTGGACCGATCAAACTACGATTTTCAATAAAAAAACGCGGAGCAACTAGATAAGGCGAGTTTAAGAAAACCGATACGCGATTAGAACTAAACGATAGACGATTATAATCGATAATTATTGATGTATCAAAACAGTAGGCTAACCTAAACTAACTATACAGGTTACATTAGTAGTAAGTTGAATACAGATGTCGGCAAGGGTATTAAATCTTTGGTGTGCCAAAAATAGCCTTTTGTATTTTTCAATATGCAATTCCAATTATCCTATGCAAATGCAATTTGTCTCGCTGCCGAGCAATTTAGGCCCCCTCACAACAATCTCATCCCGATGAGGCCACAAACTAGGCCCGTTTGATGTGTCTGCTGGCATAGATTGTTCTGAATTATGGCACTAAATGGCTAGACATGTTACATAATTCATTTATGTAGTCCGCACCAGGGACATTTTCCCTGATAGATAGAGAGTTTGTCTGTTGCCTGTATGTGCCGGAGTCAATTCAAACAATAGAGTTTGTTCTTTTTTAGAGCTTTAATGCACATAGTACAGCTTATTTATTGTATGAAAAATTCAATTAGCTGCATATTGACAGTAAAAGGGGGAAAAACAAACAACAAATTTAATTGATTTTTATATTCAATTTCTGTTCTTTTTTTCCACTTGTTTAAGAGAGCATTTAAAATGTACTTCAGGGCTATTGACTCTAGAGGAAAACAGTCTGATTCTCTGGCTAAGTTGAGTTTTATTAACCAAGACGCAACACGGCGATTTTCCGGTTTCTGCTTTTGATTTCTTTTTCGTCAACTTCATAAAAATCCTAAAATAAATATTTGCACACATAAGTTCAGGCCACGTTGTCGTCGTCGTCGTCTTCATCTTTGTCTGGAGACAGACGGCAAAATAAGCGGAAAGTTTTGTCGCAAATCCCAGGCACGGCCCAGCCGCAGGCATTCGATAGACAGAAAAGGGCACAGCAAAATTAAAACCAGTAGATATGCTTCTACTAAGTAGTGCTGGCTTAAAAGATACCCTACAAAATGGAAGTACTATCTATTTCTCAAATCTTGGGAAAGCTTATAATATTCTTTTAAGAAAGGAATTCTCTTATAGATATGTCACTGCTCTTTTACCAATAAAAATCTAAATACTACCAAATTTCTGTCGGTTCGTTTTGGGATTGTATTACTTTAAACATCGACTCGTTCATCCTGACCGAAAATCTATACTTTTAGTGTGATTCTTCAATCAGTTGGATTGGAATTTAAAAACACCCCACAGTAAGGCTACCAAAAAATACTCAGTCTATAAAAATATCAACATTTATTTGCAAAGCTTAAGCTACTTGTTCTGTCGACTCTTACAGAATTTTATGATGTAAAATATTTACCTCTTATTGTACAAGTATTTTGTATTTATTGGGATAAAAACAACATCTGCATTGCAACATTGAAATTGTGTGGCCAATGGTGCACAAGCCCGGAAATGCCACCTGTTATTTGTATACAATATCTCAATATTGGCATGAATATGTATATGAATTGAAGAGAGTAAAGGGGAAAGAATGGGCTTTAGCAATGACATATAACAAATTGACAGCTTGTCGGCAATTTCAGGCGTATTGAAATGCTTGAATAAATAATTTGTACGAATTAAAATTTTATTAAATCACAACAGACTATGAAACAGTTTCAATGAAAATAAAAAAAAACTTTAACATTTTATGAACAATAGAATTTTAAAGGAAAAATAATGCAAAACTTTCCGAGTTTGTCAATTTGAAAATTCATTTATGTTTGGGAACAAAGAAAATAATTTGCTCGAATATATTTTGAAAAATAATGTAAAGACAATGAAGCAGATGGAAGAAATAAAATTCGAAAATAAAGCTCATTATAATTCCGAACGAGAACCGATTCATTTCAATGCCCTTCCCTTTTAGTTTCATTCTGTGCTTGTGTCTCTTCTTGTTTTCATTCTTTTGATTTCATTATTGTTTTTATTGCTTTGTACTTTCGTGTGTCCAAGTGACTGACTTTACCAAAGCAAAAGGCGCATTTTAATTTCATTATTTTATTTGATAACTCAGCACGTTCCGGTACCCGACCCAGTCCCAATTTCAGTCCCAGTCCCAGTCCCAGCCCTGTTTCCATTGAAATTCGCATAAAAAGGGTATTAAAGCAGAAGCTCTCTCTGATTGTGAGCTCTATTTTTTGGCATTTTTTCAACTCCGAACACGCCTTGCCACATTTGTTCTGCCCTTTTTTATGCTATTCTTCTTCTTCTTCTTTCGAATTAATAAACAATTTTTTGCTTCATATTTAAGCTAGCTACAAATTTGCGAGTTATTGCCACATTTTGTATTTTCGTATTTCTCATTTTTTTTTCTGTTCAGCGTCTTTTCGGTTTGTCCTAATGAATCATGGTTATGTCGGCTATAATTTAGTTTTAATAGCATTTCGGTGACATTTATGCTGTCAGCGGCATGCAATTTTATTAATGTTCAAATGAGCGCCCATATATGATATCATTATAAAGAGATATCACAGCTTTTAATGTCATTGCTGGGGGGCTTTGTACAAAATGAACTTATGGCCTCCTTCTGTTTGAGAGTTTGAGGTTTGCCAACTCGTACTTAAAGCTGCTGTATCAACTGCGTACAACTTCGATTTGTTTATAACTTTTTGTTCTTTTGTACATTTTATAATATTAATTTATTTTAATATTTAACTCTAACTTTCATACAGAATCCAACTCCAATCTTTTGTCTCTGGTGCATCTTTGTTAAATTTTGCTGTCTGTATCAAAATTTCTTTACTTACTTTCTGTTTCTTTCCTTGTTGCAGTTTACAGCCCTTTAATGAGCCACGGGGCGACTACAACGTTAACCTAATCATCTGGCTCACTTAAGTAATAAAGCAATTTATCGCTTTTCAATATCCTTTAAGCAGTTTTTGCCTTTTTAGCTCCTATTATTGCACTTCCTACGCCAGGCCCTCGAGCCGAGGGAATGAATAAAGGAACCCACACAAATTATTTTCGCGCTGGTTTCATCTTTTATATTTTTTTACAGCTCCTTCGTCTTTAGAGTATAGGACTAAAATGACTGCGGCTTTGGTTTGCTGCTCTTTTAACTTGTCGCTCCGTTTAGCCGGCGGCACACGTTGCCATTTTTATGTGTTGAGCTTGGCATAGGGATTGGGATTGGGATTGGCAAAGTGATAGGGATAGGGATTCGGATTGAAATTGGTGCAGGGATTGAGACTGGGTCATTTTTAGAGCCGCCTGCACGTTTTTCCTTTGCTGCCGCTGGCGTTGCCAGACCAGTTTGATTTTAGTGTCTGGTACAGACCAAAGGCCAGTAATGATTTTATTACACGATTTTATATCCAATTTTATTACCTTTGCGCATGACGTTGCTTCCTTGCTCTTCCATTGCTAGTCCTCCCTTAAACTCTACTCCTCCAAACGATGTCTAAGAAGGAGGAAAACGCAAGGATTGTGTTGTCGTTGTCCTTACGCCTTTGGCTTCTTGGCAGCTGCCATTGGAATTTACGCACTCATAAAATTGGCCCGTTTGAATTGTGTGGGAATTTCGGAGCAAAGTTTCTTGCAATGACCCCGACCCCGACCTCGGCCATCATAATTCAATATCATAAAACGTTTATCCAATTAATTTTGACCAGCAATATTTATGGTCAGTTCGTGTAAGGATGCGAATAGTATATCGCTTTTCCTCTATATTTCGATGATGTAAGTCATAAAACAGACTCTCTCTCTCTCTCAATGAGGAAGGAGAAGAGATTAAATATTAATTTCTGGGTTCACTTATTTTCGATTCCCTATCACTGTCTATGTGATACAAAGAAACTAGTTTATTATTTCGCATATCATCGCATCGCAGATTACTTTACATTCGACTCACTTACATGTCCGATAAGTCGCATTGATCTTGAAAAATGTATCCAACGGCTGTTTTGGGGCACGCTTCAATGATTTTGTATACAGCTTGTTGCTTTTTTTATACCCTATGTTCAACCGTTTTGAAATAATGTAATACAGTTGAGCAAATATACAACGTTTATCTTGCCAGCTTAATTAAATATACTGAAGATTTCATAACAATCGGTCTATAAAATATGAAGATATTTAGGAAATCATTTTCCATGCCGTTGAGCGAGAGAAAGAGAGAGAGAGAGAGAGAGAGGAAGAAGCATCGCTGCTGGTTTCTGAAGTACGAGTGTATTTATTTATTTATTTTATTTAAGTGCTTGACGCTAGAGCTTATTAATTATAGCTCTAGGCACTAATAGTTATGTTTTGATTTAAATAAATTTTATTTAATGCATTGTTTATTAGGCATTATATAATTTTATAAAATATTGTAATGTGAGTAAATAATTTTTCGCCCCCATGATCTTAAATCCTTATTTATCTTCAAATCTTATTTTATATTCATCATTACAAATTTCTGTTTGTTATTTAATCTGCCTTTAATTATTAAAACTTTTTATTTAGTCATGTTTTTTACGATGCTTACTTAAACTTTTAAATTGTGGTTGTTTTGCTAGCTTTCTTGAGTTTCTAGTTACTTTATTATATTTTGAGATACTTTATTTCTGAGTATAGGGCAACTTTAAGTTGGGCATTCTCTTTACTTGCTCTGTCTCTCTCTCTCTCTCTCTCTCTACCTCTCTTGCTCTGTTCTACTGGCTGATCTCTTCCGCTGACCTAATCTGGTTAGATTTCCAATTTCGATTACTGGCACTTTTGCTAATGAGCACACCCAACACACACCCACACACACACACATATGTTAGGTACAGTAACCCACACATGCAACTATCAAACGAGACAATTCCAAACGTCATTACCGCATTGTTTTTGTTTTCCGTTTGTTGTAGTTGTTTTTTGTTGTTGTTATCGTTGTTGTTGTTGTTGTTTTTGTAGTTGTTGTTAGTCGTACTTGTTTCAGTGTCAAGTTCAGCACTCAATGTTGCATGTTCGTTTGCTTTTTGCGGCGTTACAAATGGCTGCATGCCAAATATATAATGGGTTTCCCTTGATAACTTTGCCAGCTATGCAGATACAGATAAACGTGGCAACAACAACAACAACAGCAATGAAAACAACAACAACAACAGCAACAACATTGAAAACTACAACTCATAAACATGAGTATTGTGTTCAGTGAATGAATTATGGCTTAGTTTTCCATATTTTAGTTTTGTTGGTTTTCGGATTTTGCAATGTCGTAGGAAATACATTGAAGTAGCAAGAAGGGGAGGGGAACTATGCACCAGGGGGCATGCAGCAAGGCTCATTAAATGTTCGTCATGTGTGTGAGAAATAGTTTGTAATTGTAGTTATGCGAAAAAGATTATTATTATTATTATTCCATGCACGATATAAGTCAGTAAAATTAACAAGTTTCAGTTTGTTTCCTTCAAAATGGTTTATGAAGCAAGATTTGTTTGCCTAGTTTTTGACATACACTGAAAGAAAATTTAATAAAATTATATATTAGAGACTGTTAAAAAAATAGAAGCATCGTTGATTCTCTTTTCTTAGTAATATTTATTTTTTTGACTGATTATTTTATATTTATTTCAAGCTGGCAATTTTCTCTCAGTGCATCATTGACATATTTTATGAAGAGCTAGCAATTTCCTCTCAGGACATCATCAACTTATTTAAGTTTTATTTGTTTTTCATTTCGTATTCATTGTGAGCTGGCAATTTTCTCTGAGTGCATCAACAACAATTTGTGATTGTCATTGTGGCCTAGGCAATTGGCAAGTTGGCATCTCGAGATACACATCCGCCTCTGGGTGATCTAGATTAAACAATTGGCTCAAAGACAACATTTGTGATTGTCAGATTCTCATCTCATCAGAATCTTAGCTGGAAATGTCATTAAGAAACATGCATTCCCACAGTCAGACACAGCTGGGCTGTCAATGCATTAACATGACCAAATCTGTCTCAAAATCATGCGATTCATATGGCTATAGAAGCTCTCATTCTCCGCCCTTGTTGGCCATCATCATTATGACGTCAACTGAACACTGAACGCTGAACACTGAGAGATTTGAGATTTGAGCGAGCTTCTGAACCGCAACAGATACATTTGTAGAGGTGTAGATACATTATCTACGTCTAAGTAGATGCCACCAGAGCGGGGCACTGAGCTTACCTGAAGTTCATAGTTAAATGATTTCATTTGCCATTTAATTTTCGTTTGAAATTCGCTGAATATACGGTTCAGTTTCAGTTCTCGAGCGGACGTCGAGGCGGACAAATGCGAATAGCACACGCGATTCAAACAAAAATAAAACCCAATTTCAATTATATGTGTACATATCTCGAAACTGAATGATGATTTCCCTCCGCATTCTATGGCTAATTGTGATTAGTTTGCACTTGGTTGCAGCTGTGCTCCATCAAACATTGCAGGATGCTCGACTAGAGCAGCAACAACTGGTGCAGCGATACATCAAGACTCTGAATAAGGAAGAGGGCGCCATACGTCTGATTGGAGGCGATGCCGAGTATGAAGGTAGGAAGTATCAGATCCCTTCTTGATTGTAGTTGCTCCTTTGTTTAATATTTCTCCTTCCTTCTAGGCAACATTGAGGTGCTGCACAACAACAAATGGGGAGCAGTTTGCGATGACGAATGGGACGCAGCTGAGGGTGAAATTGTGTGCCGTCAATTGGGTTTCCCAGGATTGCGTCGCTACACGCACAGTGGATACTTTGGACCCGCTCGACGACGCTACTGGATGGATAATCTGTTTTGTGAAGGGCATGAAGAGGAGCTGACCCAATGCCACTTTGAGGATTGGGGCATCAATGATTGTGATCCCAGTGAGGCTGCGGGTGTTATTTGCTATCCGCCAAGAGATGCTCCGATACCTGTGCCCATAACTCTGCCGGATGATCGTCTATTGCCAAAGTATCCCATACATCCGAGTTCTCGTCTTTACGTCAGACTCCGAGGAGGTCGTTCCCGAAACGAGGGACGTGTTGAGGTGCGAATTGATGGTCAGCGATGGGGCAGCATTTGTGCAGATGGCTGGGGCATGTTGGAGGCGAATGTAGTGTGTCGTCAACTAGAATTGGGTTATGCCAGGGAGGCCTTTCAAACGGACTACTTTGGTGGCGCCAATGTCTCCCGTCCCATGCTGAGTGGCAGTGAGTGTTATGGCAATGAAACGGAACTCGCCGATTGTCTGCATCATGATCATCTCAATGGCATTGTCAGTTGTCATGGAAACAGGCAACATGTGGCTGCTGTGATCTGTGATTATCTATCGCCTGATTTGGTTGTGGATTATTATGAAATCGAGCAGACGGCTCATCTGGAGGATCGTCCCATGCTGTTGATGCAGTGTGCCATGGAGGAGAACTGTGTCTCTAATGAGGCCTATCAAATCCAACGGGATAATCCCCACTGGCGATATCAGTCGAGAAGACTTCTCAAATTTACCGCAGCGGCCATCAATGCGGGAAATACAGACTTTCGACCCTTCAAGGAGAAGAATCAATGGGAGTGGCACATGTGTCATATGTAAGTAAACTTTATAATTTAGTAAACTATTTAAATTTCTATTTAAAATTTAATATAAGAAACTTGATGAAAGTTTTTTAATACAATGAATTTATAACTACATAATAATATTAAGAGTTAATTTAAAATGATTACTTTTTAGGCATTATCACAGCATGGAAGTGTTTGCCACCTTCGACATATACGATTTACAAGGTCGCAAGGTCGCAAGGTCGCCCAGGGTCACAAGGCGTCCTTCTGTCTGGAGGACAGCAGCTGTCTGCCCGGCGTGCCCAAGAAATACAATTGTGCCAACTTTGGAGATCAAGGTAAAAGCAGTTAAAGTTTTATTTAAGATTATAGCAATATTTTAACTGTTTCATTAGGTATCTCCGTCAACTGCTCTGATGTCTATCTTTACAATCTGGACTGCCAATGGGTGGATATTACCGAGCTGCCTCGTGGCTCTTACATTCTCAAAATTGCCATTAATCCCGAGTTCAAGGTAGCAGAGATGAGCTACGACAACAATGCTGCCATCTGCGACCTTTTCTATACAGAAAATTATGCCCGTGTCGACAACTGTCGTCTGACAAGACCTTAAAGCAGCTCGGGCTGCATTTTTTAAGACAATTAAACAGTGCCAAATATTAGGAAACACCAAAGCATAAAGCATTAAGATGTTTGTATTATTCTATACACTTTTTTTACCAAAAAAAAAAAATAAACAAAACTGCACAATCCGAGGTCGTCTGCCAAATACTTATACTAAACGATGAACTTGAAAGTCACTCGAGTGTAAACCTGTCAGAGACATCAACGGCATTGTCGTCGCCAGCGAAGCATTTATCAAGTGTCAATAGCTCAGACTTCCACAGATATTATTGTTGTTCCAAAATAGGTGTTAAACTGGAACTGAAGGGGAGCCAAAGATACGAGTATAAAGTATGATGTAAGGACCAGAAATAATCACTACAAATGCTGAGATCAAGAACATTCTTAAAGTTATCTAATCTGTTTTTTGAATGACTTTTAATATCATTCATCTTTAGGGGAATTGAAAAGAATATTAGGGTGTTTATTGAATATCCATTGAATGTACAAAAGATGATGATAGGATGAGTCTATATTAAAACTAATAGTAGTTTGTAAAAGACTGGTTGATTGGTTTGATTGGTTGTATTCTTTAATAAGATTCTTCTTGTACTTCTTCTTGTAATTACGAAACAAGTGGAGCAATAATTTCAAAAAACCTTACATTATAAACACTACTTTTCCCACATATTCTTAGATAGTTCCATGAACACTCTGATATATTTCTGCCATTATATTAGTTACTCTCACAGCTTTAACTATAAGTGGACTTTCTTGCATGATAAGAAAAAGACATTAAACAAGCTCAAACTACTCACTTAATCAGCTAAAACCAGCAGGCATCAATTTCACCAAAAACCTTGGCTTTCACCCATGCAATTAATGGTCCACTGAAGATTCGGAAGCATAGTTTATCCCTCGGAGAAAGGAAATCGACGATATTTTTTATGCAGTGACAGAAAAGGCGTCGACTTGATGGATGCACGTGGCAAAAAAATGAAGCAATCAAATGGTCGTAATGTCATCAACACCATCCATAAGTGGACACACACATGGTCATCCAAAAGGACAAGGATGAGAGAAAACAGGAACTGTGACAGGACAGGATTGAGGGCAACGATGATGAGTCACTTTGGTCACGAAGCTATTTTTACGCTTGATTACACGATAAATGAAAATCAAATGTTTGATTGCTTAATGCCTGGCCAGCACCAACACCAAAGAGCCACCCAAAGCCCAGTATCCAGTCGACATGGACGCATGGAAGGAACCACTTCAAATGTGCTGCAATTTTACCAAAGTGCCATCCCTGTGGGGGTGGCTTGGAATGGGGATGGGGATGGTTGTGGGTGGTTCGCTGAACATTTCAATTATTTATATGCTTGTTTGTCTCTTTGGCGTGGTCCTCATGTGTGCACGTGCGATACGAGGATAGATGTGAGTTGGGAGGCGGGAGATGGGTGATAACACTTGACTGCTCACAGTTATCATTTTTTAGCTCCCGGACACGCACCAAGCTGCAAATTGCAAAGCTGAAAGCAGCTCAGAATCAGACTTTGACTGATTTACAGATAGTTGAGTGCGCTCAACTGAAACTAGAGAGAAAAGTGGAGGATAGAGTGAAGTCAGGACATTATCCAACTGACTGTTGCTTACATTCCAACACCTTCTGACTAATTTATTAATCGCCTGAAAATACAAACTGAATGCTTTTTCTCTAGCCACAATTTCAAGTTCCCATAAACCGCTTATGTTAATTAAATTTACGAAATTGGGTTTGCTTCTCTTTTTCCTTGCAAGTAATCAATCAATTGCTAGAATCCTTCGACTTGTTTGTTTGTGTTTTGTTTTGGCTCTCTTCAAAAGTGTTAAGTAGAAACCCATTTAAATTGCTGCCTTGGCATTAATTTTTGGACGAGGTTGAAAGGGTTAAGTTGTCTGTCTATGGGTGGAGGAGATTTCCTGCATATTGATGAGCTGACAGCACTTTTAACTAACAAAAGCTGAACAAGATAAATGTGTAAATAGCAAAAAGATTAGGACGAAAGTAGATCGACAATAACTGCAGGGAAAGTAATTTAAAATCCACAATCGAAAGAGAAACTCTGTCAGTTTCCAGAAAATGTTGAAAATTTCTCAGTTGAAAAGTACGAGTAGTTGCACATTCAGTTCAATTGATTCAAGCCAAGGCCCAGTTGCAACTCCAGTTACGAAATGATTACAAAACGTTTGGCAACTTGGCCATAAGAATGGGTTAAAACCAAAAACAAAAGTGCTCAGAGGCAAGCGGAAGGCAGAAAATTGTTGTTTCAATTGTCAGCAGCATTGCTGAGAGACAGAGAGACAGAGACACTGAGGGCGTGGCACTGCCTTTACGCCCAACATTCTGTATGCAGTTAATTTTGTGCTTTGCCAGCAATAAATTTTAAATGCACATTTCCAATGAAGATGCAACAACAACTACAACGCAATGAAACGAAACGGAAAACAATTTTGTGCAATTTTACTAAAACGACACAGAAGAACACACATTGACACACATATGGACAGTTGAGAATCGGATTGGGAATGAAAATGCTACTGACACCCGGAATAGAAGTGGGAATAGTATTGAGTCTTTTAGGTCCTGCCAACTGCAAGGAAACAAATGCAATCCAAGTGTCCTTGCAGCGTCGACAAATGAAATTGTTGACCAAAGTGCAGCGCTTAAGAAAGACACACTCCCATACACACACTCTTATGTGTGTGCACACTCGCATAGACACACCAAGGAGAGTATATAGAGAGCTGTATGTAGTGTATCTGAAAGTTTTCCATATGGCCAATGCATTTGCCTTGTACTTCATTGCACTGCCATTGTCCAGATTTCTATTATTGTTGCGTGTTTACCCTGTATTTAAATGTATTTAAAGGGTGTATTAAATAGTTTCAACAATATAAGCTCATAGCAAATTTATAGATACGAAAAATTGAAACACTATAATAGTTATCAACGTTAAATAAACGTAAGAGAACAAAGAGTAAAAATAATAAATAAATTAGATGATTTAAATTGTAAACTTCTTTTAAAACTTTTAGCAGGGTATTTAGCTGGCTATTTCTTTCTTTGTTTCCTTTATTTTACTGTTGCCTTGGCTGCCATTTTTATGAGCATTTTTAAAGGCGTTGTTATGTGTTTAAATTTGGTTTAAATTTTATTTGTTGGCTCTCTTAAGAGATTGCCTGGCAGCTATGGCAACAAATGTAAATTGCAATTGTTATGCAAGTTGCATGTTGTTGCATGTGCAACTGAATGGCCAATATTTTATAACTGTAATAGTAGATGTTGCAGTTGTAAATGTTGCTGATGTCGTACAGATTACATTGTTGTCGCCCAGAGAAAAGCTGAGTAAAGAAATTAAATCCAACAAATAATAAATATAGTAAATGAAGTTTTACTTGTAGGCAAAGAAAAGGTGCTGACAGATGAGTAAATATTTAGACTCGACTGTGAGATGCCCTATAAACAGATAATAAATTGCTTAAACCTGTAAGAGATGCTGTGTTAAATAAAGAGGAATGAAAAGAAATTATGTTGAAATAGAGAAGAGCTTAAAGTTTACATAAATATATTATTTTTTTAAATGACATAAAATTATATTTTTCAATTTATCTGACAGTATCTGTTTTAGTGACCTAAATCCTAACTGAACAGCCAACAGATTGTCTTGAATTGTTAATGCCAAAATCCTTTTGATAACCAGCATGGTTTGGGTTTCAATTGCCAAATGTTCATATGATAAGCTTCTCATGGCCATTTCATTGTTATTGTCGCTGTATTTGTTGTGTTTTGTGTTTCGTTATATGTTGTTGTCAGACACATTGAAAGCATTTGCATTTTAAACACAGCTAATTGCGAATAAACTCATTAGATGACAACGACACAGGCAGTGCCCCTTCCCCTCTTCACACCCCTCAACATACAGGAAACCCAAGTGAAGCCCGCACAAATTGGGCAACATTTGGTGGCATCTTTTGCCAAATTGAAAGAGGCACACAATCAAGGCCCACTCTCAAAAATCCCTCCCAAAAGTCCCCTCCCAATGGCAGTTTCGGGCGCACATTTAGCTTGTTATCATTTTCATGGTTGACGCGACATGCGAAAATGCTAAAAGAGTTAGAGAAAGAGACAAGGAAAGAGAGAGAGAGAGAGAGAGAGTGGAACAGGATGCCAAAAAACTGTTGGCTCATTTATGTTTGTGTGTGTGTGTGTCGGGCTTTGTTGTTTGTCAGGCAGTCAGCCAAACATTTGTTTTAATTATTATGAATGCAAATTGCACAATTAAAAATGTTAAATTCATTTTAATATTTAATTATAATTAATTTTACATACAAGTTTCGTAACTGGGTTAATTGCTGACGTATATGTGCAGTAATGGGTTAATTGCCTAGCTGGGCATTATAAAGTATATAGTCAGCTCTCTAATTGTGCGTTAAGCAGCTTTTAGTTAACGCATTTTCATTACTCAATCTATATGAAAAGAACTTTCATTTGAGTACACAAATAAGCTGCAATCATTACTCTATCGTATCATTTACAAGCATTTGTGTGACATTTTTCAAATGTCAGCACTCCAATTTGTTTTTTGTACTTTGACTCGCCTGTGGCAAAGGAAACTCGCAGAGCTACGCACATTTCCTGCCCGCTGCTGATTGCACAACAAACTGTACAACTCCCCTGCCTTACTCTCCCCCTTTTTGCCACGCCCCTTGTTGCCACTTTATCCCTCCACTTGACACACTTTAGCGCACTTATCAAACCGCGCAAAAAAAGTCAAACGCATTGAAACGCGACAACCAGCAATGAATGAGTCGCAGTCACAGACAGACTCCCAACAACAGCAACAACAACGATGCCATTGGGAGCCATATATCAAAAATCAACAACTGCAAAACGAGAAATGAGATGAGAAATGAAAAAAAACAACCTCCTCCCCTTTGCATTCTCGCATCTGATGCCGTCTCGCACATGTGACAAAAGATAAACACGCGAAGAAAAATTCTAAAAAATCATAGGAGAGAGAAAAAAAAACATGCAAACACGAGCAAAACTTTCATGGTGGCAGCATGCAACATTTAACGTGGCAGGGAGACGGAGACGGAGTCAGAGGCGGAGGCGCCACGATAAGCATGCAAATGAAACGCCAGCAGCGCTGCCAGCGGCAACCGCAACAAATTCAACTCGCATATCGCATGACAGAGATTTCCGAGTATGACTGAACAATCTTAATTGCGGGTCAAAAAGCCAAACGAAAAGCCAGAAAAATGTTTCAAAATGAAGGCACAAAACGAAAATCGAGATAACACATTTTGGTTAAAATAAGAAAATACGTTTTTGCCTAGAATATTCCTAAAAATACCCTACATATGTCAGCTGAGCCTGACAGATATTCAGTGAATTTATAAAAATTCAAGAATATAAATTAAGAATATATAACCCAACTCCTGCTAGATCCAATCTTCCACCTACAAGTCTCAAATGCAAACCTTTTTCACACAACAGATTAAGAAGTGTTTGCCAAAACCTAACAACCTAGGAATGGGTTGCATAAAAACCGCAAAACAGATACAAAAACATCAGATACAAGATACTTGCCACTGCCCTAAGGCACACACACTTTTCGCATTGTTAAAGGCAGGCAAAAATGCTGGCGAAATGTGAGAAAAATATTTAGATTTTTTGGCGAGGGAGGGGGCTGACGGCAAGTGGGCGTGCCGTTTGAAAATGATAAACTTTCTAGGGATCAGATCGGGGGATGAGTTAGGTTGAGAAAAAACATTGTCCCATTCTAAACTCAGTAACTCGGTAACTTTTGAGCTGACAAAAAAGTTTTCAGCACGCATACGCCGCGTTGCCATCACCACACTTTGCTGCATACTTTTTAGCGGTTGCAGGAGAGGGAAAGGGATTGAAATCGGGAATGGGAACGGGAACAAGAACGCTGTGGGTTTTGTGAGCTGCTAGCTGCTCGTTATGTTTCGCTTTCGGCACTTGCCTTATGAATTATTTGAATTTTATGCGACAAATCACCTACAAAATACAAATTCCTAGCAAAGAGCGACATCTGCTCGCCTTAGACTTGTCGAGGACATAGGGAGTACTGAAGGGGGAGTTATGGAAAGTAAGCACGTTCCGAGACAGCACCACGTTACACCGTTAATCGTTCGTTAATCTGTCGTAAAATTTTCGTTAGATATCCCGCCGTCAAGTTAAGTGGATGCCTGACAATTGCCACCTCTCGCATTTCGCATTTCTCCATTCGCATTTGAAGTTTTCGTGTAGAAAGTTTTTAATCGAAAAAAGATGTGACCCGCCCCCCACCAAGTCAGGTATTATTCTTTATGCCCTTTCCCCTCCCATGCCATTTTATTCGTAATTAAGTGAGGGGCGTGCTGCGCCCTAAGGAACATTACCAGGTGCCAGCGGGAAGTGCTGAGCATCGAATTTATGTTACGAGCTTTTGAAATATTCAAACCAAAATTCGCTGCAGGTTATAATACGAAATGAGCAAAGAACCTTTAGGGAATAGAACTTCTAATTAATACAAAGATTTTGTCAAAACACTAGGTAAAAGTTATTGAAGAAAGCAAAGGAAGTTTTAATATCTTGATGGCAACAATTGCTACAAGTAAACTTAAGTGAAGGTTAGCACGTGCTCACATTTATTCGTGAATTATGCAACTAAAAATGAAAGTTTTCCCTATAAATTGTGTAAAAGACATTTTAATTACCTAGCTTAAAATGAGTTCTAAATATTGCTACAGCTGTTAAGCAAATATGCCACAGGTAACATGAGTTTTCTAATAACTCCTACGACTCACAAACATTTGAGAAAAGAAAACAACAAGAAAACTCGCTCTAAAGCCTTTTCAAATTAATTGCAGACAACAAATGCCGTGTAACTCAAAGATAAACGTTTCTCAAAATGTCTGCCACCTCTGATCCCCTCAACTATCCCCGACACACCCACTCTCTCTCTCTCTCTGCCTTATGCAATAGCTTCAAAGTTAACAGAAATCTTAGCCTCCATGTGCTGCAGAAACTTTTTATAAATGCTGGCAGCTCCGAGACAATTGTACAAGTTCAACATTTGTCACACGTACTAAACATTTACGCAAGATACAAAAACAAAAAGGGGAAGAAAAACAGAGAAAAAGAAAATGGCACGGCATGGAAATTAACAAAGAAACATCAACATCAAGTCAAATTGTTGCTCTTGCAGCCCGCATAGAAGTCTGTCTAAAGGGCCAAAGTCCCAGAGATCCACTCAGACAAAAGCAAAGTCGCTCGGGATATAGTTGTCGTCATTTTAAAACAGAGACCCAAAGACAGGAGGTCGAAGGGAGACGAAGGCAGAGCAGGTTGACATGTTGAGGCACAGTCTGAATTCAAAGTGAATGCAACTTGAACGATTGAAATATTTGGACTCGTCTCTGTTCTGTGCTATTTGATTCTGTGTATGCTCAAGTCTTCAAAAGTGTATGTACGATATGTCTAGGTCTCAAAGTCTATAGCTATGACTTCTTTTCGGGCTGTCACATTTGATACGCCCGTGAAGAAGACGAAGACGATGATGATGATGATGACGATGACGACATGAACTGCAGAGGTAAGGAACAAAATGAGAAACAATTTGGTGTTGATGATGCAGGAGCAGCATCTAAGACTCGGGGATTTGACACAGCTTGGGGCATGACGTTGACTTTGTTGCATCTTACCGAGAAGTGCAAGAGCAAAGTTAGAATGCACTGAAAAAAATGACAAAATTAAAAAATCGATGTAATGAAATTTTACACACTAAACACATATGAGTAAGAAAGGAAATAAGAAAAATAATAAAAAATAAATAAATAAATATAAAATAATATAAAATAAAATGATTTAAATTGATTTATTCGTTACTATGCAATGCAATTATATAAAAAGATAATATAATTCAAGCTCAAAAAATAATTAATAATATTTGGTTTAAAGATTTTACAACATTAGTTGAACAACATATTATTAAAATTGATTCACGCATTTCTAAAAAATTAGGAAAACCATTTGAAGTACATTCTTAGCAATATTTTAGATATATTTAATATATTTCGTATTAAAAATTTGTATTCTGATAATTTCTACATGGCAAAAGCATCAGAATTATAGTTTCTAATGTGATAAACATAAAAGTTTTATCCAGTGTTCAGTACTTGCCCCTGCCACCTCTAGCTAAAGTGCTGCCAAAACACGGAAAAGAATTAATGTGCAGTGGAATACAAAACGCAAACATAATTAAACTTGCCACACCCATTTTGCAAGGCGATATGAGTGTTCGCAACGTTGCCACATCAAGAGACTGCGACAGCGACTGTGCCTCATTTGTATGTTTTATTGTGTCTGTCTGCCGCACAGAAATAAAACCAAATTTGTCACAATACGCACAGACAACACTGAGATGGGGGGCAGGCAGGGAAGAGACTAGGGAATTTTGACGAGCCACTCATATTTCGCAAACTAATGAAACACGCAACTTGGCCAACGACTTTGTCGCCTGCCGACGACATTTATGGCATGCAACTGAATTTTTATAGCTACAAAATTAGTGCAGAATTGTAGTAGGCTACTCACCAAATCCCCTTTCCCCTACCCAACCCCTCCATTCATTCATTCGAATGTCTGGAGTTCATAAAGACGCACTCGTATTGAGTCATAAAACGGAGCTTGATTGGAACTGTACGTGGGTGTTTATAGAAACTGCAACTAATTTGAGATACAGACGACTGTAGTTTATCTTTAAGCTGTTTTAATAGCCTTATGGCTTTATGCATAGCCAACTAATTGCAGGCAACTGTGGGTGGCCAGAGAAATGGAGAGATCACAACACATTTCTATATACTATATGTATTTATATTATGGCTACTGCTCATCGTCCGAAACCCCAACCGCAGGCCATGAGCCCAATTTTCGCGCTTAATTATGAAAAGGCAAACAAACTTTTGTGGCTGGCCAAACATTTGGAAGGCAGAAATCCTCATATGCAATATGGGTGTCCATTTCCGTTGGTTTACCCCTGCCACCGATATTGTGGAATGTCTGGGACACAATGGTAGTATATGTATATCAAATAATTTCTAGCCCGCGGCCTATTCTGCGCCGACAGCTGCTTTAAAATGCATTTTCAATTTGTGAGCCCAAAAATACAACCAAAATGGGGAAGGAGAATTGGTAGTATGGGTATTGGTAGTATGAGTATTGGGCTTGTATGTGCCCAGGAAACCGAGCGACAGTCCTTTGTAAACTAATTTGCTTGAACGGGGAGCACATATCGAAAACAACGCTTTGAGGCCTTTTTGCATAACAAATACACACTGACTGCAAAATGTATGCAAACAATGTGAAAAATGTTCTCCCAAAAAAACCAAAAAAAAAACAAGTAAACGAACGAAAACAACAACAGCATCAACAGACGCCCAAACAAACACAGCACAAAAATGTGGAAGAGAAAAAATGTGAAAAGAAAAATGAAAATGCGAAAAACAATTGCTCATTGTCTGAGCAATTATACACGCATTGCTGCCCCAGCCTCAGAGCCGTGCAACACAGACAGACAACAGGATGTGGCACGCCCACAACAGCCGTCAAACCATCAAGTATTCAAAAGTATTCAAAGTTGATGCAACTCAGTGCCTTAAAAGAAATTTACTGTAAAAATCCTCTTATGCTTATCGATAACTGAATGGTCGATAATATTCAAAGGAAGTACTATAAAAATTAAATTCAAATTTATGAATGCAATTCTTTAAAAGAAGTAATAAAATTTATAATACTTTATTTAAGTATAATTTTTTATTGATGCAGTAAACAAAGTTTTGATTTTTAAAATTCTCAAACGACAACATAAATATATATAAAAATCCTTTCAAATAATTATATCAAGTTCTTTTTATTGCATTATACATCTATGAAAAGCACAAGAGACAAAAGTCAAGCTCAAAGAAAATATAAAATTTGATTTCTATGTCAAATGATGACCTGCTCCAGCTATTTTCCCAATAGACTGGCTACTCTTTTTTCATGACTGCCCCAAATTTTTACTGCTCATTAAAATGTGGCAGTCAATTTGACAAAGCCCCATAATAAACTCCCCATTGGAGATACTCCTCATCGCATTTGACAATAACACAAAGTATAACAAAAAAGTGTGGAATGAAATGTATTATGGGTGCTCAACTCATTTATAATTATAATGGATTTCTTTTTACGAATATTTGGCATGGACTTTTTGTGCTATGCTTTCACACAAGCATCCCCTGCTTTTGGCCAACATTTTTTATTTTTTGTTCTAATAACAGAAAAGAGCCAACATCATAAAAGACAAATGAGCCGCAACCAAAAGCGGCCGAAATAACACAAAAAAAAGAGGAAAAACCGAGAAAAAAAGAAGACAAAACTGTAACCGACTTTGTCTCATTGTCTACATGACTTTGGTCAACTGGCTGATTGCGCTGTGGACGTGGCCGGAGAAGTCAAACAGAGGTGCAGAGAGAGATGAGGGCCTATAGAGTGAAATCAGTTTGTATTGTATTCCTTTTGAAGGCATCCAATATTTTATGTATTTTGTGAGCCTTGCAATGATAAAGAGCAAAAGAGATGAGACGATGAGACGCCGAGGACATCGTTGACTTCCAAGGAAATGGCTACTTTTCTAAGCTTTTAATAATATCCTTTTTATGTCCACTAAATGAAGGATATAAAGTCAACACTTTGTACAATAAGGCGCCAGAGGATGGATGGAAGCTTTGCACATTTTCAACGCCTTTTTAGACCCAGTACTTTAAAAAAGTACAAATGGGTCTATTACGTTTGTGCAAAAAAAATGTGCGTAACAGGCAGAAGGAGGCGTGGCAGACCCCATAAAGTATATATATTCTTGATCAGCATGAAAAGCCGAGTCGATATAGCCATGTCCGTCTGTCTGTCTGTCTGTCTGTCCGTCTGTCCGTCTGTCCGTCTGTCCCTTTTTTGAGTAACTAGATCTCAGAGACTATAAGAGCTAGAGACACCAAATTCGGCATGTATATACATCTATATCTTGCATTGAACGAGTTTGTTTTATATTTTTGCCACGCCCCCCTCCGCCCCCGCAAATTAAAATACAAAATTTCCAAGTCGAATTACAAGAGCACCTTTAAAGCTAGCACCTTGATTTTTAGTACGTATAATACATACTATAATTCCAACCTATCCAGCAAATTTCGTCCAAATCGGATGATAAACGCGGAAGTTATTGAATGAAAAATCTCTGAAGTGGCGCCATCTATGGAAATTTTTTGAAACTGAAACAATCTGTAGTAACCGCACTACACTCAAAAAGTACTGGGTCTCCTACTGTCGAGCTTGCTCCACCGTAGCTTAATGCATTTTTTCTTTCCTTGACTCTGCCGCTGGCACAAAAAACTTGGACATCGTCCTGGGATCTTGCCTCTTAGTTGCCATTCTCTCCATTGGCCAACTTTTCTGCCGCTATCTTGCCGCTTGGTTTGCATAAGTTTGCTTCCAGGCACTTCCGGTTAATGTGGTCAGCAACAGCAAAAGCAACAAATAATAAAGGGGGAAAACCAAAGTCTAGTAGACATTTATGTGGGCGAATCTTTGTGTGATTTCCGCTTGAATGGTGAAGCTTTTTGGCATCCTCGTTTGGCGCCAACAACTGTGCATTAAGTGTCGCCAGTGAAGCCATCCATCTTTCTTTCCCCACTCGCCAGAGTTTTATGTAGGTTTTAGTAGGGCTTTTTCTTTAAATTCATTCACTTTAAGCCTGGGCAAATCAATAAAGTCAATCTATTGGATGCTCGGGCAGCTCATCAATAACTTTAAGAGCACGCAGCTCAATGGGGGAAGCTTCAAATGTCGTTTGTTGTCCTTAACCCTTTTTTAATAAAATTAAAAGGGCAACATTTGTCAAGCTAAGAACGCTGAAAAGTTGTGGCCTTAGGGCAATCGAGCTGATATATTTATTTAAATTTATTTAAAGTCAAGAAAAAGTAAAACATAAAGAGGGCTCTGAATTTACTCTCCCACTTAAGAATGTAACTATAAGAATTCTGTACAAGTATAAATCTGTAATCACATACTTTTCCCACTCCTCTTAAAGTTAATTAGTCAAATCAGTTTCCACATTTATGACAAAGTTTCCCCTCTCCAACTAGTTACTAGGGATGTTTTTCATTTTTCCTTATGATTGCACTCGGCACTAATCCAAAAGGAAAGCATCGATTGCCAGTCAAACAGAAAAAAAAGGGAATAATTTCAATAAGCAATTAGACGGCAATTACTTACAAAAACTAACAGGACTTGGACGACTTTGCGTTGACTTTTGTCGAAAGAGGGGAGTCCAACAACAAGAGCAACCAGAAGGACTTTGACTTGCTAAGCAATTACTTGAAATTTATATGTGACTGGGCCCCTGAAGTGCTTCTATTCGTGCTTCAAGTCAAACCACTCTGAACGAACGAACGTTGCCATAATTGAAATGCTTAAGAGAAATGGCCAAGAACGTGAATCGGAATCGGACTGGCGCCAAGCTGAATGCTACAACTATGTATTACACATAAAGTTTTTTCGGAGGGCCAAAAACTAATTGAGTTACATACTCACTCAGTTGTACTCGAAGAGCTTTGACATACAGACTTACCATCTATATGTACATATAGTATAGTATGTCCACCCACAAAAGTTACGAGTTCCATGCGATAGTCAAACATGGGAGCAAAGTTTGCTTCTCTTTGGCTTGTTGAGCAAACCAAAAGTTTACATTGTTTAATTTCGACAAATGTAAGACACTCGAAAGCGATTGCAACCCTCACTAATCTTTTGTTTGTCGTGTCGTATCGTGTCGTATCGTGTCCTATCGTGTCGTGCTGTGGGTTAAAGTTCGCCCACTCTCAAATAACTTCACATGTTCTCATGTTTCTTAACATGGCATAATCCCTTTGCCTTGCCTTTGCTTTACTTCTTGAGTTCAGAAAAACTAACTTTGCACTACATAGACTTATGCATTCACGTATGTGTATGTGTGTGTGTGTGTGTGGGTGGGATAAGTACGCTCTGTTATTTCCGGCGGCGCCATCTTTAAGTTTCATTAGTATGTGTAAATCTGTTTCAGAGCTCCTCTGTTTTATTTCTTTTTGCCTGCAAGTCAAAAGTTTTTGTAATTGAGCTACTACACCAGCAATGGCAGTTACTCTGGCGTATGCGTAATATTTAATGACATTACTTTATCATTTGTGACAACAATTTATGCTGACATTACTTAAATGCTTCAGCTTTAATTACAAATGAGCAGCTTAATTGGAAATGACTTCAGAGCTCTGTTGATTGCATAAATTATAAAGCTGACAACAAATAAAAATTGTAGCATTAAAGATTCTTACTTTAAATATCCAAGTTGGCTTTAAGAAGAAAGCAAAGCCTTATTAACACAGCAACTGCATTATAATAAGCCTCAAGTGGCTCGTACAGGTTTCTTCACTTATAACAATAACTTTCTTAGCTGACAATACAAATGTGGCCTGTACTTCCTTCCATCCTGCCACCCACAAGGACAGTGGGCAAATTTGTTTTGCGTGTGTGCTCCTAAGAGCTTTACTAAATTAATCAGCATAATTATGCTGGCAAGGCAACAACAAGAGTGCCAGGCTCATACTTTACCTTTCCTTACCTTATTTATTAATTAGTGATTCGTTAGTGCAGGCAGTTTGTTTGTTCTTATTGTTGTTGAGCGCAACTTTCGCTGCTCCCACCGGTAAAAAATAAAAGCAAAACGAAATATATATATAGGGATAGGAAAGGAAAAGGAATAACAAAGTGTCGCATTTTAATTATGCCGGCAAACAAAACACGCCCCAAGTGCAAACAGGCAGCTACGTTTACCTGTGCTTAATTAAAATAAATAGACACATACATACGTTGCCAGCCAGCCAGCAAGCCAGCTACCAGATTGCCAGTTTGGTTCTTCTTACCAGGTTGACTGGTCACATGTCCTTGAGAGGACCACAAATTATGCTTGGCAAGACAGTTCTCGTTATTATGCGAGCCGCGTACTTTGGTATTAACCGATATAGACGGCAATTTCCATAAGTCAACAGCCATCCGGCCATCCGGCCAACGAGCTACTCAGCAATTAAACCAAGTGTCCGTCATGGACAACGGACACAACCAACTTCAATTTCAACATAGTTGGCCAAATTGTACACACTGCATTCGATGTCATCTAAATGCCACTTTCGTTTAGTAGCTTGTGCAAACATTCCTGATTTTTTGTGTTGCTCGTTGTCTGACTCTGTTTCTGCCTCGTATTCAAATCAGTTGCAACGCCCAATTAATGTAAGCTGCCGCAATGTTGCATACTAATGAGAGAGCTCTGCGCGAATCCGCCACCGGATTGTGAGGCTAAAGATTCCAATGAACATGAACATAAAGATGTGGCTAAAGACTGAAGTCGGATACATTTAGGAGTTGGAAGGAGAGGTTCCCTGACAATCTCACAGTTTGCTTTACCAACTGTTTGCCAAATCAACTAGGCTTAACTTAATTAAGACTTTTGCGTAAAAGTTAAGAGATGTTTTACTTTAACACAAATTTTACATTTTAAATATAGAAAATTAAATAATCAATCTGATTATAGTAACAAACTCTTTTAATTAATTTAATTTGCCCAAAAACCACTCTCAAATTTTCCAAAAAATAAAATGCTTAAATGTCTAAGCAGTGTTTAATACCTTTAAAGTTTGAAATTTGTCAAATCGTTCGCTTGCTAGCACTTTTTAATGTCTTTTTCTTTATTTGAAATTCGCATTTGCATTTTAATTTCTTTAAATACAATAATAAAACAATAAAAAGATCAACTTTTGACACTTTGCTGTTGCTGCTGCTATTTTCAAGGCAGAAAGTCGCCTAAAATGATGTCATTAAAGGCACATGCTGATGGCGTTTTGAAGGCATATTACGCATACGTCGCGTACAACAGCGTAACAGACGCAACAGCTGTGACATGCCAAGCCAATGTGTGACCGTATGTGCGTATGTGTATGTGTGTGTGAGTCTGTATTTCCGTTGAGATTTCCCCTTGAACATTTACGTGCAAATATTTTAAGCCTTTATGGCAACAGCTCGCTGCTTCAGAGGGAAAAAGGCTGCGCATTATTAGGCGCATATTTGTAGAGCAAGTGTAAGAATACCCTATATACTACACAGACAAATACAAATCATACATACTTCATATACAATATATTATATGTGGATGTATTTTGGAGGAATGTGGTTAACTGCGTAAGGATGTGCCGCAGCACGCAACACTCGTGAGTGGCACGTGACTGCGTCATGGAGTAAGTGCGTTATTCCACTTTCCTCTACCGCACACTGCGGGGATTTATTAAATTTTTTCTTCAGCAACATAATTCATGAAATTTGTTTTAGATGTGGTTGTCTTTAGGCCCTTATCACTGTATACCCGCTCCCTCTCCTCTTGCCAACCAAGATACGGGCATTTTCTTTTCGCATTTCCGACCTTAACTTTCGTTTAATTGTCGCAACTTTTTAGTAAGACTTTTCTTAATTAATTAAAAAACTTTTCAAAGCTGCAACGAAAACGCCAGCTCTCCTAAAAACCTAAACGAAGAAGAACCACCTGCCTAATATCAAAATTGCTGAAAATTCTTGGTCATTTCATGTTTTTCCGGTAGATGTACACCAAAGTAAAAGTCATGGCAAAGTCAAACAGAAATAAAAAGATTTGCGGTGGCAATGAAAGAGCAATTTTATATTTTTGTTTTTACCTGAAACGGGCCCAAAGGACAAGTTTGATTGGGGCTAAAAGAGTGTCCCATTATAAGCCATTTTATGATTAAGTTTATCCTTAAGGTTGGCAGTTGCTGCTGTCTAACTATTCTGAGACAATTTTTTAGTATTTTGCTACTTATTTAAATGACTTCTTTTTATCAACTTTTTAAATTTGATTTAAAATTTTCAAATGTTTCCTTCAACATTTTTTCGCATCTCACTCAGTAATATTAAATTACGCTCTTCATATTTTGTTGAAAAACATTTTTTTAATCTTTTAAAATCCGTTTGTAGAAACTCCTCTCGCTTGGTTTTTTTCATGATTTAACCAACTTTCAAATATATTTTTTGTGTCTTGTATAATTCTCTTTTAATTTTCCCTACTTTCTCTTGATGCAGGAAAACTCACACGTTGCCTTGACAGATTATATGCTTTGTGTGATAAACAAAATATAATGCGAAAGTATTTTTGACGAAGTATATTTTTAAAAGCAAAAACTGGATTTTGCAAGGCAAAAAAAAATTAATCAAAAAACGACTCTTGTTTAGAAAAGTGTAGATTTAGTTCTACATTGTATTTTCTTTCTGTCTGTTCACTTTTTTTACATTCTACATACAAACAGAAAAGACTATTTTAAATAGTAAAGTTAATGTATATTTAATTTATTTATTTTTATTCAAGTTTAACAGTCTATACTCTTTATTTATTTATATCTAAAGCTTATGAGAGCGTATGTTCTATTCGAAGATTTAATTTACATTCTTGTGGTTTTTCATTTGTCATTGTCTCATCAGCCGGAGAAGATAAAGATTTTTGTGGGTTGTCAGTTATTTATTTTTTACTCCGTCAGGCAAATATTACTTAGCAGCAGTTGCTCCACAAAGAGATTGAAGCATATCAGAAGCTTGTGACAGGATTTTGTCCTTTTTGATGTAAAGTTGCTAAGCGGCAGCAAATTTATAATGCCGACAGCATGTGTGTATTGTTTCAGTCTCTTGTTGTTGTTGTTGTTGTTATTGCTGCTGCTGCTATTGTTGTTGTTGTTGTTGTGATTTGGTTGTTTTGTTTTAGCGCTCACTGTGATTGTTGTCAACGCTGCTGTGCTTCCGTGTATGGAATGTATGTGTGTGTGTGTGTGTTTATCCTATCGCCATCTGCTTCACTTTTCCTTTGTTCTGTTTAATTTTGTACTTGCTGCCGTATCCTGCAGCTGTTTGTCCCTCTCCTCCATCTCTCTTCTCCATCTCTCTCCGTCTGTACTTCCGTCTCTTCCATGTCATCAACGTGTTTTCATTAATGTTATTATTCCACATTTCTATGTTCACGTCATCTCCAACACACACACAATGCCGTTCTCTAATTTGTATGCATAATTTACGGACACACTGCGACGCTTTCCTGGGATTGAATGCCAGAAGAGAGTTTCCATTTCCAATTGTCAGGAGGCTTTCCAAACATATATGTATAGTACATATAACAATGTGTTTGTGTTTATTTTTTAGCTTCCTTCGGATTGACAGTTGTTATTGTTTATGCTATTGAGCAGGCTCTCTCAGAGATTGTTTTCTATTGATGAGTTTATTGCAGACCACATAATTGCCAATTAATCTAGTCCTAAGTTTACAGACAGACTTTAGAAGATGAATTTGATTAGAATACATTAAGATATTGAGCAACTGTGAAGCTAATTAAAAAGAGTCTATCCATTAGCTTCCTTAATAGAAGTTACAGATCTTTTACTCATTTATGATCTGGCTTTAAGTGCGTCTAGAGCTCCTGACTTGATCTGGAAACTTTGAAAACTTTCAGTGTTGCCAAAATTGAAATAGTTTCACAAACTGAAAGAAAAGTAAATGGAAAAGCAGGAAAAAGCATAGACAAGCAAATATATATATATATATTTTTTCACTCTTTGTTATTCCTTGGCCAAAGTCAGCAACTTTTAATTAAGAATCTGTTCAATAGAACAACAACCAAAAAGGTTAAAATATACAACGTATTGTTGTCGCAGAGAATGAAAAAAAAAAGTAGAAATTTCAAAACTCTTTTGCCAACTGCAATCAATCTAAATGTCAAGCTGTCAATAAAATTGTCAACCAAGTTGCAGTTGCAGCCCAGTTGCAAGGCAGGTGAATATACATAGGGTGAGGCAGGCTGCCATGTGGCATGTAGCATATAGAATCTGCAAACACGTTTGCATACCTTTTTCTAGCTGACTGACTTTGACGTTTGTCTCTGACCCACAATCCGAGAGCTTCTCCTGGGTAACTTTGGTGGTGGCCAGTGAACGCAAGTCGTGTGAAACAAATGTGGGGAATTTGCCATTGCAACGACAATTGACGAGGACCCGGATGGCATTTATTTGACGTGGTCTATCAGAGTGAAGGACTGCCATAACAAGACTCTCTTCAAATTGCAAAAGTGCATAACTAACAGTGCTTACGTAATAGCTCCATAGCATTGTAGTATTTTTAAATTATCGATCTATTGTTCTAATCAAACCTCTTCATACAAATTGTAGACAACTTAAGTCTTGTCTAGAGCTAGAAATTTGAGTAACTTTCATTATTTAAGAAGCCAGTATTTACATAGAGGAGGAAAGTAAGAAATCGTGTGAGATAAATTAAAAAAGAAGTCGCCTTAAAAATACATTTATTTGAAATAAAAGCTTACAGATGTCAAGCCAGCTAAACACTGTTAGAAACAAATTGAATAAAAGTAGGTCACAAAATCCACAAATAAAAATAGTTTCTTGGTATTCAAAAAAGTTAAATTAATTGATTGAACTCATTCCTACTTTGGCAGAATAAGTGCGAATGTGTGTAACCTACAAAAATATCTTTTCGATCAACTTTCCTCTGTCTGTTCTGTAGAAACAATTATATTATTTTCTCACATTTCGTTGTGTTCACATTTGAACTTTTTCAGTTCAATGCAGTTGACATTTTTATTAAAAGCTTTAAGTTGTAACTGTGGAGCAAATACACACATCCTTGCACACACGCACACACACACACACACAAGACAAGATTTTGCTGCAATGGCAACGGCTGCTGTCAACTTATTGGCTGAAAGACATACATATAAAAATATTTATATATAGAGATACGTGTGTGTGTGTGAGTGTGTGTGTGTGTGTGTGCGCCAACTGCTGTCTGATGCTACAAAGTAATATTGTCAAATATGAGTTAGTAGATGAAATCAGCTTTAAGTTGCCGACAGAATCGCCTGCAGAATCCTTTTGTTTGATGCTCTTAGTCATTGCTAACCATTTTTTCTTGCACTAAGGATTTTGTCATGACACACACAGTTACATATATGTATGGGAACTTCAGGACGAGGACTTACAGAGTTGCAATATTTTTGCCCGTTGTCGTCGTGCTGACTTATGAGCTGAGCAGGAGCCGAGCTCAGGACTCAGCAAAAGGAACAGGAGCATCATTTTTATAAGCTGCCAACGGGGAACATTTTTGCAGTGCGTGACATTTTATGAAAACTCACTTGATAAATGATTGAGAAAATGCACACAAGGGAAATGCATACAAATGACAATCCACAATGATATTTTAATGCGTCTCCCAAATTGGGTTAGTACGCAGTCAAAATATATATGTATGTACGAAAGTGTACGCTTTGAGAAATGACTCCAAATGTATGAATGACACAAATAATAAAATTACTCGTACAGCTAGAAAATCATTAATTCATTTAATTGTCTGATAGAACATACTGAACAACCCTCGTCAAGAGAGAGCTAACTAAATAAATGGAGGCTGCCAATTGTCATTTATATATGCCAAACAGGCGACACAGTGCGTATACGTTATGTTCACTGCAGTGGGCCACCATTTTGGCAAACTGTTTATCCGTTTGCGTGTACGTGAGCGTGTGTGTGTGTGTGTGTGTGTGTGTTTATATCATTCGCAATTGCCGAAATTTTCGCTTTCACACACATAATTCTCCGTGCATAATTCCGTCGAATTTCTGATTGCAATTGCATTTGCCAGAGTTTAAGCCAGAGCCAGAGGAAAAGCTAGATCCTGAGCCATAGTCTGTGCCTGGCAGCAAACAGATTTCACAACGTTTAAAAGGGGGGCAGTGTGGAGCACATTGGAGCAGGCATATTTCCATTCCTCTGATTCGCATTCTGCACCCCTGCAAGTCCTTCTCCCATCTATTGAATCCCTCGCACATGGCGCTTGTTCATTATGCGCATAAACATTTCGGCATCCGTTGCCGGCTGCGTTGATTTGGCGGCTGCCTTCGCATTGTCTTCCAGCTGCAGTGTGTTAGATATTTTTGGGGTATGCCCCAGTCCCCTCTCTCTCTATCTCTATACCATTGTCTGTTGTCCTTGTTGCCCGCATTTGTGTACGAATATTTGCCGAATGCGGCCGGATGCAGCCTGTCTGCCTGCCTGCCAGTTGCCATTGCCTGATAATGACGACCATGCCGAGATTTTAATTTAACACACATATCACAATTGAATTACTACGCATTTAAAACTGGCCGCACTTTAATTTATACTTGAATATTCCAAATTTATTAAAATGCAAATGAAAGATCAATTATCTGATCTACTTGTTGGCATAATTATATAATGCCAAATGTAGCCCTTATTTTAACAGATGTGAAATGTGAAACAACTCTTTCTTCCGCGACCAACATGCAATTGACCAAACAATTCATTTGCATGCTCTCGAAATTGAAAAGATTAAACATAATAACAACATAAACTGTATGACATTATAATAAAATGTTGTTACACTTTTCCTACTGCACCTGACAGCATAATCACAAAATAATTTACATACAATTATAAATGCATTTGCATTGCCAGACACGTAAAACTGATTGAACAAAATCACGCAAAGAGCAGAAATAATACAACGATCAAGGCAAAGAGATTCTTCAGTTAAATGTCATTGAAAAATTTAAATTTTAGATAATAATGCATTAATTAATAATTATTTTTTATATTTTTAGACCCAGTACTTTAAAAAAGTACAAATGGGTCTATTACGTTTGTGCAAATGTGCGTAACAGGCAGAAGGAGGCGTGGCAGACCCCATAAAGTATATATATTCTTGATCAGCATCAACAGCCGAGTCGATATAGCCATGTCCGTCTGTCTGTCTGTCCGTCTGTCTGTCCCTTTTTGTGTCACCTAGATCTCAGAGACTATAAGAGCTAGAGACACCAAATTTGGCATGTAGGTTAATCCATATCTTAAGTTGAACGAGTTGAACGCGCCTCTCCGCCCCCGCAAATCAAAATACAAAATTTTCAAGTCGAATTACAAGAGCACCTTTGATGCTAGCGCCTTGATTTTTGGTATGTATAATACAGACTATAGTTCCAACCTATCCAACAAATTTCGTCCAAATCGGATTATAAACGCGGAAGTTATTCAACTAAAAATGTTACGGGCAAAATCAATCTCTGAAGTGGCGCCATCTATGGAAATTTTTTGAAACTGAAATAATCTGTAGTGATCGCTTTGCACTCAAAAAAGTACTGGGTCTCCTACTGTCGAGCTTGCTCCACCGTAGCTTAATGCATTTTTTTTAACCTTGATTCATTTAGTAATAGATTTAGTTTATAATGTTCCCTTTAAATGTAAAATATAAAAGGTTTTTACATTAAAAAACATAAAATACATATTTATTCCCTTTTAATTATAATTTAATTTAATTTTCTATTTAAAAACATTTTCTTTACAAATATAGTTATTTTTTTAGTTTTTGGTAAAGATTCAGAAGTTAAATATATATTTATTCCCTTTTAATTCTATTTTTTTTAAGGTTTTATATTTTCCAATTTTAGCTGATTTACTTTCTCAATTCAATATTGAAATGCACGATTCTTTCAGCTGAATTGTGCCATAGATTATCAGTTTTCTCGAAGAGAATGGGAATGTTCTCGAATGTAAAAATTGCCAACCATTTGGCACGCATCAAACGTGTCAAAGTGACAATTCTTTATTTACATATATAGCTGACATCCTCTGCTCGCCTGGAATTCATGGCCGTGATGAATGACAGCAACAACAATAAGAATAACAACAACAACAACAACAACATTTTGCTCCTGGTCACATTTGCGTGCCGGTTACGTGAGTTGCATGCGGAAAAGAGAAAAGAACAGCGAGGAAAAGTGAGCGAAATATTTGGAGCATGGGAGTGCGTGGAAAATGTTGAAAAAGTGTCGCCATTGCCACAGGTAAAAATGTTTGGCATTTATCAACGACGCTTACACAGTGTTTCCCCATGTATTCCCCGTGTATTTTTTGAATGAAGCTATCAACTTGTGCATTTTGTTTATTTATCAACAGATTAGCAGGCTGTTCCAGACATGATGCCTTATAAACACACAAGACATACAAGTCTCGCTCTCTTTCTCTCTGCTGCTATATAGCCTTCTCTTTCAGTTGGTTGACTTGGTTTAATGGCACATGAAATCGCAATAAACATGGCCCAGAGCGCCAACTTTTGTGGCCTGTAGTAAAGTATAACTTACGCCCTGAGCGCACATAAGTCAAAATTTCACAGTGACACGGCGAGTGGAAGGGGATGTAGTGTTATTGTTGTTGTTGCTGCCACGCATTAAGTGTAGGCGTTGAAGTTGCACAGTTGCTGAGCAACTCTGTCCCATGGGTCTGTTTTGTCCGTTCAGTCCCCAGTTCAGAACAGAAGCCAGGCTCGAACTGTGAAATATGTTGCATACATTTCTGCCCAGACAAGCGACACATTTGCGGTTTATTGTAGGCGTGGCGCGTGCCAAACTTAACACACACATACATACATACATATACTCTCACACAGATACACACAATCATTTTTATGCCATTTGCTTGCCCCTCACGTACACACAGATCGAGGAAGTTACTTCCGTTTTAGTCCCAGTGTTCGTAGCGCATACTTCATAATTCATTTTCTTTCTCTCTTTCATTATTATTTTCATTTTCACATTTTCCACATCTTCTGCTTGAGCTATGTGTGTATGTGTGTGTGAGTGTGTGAGTGTGTCCGGTTATAGTGTTGGCTGACAAATTGTTTTAAATTGCATTTTCATAACGTCTTGTGTGGGAGTGTCAAAGTTGAAATATATATAAGAAAAACTGAAGACAATTCCTTACAAAGTATACTTAAAGAATGGCATAATATTCAGCTTAAATCCGGGAGTAAAATATTTAATTTACACATAAATCAGCTAATTTAAAAACAGGATTAGAAACATTTAAACTCACGTATTAGGCAACAATAAATGTTAGATTTATTTGCTATATGTATAAAACTACAATAAACCTACACCGTCACCTATCACTCCTCAATGGAATAGCAATAAATATTAAATTGACTTTACAACTGCCACAGGACATAGCCTTGATGGAGGACCAAAAACATATACAAATATTCAACACTTCCACTTCACACTAAGTGTTTGTCCGACAGACAGACAGACGGACGGACAGACAGGCTTTGCATGTTAATATCAACAACATCGAAAACAACATCGAAAAATTTGGAATTCGTTTTGGATTTGGACAAGAGCAATCAAACAACAACAGCGGACAAATGATGTTGATAGCCCATGACCATTGCCCAAATGCTGCGTTAGTCAAACATCAATGAAATTCCAATAGGGCAATCGTTATTTGATGGCCGAGCCAACGGTTACAATTCATCAAACAACAAATGGATATTACTTCATCGAAACAATATTAAATACTTGAACGTAAAAACACGGACATCCCCCCGAAACAGAAAAATGGCCGACAGCGACGACAGGAGCAGACACAGAATCAGGTTGAGGATCAGGACCAGACACAGTGGGACAGGTTAGGGGGAGTTATTGCTAGAATGCATAGTCCAACAATGAAACGACCTCAAAGTGTGTCCACATAGAAGCGAATGACTGCTGCGAGCCTGAAACAAAAGTAAATTGCAATAAAAGTTTGTAATTGACAAACGGACAACAAACAAAACTCCACTTCAGTTGCCAGTTGGTGGACATTGGTTGTTCGGTTGTTTGTTTGAATGTTGGATATGGATGTCTGTCTGTCTGTCTGTCTGTCGCTTTGCGGACTGACTCCATGTTTTCGGGAACTAAACAACTGGCGCACTCAAATCAACAAAAACCGATTTTCAGAAACAGGAAGCAACAGCAACAGCAGCAACATTTGCCGTTGACAGACATGCAACCCAACACCCTCTATGAAACTACCCTCCCTCCAACCAATCTATCTTCCCCTCTCTCTCACTAAATGTACCCGCATATTGACTTTGTTGTGCGAGGGGCACAAACGATTTTGGATTTAAGAAATAAAAGTTTAGTGCCTCAGCGAGCAAATCTGCAGCCACAATGGCAAACAGCTAACCAGGGTCTAAACACACACACACACCAACACACACATACCACATTAACAACAACTACAACAACTACAATGAGTTAGTGCAAACAAAAGACGCGTCTGTGGTTGGATTCCCCACTGGGTAACTCTGGAATATGCCTGTTGTTCGTCTGTCGAATGGCAAAATGTCGGCGGTTACGACTTTGACTTGTTTACCCCGCCTAAGCAGAGAGAGAGAGAGTGTTGTTGCTGGAAAGGATTTGGGGATGCAGGGCTCATTGGTTTCGGGCATCGTCTGTAAATATACTCCCATGCTCCACTTCGATTTGCCAATAGACCAGAAACTCAATGACAAACGACAAGTGCAATCGTTTGGCACCGGTTGGCGACGATCCGTTTCCGGTTTCCGGGCGTGAAAATTATGGATACACAACTGAGGCCAGAAAATGTGTAGAAATTATAAAGAAGCTCTTCTTTATTCACTCTTAATAATCTGATTTACGTATACAAGATTATTCCCATACCCCAGACAGACTCGCAATCATCGGTAGTTTCCCCCTCAGGCAATTGACTATTGTATTTGCCATGTTGTAGATGTTAATTGTTTAATTTGCATGCCCAGCGTAGTTTGAGAAATTAATGAATTTGTGATTAGCAGCTGGGCAGCTGTGCAAAACTCATTTCAATTTGTGGCTGGAGGCATCCATCCCCAGGAGTGTGAGTCACTTAAAGCCTTTGACCAGCGGAAACTTGAATCAATAAATTTAACAAAATTTTTAAGCGAGCTATTATGAAGATTCCCATAGCCCTAGACAACAAACGATGCGCTAATTTGACAAACCCACATGAGGTCCTTGGCGATAACAAATACCAATACCCATACGAATTCGAAGCTGAATTCGAATACCACTTGATGGAGCAGCCCTTGGAACAGACGCGCACTTAACGTGCACCACAGGAGGCTGTGTCGTAATTGCGAGTCCAGCCCAGACGATGAAGGTCCCAGACGAAAGCCTCACATACAATCAAATTGAAATGAAATTGACCATTAATCGGTGTGTTTCACCAGGTCACTGTGTGTGTGTGTAAATCAGTTTAGCATTTGGCCAGTTACGACTACTACTCCGATGTGTTGAATAACACCCCGAATTCCAATGATTTTCTTACTGCTGTTGACATGTGAGTGATTGCCATAGAACAGGCACAGGATACTATGCAAAACACAAAGCTTGAACTAGTAATAGTCAAAAGAATGATATTTTAGATCTTAAACTTATTGTCAGAGTTTAATTTCTGAAGCCTAAAAATATCATAATGAATTTCGAAATAAGAATATATATTCCACTCTCTGCAACATCACTTTTTCGACTAGAGAATTTAGCAGTCCAAAGTCTTTGACTCTCTGCTAAAAAATTTGCACATTCTCAAAGAATATTATTGACATAACTCGAAAGTAAAGACTCTGAACCAATTGCCAACAAGTTGGCTGCACATTTCGCAGCATTTAGCAAACTCATTAAAAACTTTTTCCAAGCCAAACAAAAAATAAGCAAGAAAAAAATGAAAATAATGGAAAGAAATGCCATACACACAGTTTCTCTCTCTCTCTCTCTCTCTCTCTCTCTCTTTCTCTTGGTTCACACACCTGCATATTTGGCCAACACTTTGTCAGCGATGTTGGCAAACATTTTGAACCTGTTTTGCACATAACTCAAACGTTTTGTCGTCGTTTTTTTTTTTGCCCCGTTAATTTTCATCGCTTTTTTCTTGCCCCATCTCTTTGTTGAAATAATTATTTTTCTGGGTGGCAGTGAATTTTATCTTGGCTTCGAAAATGCATAAACTTTGTCATGGGTTAAGAGGGGGGCAACGGCAAACATTTTTATAGCGCATTTAATTAATTAGTCATAAAGTTTTGTTCTTCCTTAGAAAGTTGGTAGCTGGTAGCCTGCGACCGGCGCTTTCATCAACTTCTTGGATGGAAAACAGAGGGAAGAGAGAGAGTGAAAGGGAGTTGGAAGCAAGTCATTATCCCTTTCTGTGCTCAGCTTCTGCTTATTATCCAGCATCAACGGCAACTCGTCATCATGCGCTCGATTATGCCAGTACCCAGCTCCAAGCACGGCCCAAGTCTCATACTCCCTTTAAACTCAGGACGACCTTTAGTCCCAAGACTCCTTAGGTCACAGGCTCTAAGCGAAGCCACATAACTTTTAGATATTCGCCATTTGCGTAAAATATTCATGTGCATTGCAAAGTGGCCCGCGAAAGGTAACTCCTCGTGGACCTGGAACCCACTACCTGGAATCAGAAACCTGGTTCAGCATATCGCCCGCTCCCCGGCGATTATAATGCCAATTTCCCGCTTTGTGGCTGAAATATTCATAAAATGCTTAATTAATTGATTAATGGCCTCAAAGTCAAAAGTTTTCCCAAAAAGCTATCGCAAAGTATCAGATTCGGTTCATCGTTTGGGGAATAAAATTGCTTTTGGGTGGGAGGTGGAAGAAATATGATACTTATCTCTTGGTGCTATGCCTGAGGATGGGCAAACAAAATGCTGGTTAGTTTTAGCCAACACAGCAATTGTGGCCACCAATTTATTGCCTTTGTTATGCAAGTCGAAATTTATGGCTAATTCATTTGGTATATGAGTTTTTGTATTAACTAATCGCTGTTTTTTTTAGACATTTTAAATTGAATCGCATAAAATATAAGAATTAATAAGAGCTTCGCAAAATATGAAAAGTCAATTATACTATTTATACGGCTAAAAAATAGTTGATTTTAATTAAATACAATTTTTAGCAATGCTTCACTTTATCCTTCTTATAAATTTATTGTAAAAATACCCATTAATCATATAACAATTTTATAATACTCCATTTTCTTCAATATTAGTATGCTCTAAATCTTTCATTCTTAGTTTCCTGGTCATATTACGGAAAATATAAGAATTAATTAGAGTTTTCTAAAATATGAATTATAAATTATAATCTTTATTTGGTTAAAAAGTAGCTGATTTTAATTAATTGCAATTTTCAGCAATGCATCTCTTTATACATCTTATAAATATATTGTAAAGATACCCATTAATCAAATAACAAAATCCTATTATTATTAAAAACTTATAAATCATTATCAGTATGCTTTAAATCTTTCATTCATAGCTTCCTGGTCATATAACGACTAGTTCATCTTCAACTGCTCTTCCACCGTCCAGAAGTTGCAAAAGGCATTTGAACGACAGCTGGAGGAATATGTGTTAAAAT
Source organism: Drosophila putrida (assembly GCA_037043535.1). Classification (NCBI taxonomy): domain Eukaryota; kingdom Metazoa; phylum Arthropoda; class Insecta; order Diptera; family Drosophilidae; genus Drosophila; species Drosophila putrida. Next base: position 3,688,927 of record JBAMBI010000065.1, read on the forward strand.
TTTTCAAAAACGACTTTTGCACGTAACATGTCGTGCCAGCATATAATTATATTATTGTTGTATTTCTTTTGTTTAACACTCGACTCTCCATTCCCACACACATTACCACCCATTGAGGGGGGAGGTGTTCGATAGGTAACCCGAGTGGCCTTATGCCTCCCCTTGGTCATATAAATAAGATCGTTGGCTTGATAAACTTGAATGCCCCAGGGCACATGGTCACATGGACATACTGCAACAAACAACAACAACAACAACAACAATACTAATAGCAACAACAACAACAATCGAGTAACGCACGTGTTAACAAGGATGCGATAAAAAGAAAAATAAAGCGTAGTGAGGAAATAAACGCTAGAATGACAGGAAATATGTGTGCGTGACATTGTAACTTGCCTGAGTTCTTCCTGTTATTGTTGTTGTTGTTGTTGTTGTTGTTGTTGTTGTTGTTGTTGTTGCTAGTATTGTTGCACCTTCCTTTCCACATGGTGTTGCCAGCACGAAAGCAACAGGATATACTATACCTGGATATATTTATTTATGTACGTACATAACCATAGCTATAGTTATAGCTATGGATGTGACCAAGCATTCTAGCTTCGCGTGTAGATTTTATTCTCATAAGATGGGCGGGATTTTAACAAGGGGATTGCCGTCCCCTGTGTGTCTAGCATTCCGCATGACATGCAATGGTCAGCGAGAAAATATACATATATAAAAAATATACAGAACTATCGGAAATACGTTGTAACATTAATCAAAGGCTTAACTAAAAGCCAAAAGGTAAAAAATACGAGAGAGCTAAAAATGAGAGAATAAAAAGAAAGAAATAACCTATGAAAGATATAGCGAAAAGTCCTTATAGGTGGAAAAGCAAACGATCCTAGCTCCCATCAATAGTTTTAAATTGTTAACAAATTTTTTTATTAATTATTCAATATTATAAAAGTGATATTACGCGGTCTACTGTGTACTGTGTTTCAAATGGAAACTTATCAATTTCCTATCCTAGCAATGCTAACCTGATGAATTACAAACAGATTTGAAACTATCGGCTGACTATCGGCTGACTATCGGCCGACTATCGACAAACTATCGTTTCAACTGTCAAGTTCTTCAGCTTTTGATAGATATGTAACTCAATTTACGATTGTGCCCCTTAACTGCAATCACTTTATATGCAAATGCTAAGCTTTACTTCCAATTGTTACATACAATACAATGTTGCCCAGCGACTATAATGCTTACATAGTTCCCCTATTTTCTGTATTTTGTCTGACTTATCAAGCGTAAAAACTCGTTATACGAGGAGCAATGCATATTTTTCTGTACTTGCTACCAACACGCGCAGCATTTACAACTGCAATGGAAATTTTTTACGATCCAACGCTTGTCCATAATTTTATTTCGGAATGATTTTTTCCGCGCTCTCTTCTGCTTTTTTTATGTGTGATTCTTTTTTTTGTGAGTGTGTTTGCTTGGAACTTTGTTATGGGGCACAAGCTTTTTGCTTTGCATAAATTCTTTCAGCTGCCGGCGGTAACTTTGTTTTAATTTCGTTTGGCATTGACGAGACTAGTTACAACTGTTTGACTAACTCAATAAAAATGCATTTTACATTTTGATTGGGACATTATCTCTAGCCATCTAACTGTCTGCCTGTCTGCCTGTCTGCCTGCCTGTCTGACTATCTGCCTGTCTGACTATCTGCCGCACTACAATTAGCAGGACTATTAAATTTTTGATGCAACTTTGTCGCCTGGCTTTATGTCCACGCAAATGGCCAAGCCTTTGCACATAATTTCATGGTCATTTTTATGGCCAATATCATTAGGCGTGTGAGTGTCTATACCCTAGACGAAGAGGTAAAGAGGGTATATATGCGAGTGGAAAGGAACTATGTTTCAATTGTCTTTATATAAGTTTGATCTAAGAAATTATTCTAGATGGGCTTAAGTAATAAAATATTTTAAATTATATAGAAATTTGCCTAAAAGATGTTATTAAAAATAAGTACAATTTTTACAGCACATCCCAAAGTCTATAACAACCTTCATTCATCTAACATGTTTGTCAAACAATGTAATTACAAATTATGATTTATGCAGGCGTTAAAATTTAGACACACTCATTGTTCAGCCACGCCCACTATTAACAATGTGTTAAGTCCGCCTTAAACAATCCTAAAAATTTATTAGCCTCGTTTTTTTTTCTTTCACTCGGTTGAATTGCGGTTTTAATAAAACGACGCGCTTTGTTCCCAGGCATTTTTCGGTGCAAGTTTTTTTTACAGTTCGCCCAACTAGAGAATGGCTAATAAGAGTTCAAGTTGTTATTGTTGGAGTTGGAGTTGGTGCTGAAGTCAGGCCAGACATTGGCTAGACCATATATCATATATATATAGCTTCCTTTGTGCTCTGTGCAGCGACTATTCGGGCAGACGCCTTTTGATAGACGATTTATTAAGCGTTTATTATTAGTTTTTGCCATCGAGTCGGTGGCTTTTGAAGCATTTTTGATTACAAATTCCAACATTCAAGCGCTGAAATTACGCATGGATTATTCCTTTTTTTAAAAGCCAAAACTGTGATGATATTATTTACAAAAAAAGCAATTTGCGGTTTGTTAGATAAACTAACAAGAGTTTAAAAGATGTTCTGAAATATTAATGTGAATGAATGAAACTCATTTTGAAATACTTTTTAAAGTCAGAAAGTTCTACGAACTAACATAAGGTCTATTATTAATACCTCCTTTATATATTTTATTCATTGGGTATCACTAGGATAGTGATATACTTATTTTACTTGATCTTTATTAACGATATATTAAAAGCAGCCAACTCGTTATTGCTGAAGTCAATGCTCGAGATACTTTTCCAAGAGCGCATTATAATAAAAGCCTGCATTGAGTGAAACTCAAAAAGGCCGAGCAGCTTTATTGTCCAACATAAAAGCCGAGCAACTGTAATGCAACAGAAGCAACAACAGAGGCCATTATCTGCTCAATATGACGCTTAAGTTGTCGTTTCCTGAGAAGGGATTTCGGTTGTAAGGATCTGCAAAACAATTAAATCCCGCAATTAATGGTAAGGGAGAGAGAGAGAGAGAGAGAGAGGGAGAGACATTACTGTTAATGTTCACCTGCATGCAGGAAGTGCTGCCTTTTTGTACGTGTTTAATGTATCCCAGACTCTTGTTGTTGTTGTTGTCTGTTGTCATCGTGGAAGCAGGTTGCATTATTTGTTGAAAGGACTTGCGCATATGTCAGTTGACAAACAATGAAGCCCGACATCTTTGTATTACAGTGTTTCCTTTTGATAAAATGCTCAACAAATTTGCCTGCGACACATGAACAGCTCAGCTCAGGGTCAACGTAAGGCGGTCAGGGCCTGGTCCTCAGTTCAGACTGGCATTAAACTTGCATGAGGCCATCAACAACAACACAAAATTCATTTAGGGGCATCACATCATATCACGCATACGTCGCGTTGCCTTGACTGCACCCACGGAATTTTTTTTCAGTGGTGTCTAGACTATCATTGAAGTTGAAAGCCATTGGCTTGAGTCAACTTTAAATCGTAGTACTCGTAGTACAGCAAATAATTGATTGAATTTGTGCCAACAAATTGCTGTAATTTGTTGACATTTCGTAAATTGTTTTCAAATTTGCTGAAATTGCTTGCACAATGTTAAATTTAGTTTACTGTCACATTAAATTGCTCCCGATTTGCAGGTGTAGCATAAATATATGTGTAAGAGAAAAACAACAGCAGAACATTTCAATATGCACACGTGTCGTATGCGTAATTTGGCTTATCGATTGCCTTCGTCAAAAGCGACATAGTCATTTTTAAAGTAGATATTCACGACCTTTGTTTCGTACACGAGTTAAGTTCGTAAATATTTAACGACACGTATTGGAAGTAGCGACAACACATGTCTTTCAATAGTTTTCCCTACCAAAAGGGACAAAAGAAAATAAAAGAGCTTAAATTTTAAATTTGTATTTCCAAATCAAACTCAATTCTAACACAACTTGAACTGCTTGCGGATGGTTCAACTACTGAAAGTATTTTTGAAGTAAACCCTCTTCGTAGAGACGCTTCACATCTGTTCCACCGCCAATGAATTTACCATTGATGAAACATCGTGGCACTGTACTTGCTCCAGTTAATTCACCCAGCACGGTCTGGATTTCGTCACCATCTGGACGCAAATCCAACTCCACCACAGTCATTGCTACTTCAAGCTTCCGGAACTGTTCTTTGGCCATGCTGCAATAGGGACAATATGACTTGCTAAAGATGACAACCTTGTGATTGTTGACGGTCTCCTGGACGAATTGTGCCACGGGGCTATCCAGATTGACAAACATCATTGGCTTTTGCATAGAGCTGACAACGGTTCCCATTTTTAATAATTATTACGCGTTGTGATCGGAAATTGGTTGGAATTGTTCCGAATTGAGTAATGTTGAATTTTGATGTGTAATTTTTAAAGTTTTCAAAATCTGTACGAACTGAAACTATTTCATTTCTTACATACTATGATCAGAAGTATCAGATATTAATTTTAAAAGTAGTTAAATATCTTTTCAGTTGATGTTAAACTTTAACTAATGGAACTTCATTCAACTGCACTTTAACCCCATTCTTTGTGGCTCTTTGTGGTAATTTGTCTGTCAGCTGACACTTTCACTTTACTCAAAGGACGACACCACCCAACAAAACTAACCACAAACCATGAGCAACCCAACTAACATTTTGAGTTGGATAAATGTATGAGTAGGTGTTGAATCGACACTCTCTAATGAAGCAGTCGTTTACATATTTATGCAAAGTCTAAGCCTCAACTAATGGCTGAAACATCAAAGCGCATTTAGTGATAGTGAGTTTCAAGTGAATGTGTTGAATGGACGGCTGTTTAAATATTAAATATCCCCGAGTCAAAGTCATTTCAAGTGCACACGAAAATATTGCTGGTGGGGGGAATGTTGAAAGGATGAAAACTAACTCTGCAGACTTATGGGGGGGAGGGGGGAAATCCTTTTCATTAACGTGACGGTTCTTGCCAACTTCCTGCTTGCCACCTATTCTGTCTAACTATTCCCCAAATCCAGCCATGTTCTTTTGCCTGTTGCAGACACTGCCAAGTTCCGTGTAACAATGTAATTTATAGTGCGCACCTTTGTTTTCAGTCAACACGCTCTCAACGCTGGGTAATAAAACAATTTCTCAGCTCATATGCTACCTTGTTGTCTGCTAAAGTTCCTTTCCCCTTCCCCTTTCCCGAATCGCGAGTCCTTAGAGTGCAACAATTTTGCACTGCAAATGGATTATCCTTGGGTAGCTTGGGATAGATGTTCATCCACTTTAAAACTAGTTCTAACTAGTCCGACAAGAACTCATTATGGCTTTTTGTTCGAGTTTTATGACCATCTTCTAAAGCAACTCAACTCAAAATACGCTCACATATGCAAACGACTTGGCCAAGTAATTAAAACAAAAATAACGCATGCAACAAACGCATTTATCGCATGCTATAAAACACTTTTTGGGCGCTCTTTTCCCAATCCAGTGCGCAAGTTCTCTCTCTTTAACTCTCACTCTCTCTTTCTCTCGGAGAGTAAAACAGCTGTTAGATGGTCGGAAATTCTGAGCTGTGGCATTTAATTGTTTTGGGAAATTTACTTACAATCATTTTAAATTGTTCGCGGTTTTTCCCAAGGATTAGTACTTAATTTGATTAGGCCCATTCAACTGTAGGGAGTTGTTGTTGTTGGGCGGGCATTTTTATTGTCGCCTTGTTGATTTTGTTGATTTTTCAGTTCGTTTGAGACGACCATTAAAATTTCATTGTGCAATTTTTGGCTTCAAATCGAGGCCATAACTATTATTTGGCCAATTAAACTTTGTATAAGGTTGGCTGGCACTTGAGACGACGCAATAAGCCATTAAAGCAATGGCTTGTCAAAGGGATTTATGACGGGAAATAAAGCTGTAGCTATTGATGAGCTAGATACATCGATAGAATTTATTAAGATATACTTTAAGTTGCAGGAATGAAAATCTATTCAATCCTAAATTTATCTTAACGCACTTCGTTACACTCACACAATGTCGATAAACTGGCATTTAGATTAATGGTTAAGCAATCAAACAATTATTTTTATGTCTACTCTTAACTTAACTGCAAATTGTATCTATATATTTTGTCGGCTCGGCGAAACTCCACACGGTCAGTCAATTGGCCCATTGAACTAATGGCAAGTAGTTAGGTTCGCTTTTAACGAGCTTAGCTTCAGTTAAACTACCTTAGAATCATACTGTTTATATGTACATATATATTGCACTACTATTGTTTGTTAAACAATAGCTTTGCGCTCAACTCGACGGCTAATCGACAGCAATTTGTATGAAGCGAGTACACTTAAGGCCAACACAGCCTGCCAAATTAATATCCAATCATTAAGTCAACTATAGCTATAGAAACTTCAAAAGGTAGAGTGCGGGAAACTAACGCAATTTCTGGCTCAACACTGACCTGTATAATAAGTTTGTCCAAGTCGCACAAATTCCAAAGGAACACGCACCCCAACAACAGCAAAAGGGTTGGAATTGCATGCCACTAAACGCACCTCCTTCTACCGCCTTCTGCCCTGAATCATTAATGTCAGTCATTTACAGGGGTTGCTGGCCATGGCAGTTCGGGGGGATGAGGGTAATTCTAGAGACTGTCGTTGACTATCGACTTCAGCAACTCATTTCTTTGGCTAATTGCACGACGTCAAATGGGCCAGAAATGTGATGTGCGTACTTTGAACTCCAGAATTGCCTACTTACTGGCGTCTTCAGCCACATCTCGTTTCATTTCGTTTCGGCTTAATTGATTAGCTTAATTTGCATTTAATGTTCATAATTTTTAAAATGCTCACACAGCCTGCCACTTCCACAGACACAGCCACTGCCATTTGGAAAAGTTTGTTATAAATTTCTTCATTAAATATTTTCATTCATGTGCTTCCCTGAAAGGGTTTATCTCAAGGATTCTCTCTCTCTCTCTCGGTCTGAAAGTGAAATTAAATGAACTTTCTCGGCTGTAATTATTCATGTGGGGATTTCCCAAAGGCAGCTCTGACTGCCACAACTGTCAGATAAACGCGAAGACATCACTTTTCGTCTCAGCCAGAAAGCCAGAAAGTAACCCTTCAACTTATTTACATAGTTCTTGCAAGTGGTTTTCCTTGTGTTGCAACTCCCTGAATGTAGGCAGTGTTTTGGCACAGGTGTCTCATTTGGCTAGAGCTCCCTCGAATCCCTGTGTAAATGTAATGGAAGAGAAAAGTACAGTCAAACAAGTAAAGCTTGTTGAAATGCTAATAAATGGCTGTTTTATATTTTATTACATTCTGCTTTCAGTAGGGAGTCATTTGGTAGAGGACATAAAAATCTTAACTCCTTCAAGTCAAGCTTCAAGTCATTCAGTTATAGTAAATAGTAAAACTATCTATGAGAATACTAGGACAAAATTGTAACAAAAGTGAATAAAGCTCACACAGAATCTTCTCTCAAATTCCAAATTATCGCTACCTTCAAGAAGAAACAATCTAAATTCAAAAGCAGCAACAAAAGCCAAAGACTCTGCGAGTTTCTTCCATCCAATAACCAACAACTACATCCATAATCATTATAAACTTAGCCAACATCACACTTCATATCTTACAGCGAAAAGTCAGTTAATGTTGCCAAAGAAACTTTTGGACAAAAAGCGTTTATAATTATAAACTTGTTCAGCATTGTACCGATACGTACGATAGTATTTGAAACAGTTGCAGCGAATCATTTGCCAAAAAACCAGTTTACCACTTTTATCAACCGCCTTTCGGACCAACTCCCCAACTTAAATAACAATGCGTTAAAGGAGCCCACGCCAAGTCACAATAAACGTCTAGACGTTGGTAAACAAAGAACAAAAGACTCTATAGAACAGTTCCATAGTTCTACAGTTTCACAGTTTTGCCAGGACACAAAAAAACCAAAAGTGCTGGCAGAACAAAGTTTTTAAGTATTTTCAATGCTAACTGCATAAAATCTACATAATTGACATTTGATTGTGCGCCTTAAAAGGCGTGGCAAAAGACAGCGCACTCTCATAACTATTCGACTTCGACTTCGATTCGATATTAGCATTTTCCTATAACAAATCCTGAATTGGTCAGCAACTATTTTGAAATGCTAACGAAGCTTCTGCTGACAGAAGAGTTCTTTAGATGTAGAAATTTTATTGTAAAGAAAGATAGACAAATTCAATATATTATTATTAAGTTAGATAATTGTATAAATTCATAAGGCAAAATGATCACATACTTAAAATAAAATTTAATTAGCAGATTCTCTCTGAAAACTGCAAATTTAAAATAACCAATCGCACAATTTTAATATAATTTATTTATTTTAATATAATTTTATTTTAATATTATTAGTTTTCAATTTGTAGATTTTTGCGACCTTTTTTTTAAATACAAATTAATTTTGAATAATAATGTTGTAACTGAAAATTAAAAACAAATATTACTGAATTAATATTAGCAGAGATGATCCAGGAATTTCCTAGTGACTGTTTGACTATCAATCGAGCTTTAAAGTATAGTACTTATATTTATTAATTGAAGGTTATTCGTATTTATATATGAAATCAATGATTTCTATCGTTAATCATTTGATTTCCGTTCAAGTAGTTTAAATTGAACTTGGAGGATCAGTTAAATCTAGTAATTTCTGCAGGTTAGCTTTCATAGTGCCGTCAGTTGCAAGTTGCAACGTGAGACAATTGCAACAAGTTAAAATGCAGTTGCACACAAACACACACACACACACACACACACCGATACAAATTAGTTAAATTACAGGCACTTCTCGCTCAGGTTTTGGTTGATTAGAAAAAGTGGCAGCCAAGTTGGCTTTGGCTCTTGGCTGTTGGCTCTTGGAAGTTGGCCTTAGATCCGCTTGGCATCCTCTTTGGTATCAAATCAACCTGGCAGGCAGCTCGTTGGTTTCTTTGCCAGCTGCCTGCCGCTAACGAAGCTCAATTCGAGCGCCAAATTGAAATTGATTGTGACATTTGATCATGCGTTTGCCTTTGCCTGGGAAACTGGGAAAGCAATGCCAACAGCCTTTACCTGGCTAACAAGTTCAAGAAAAGCGACTCGGCTGGAATGTGCGCGGAAAATGGGAAAAAGAAGAAAAAATCAAACGGTAGGCGGCAGAGATTGTGCATGCATCTTCTACCATTTCCTTTTTGCCTTTCCAAGTTGTCGTTACGCATCGGATTAATTGAACTGATGTGCCTGGCCAGATATGGCAGACAGATGGATAAACTGTAAGTAAGATTAGAGGACTGTTGTAGCTGCAGTAATGCATTTTATTTTTAAATAGTTTAAAATGTCTACCCAAACTCAATTGGCACACTTTCGAGTTCATGGAGTCTATCACAGCTTGATAGAACTTCTACAGTGGGCTACAGAAAGTTTTCTGCTTCGTATGTCGCTTGGACTTTCGAACACATGTCACGCACTAAGAAAACTCGGAAAACCCACGCAGCAAGCATGTCCACTTCTAGGCCTAATCCCACGCACAGCTGCTCAACTTGCAACTTGAGGCTGGTCATAAGAAATGTTTAAGCAGAGCGCCAGGCGATGCGATGAAATTGCAAAAATAATCAAATGCGAATAAAATCAAAACATTGTGGCCAAAGCAATTTGCATGCGGAGAACCAGCAGCCACTTGCAACTTGCCCTCCCCCCCCCCCCATCGGACTGCCTCTGCCTTCTGTCTGGTCACACTTGAAGACAACGCCGGCGGCGCCTCTGCTGCTGCAGCAGTGCAGCTGTAGCTGGCAGTGGAAGTGTTTGAAGACACTTGTTGGCCGGTTGCCAGTGCCAGTGGCAGTGACTGTGGCAGCAGCCACATACAACATGGACAAAGTCGCGTTGCAGCAACTCGAGATGCAGAAGCAGTTGCAGATGATGACGATAATCATCATCTTCTTGGCCCGACGACAGCATAACAAATGAACATTTAAATGGAGACGCAGGCAACGCAACGCAAAGCTGAATGCCATTCCACTTCTTTAGACCCTGTACTTAAAGAGTATAGTGCGTCAATTAAGTTGTAGAGTCAAAGATTGTATAAGGAAAGTGTTTGTTTGTAAGTGTATCCTTTTCTATGCAGTGACTCTTAAAACTGTATTAGTTTTGAGCCGAATACAGAGCGTTTAAGTGTCAGGTTCACCCAACTTGTATATTTCCTACTAGTTTTTATAGCCACTCAAGTGGGTAGCTGCCAAGAGAGGAAGACATTTCGAAGCTTTAATCAAGCATCAAGTGTGGCGTGGAAAAGTTTCGCGTTACGTCTAGGCTGGTCACTCAACTGGCCAACATTCAACATTCAACATACAGCATACAACATCCAACGTCATCCTCATCGCCATCGTCATCGTCATGTTGATCATGTCTCCAGCTCAACAAGCTACTCCCATCCATTTGGGGGTCTTCTTTTGCCATTTTAATAAACGTTCAGTTGTCAGACTCAGATTGCTTTTGCCTTTACCAGCTGCTGTTTCTCCTCCTACTGCAAATTGCTGCACTGCATCCACGAGCTGGCCATGAGTTGTTGAAAAGTTTAAATGGGTTTTACGCAAAACTTTTTGATATGCTACCGCTGCCCGTTGAATTATTTTGATTTTCATTTTTATTTTTGCTTATGCTGCCCGTTTGCTTGTAATTATTATCTCAAAGTTTGTAAAAGCCACTTAAAAGTGCTAAGAAAATTAGCAAAAAGAAAAACCAAATCAATAACTTGGCTTCATTTTGATTGATTTGACAAAGAGATTAAGTAGTATCTCATATCTCCTACTAAAAAAGCTTACATACAATCTTCATATATTACCTCAATTACTGACCACAATTTCCATTGTAAATGTCAATTTGACCTCAATTTGATTTCCTTCGATTTCCCTGGCATTTATGATCAATTTGTTTGACTAATTTCCTGTCACTTTCCTCCCCTCCCAGCTCACATGATAAGCTGAATTGGCAGACATTAGCACACAATTCAATAGGAAGTAATAGAGCAAATGGCAAACAGTTATAGATACAATTGACAGATAAAGATACAAGTACGTTTTTACCCCCATAAACAGCTCGAGATTTATGCATGCAAACATTTTATTAGCCTGGCCAACAAAACTGGACTCTATCCGCAGGGTCCGCAAACTGCAATATTTATCGATACAATTGGCCGAAAAATATCTGCCAAGTGGCCAACAGACAGTTTCAGATACAGATACAAAATGTGTGCCAAGTGCGCGAATGATACTCCATATTGGTTGCTCCAATTGGTAGTTTGGTCCAGTCATTTATCGCTTAAATCTCCACACACAGTCAAGCAGTTGCCGTTGCCGTTGCCGTTGCCGTTGGCTAAATCGGCAGGAGGACCCCTCTCGTTTTGGCCAACCGCCAAACTGTTGGCGGTTTTAATGCCAACTTGGTTGGAGATTCATTTTCAGATTCGTATTCGCAGCGAGTGTGTGCAGTTAATTAATTGAATCTAAATTACTTTTGCTTTGACTTGTGGCTCCACAGTGAATATCGGATATTTCTAGAGTTAAATACTTATACGACTACAGTTAAATATTTGAGCATTTGTTGGAGAAGTACTTTTTAAAATGTGCTGCCAACTTAATCCGTGTGTAGGTCAAAAGGTGAAAGTTTCAAGAGATTTTCTATTTTAAAGTCAGGCGGAAAAGTTATGTAGATATAGAATAGGGACTAAGAGTTTTAGAAAAATTTCTTAAAAGTTTGAATAAAGTATTATGTCATTGACTTTATATAGTAACTATACAATGACCACACTGACAATATGAACAGATTCTTATTATTTATAAGTCTTCTTTTAGTAATTTATTGTATCAGTTAAACTGGACTTTAAAACATATGTTGAGTAAGCATCTTAAACACAAAAATAAAAATTTAATTTATATTTCGACTGGAATATAATACAGAACTTAGATAAAGACTATATAATTATTTATTGCAATTTCTATAAAAAGAAAAAACTTAGATATTTGCCAGCAAAATGTATTTATTTCTACACATAATATGTAATAAGATACTATCTTCAAAAAAGTCAAAGGTTATTAGTTACTGTGTTTAGAATGAATCTGGAACATTCCTTGCTGCAATCTTAAATTAAGGAAGATGATTGCAAATTAAATTCTCTGGTAAAGCAGAAAAACTCAAATTGAAAAACTTAAATCCATGCTGTGTTCATTTAAGCCTCACACTGCCACAGTTGTTGAGGCTGGTCAGTGTCTGTGTCTGTGTCTGTGTGTTGGCGGTGCAACAGTTGTCGTTGTTGCAAGTTTGTCGCAAAAAGCAAATTGCCAGACAGTAGCCAAGGAGATGCAAAACAGAGAACAGAGAAACAGAGAAACTGAGTTTTACAGGGCGCCAGCGATAAGGAATTTAATTTTATTCACACTGGCGCCTTTGGACAACTAAACAGGATGGCAAAATGCAGATCTAGATACAGATACAGCTACAGATACAGATGCAAATGGGAATTTAGTGGCAGATACAGATGCAACTTTACTTGCAGATACATTCCAAGTGTTGTCAAAGCGTTGCAAATATTTATAACATGCCATATCGAGAGACCTGAATAAAAACCAAAATTAAAAGTTCAGACAGTGCGAATTTGTTGCTGGATGCAACAGACTGTTGCTCTGATTCTTAGTTGCTCTGCTGCCGAGTTGCCCCCCCCAAACAATGCAGTGAGTAAACACTTTGAAGTATGTCAATGCTTTGCTTGCCACATGTGCAACACTTCGCTCCTGTCTGTGCCTGTTTAGCTAGCGATAATTTATGTGTTTGCCGCCTCTGTCGGCGCTTCACTTTGATCACACGCGACACAACAGCAACATTCTCAGCAACAACAACAACACGAACAACAAAACCAAAATAACATGCCACTTGTGCCACTTGAAAGCGAAAGTGACATTTTACTAATTTAGCATTTTGAATGCGTCTCGTGTCAAGGCGCGAAAAGATTTATTCGCCAATTGCAATGCAATGCATAATGCGGTCTCAGCTTTAGTTAAAGGCTTTAATTAAAGCATCTTTTTTGCAAAATTTATACACTTGATTGAACATTGATTGATTGATGTCTTGATGGCGTGCCTAGCCTGCAGGGCAAATTCTCTTTCCGTAGTTCAAGGTAAGATCAGGTGGCAGGATAAAGAAACTGACAACAGGCTGTTAGCGAGTCATAAAGATTGCCATCAATATTACAAAAGGTGTATCTGATCATAGATAGAATGGAAGAGACTTGCAGTAAATGAAACTAAAGATAATCAGTAAGCTCTTGTTATGCATTTTAATTACAACATCTTTGCTTATCCTTAAATCAAGCCGTAGACCAACCTCTTTAAATTGATTGTCTTCTTTTTATTTTGATATTTTACTTAGCAAATGCTTTTCTAGAAACTTATTGCCTATATTTAGAAAGGCATTTAAGTAACTGTTACAACACTCTACAAATACTAATTTGTTACCTATTTAAAATGTATCTTTAACGAAAGTTCCTATGTGATTGTGGAGAGAACAAATACATGGAAAAAATAGTATTTATTTAGAATGCCACTTTAATATGTTATATATATTCAATTTAAAATATTTAAACTAAAACGATGAAAATTAGTTTGTCAGTTCACTGATTCCTTTTAACTTGCACTTGTTTAAATTATAAATTTTATTTTATTCCTTTTAACTTGCACTTGTTTAAATTATAAATTTGATTTTATTTCATTGTCCGTTGTCTAAAAAACCTTAAATTGCAATAAAAATTGATTGAAACTCGTATGTTTCTCATTGGAACGTAGATTATTTACGTTGACCTAAAAACGACACGCTGAGAAAGATGAATGACTCGAACGAACATCATTCATTTGCGAGTGCTTGGGCATCCATTCCCATTTCGAGTTATTTGGCCATTGAAACACAATACGACAAATTGGTTTTTGTGTTTTTGGCCCATATTCGGTTTGCAAGCAATTTGCACAAATTGTTTTTACACAAAATATTTGTGCACTGACAGCGCTAAAGTTGAATGCAATTGTGAGTACGGTATGTCCCATTTATATCGGCCATTAATATTGCACTTTTGTTGCACTTAAATATCGTATTTTATTTTATTTCTGTACTCTCTCTCTCTCTTCTCTCTCTCTCTTTTATTGTGCATCAGCATTTTTGTGCAAATATTTGAAAATATCGTCAGTTTGAGTTTTATATTCTCTTTCGCTGTGATTTGCTGCTGTTTGCATTTTGCAACGAAATTAATTGCGTAAATTGTATTTAATGTTTTGCCATGGCCACTTTTAATTGAATGCCTTTTGTTTGTTGGCCAACTTCAAATCTGTTTTTGTGTCCGTTCGATTCACCGAAATGCAAATCGACCAAGCACAAAAACGAATACACACACACAACAAAAAAAACAATAAGCAAAAAGCTGCCTGCCGAATTGTATTTGACGAGATAAACGGATAAAGCCTTGGCCAAAATGTTCTTGCCATGGCCAAAACATACTCTAACATACGTATACAATATGCGTTTTGTTTCACTAATTGGTTTATGTTTTATCATGCTTAAATTAAATCAAAAATTATGTACAACATTTGTTTCTATCCTCTTGCCATGAATGTGAGCTTGGCCATTTTTATTATATGTATATATAAATATGTTTTAAAAATACATGCTTAAATTGGTTGGCATGATAACAAGATACGTAAGCCAAATACGATTAAGCGTCTTTTTTATTAACAATATGTCTCTTTTCCAACTGATTTTTTGTGTTCATTTTTTATTGCAATAAAAGTTACTTAAATAAATTTAGCACTATTAGTTTTTAAAGTTTGTTCCAGATTTTAATTTGACATGATTTATTGACAAGTATTAAAATTAAATTAAAGTTGTATATATAGTATAAAGTCATTGGCATTTTTATAATAATTTGACTACCAAATTGCATAACTTTGCCAAATCTAACCTTGATTTGAACTACTTTTGATCTATAAATGGACTTAAAATATACTCTGCAATAATAGTTATTCAATTAAACATTATTTTCCCATTTTTTAGCGTCTTATTAAACATAGCTCCATAAATATAAACCGATTTATTCACAGAAAAAATATATATATTGTGCCACTCACTAATGATGTGACATTTACGTTGTCCTAAACACACTGAGAATGAGCTTAGCTGGGGACTGAGCCAGGGAATAGCTTTCCTAATCTTCCATCAGCTAATTACAGTCTATCGCTATATCAGAAAATCTTATCGTTCCACATGCTTTCTCATTAGTTAACTGGTCAGTGGACAGTAAAGGTTTAGTCTATCGTGATGCTTGACCCGGTCAGGTTGTTGTTACTTTTAAACTATTATTATGGTCGACTCATGGGTGTGATCAATTTTGAGATCGACCTTGCCACGGGCCGAGCGAAAGTGAGCAGAAAAGCGACCATTTATGCGGCACTAGTCAACATAACAATCTTCGGTATGTTTCCACTTTTGGTTGACTCCAAAGTGTGGTCTGTCCTTTTCATGGGAATGAAAGGTTTCCATGAATATGTGCTCGCGATTGTGGTGTCCTTGCGAATCACCTGTGTATTTGCAACAATGTTGAATCGCTGGTGGCAACGTCATCAAATTGTCAATTTAATTGGACACTTTCGGCAATTAGTTCTCAAGCAACCTCAAGTGATGAAACTATGGAAACGTGGAGTCATCAGCAAATTTACGACAGGTGTGATGTCAGAGACTATCCATATGATATTGGTATTGACTGGATTGAAAGATCATCTGACTCTTGGCCTGACCCTAAGTGTGCTCATGATGTTTGTGCTGATTGCTTTACTCAACATTATCCTTAGTCAATATTACTTTGCTCTGCTCAATCTTCATGGACACTATATACTTTTTAATGAGGAGCTTCGCTCGATTCTGGCGGAAACACAGTCTTTAGAGTTGGATCATGGAAATGGAGTGAGAATGCTCAGGAGTTGCGCCTTGGCCGATCGAATTGATAGCTTGGCTTATTTACAATCCGAATTGCAATCTCTTATCTGTCGAATGACGAAAATCTTTGGTATACAGACTATAAGCGTGGCTACCGTAGTTTACATTTCCGCGATTGCCGGAATTTATTACGCCTTTGTGTTCATAAGGCTTGACACAATACTCGTGGACTTGTTTACATGGGAAGTTCTTTTGTTGATATTTGCCGTCTGTAGCTTTGCTGCCGATACTCATATCACCTTCTCAATCACATACTATCTTCAGGATCAACATGCTATATTGAGACACCTTATCGTACAGAACACATCCTTTGCTCCCGATTTAGATGTCCGTCTGCAAAAGGCAGTAAGTGACAATTTTGATTACTTTATAAATTTGAAACTAAGTGAAATTTCACTGATTTCAGTTTGAGAATTTTCAGCTGCAACTGATACGTAATCCTCTGAAGCTATCAGTTATGGGACTCTACAATATTAGGCGTGGCCTCATCGTGACAATGTTCAGCTCGATAGTCACACATTCGCTTATCCTTATACAATACGATATAAAAAACTTATAAACTGAATAAAAATATTTAACTAATTTATTGAAATCCAAAACATTTATCACATAATCCTCTCAATTGATAAGTATTATAATACCCAGACAGACAAAGTATCAGACTAGATTTGAACGGGCATTAACACTCGAGTTTATTTACTTTTCCCCCCGATTTTGTTATCAAGTTTTCAAATGCCAATAATTCAAAAATAAATAACTCATACGCCACGTGGCCCCGCAACAGTGAAACAAAGCCAAAGTCACGACTGTCAAACAGAAATGTGCGACGCCCAATTGTAAATATTTTTCCATTGAGTTTTATTTGAAAAGTTGTTGAGCACACGGCAAAAAAGGAAAACGCTGTAAAAATGCCACCACCACCAAATGAAAAGCACACTCCCTATAGTACTTTAAGGGGAGTTTTCTATATAGTCTTACCTGTCCGTTGGGTTACACGCTCGTTACGTTTGATTTATAAAAGTTTATTTTTAACAAGCTTGAAGGCAGTGCACAAATTAATTGCCGTTGTTATGTTTGATAAATTGCGCATACGCAGCGTTGTACGCGGCACTTTCTTGAGCAACTCCAGAAGCAACAAAACAGCCACAAAATGTTTGCAAACGCAATAAATATAATGTGAGCGCGAAGTTATTTCTGTGTGTGTGTGTGTCTGTGTGTGTGTCAGTGTTTTTGTGTTTTGTGTGAAATATAATTTTCTGCATATCAACATTGATTAACGTTTCAGGAAGGCTTCCTGTTTTCAGTTTTCAGTTTTAAGGGATGCAGCTGGAGCATTTACAACATTTACACTATGCGTACTGAGAAGTTGGCAAGCAATTTAGCAGTTGAAAAGATATTTTAATGAGAAAATTTTCCATTTAATTTATTGCATTTCTCTTGTTATTAGTACTTAAAACTGTTAAGAACAGAGCGTGAAATTTTAAGGTGAATGATGAAAGGCATTTCAAGGTGTTCAACTTAATTTTAATGCTTAGCATTCGAATGTTCATTGAACTCAATGGCAACAATGTTCATTTCCTTGGCATTGTGAACGTGTTTTTTTTTCTTTCTACCTGTTCTGTGAAAATATTCGTAATTTATTTTCTAAATGCGAAACCTCTTGCCACGAAATCCGCTTGAACTTCAACTTGGCTCCATGTGTTTTGTTTTAACATTTCTCTTAATTTGTTTTGTAATAATGTGGCGCTTTGTTGGATGCCGCTGTTCGACCGTGCACGGACCCAGAAAAGCCGGAAGAAATGGTAGAGGAAAAAAAAACAGTAAAACAGTAAAACACAAAACAAAAACAATATTTCTTTTCAGTTTCATTTTTGTGCAGATATTTCACTCTGGTCCTGTTTCTGCAACTGCTGCTCTCGCCATGGCGCCAACGGAAATGAAAACTTAACGCTTATTTGAACCTTCAACAGTGCACATAAATCACCAGACTGACGCTACCTATCCAACCTCCGTTCTATCCCCCTTTAAGCCTCAAAAAGCAGCTTAAATGCCATTTTGTAACCATTTTCTTTGCAGTAGACTTTCTTTCCTTGTTCGCTTCTGTCTTTACTATTCATAATTCTGTCTCTAAATATTTTCGTCTAGCATTATGCTGTGCACATGTGCGTGAAAAGTATTTTCTCTATCTGTCTCTGTCTCTGTCTATTGATATTTAGGTTTCCGCACATCCGTTTCCGCAGTGCGTCGGATGTGGCAGGCGCCTGTGGTGAGCACTTTCACTGATTACACTTGCCACACACAGTCACAGTCACAGTCAGTGGTATGCACACTTGTAGCTCATTTGTATTTTCAATTATTAACATAAATGCAACCCTTAATGCTGACAGACTCTTGACATTTGCCGCTTCAAGTTGCAAGTTGCCCCAATAAACCATTCAACATTCAGAGGAAGCTTTAGGCTATGATATACCCCGACCAGCTTTTACAATCATCGTAACGTTAAAGTTGCTTTGTATTACTTCCTTTCTGACTCAAAAATATCTAAGAGGAAACATTCCCCTGAAGGCGACACCCACACTTAACATCCGATTGCATTTAAACGCCTTCAGTTTGCTCCGTGCTCCCTTCCTCATCCGGAGACGACTCCCGCCGTCTGCCACTGATTGCCCCTTGCGAAATGAGTTCGTCTCGTGCGCTCAACATTTTCAAGTAATCTGAAATTTTTTTGCTCATTTGATTCAATTACACCTTTGGGTGTTGTAATATTGGACTTCTGGCAGTAAAAAAAATATATATATATAAAAGATGTTAAGGAAATGAATAGCTTGAATCACGAATAGTAAAAGGAAACAAACGTCTTTTTTTTCTGACAAAATAAATTAAAGACAAAACAAGTGTAGCTGGAAAATGTGTGGAGATTTGTAGCTACAGTTTAGTTCAACTATGAGACGTGCATCCTTAAAATCTTGGCTCATTACAGTGATAGAAATAAGAAATATATAATAAAAGTAAAAGGAATAAGAAAGGTACAAAATTAGGGCTCATCTTTGTGTACAGAAACTAGTGTCAAATGTCAATGATTTGTATTAAACAAAGCTTCTACAGAAATTGAAAAAATGCACCTAGAACTTATTTCAAGTCCCAACTGTTTGTGGCCATTTTTCTACTTAACATAAAGATTATACAAACTGAATACTAATTTTTCTTAAGAAATTCTTATCTTTTCCCGATTGTTAGCCTGCAATTTCTGCCAGTGTTGAAATTGAAACTCCTTTTGTGTTCCTTTGTTTAATTTTAGCACAAAACCAAAAAAGCAAACACAACAGTTGAAAATGAAATTCGCGCTTCTTTTTATTCAACATGGCTGCTAATTTGATGCAACAACATTGCAGAACCTCTTTCACCCACTGATTCACCCCTCAGCGCTCAGCGCATCCCTCGGTCCGGGTATAAAGGGCGGCTGCAGTTTATTTGCAACTCGTCTTTGGGGTTAGCTTTAATTTCATGCTTACTTTAATGCGAACAAGCGCCAATCCTCGGCAGCCTCCCCATCCTTATCCACATCCTTCTCGTCGTCGTCGTCGTCCTCGTTGACTTTGTGCTGTAGTTAACGGCTTTGGCTTTGGGTCTGGCTTTTAGGGTGGCTTTGGCCGCAACCCGCGTGAGGTTAACTACTTTTCATGAGCTTAATTTTAAATTGAGGCTGCGGCGGCGACTGCGACGACGACGACGGCAGCTTCATTTACTTTGTGCCTTCAACTTTGTTGCGTACAACTTTTATGCGGACTATTTAGCAAACTTGCCTTGCCAGCCTGTGGCATGGAAAGCGGAAAAGGGGGGGGGGAAAAATTCTATTAGGCTGGCACCAATCAACAGCGAAGCATCATGGCAATGAGACCGGTTGCTAGCCCCATTGACTTATTAAGCCAAATAATTGCTTATTTGCACAGCAAGCCGGAGTCGAAGCAGTTACAATTGCAATTTGCACTCGGCGCGAAAAATGACCACACACGCCCACTTTCGCAAAAAGGGGGCGGCAACAAGCTGATAAACCATCCGTGGCCAGTTGCCCCAACTCCAACTCCAACTCCGCCAAAACCATTTGGAGAGCAACGCCTATCATCAAATCAAATGCATTTGCCCAGCCTCATCTGTAATTAAAAAGTTTCCCCTCCGCGAGTTTAATTAAAGTTTAGCTCATGGAAAAGTCTTTGACTACATAGTTGATGACTCTATCACAGTGAACAGAGAGAGGTTTCAACCTCTATCCGATATCTATTCATCGATTTTAATGTTTGCTTAGCACTTGTAATAACTTATTTTCTGATAGATTGAAGATGCAGCAGGTTGCAGGTGATTTAATTTAAGGAGACTTCGTGAGAGTGATTGATCAGATAAAAATGTATAGTAAGTATACAAACAATTCTCAGATTGTTTCAGTAGAAAATACTTTAAGTCTTGTAAAACTATGAATAAAGTATAAATCCAAATTGTTCGTTTTCATTTTGAAGCTCTCCCGTAACCAGCATTTAATCCAACTAAAGGTAAGTCAAATGTGAAGACCACAATTTGGCCAACTGAAAATTGTGCTGTCTTTTACCTCATACATTTGCAATTTAATTCCATTTTTACGGAAACAAACCACATTCAATTTTCCATCGAAATTTGCTGTGAAGATTATCGGCTTTATGCATTTACTATTCTCTTATTATCATGATTACACAGAAAATACCAAAAACTCAAAATAATCTAATTTCACAGCATGGTTAAGACTATAGGCTATCTATGGACACGAAAATTCCTGGCCCAATAAAAGTTCCCATGCACACATAAAGAAAAAATAAAAAACATTTCAAAATGAGAGCCTTGAAAACCTCAATAAAATGCTGAACCTGGGCTAAGTTGAGGCTCCGACTCGTATTGCAACTTACACTCGCTCGTCTAGAGTTTAGTTAAGGTTTTTGGGGCTTTCTAAATGCACGCCTGATGCAATTTACTGTGTTTTGTTAAACGCTTCAACACGAAACTCTATGCTCAAAAGCATCCCGTACACACACACACAGACACACACATGTACAGAGTTTGGGCCAACGGATATACAACTTAAAGGCACATCCGTTTCAGTCCAACGAGCTGGCCATAAACAAACTCAACGCCCTTTATGTGTACTTGATATGGGGTATATGGGTTCTTACAGTCGAGTGTAGATGGATTTAAAAGAATAAAAATATCTGATCATTTTATTCACAGTTTATCAAGGGCTTTAACTGTCGAACTTTTGTTAAATATAAAAGAACATTTTAAAAAGAATTGCATATCCATATCCATTGATATTATCTTCTTCAGTAAATTCCTTTTGGACAGTTAAATCTGATGAACAAGTTTGATCTCTTATGCAATTTTTAAAAATCATAGATAGTTTATGAAATAAATTGCAATAGTAAGGGATTTGAATAAGACTTTCATTTAACTCTCTTTTCTACTCCTATTTAAACTGCAACAAAGCAAAGTCTGCTTTACCATTTACAGGGTATGCAGTGGTCGTTGCTCCTCCCTTATCTCATTTCAGCTGCCATTGTTGTTCCTTCGTCGTTCCTGGACAACTATAAAACAATTTCGCATATAGGGCGGTACGGGAAACTCATTCAACTCAAACCCGTTGGAAATAAAATGCTACTTTTGCAACGAGCTGACCAAAGCTTGCGGTCTGTCTCCTCTCCCCTCCGCTTCGTTTATCCTCGCCCCTCCTTTGGCTTTTCGTCTATCTTCAGTTTTCACCTCATCCAACACCTGGCCAAGCATGTATGTATGTGTTCATGTATGTGTGTGTGTTCATGTAACAGGAGTGTTGCATAGTTTTGGAAGTCTCCTTGTTTTCCTTTTTCCGCCCCTGTTTGTGCATGTTTTGCTGGCAACGAACAAATTTTTGTGGACCGTTTACATTTTTTATCGCTTTTAACAACATACTTTAAAAAAAAAACATTTTGAGTGTTCATACATGGTTATATATGTTTATGTTTGATAGTCAACATTTTGACGACTTGAAATCAATTATGGCTCTTTAATTGAACACCTCGCTAAAAGTTTTCACAACTGACAACTGACATTAAGTTTTCCAATTAAAATAACAATAAAGCTCTTGGCAAGGCAAAGCTTTGACTTTGGCATTATCTTTACCGGTTGCTTAGCACTCGCTAAACCGTTAGTGTCGCGCATCCTTTCGCCATATTCATCCTTCTTTCCTACCCCTTCAGCTCAGTCCACACAATGCCAAATAATGGCCTCGTTATGTGGCCTCAACTCTTTGCCTCATTAAAAGGTGAACTTGTCGTCTGTCCTCCCAATGAGGTGGGCGTGGCTGTCATTGTGGTTGTGGTTAGGTCGCATCAGGGTCGCCATCTCGGAATTGTGGTAAGTTAAGTTTTGTTTTGTTAAAGCCTGATGGAGCGTCAACTTTTGTGGCTTTAATTAAACTTTGCCACCAAATAATACAACTACAAAGTGACGACCACATTACGTGTGTAGTAGCCTCTCATATCAATCTAGCCATCTATGTCTCAACTTAATATAGATTCATTTAGAAATAAACTCTTTAAAAGGCAGATCGTTACAATTAATAACAAAGAGTATAAACCTGATAAGCAGAGGAACAGAATTAACTCAACAGCAGTTGGGAAATGTAAGTTTTTCTCTTAGTACTTTTAAATCTTACTGTATCTATATTTATGTAATCTTTTCATTTAAAATTTGCAAATCCAAATTCTTCAACTATCTACATTTCATACAGAGAAAGTTTCTAGCTAAGTGCGTTTCCAAAATATTTATGAGTTGTTAAACAAAATCAATTCAAGATAAAAAATTAAAACCATAATCAATAGTTAAAGAAAATTGGTAAAGTTATATTCTCCTCTTTCCTCTGCTGGCTTAAAAGTTATTTCTGCTACTAATCAAGAAAGTACATTGAACAGGAATGCCTCTATTGAAACATAACCAACATGAGAGGAGTCATAAAAACTGAAGACAACATCTATAAATCCATTGTATTCGGTCTGTTCTGTTATTTCCAATCAGTGTCAGGCAACATGTTTGACATTTGGCCTGTTGCTAAGATCTTGTTAGACAAGCTAAACTACAAATTTTCCAAGTGTTTGCACTAAAAAGCAATTAAAATTTTACACGAACATTTTACCCAAGACAATTATGAGTCCCCAACCCTCAAAGTGGATGGCAGGCAGGCAGTCAGGCAGTCAGGCAGTAAAACACATGTTCCCAACTATAAACCCAGTAGAACTGGCCAAATGCCACACACTGAACCCAAGGACCGCCCGTTGTACGTTATACGTATGAATGTATCTAAAAGGCATAACACCCCACAATTTCCACACATTTACGACACTCCAACTACAGCAAAAGCTCCAACTACAGTTCCAGCCAGGTGCAGGTTGGTCTAAACGAGCAGGGCACAAATTTTAAAGCCACAGACCACTAAAAAACGCTCGCTGCAAATTGAATTGTAACCAAAGTCGTGTCCGCAAAGGAAAAAAAGAAGGCAAAGACTATAGAAGTTGGAGGCGGAGAAGGCAGTGGCGAAACGAGGGCTTTATGTTATTGCTAAGCAAAGTCTGGCGGGCCTTTCCGAGCCCATTAGTTGAGGCCAAGTTATGACTCTATTAAAAAAGCCACGCCTCGCTGCACTTGCCAATCCGAATGCGAATGTCGCCTGCAATGTGGCTGCCAATTCGGTCAACTCTAATAAACACTGTCCCATATATAAAATCCATCCAATGCCTCGAGGGGGTTTCAATAACCAAATCTAATACTGGTGGCTTTGGTGGCTACCGAAGATCATAATCATAGATTAATAGTTACTGGACCCCGCAGGCGAATTGATATCTTCAGATTGGAGAAATGTGTAAATGCTTTAATTTGAGTTTATTACAGTTCCCCATGGCGTATGCGTATTTTGACATAGGTTAGTGTTTGCTGTCAGTCCTATAATTTAGAGAGTATAATATCAAATTCCCAACTTCCATTCTGTGTTATTTATGGTTACAGTTGTTAATCTATTGTCATTTTGATAGTTTCACTTGAGTTCTTATCATGGCATTATATCAACTCTCAAAAGCCGCACTTCTCAACACTTTATCTTATACAGAAAGGACCAAGTTTGCAAAGCCTCCGCCCGCAAAAATCACAGACAACTCATTAAAATACAAAGTAATTTTCCACACCATATCACCATGCATGACACATATATCAAAAATTTATGTGCGAACCGCCAAAAGTTTAAACACAACCAAAAAGAAGAGAACACAGAACACAGAACAGAGCAAATTAAATACATTTTTGATTATGATTATGGCAAAGAGAGAGGGGAAAAGGGCGGGGAACCATTGGGGAGCTGGGCAACCCTAGTCAGAAAGCAAGTCAAGCTGAAAAACAGTTTTCCAACAACACTTGACACGCAAATTTTCTGTTTTCTTTTCCAGTTTCCCTCTGTATGAGTGTGTGTGTGTGTTACTTCTTGACATGTTTTGAAAGGAGGGGGCTATATAGGCATATGCAAAATATGAGTTGGGCTTATATTATATGAGTCAAGTGATATAGGACATGTAGACCAGCAATGAAACATGTGCCCAAATATTTGCACAGCCCATTTCAGACTTCAACTCAAGCGTTTCATAACTTTCCCCCAAGTCGGTTACTGATTGCAGTTTCAATTTGATTTCTTTCTCTTTATTATTAGTTCACTTTCCTTTTTGGTCTATCTCTCTTCTCTTTCTTCAACTTGCTTTATCTCTCGCTTCAGATTTATTGTACTCATTGCCAGCGACACTTGCCCAAGGGGGGCCAGGACATGTCAGTTATGGTCACATTTTTTGACATTCATTGGCCCTTTTTGACTTTTTTCTCTCTCATTTTTTTATAATTTTTTTCTTTTTTTCATGCGACTTGGCGCCACTCAAATTTTAAATAGAAATGAGCGCATGAAGCGTGAAATTAAATTTGATAAATTCTATTTACGTTAAGCGAAGGAAGATTTGTGTGCAATTTTCGTCTCCCGTTATGGAATTTTGCCTGTCTTCTCCTTCCTGGGTCACATTTTAAGTGTATCGAATGAGTTTTTCACGCTCCGTTGTACAATATTCGCTGAGGACTCAAGAGCTTCTAGTTAACCTAGCTGGCAGGTCAGAAACGAGCTTTAGTTTAATGTACGGGTCAGTTTTATATGGCTATATAGTTATGGTTATGAAGGTTACGGATTTAGATATGATGTCCGGTTGCTTAGTTTTCTTTTCTTTGGGGTTGAACAGTATAAGTTTTGAATTTGCAATAAAAAGAAAGCCAATTATTGTAATAAGAACTTGGTCAAACAAATATATTTTTATTTTCCTTTTAATCTATGCTACTTAATTAATTTTATTATATAATTTAACTTTATTTTAATCAATGGCAAAATAGTTATTCTTTAAATAAATCTTCTCGGCGCAATATAGTCACAAACACAATAGATTTCCATTCGTTGTTGACTGACGCTAATATCTTTAACTTATGCTCTCCTTAAGGCAATAGAAAGTAATTAAAATAGTCATCCATGAATAATAAGTGTCGCACCATTATATGCTGTAATTTGTTTATCAATTTTACAAAGTATTCTCCCTATTTTTAACTCCATAATTAGCTCAGCTCGCAGGCTACATGAATGATTGACATTCGATTTTGTAGCCACTGCATAGAAAAATATTTTCTCAAACGATAATTTAGTCTTTATTTTAGTCATAAGCCCACAAAACATGTAAAAAAATCCTTTTCTATATCTCAAAACATTTAAGAATAAAACCATATTTTAAAACGAACTATTTTTGAATGTATTTAGAATTAGCTCATAGATCAAAATGACATTCCAGTTAAGTTCAACAAAGCTATGCAAGGTTAACTGTGACTTGCAACTTTTTAAAAGTTGTTTGTAGATATTTCTGCACTTTGTTCAAGCCATACATAATCTCTATTTAACCATTAAAGCCCACATCTTTACTTTAATCTGTGTGGCAGCAGCAACAACAACAACAGCAGTAACAACAAACAGCACAATAACATCAACAATGACAACACCTCCAACACACACACACACACACACAGAGAAAATCAACGCCAAACTACTCCACTAAGCGTTACTCAACTGAAAGTCCCCAATGCATTGGTTTCCCCCCTCAAATCTTTACCAACCAAATCCACACTGTCCAGATGTATCCGAAAAAACAACAGCTGCCTTTTGCTATTGTTGCAAAACTCCGCTCTTGACAACAGAACAACAATAGCAACAACAACAGCTGGCGAACAATTTGCCAGTAGAGTGCGACAAGCAATCGACGAACCCACACAAGAGAAGGAGGTTCTCTTCCCCCTCTTTGATTCTCCTACTCCTCCCACTCCCACTCCACTTCTTAGCCCGAAACATGGCAACAAAGTTCTCCCCTTTTGGCCCTTTGGGGTCAGCCTGCAGAAGCGCTACATTTTGCGCTTTATGCACATTGTTTATGAATTTTCGCGCACAAAAGTTGGCTTGGAACGTAGCTGCCGCCTTGGTGGTTGTTGTTGGTGCTGCTGGTGATGCCATTGCTGTTGCTGCTGTTGCTGTTGCTGCTGTTGCTGTTGAATGGTTTTACGATTATTAACCCATAAAGTATTCATTGAAGTGAGCTGAGTGCTGCCTTGGAGAGACAGAGAGAGAAAGAGAGAGGGAGAGTGGACTGGGCACACTTTGGACTCTGGCACGCAAAAGTGCAATAACAAACAGCAACAAAAACAACGTTAACCAACCAGGTTTGCTACAAAGGCGCCACAAGTTGCAGTCAATCTTGCCATTTCCATTTCCCGTGCATCCTTTTTGCATTTGCGGACTCGACTGTGAGTCACTTTTTGGCCACTGACGGCCTCTTCACTTGAGTGCCTTTCATTGGTTTTTGCCTGTTACGCAGGCTCTTTTATCTGTTGCTACCACAACTGCCACGCTGCCGCTGCCACTGCCACCTCCTCTCTGCTTCAACCATTGGTCTGCAACTTTTGTTGTTGTTTCCCCTCAATTTGCACTCCATCCGTTGCCGCCCCTTCAAGTGCCTTAATTTATGCAGCAACAAGAGTGAATATTAAAAGTTTTCAATGTTTTGTACCTTTTGAGACTCCTGCTGCCTCCTTTTGGCGGGTCTTGAGGTCGCCTCATCTCATCTGCTGCTCGCCCACTCGGCTGCCTGATTATGATTACTTTTTGGCTGGCGAATTCTTAATGAACAGCAGCAGCAGCCCAAGTGGTAGACAGCCAAGTGCCCAGCATGTTAATATGAACCAAACCAATGGCAGCGAGGATCAGTGAGGAACTTTGAGTATGAAGTGCAGCTTCCTACAATGTTGCACATTTAATACAGTATGGATATGAGAAAACTTAAACAAAACAAAACATTGTCTCATCAGCGAATAATGAGTTTTATCCTAGATTATGGTAGATGTCAACTGGAAAATACATTGATTAAAAACTGTCTTTAACGGCGTTGGTAGACAATATAAATTAATTTAATTTATGGTAGATTACATTGAAAATTGTAGTGTTATTAACATATAACAATATATATTGTAATATTTTTTGCATTTGAAATTTAGGGTTTCTTCTACATTTAATAAAAAGTCAATTTATATCTTTCTTCTCTTGTAGCTCTCGTATTTTTTACAAAACTTTAATGATTTCAGCTATCTTTAATTTATTCTTATTCTCCATTTAAAATTAGTTACTTTTTTAAAGTTACACCTCTTAATTAATTTTATTATTATATACTAATTTTTAATTTTATTTATTTATACAAATATTTATAATAATTTTTTTCATATTTTGTACTATCTTGTTTTAGCCAAACTAATAATTGCTTGGCTTTCAAATTGCTGGCAAGTTTGGTTCATTTTCTGATCCTATACATTTTATATTTAATCTATTAATTCAACTGTAAATAATAAACTTCCCTAAGAGAAAGCGCTGCCTGAATAATTAAAATATTTTTAAATTTTGTTAATCTTAAATCTCTTCTCAACTTAAAGTGTTTCTCCTCTTCCTGGTCAGATTCCACCAACTAAAAGGCCGCTGCAAGGGAATCAAATTAAAATAAACCAAAATGAGTTTTAAATATTTACAACGCGACCTCAAAGTTGCTTCCTCACTCACACACACTAGCTTACACACACACACACAGGTAGCATTCACATAAGCAAATATTTTCATATGAAGCCTTTGCTGGGGGCACACACCCAACACACACACCCAACACACACCCAACACACACACAAAGTGCGAAACCCTTTGAGACGCACTAGACACCAAATAAAAAAAAGAAACAAAAAGAAATAAGTAGGAAAAATGGGAGGAAAAGTCGAAGAAACGGCAAACAAAAATGTATGAAATTATTTTACGGCAAGTGTGCAAATGTTATGAGTTTGTCCGAAGGGGGCGTAAAGAGTCTAAGGGGGCCTAAAGGGTTGAAGGGCAACTGTCTACCTTCATATATGTATGTACATTAATATTATGGTGCTGGTGGGGAAAACTGTAGATACATTCTCATACATTTACATACCGCTTGAATTAAAATGAATTTAAGTGGTTTGCTTTTGGCCAAAAGTTTTTTTATAGTTAAGCAAGTGTGCATAATGGTTAACAATTCAAATAGCAGGCAAAGAAGGTGTTGAGCTCAAATTCATATCAAGTGTGGAAAGTATGAGAATGTCTGTAAAGTTGCAGCTGCTTTTTAATTAGGCGCATTTAATGAGAATGGCAATTTCATGTAGGGTAAGAATTTTTCAAACTATTATTAATAGGAATAGTTAAATGAATATAAGACTTCCGAAGGGATAAACTGAGTGCCAGTGTTTATTATTCCTTAACAAAATGTATTTATTTAAACGCTTTAAAAGACTTTAAATTGAATTCACCCAAAGACAAAAACCTTTTAACAACAATTAGTCAAATTTTCTGACCAAACCTGAACGAGACCTTAACCAGTCCATAACAGAAAACAACGTCAGTTGTGTCCTTAGATTTTGACTAGGTTTTTAACTCTCCCACTCTGAGCATATAAACGTATTGTCAAATTACTCGGACTTGAATGGTAAAGAAAATATGCCTGGCAAAACAAACTTAATTGTCTGCCGAGTTTTATTTACTTCGCCGAGACAGACCGAGACTTGCATCCTTGCATCCTTGGCATGTCCTTGCCAGAGCTGCATCTGCTGGTAATTACTGAGCAACGAGCAACGAGTCGTTATATTGCATGTCTGTCTGTTATCCTTGCTGCACTGGAGTTCCACTTAACGAACATGGCCAAGTCGGAGCAAACAATAGGCGCTGGCTACAACATGCATGGCTTGTTGTTTGCTTGCAGATAGGGATAACTAGGACCTTCACTTGTTGTTGTTTAGTGCCAACACAATAAAATGCATCAAGAGGTCCTGCAGCAGTCTTCTATGCTTGGCCAGGCACCAGGCAACGCGAACGAACTACAAGTCTATGGCATGTTGTAGGTGTTGTTATCATATTTGAATGTACCTTTTACCCCCTTCCCCCTTCTTACCCCTCTTACTTGCTAATAACTCAATCAGTGGCGCATTGCAGCTGCAACAGAGGACATCATTCATCATGTCCAAACCAACAACAACAACAACGAACTCGAAAAATATGAATCCCACTTGCCCTCTCCTCGTTTTTGGGGTAAAGTCAGTTTAAAGGGAATCATCGCGATTATGTCACAGCAGCAGCCAGCTTACAATTTATAATTGTCAAACGGAAACTTGCCAGACAAATGGATAGATATTGAACGAGAAACTCTTCCATATAGTAGTATATATATAGTAGTATATATAGTACTGGACAGGGACGCCTCGGATTGCATCTGCTTCCTGCTTGCTTCACACAAATTGAACTACCAACTGGCTTCATTGATTTATGGACATGGGAAATTGACTTGTGATATATTGTCGAGACCTTGAAACGAATGCACTCAGAAAAAGTACTACTTAAAATATGATTAAAAGAAGCTCAAGTTGAAAAATATACAATACGTAAGTATGTATATTTTTATTTGTATATATTTTAAACTTTTTTATATATCAATTGCAATAATTTTGGTAGCTGAAAACATTGTTTTTATTTATACATGTTTCTTTAAATATTTTCAGTGATTTTTAGGCATTGTTTACATATTTCTATATTTATATATATTCTATATTTATGTATACATATTTAAATATGTTCAATTTCCAAAAGAACATATAATATATATTATTATAAATATCAACCTTTTAATTTGTTTAATAAAGAATATAAGCGTATTCTTCGTCTATTTATATCAAACAAATTTATTCAGAAATTTTTAGAATTTTTTAAGAAAATCTAATTACCCTTATCAATTATAATTATTAAATTAGTTTTTAGTTTATGTATGAAAATAATCTCAGTGTAAACTGCAACGCATCGAAATTGAAAGCAGACGCATCTCATTAAAAATTCCATTTCCAAGGTGGCATAAATTAAGTGCATTCAGAATCGCAATAATGCTATTAACTGGCTGCCCTTTGCCCATTCGGCCAAGTTAACAGACCTGCCCTCTGTCCTGGCCAGAATACTCTCTTAATGCCAACCGAGCTCCGAGCTCCGAGAGGCTAAGTACTTGACTGCTTAGCCATGGCTTTGACATCTTAATACGTTGCCAGGATTTGCTGACCATTCAGTGGGTTAGTGGTAACGTAATTGTTCAGCTTGATGAGTTTAAATATGACCAGGCTTTAAATGTTTTCATTTACTTGGTTCATTTAAATATTACAGCACTTATTAAAGACCTTAAAAAAGTAGAGAGTTCGGTCCAAAAGTGAATTCTTTGAATGTAAACGAAAAAAGAAACCTGCTTTGGAATATAGAAACTAATTTAAATTGAAATGTTGCAAATCTTAGATATGTTAAGCCAATTTTGACTTCAGCTTCGTAACTTAAACATCCTTAATGATCTAACTAGAAGTAACTAAAATCTAGCAAATATAAATTTAAAATATAGCGAAATTAAAAATATAGACCCTTTAGTACTTTTTTAAAGTACGGGGTCTAAAAATGAAAGTATTAAAGTTTGTGTTAGTTTCATAAACTCTTTAACTCAAATATTTCTTTATTTAATTTGAGCTACTCCCCATGAGCTCTTCGAAAATTTGTCTAGCGACATTCCTTAAGACCTTTCCATTGTTATTTAGTGGAATTGTGTCCACAAACTGAACACCAGCATTGAGTTGTTTGTATTCGACAACAACTCGCTTAGCCACATGCTCCATGATCTTCTCTTTGGTTATATCAGATCCTGGTCTCTTGATGACCAGGGCACCAGCAGCATCGCTGTGTTCTACATTTCTGACTCCGACTACACAAACAGCTTTAATTTCAGGCAGCTCGGCAACAATTTGCTCAATTTCATTTGGCATATAGTCATTTGACTTATACTTGAGAACGTCCTTCTTACGATCGGTCACATAGAAATAGTTGTTTTCATCAAAATAGCCAATATCTCCCAGCTTAATCCAGCAGTCCTCTTTGGCTTTAGCAGTTTCCTCAGGATTTCCAATGTATCCCTGCCATTTGACTCCATTATCAATGAGTATCTCACCAATTTGATTATGCACCAAGGCATTGCCCTCTTCATCCACAATCTTAACTCGGGTTCCTGGTAGCAGACCGCCTACAGAATTTCCAAGATCAACATCATAGCTAATTGCGGCAGCATTGGTTTCAGTTGCTCCATAGCAGAACATTGTTAAGGCATTTTTGGCGAGACTTTGGGCCTTTTGCCGAATCGCCAATGGGAGCCAGCCACCAAGAATAATAATACCCTTTAAACTGGCCAAACTTTTTTCCGTGGCAGAAGGATGTGTGAACACATCATAAGCCTGCCAAGGAGCCATCGCGTACATGGTTACCTTGTACTTTTCGGTCATTTGAATGAAGCTTTCGGCATTGAAAGTCTCGTCAAAAATGACTTGTGTGGTCCCAAAAAGGAATCCCATCATCATGCATCCCAAGCCTGTCATCCAGTCTAATGTGGCGCTCGTCAAGACGACATCAGTGCTATTAGTTAGTCTATAAAATAAATAAAGTACATTAAATGATTAAAAAAAATCCAAAAATCACAGTATATTTTCCCAGTTTCACTTACGGCGCCGTTTTGGTAATAGCTCTGTGAGATAGAGCAACAGCTTTTAACCTTCCAGAGGTTCCTGAAGAGCAAAGAATAGCAGCTGTTTGATCGCCGCCAACCGCCAAAGGTTCCGGTCTAATGGTAAGAGATATTATGATATTTTCAAAGATTCTAAAAAGGATTCTCTGACTTACTGGTAAAAGCGCTCGGCAGGATGTGGTTTCAGCAGATCCTCAATGCTCGGCACGCCATCCACACGTCCTGTCAATGTTATTATCTTGGGAGCCCACTCTGCTGAAATCTGTTTAATAACCTCATAGTCTGCACCATCGCAGAACATAATTTTTGGCTTAGTCAGGCTATATAGTTCCTTGACAAGTTCTGGCTCTTTTGTGTAGATACGGGCAACTGTATGGAAGGGTGTTGTATGGAAAAGGCAGGCTACAGCCACAGAAGTTACATAGGTGCTGGCTTTGCCACTTATTCCGATGACATCCTCATGTGTTAGTTTCTCGCTTTTAAAGTACAAGGCCAGACGGGTGGCCCAGGCTAGGCAGTCTGCATAGGTTGTAACTCGTCCATCCATGTGTGTGATCTAATTGAAAACTGTTTGAAAAGAGGGAGTTACTTGCCTAAAGTTTATATTTCGCTGACCTGTAGTACATTTTGGGGATTAGTCTTCATTGAGTTGAATGCTACTAAACCCATGGAGCAATCATTATCGTAAAAGGGACGCTTTGGTAGTCCACTCCATATTTTGGTCTTTTCATCAAAGAAAGTGGGTAAAATAGCTTTTGTTACCATTTTGACTATTCAAAGGTTACCGATCAAATTTCTGCTCTAGTTGTTTTCAATCCGACTTTATATATCTTGGCGCACTTGGATTAAAATATTTGCACACTATCTCTACTTGATAGTGCATATTTACTAAAAATGAAGGTTACAAATAACTGGCAGCTTATCTCGTATTTCTCTTTTAATAATAAATGAATCAACAAAGATTAATTAATATTTCTCTACATATAAAAGTAACAATACTTATAAATTTAATATTTCGAGTAATAAAAAATACAAAAATTCAAAAAAGAACTTATAAATGCTTATGTAGTAAATATTGTAATTTAAGAAAAAAAATATACAATTATATTTTCAGGCGGGAGGTTTATTTTCATTATTAAGTTAAAGTTATTATATAAATTATATTTGATTAACAAATACTTTTCTAGCCTGAAATAATAAATAAATTATTCAATTCTATTTAATTTTAAAACTATGCTGATTTAAAAATAGAACAGTTTCTACTTCAATACTTACTTTCAATACTCTTCATTACTTAAAGCGACGTGTATAAAATTCACAAATGAAAATTAAATGACAATTAATGACTTTGAACTGATATTTCCGTGACGTGCGCTTCAAGTATTTTTTATTTTATTTTTTACGTAAAGATGTCGAAAGCATTACTGATATCAGTAGGCAAACTTCGCACTCGCTGCGCAAAAAAAGGTAAATGCAAATTAAATTTCTACTGGATATCAATTGATGATATATATATTTTAAATTGATTTCTTTGACACAGTTTTGCATTATCTCTCAAAGAGAGAATTGAGTAATCTCATATATAAATATAATAACGAAATTTACTTCACGTTAGTTTCAACAATTATTTTGTTAATTTTTAATGTGAATTACAGATCTGCGGAGCTTCGAATTAAAATTTTGACTAACTTATAATTAAAATGGTGTGGCTTAACAAACCTCAGCTGTGAAATTTTGGGTATTAATAATCTAGCTGAAAGTAAAAAATTATTAAATTGTGCTAAAATCAAACAAATTCATATTTAAAATTATACAATTTCCTTTATTTGCTAATGGACTATTTCCGCCTTTAATTGACATTCTGATGACTACATCAACTTTTGTGAGCTTGTGCACAAAGCAGTGAGGTAGAAAATGTTTCGAAAGGACATTCGGACATTTGGACATTAGAACATTTGGACATTTATCAATGGCTTTGGCAGCCATTGCAATGGCCAAGTGTTGAGCCAATTTGGGACCTTAAGACGTACAAGCACGCACACATTAGCATAGCCCAAAAAAGACTTGAGTTATTCAAAGGACTTGACAACTTTGTCAAGTGCGAGGACAAAAGGACTTTGCCGCTTGCACAATTCATCTTCGTCACGAAAAACTGGGACCAAGTTTGCATTTAAATTGGTAATTAACGCCAAATGAAAACGAAAGTCAACGAAAAAAAGTAGAGAAATAAAATGTCGAGAAAAAGACAGACAATGTGCACAAACACAAAGACAGATTGAAGATAGAGATAGCAAACTTGTGCGAGACAGAGACAGAAAGAAGCGGAAACAACTTATTACGCAAAACGGAAACAATCAACTACACAAAAGATAACAAACGTGCTGGGCATGAAGGATGCGAGTAAAGCAAAGATAAAGCAAATACCACAGCATATAGAAGTGAGAAAAAACAGAGAGGGGAGAGAGGGTAAAGAAGAAAACACACACACACACACACTCACACATCAGAGATGCCGACGGGCTAAAATAGAAGCTCTAGCTCTTGGCGTGAAATTGATTGCCAAGCAACAAGGAGAGCGAATATCCTAGAGAAGGTAACATGTCCATACATCATGAGCAGGAACTAGAAATAGTATGCTATAAGTCGTACAGTAACTATACGATAGTTGAAACTAGAGACAATAGTGATGGCACAAAATATACACATTGAAAAACTTTACTATACTATAGTGAAAAGTTTCTAGTTTCTAGCAAACAAAGTTCTTAAAAAGTGCAGACGATATCCAACTTTAACAAGACCTAAACAAAGTTAAAATCTTTTTTGAGAAGAAAAACATTAAGAGACTAGCTAGAGATGGGAGTTTGTCAACACGGAACAAACAATAGCTAAGCACTGCAGACACGCTACCAGCTCTAGGCTGAAGGTCCTCGTAGATGGCAAATGTCAGCAGAGTGTCAACCAAACGTAATGACAATAAAATTTATACCATTCCATCTGATGTTGGCGCCACATCTTCTTCTTCTTCTACTGCTAGCGTTATCATTTCATTAAATCAAAGGAAGGAATAATGGCCAAAAGACAAAGCTTCAAAGTTCATTGGGTTGAACGCTTTTTTGTCCTTCATTGAGTGCTGGCAATTGAATGTAAATAAAAAAACTGACTAGCATAACAGATGAATACGAATATGAATGAAAGAATAGCAAGGTGAGGTAGCAACTAATCAAGAGGGATGGATGTGTGGTTTATAGAGCAGGTTGAGGGCTACAAGCAGACTTTTGTTGAGCAGGTCCTGCCAATAAAAGTTAAGGGCGTCGCCTTGCTAACAAAAATGAAGAATGCTAATGAAGCCATCAGCAAAGTGACAAGCAATTTAGCTGATGTCAATTTCATGATTTAAATGAAAAGAATTAGAAAACTGTACAATTGGAAAGTTTTAGAAACTTGCATAGTTAAGTTGGTGTTGAAGAAACAAGTAGTTTGAGTTCATGCATTTTTAAAGATAGTCCAAAGTTAGGATTTGTGGAACTAAACAATTATATCAAAGAGATATTGATTTTACAATTTTACAAAGTACAACAAATAGTTTACATTTTTAGAGAGCAGTGTTTATTCAATTTATTTAATTCTACCACAATTAGCTATTGATTTAGCTCAATTAAACTGCCTTTAAATACTGTTGCCTTTAAAGTATCTTTTGGCAATTGATGTGCATTAAGAACCCTCAATTAAATTGTCCCTTGATTGTTTTGAAGATAAATTTAAGATTTATATGCAGCCTGTCGAAATCGAAGTTCGAAATAGTCAATATCAATTACAGTCCAAAAAACAACTTTCAATTTTCCGAGTCTGTCCATCAATCAATCAAAACTTTTAGTTAGTTTGCGGTTGGGGTTCATAAAATTGCATTTACACTGCACTACATAAACAACAACGAATATGGGGTCGGCAACATGCCATACATAAATAACTCACTTACAAACCTAATTACACTTAATACAATTTTATTGACCCAAACAAAAAGGCAACTAAACTGCTGTTCGATATCGATATTGATCTCGATTCGTCGTTGTTGTTGTTATTGCCGTTGACATGCGGCAATTACAAGAGCAACAAATGCAACAACAACAATAACAGGCAACAAAATGCATCGACAACTGCCACCGACCGGCGGGCAACAAAATTTATAGAAAAGTTGACAATTAGCGCCAAGGCAAGAAAACCAATGCAACCAATGCAACAACGACTCCACAGACATTGCGGCACCCACGCAAGACTCTGGAGACCATGGACTTGGTATAGCACTCAGAGGGAACTGGAGGAGAACTGGAAGGAACCAAGAGCCAGCCACAGACCTGTCAGCAGCCAACCCGGTTTCAAGCACCAAGACGACAAACTGCCCACAGCGAAGCGAAGCTAACAAAGGAGAAAAAAAGGGGAACCACTTGCAACTAGAGATGTGCGTGCTTCGTGTCTTGATTCGTGACACGATCCAGAGTTTAAAGTAAAGTAACCCTGCAACCAGAATGATTATAAAAATGTACCTGATAGATAAACAACCTCTACAAATCTCTAATATCTCATTAAAATTGTTAAACAATTTAATAAAAGCCTAGATTTATTGAATAAAATTAAATGGCTTTTAAATTAGAAAACAAGTGCATGAATTACATTTGGCACAAATTTATTTATTGTATAAAAAAATAGAAATATTTATTATTTTAGTTGAAGCCTAAACAAAGTATGACAGCTTTTTCGGCTGGCTTTAAAAATAAGATCAAAATAATAAACTGACAATTCAGGAATTTCGTTTACTTCATAGCAATCCTTAACCACTCCTTTAAAAATGTACAAGCAAATCTTATTGTTTTAACATTGATTCTTTAATTAAATAGTAATAAAAGCCAACTATGTAGTCATTACGATAATTTCCAAAACTAATTTAGTTGATTATTAATTCTAATCGAAGTTAAACAGTTATGAAAAACAGTTTATGTTACATTTACATCTCTAGTTGTTTTTCAACATTGTAAATTGATCAGATCTGGACAAAGAGTAGCGAGATTGTTATCTTTAAGTTGCAAGTTCTGCCAATGAAACTGAATATGCATTTACCCCAATTATAAAGCTATTATTTCCCTAAAGTTTCAACCAAGTGAGTCCTCTAACAAACCTTCAAACCAGTCTTAAACAGCTGAGCTTGGCCAAGAGTTGTCATGTTGGCAGTTTGATTTGTAGCCACTTGTGCAACAGCTTGAGTGACAGTAAATGTGGCACCCTACACTGGACAGACCAACACAGAGCGAAAGAGACAGAGAGAGTGAGAGAGGAGAGTAAGAGAAATCCCTTGCCACATCCTGCGTACTAGCCAAGTTATTAAACTCGCGTAAATCAGTTTGAGTCAAATAAAAAATAAAATACTTGACGCGACATTTACAGCTCCTCGCGCCTTCAGTTTGTCAGTTTGTCAAGTCGGTTTTGCCCACACTTTGTGTGGTAATTAATTATTTGATAAAAGTACAAGCATTAAGTCAATTAAAACTAAATTTATGCCAAACGTTATCTGATGCTGACAAAAGGCGTGATTTACAGCACTTTTAAACTGTGTGTTGATTTTTCAAAATGGTCATTAAATGAAACTCAACCTAGCTTAAGATATGCTTCCTTATCCCATGTGGGCAGCTAGATATATTCAGATATATACATTCAGGTGCCAAGTACTTAATTGGAGATCAAGTTGTAAGAGCTTATTCCATGTGGGCAGCACATTTAAGTGGGCTTTTAACTAATAAATTAATACTTTAGAGCAATTATAATATTTGTAACAATTGTTAAATAATTATTATTATATATTATTATAAACATTGCAGTATTATTATTGTTATTATTTGGAGTATATATATTTGTGAGTATAAAAATCTATTAAAAAAATTTTAAAAAAATGGAAGGACCGATTCGAACCGATTTTTTGAAAACTTCGAACAAATTTTCTATGGATTTTTCTCAACATTTCCTGAATTTACCAGATTTCCCTAACCAAACTTGGCCCTCAGTGCAGCTAGCAAATCGGGACATATTTTGAAAGAAGCTGATTTGATTTATCTAATTTTGAATTATTTTATTTTGTTGAAAACAATTCACTATCTTGCTTAAGAAATTATATTTAGTTAATACACTGTGAGTTGTGATATTTGTGATTCCGAAATCTGTTATTTACGAAATTTATGATAAATGCTTTGAAAAGGAGTTTTATATTCGTTTCTATAGTATTCAAATGCTTCAGTTACTCAGCTTCTTTAAATTTAAAACAAATGTAAGACTTAGTTGCAATTAAGTTTTCCCTCCAAGTAAAATCCAGCTGTCGGGAAATACATAAAATGGGGGAAGAAGTGAATTTAAGTTGGTATTGTAGAAGTTTTCTAAATGTTGTTGCAAATTTGTTAACTGTCATTTTGTGGTCAAGAAACAAACGCACAAAGCAACACAAGAAGAAGACCGACAACATTTTGTGTACTACTTCCAATTGGTTACAAAGCAAACGGAAACCGTTTACATTCAGTGAGAGAAATTAGGGAGTCTTAATTGTAGATTAAGATTAAATGCCGTATATCTTTAAGATATATTCCATATATTGTTAGGAGGGAAATTTCTCCTCAAAATATGAGAATTTTCAATTCAATTGTTGCCAATTTCACTTGCCTTTAAATTTCGGTTGTTTTGGACATTATCGATTTAGATTTTGATGTTTCTTTTAGGATCAAAAGGATCTTTCTCCATAATGCTTATTTCTCTGTAAATTTAAATATATAAATATTTGCTTATTCCTTATACACTGAATGGAAAGAGGGTTAATTTCCATTCAGTGTAGAAGGAATTTGTTCACTTCTTTCCATCGCTGGCTCTCCGTAATTAAAACAGCAAAATGGAAATATGTGGCACTCTGTTTGTTGGCAGCAGCTTTAAGGGGCACCACCACTTGAAGGAGCCAACTCGGTTTGTTTGTTGCCTTAAATTGAATCAGAAAATAAAATATTATATAGCATATTTCATGGCGTTTACACGGCAACCGAGCGAGCACGAGCACGAGGAGCACAGGCCAAAATGTTGATGATGATGAATGTCAACGCCGCACAAAAGAAGTAATTTTGTGTAAAAAGTAACCACACACCCCCTCTCCACCCGACGTCTCCTCCTAACCTGCCATGGAGTAGGCGTGTCCCAAAGCCGTTACAACTGTTAATGACATTTACGAATGTTTGCGAGAGTCGCCTCGACATTCTCGAACTTCCACATTGCCGCCGCACATAATGCCAAAATAATGACGATGGCTGGACCCATTCACTAACCCCCCCCCTCCCCTCACCTCTTCACTCCTCCACTCAACATGCAATAGAAAAATGACGCGGAAACTGTCAAAAAATACGAAAAAAAAATGAAAACCGCAGCCAGCGTCGCCGCCGTTTTGTGGTTCGCTTTACAAATGACCGCCGGCGTTGATAATGAAACTGTGCTCCCCCACGCACCCACCCACCTACCGATCCGCCCCTGTTTACTACCCTGACAGCCACGCCCACTGAACGAAAATTATACAATAACGGCGTCAACATTAGCAAATTGTTCCCTTGCAGGTTTGTCCGAGCAACTTTCCCAAGCGAAGTTTTTGGCAGTTCCGTTGATTCTTTAATGACCGTTCAAACATCGCGGACCTTGGCTCAGATCTAATGATAGTGTTGGTCCGTTTGATTTGTGCATTTTATCGTCATTTGGCCATTGTGTGCTAAATAATAACAGTATTCAAATTCAAAAATATTCTATTCTAACCAATTAAATAGCCTCTAATAAATAAGCATATTAATTTTAATGCTGTAAGCCAAAATCACTTTTTTAAATTTAATTTAATTTATAATTTAAATGGTTCAATAAAAATGTATATTATTGCTTAAAGCTTAAAAGTTTTTGAATTTTAACAAATTCCTCGCTTGAATTGTATTTTGGTTGTAAGCAGTACTCTGCTTGCAACGGCAGTACACTGCTTTGTGCTGCTTATTTTGGCAAAGTGCAGTAAACTGCTTTAGATTTTCCACTGCCCATCGCTAGATGGCGCTAGCAGATCATTATAAAATTTTAAAGCAACATATGAATTTTTTAGACAAATTAAAATATATAATAACCTTGTTTAATCGAACTCTTGTCAATTAACGCCAATTGCTTTAAAAATATAGCTGTTTTATAATATACTATATATAAACATAATTTTAAATTAAGGCAACTAGGCTTCTTAACTGCCTTTAAATTCCGATTAAATCTCCTTCCGTTTAAGTGTAAACAATATTTCTGCGTTTCTTTAACTGTAGAAACCAAAGTATAGTTTATTCATATAAAATAATTGCAATATTTACACGGTACATGTATTTAGAATTTGTTTAAGCGACAATAGTATTGAGTTTTCTTGTTTTTAAATAATAATTTCTAAGTCTTGAAAAATGTCTAATTATACAGTGTATATATAATTTTAATGGCTATAGTATAGTATATAATTATTAAGCTAAAGTTATTTTACTTGATGTTGTTTTTGTTTCGTTTTGTTTGTCTTGGTGGTAAAATCAAATTTTGTACTAAAATCATTGAAATGGAAAATAGATATGGGATCGACGACATGGGTTATAAAATATGAATTGAATACAAATAATTAATGTATTGATTATATACACAAAATTCGAATATAAGTCTACAAACTAAAAAAGAACTAAAAAAAATGCAATCCATTGGATCTTAACATGGGTGGGGGGAATGAGGAGTGAATGTGAGGAAGGTGTTTAATGCAATAAAATCAAATGACGAGAAATGATCGGTCCCAAACTCAGTAGATCTTGGGCAGAATATAGTAACGCACCTGGGTGCAATAGCGATGCCAGGATGAATGATAACGTCCCTGATTCCGGGCATTGGTTCGCGTGGCCCGATGCAAAAGGACAAGGATCAAAAGCAGCAGTGACAACAAAGGCGGCCAAGCTGGACGCAGGAACATAGGTGCACCCAATGCACACAGAGCCAGGATATCTCCCAGATAGTTAGGCTGACGCAGACGACCCCAAAGGCCGCTCAACAACAGCCGACTGCCCTGATAGGTGTGAATGGTCTCGATGTTGGCAAACATCGGATGCTGAGAGTTCAAACGATACTTGTACTTGTAGGCGCAACTATAGCGCTTAATGCAGAGTCCAGTCAGGAGCAGCAACATCGCTGTATATGGGGCAAAGCAACAGCTGATGGGTACACGCTGCTCATAAAAGTATTTGCTCACAGAGCTCAGCAAATAGGGCGTGGCAGCATAACGCAAGAGGAGCAGACAGCCATAACCCTCGTGTTGCAGCTCAAAGGAGCAACTTAAATGATGCTCAAAGAGCAGAGCATCCAGTACATAGATGAGCAGTGAAGTTGCTGCCAGAAGCGTGCCAGCATCATAGTTCAGATTGTACCAATAGTAACGCATCAGATAGACATATCCCTCCTGGGCCTGTGGCCATTGGGGCCACTGCAGCGTCTGGTAAATGTAACATGCAGCATACAACAAAGTGCTGACCAGGGAGAGGCGATAATAGTATTGTTTCCAATCGACACGTCCCAGCCACTTGGGATTCAGTTGACGACCCAAGGCAAAGTCCACCAAGAAGTTGCCACTGCGTCCATAATCATTGGCCAATGTCTGGCGCAGCACATTGTATTTGGTGGTATCCACACGCCAATAGCTCCAAGTAGCCGCCACAAATGCACTCATCAGTCCATAGATGCAGAAGCGTAGATAATGACGCAGCACAAAGCTCACAACCGGATACTTCAGATACTCGGCAATTCCTCCAGCCAACAACAGTGTCACACACACTCCCAGACCATTGAATTTGTATGTCTCACGCGTCAGATGCACTCGTCGTCCTGGCAGCAATGCCACCAACAGAAAGACCACAAATTGATAGGCCGTAAAGACACCTACTACATGAGTTTGGAACACTTGTCGGGCCAGATAGTTCCAGTCCAGCAGAGCTGTGAGATTCGCACGCTTAAATTGACAACTGTTGCGTGCCGTACAACTCCAGGTGAGATAATAAACCACTGAGGGCACCAATAAAAGCAGGAACAATGCTCCCGGCCAGCCACCAAATTCTCTGGGTGTCTGCAACTTCCGGCAGACATTACCAACTGGTGTTACCGACTGCCGTGTAGCATTAAAACTGCGGAACTCTTCATTCTCCACTTCATCCTCCTCCTCGATATCCTCTTCGCCAGTGGAGTAGCTACGCTTCGAACTCTTCTCATCATCATAAACCGAGCGTGAAACGGAGCGACTATAACGACTACCCGCATCCTCTGTATTGGGAGTGGGTGTTCCTGCCATATTCGAGATGGTTTTCGAGAGCGAACGACGCAGACGATCTGTTAAACGTTTGCGTATGGATTCCGTATCCACATCATCACCAGTGCCTCCCTCGGAGCGTATCTCAATGCGTTGTGTGGTTGTTGTGCTGCTGCTGAATGTTTTGCTGATGTTGGGACTGTTCACCGAGGATGTGGCCATCATTGGATTCGGTGCACGTGATGATGTATTTGTGGTCAGAGTCAAGGGAAAGCTGCTCGAATTTCGCACGGGAGATGATATCTGAAATGTGCGGAAAGTCGATTAATATCAAGTG
This sequence comes from Drosophila putrida, assembly GCA_037043535.1. NCBI lineage: Eukaryota > Metazoa > Arthropoda > Insecta > Diptera > Drosophilidae > Drosophila > Drosophila putrida. Next base: position 3,731,993 of record JBAMBI010000065.1, read on the forward strand.
TAATTTATAATAAGGTAATATAAATATATTTATAAATTCAAATTTATTAAGTGCCTTAAACTTCACTGTTCATTATCTATTATCTATTCATTAAAAAATAACATGATTTGTGGATAAAAAACTGTCAGCTATTAATTCTCTGCTTTGTTGAGTGTAAATTTCAGCGCGATATCTTTACTCGTTTGGACTACAGCGTGATGTCTTGTCAGTGAATCCGTGACTTAAGAATAGATTTTATAGATATTCTACAAGTGTTTCTATTTACATGACACTAGGTGTAACTCTGCTTTGAACTCGATTCACCTTCCTCAAAAATTGTTTAAAGTTTATTAAGAAACCTCGGATCTGATAAGAGCTTAACGGGTGCGAGGCAAAAAGAGGTGCTGATTATATTTGAAAGAGATAAGCATATTTAGAAGATATTACAGACTCAACAGGCAATAAAGCAAAACCGGTTGATAAGGCCGCGCACACACATACATTTAAACACACTAAGATAATCACTTATAGAGAGAGAAACCTTGCACCAACCTCAATCATCTCCTTGATGGGTGTTGGTAGCTTGATCGTGGCCTTGACAGGCGTTGGAGCCACTACTGTTGGCTGCCCCGCAGCGGAGCGTGGTCTGCTGGAGCGTCTTGTACGCGGTCCGGTCTCTGCCAGGGTTGGATCGGGGGGTGGTGCCACCACCTTGTTGCGTGAGGGTGAAGCACGTGTGCGGGTGGTAGGTGCAGGAATAGCTGTGTTGGCGGCGACGGAGCGTCTGGTCTGTGCAGTGGTGGTAGTGGGCACAAAATCGTCCATACGACGCGGGCGTCTCAGGCGACGATCCATTTTAGTTAGTTGTATTTAGATACCCTTTACTGTACTGAAAGTATATACATCAAATGTATTTATATAATATACAAATATAATAATTTAAAAGCGTGCTATATTTTATTTATAGTCTGCGCCGCACACACACACACACGCGCGCACACACAAACTATTTTGTATTTACACTTTCCCGCCCTGTCGAGCAACAACAACAAGCACTAAATTTCAGCTGGCACACAAAAAACGGCGCGTACTGTACCCGGCGACGGCACTGTTTTCTCCTCTCTCTTGCTCTCTGTTTATGCACTTACAATTAAACTGCAGTCGAAGTATGTTGAATGCTCCTTGATTAGTTATTATAATTATATATTAGTTATGTGCATAAAATGTTTCACTTTTGCTAAATTAGTCACATTAACATTGCTTATTTAGGTGTATTTTAAAAAGGACGCTGGTCGATTCGACCGAATGCTGCAGAAATTTTGTTGTAATGAGCGCGGCAAAGCGCGTTAGTATGTGTTAGTGTACTTAGTTCGAAAAGTAAACAATATAACATCTGTCGGCGCTAACAAATAAGAGGTGGCGCCACCAAACTAAAACGTTTTACAGCCCTGTCTTTCAATATCGAGTGAAGTGAGCCAACGGGTGGCGCCACCTATTGTCTCTTTTTATAACTGCATAGACGGCACCTTTAGTTTGATTTTAAAAGTAGAAAGTTTCGCAGCTGTACTACAAACAAGAACAAAAGAGGAAGCAAGCAAAAAAAAATTAAAAATACATAAGGAATTTACGGACGTTTTTCTGTCAGTTTAATAAATGTAAGTAGTGTAAACACATTATAAAATTCCGCGACGAACAAACAACAACAATGTAGTGCCAGTTTGGTTTAAATTATAAGTGATTTGTAACTGTTATGAAAACGTCTCTCTTCTAACGCCCTTCCATCGTCAGTCCCACCAAAATCCCTGCAGCCCCCAGCAGCCGTGTCGACGCCGACGACGGAAATAAAGGAGCACAAGCTATAAAAAAAACCCACAATGGCACAATCACCCACTCCAATGTTCAACGGACTGGACGATGATCTCTATAATGATGCTAAATATGCGCATGAAATCAACGACAAGATGCGAGTGCCAAAGCGTATTAAGGCCACAGGGGAGTTTTCCGATGAGGATCTGTTGTTATCGAATCAAAATGGTATGATCAGCTCATGGAATTATCACGATAAGATCGATATGAATGTGCCCGATCGCATTGTGGTACTGGGACACAATCAACATCTGGAGACGCGATCGGCACCGCGAGAAATCCAGCTGGAGAACTCAATATTGCCGAAAAACCCCTCAAGCGGTTTTATGCGTGTTCAGACACCGCCTCGCGTTATTACACTTACGGATCATCATTTTCCATCAGCCTCCGAGGAGAGTACACCCCTCAAACCCAATGGCAATTGGGATGGGGATGTCGATGATGAGGATGCCACACAATATGTGCGTTCCAATGGAAACGTACGTATGGGCTTCCACAACAGCAATGATGCCAACTCTGTGGAATCGGACTCGCAGGTAAGATTAGGACATTTCAACAGTATATAGATATAGATTTATGTAGTTATTACAAGTTACGGAATTCCTAATCCAATGTTACGTCACAATTCATTGTCTATAAATTTCATGACGATCGCTTCACATTTCATTAGTCCCCTCGATACGTTTTCGATCCGCGTAATCTGCTACTTAAGTCCATTTCATTATCAGCCCATGTGTTTAATGCACCTAATGACGAAATGTGAGTGTTGCCTAGATATTTCCCCGCACCCCGCAAAACCGGTGACCACATTTCCATTTGTTTCTGTTTTTTCGAGATTAATGAACTGCTGACGACAGCTAATCATCTGGAATTCAGACTTAACAAGCTAAGCTAAATACTAAATATAGATTTAAAGTCTTCAGTTTCTAATTTTAGCTTGAATACAGATTTAAAGTCTTCATTTTCAAAGCTAACCTAAATATAGATTTTAAGTTTTAAATTTCTAATTTTAGCTTAAATAAAGATTTAAAGTCTTCAGTTTCTGAGCTAATCTTAATAAAGATTTAAAGTCTTCAGTTTACAAATATATATATTTAAACGTAGCTTATGAAAAGTTCAAAGTCCAGTTCAGTAGTAAAGAATTTCATTTATATATATTTTTCTCAAGTTTGTTCCCTAGAGAACTCTACAATATACAGCATCTATTATTGGATATTTATATAAATCGGTTTAATCTTTGTTTATTTTATTCCGCAAACTAAACTTTAATCACTGGAGTCTGTCATGTCTTGGCCACGATCCGTAGAATCCTTGGGCGGTTGCTTGTATGCAGATCGTTCCATTGGCTCCTTGGGAGTCTTGGCAAAGGCACGACATTTCCAGATTTCCACCTCAGTGGCCAGACACTTGCGAAAATCGTAATCACACACACCCAATTTGTACACATCCTCGGTGGGTTCAAAGTAATGCAAACCTCGTCCGATCTTAATGACAATCCCCGAACTTAGGACAATCTTGCGATCATGCAGCGATTCGTCCAAATGGAAGTTCATGTGAATATTGCCAGTGGCGAGATCTGCACGGATTTGCTGAAGTATATGCAACTGATTCTTGAATGAAACTGAATCCGGTCGAGTCGTCAGTCGTATATACTTCAGATAGCGACAGTTCTTAACGAGCACTTCGAAAAAGTTCAATAGATTCTTGAGCTGATGCTGCTCGCAGAGATGTGGCTCATTCACATGAGCCTCCCTCACACTGTCATTAAGATAGACACCAAATAGACGTTGATAGCTTCGTCCACGTGAATCCCGCTCAATGGTGATGCGATTCAGTAGCTTGCTGCTCTGCAAATGACTCTTGACTTGATCTCGCAACTGGTTGGCTCGCGATTTGAGATACTTCACAGATAGCTGCTGCTTTTTGGGATCTGTGTGATGCAGTTGACCCAGCTTAAAGATGCTCTCCTCGTACAGCAATATGGCCTCCATAACGTGACCCGTTTGCTCACACTTCAGAGCATTGCTAATGGACTCCAAGTTGGGCAGTTCATCGTCATCCGAAAAGCGGGTCTGAGACATCGTTACTTAACTTTTTGATAATTTTGTATTGCTTTAAAATTTGTATTGTTGTGATACAGGAATAACTTGTTTACTATGACTCCTAGGATTCTCTGCTTATTATATGTACAATTTTAGACTTAATACTCCTTGCAGAGGGACCTTTGATTGACCCCATGAAATGTGTGATATATAAGAGATTAATTTATAATCATTGTTCATATTGAAACTCTGTGAGGGATTCATTTAAATGGTCTAAAGAGAAGCTACTTATATTTCCCATCCACTTACACTTTTGCAGCCTTGTCAAATTTAAGATAGTAAAAAAATCATATATTTTATTGTGCTATATATTTTTATAATTATCGATTTTACGCTATGGTCTATTAGAACTTTTCTGTGAGCTATATTCTTATAAAAGAGATTTCCAATATTAATTTGTGTCCTTTCTAATCCTTAGCTCACCACGGGCAGTGCGAGCAAACGCTCCCAGCAGTTGCAGCAGCAGCACAGCAATCTGGATGCATCGATGCTGACTCATCGGGAGGGAACGCCCATGGGAGAATTGTCGCCACACGAGGAGATACTGTATTTGCGACGACAGCTGGCAAAGCTCAATCGACGTGTCCTCAATATTGAGATCAACAATGAGCAGCGAATGCAGCGGGAGAAGATTGTCTATTGCTTGGGATTGGCGTACTTTGTGTTGAAGACCATCATTTGGCTGAATCGCAACTAGAGCTGTGTGGGGCATAAGGTCGGGATTTGACCTGATGGTGCTTTTTCTTCATTAGTTTCCTTGCTGCACACACACACAGACACCACCTACACACTTACACTAGTTATGTGTTAACTTTTTTTATTTTGAATGGCTCTGAGAGAGACTATGGTTATTTTTTTTTCTTTTGCCATATTTGTTATAAGATCTGTAATTAAATAAGCACAACTTCTTATTGTTTGTCCGTCGTGGAATCCAAAAATACTTAATTTTATATATTTGTCAACTTGTAATATCCTCTTACTAGTTAAGCATAAAGTCCAAGCATGTGGACTGTATATTTAGACATCTCCCGAAACTGTCCAAATTTGTAAGCTTTAACCTTTGTGTGTGTGTGTTTGTGTTTCCCATTTAAATCAATCCCAAAGCACGGCACTGAAACTGTTTTATATACATATATATCTATATAAATATTTCTATGACTTATTCTAAATCGCAGTTCCAAAAATGATCTGAATTCTCGTGTGCTTTTTGTTGAACGTTAGTTTTAGTCCTAAACATTGTTAACGATAATCCCATGGATAGATCTTTGATCCCAAAGTAACATGAAATAATCATAACATACTTAGCAAAACGGTATTTCTATGCAAAAATCCCATACGATCTACATAGATCCAAATAATTATTAACCCCCATATATCTAATGAAGTTTTATGGAGATGTGTTTTGAATGGTTTTTTGAAACGAAATCCCAACAGCAGCAGATGAAATCATTTAGAGTTAGTGATCGATTATTATTGAATTAATTATGGTATTTAAAAACAACAATAAATAAGAAAACAAAATTGAGAAATGTGTGTGTAATTAATTGATTGGAAGTAATGAAATCGAGACACATTTTTAACGCATTTAAAAAATGTTTTTATATTTTTATTTATTTCTCATATTGGAATTAAATTATATAGGTATTAATTAAGACTACCGATTAAATGCAATACATCTTCTTCTGAATCATCATATCTCGCAAACATCTTTAGGGATTAACAAAGACGTTGTTTCTCTACAGTTCAATTACTACGAAAAAAACCTGAGCGAAATTTCGTTCGTTTTTTATTTTTTTATTTATATTTTTTGAACGACGTGAAATGTCTTTCAACGCCTTTTGTTGGATATTTTGTACACTCTTTTGTTTTCTTTCTTCTATTCGACAACTTTCAACATTGTGGATTACAAGCTACATATTGGTGTATATCATCGATCTATATAGAACATATATAGACTGTGAAAGCCGTTTCGCCTGGCCGATCTTAATAAGCAATATTAATCTCATCTCATATCTGGTGTTGTTTTTGTGGATGGGATGTATAATTTTCAGAACAATTGTTATTATCGATTTTTTTTATAGTTTTCTTTTATTTATAATGGAATTACGTTATCGTTTTAATTTACAAATTTTTATGCAAGATACACACAAATTGAACTTTGCTTTTTTGTCGCCATCTCGTTTGTTTCTCTCTTTTGTTTGGGATGGCAAATATACGTCTTGTACTTATTGTTTTGTATTAAAAGAAACGCCTACGATAAACTTAAAATCTTATGTATAAATACAATTTTGCTTATGTGTTGTTGTTGTTTGTTTGTTGGTTGTTGGTGTTCTTTGCAGTCGCATAAACTGCCGGCAACATTCCTGTTTTAACGGTTTCCTCTCTCTTATTTACTGTGGATCTTAGTGTTCTCTTTTATTCTATTCAGAATGGTGTTTTTTTTTGTTTTTGGATTAGGTATGGGGTGTATGTGAATGTGGAGTTTTGTGGCGTGGTGGTGTGGGTGTAGTTTAAACAAAATGCGATTGACTGATTGATTGACAGGACCACCACTGATGATGTTGTTGTTGTGTTGTGTATTTGTTGACTGGGGGCCTTAAAGATCAATCATCTATTCGCTCTCATCATCGTCATCATCCTCGGAGTCGTCCCGTTTGCTCTTTTTCGCTGGTTTTTTCGCGGGCTTTGCACGTTTCTTGGCACCGCCATTGGCAGCACTGCTGCCGCCGTTGGCCTCAAAATCTTTGACGGCACGATCGTAATCGTCCTTGGCCTTGGCTGCTTTTGCCTCCCACTCCTATAGAAATATCAAATGATAGAGAAAAAGAAATTTATTAGTTTACAATTCCATACACATAAATGGGAAGTATATATCTCTATATCGGGATTACTTACCGACTTGTCCTTCATTGCTCTCCATAATTCGCCACCACGCTTGGCAACTTCGGTAACTTTGATGCCGGGATTCTCACGTTTGATCGACTCACGAGCGCTGTTCAACCACAGCATGTAAGCGGAGAGCGGGCGTTTTGGTTTATCGGCCATTTTCAAATATGTGTCTTTGTGTGTAAGTAGTTAAAGATACTAAAATTTTGCTATAAGCTTCGAGCTGCAAATAAAAAATAGGAATAAAAATCAATTATTAGTTTAAGTATACATTGGACTCAAAAAAATCAAGCCACGCCATGTACGCAGCTACCAAACGAGACAAAAGAGAAGCCACCACCAACGAATGAACTAAACGAAGCAGTCAACCAACCAACCAACACTCACACACACATACGTACGTATGAAGCAATGGCCGCGCGCAAAGCGGCGCGTCAAAAGAGATGGCGATACTGCACACAACACACTCGTTCTCTTTAACAACGTCGAACGTTTTCGTTTCGCTTTGAGAAAAGCGCGCGCGCGCGTCTTTCAGTTCAAGTGGCGCGGCACAGAAAGTGCGCGCAGCTAGCAACAATAATAATCACATATGAAAATTAATTGCATAAATATAATGAACAAATAACGCATTTAAAATGCCAATTTGCATCATTATCAACACTAGCAGCCATTTTATTTCTTCGCTCCCTCAGCAGTAGCCGCATTGAGTGCAAAAGACCGAAATGGCAACACTTTTTCTGTATGTACTACTGGCTTGGGCCTTTTGCCTGTGTGACTGTATGGTACAGCAAGCAAGCAGCGTCGTGTATGCGACGCGCTCTCCACAGAGGCCAAGCGACATTTAGTATGAGAAATGTACCACAGAGTCGAATTTTGTATGAAAAAATCAAGCAGCAGGCGAAAATTAACACAAAAACTTTGCAAATTTCTACTAAATTTACGTTAAAGCAGCAATATGCCATTTAAAAATTTTGCTTATGTGTGCTACTTTTAAAGAAATGCACAATTTTACTTTGTGTTACTTGATTGCTTGCTTTTACTATTTAATTGCTATTGTTCTTTAAAGATTATTGAAATTTAATTGTTCACAAATTTTAAATTAATGTATGCTTTGCACAAAATAATTTTACTTATATATATTTCTTTTTAATATTGCGTTGCTTGCGCTTACCAACCTTTCACGTTTCTTTACTGACTTCAACTGTACTGAGTCAAGCAAGCAAAAGGAAAGGCAAGGCAACCAAAATGAGCAAACGACGACGACGACAGCAGCAGCAGATAAATTGCCGGCTGGGAATTTTGTCGAAGAGAGAGAGAGCGAGCGTGAAAGAGAGCGAGGTGAAGAAGAAACGCGGCTAAATGCCGAGTAAAAACAAATACAAATATGGAAACAAAGTACATGTGAATAGGCGAAAAAACGCGCGCATTTCAATTAACTGCTCGCGCGTCAATAAGCAATATTTTGTTCAGAAAATTATAACACCGCATAAACATAATTATGCAAAATTAATTAAATAAATAGCCTAGGCAGCCATTTTGACTTAGCGTCGCTCACGAACAAAAAATCCGAAATGGCAACGCTTTGGTCTCTTGGTACAGCAGCGTCGTACTTCTCACAGCGACGAACAAAAATGTGCTCACGTGAATGATAACTGAAAACTCTTGTTTTCTTTATGTCTACGTGAGTGCTATTTCAGTGCACAATATTGTACAAAAAAATTGATTAATTGTTTTGAGTGTTCACTTTTTTAAAACTTATATTCTATATTTTATTTTATATTATTTCTTTCACAAATATTTCAGACTGCGAACCAACCTTTATCGTGTGTTGCTCAACTTTAACTGTACAGACTTGGCGTCTGTTGGCATAACGAAAGCGTGAGCAGCAGCTGCCAGCTGGTAAAGAGAGCTAAAAACGTCCCTGGAAGAGAGGGGTTGCTTAAGATGAGTGCGTGTCGTATCTTTAGCGACGGCGTGTCACGTCTCATACACGGAATCATTTTTTTCCTCATAGAATATATTTTCTGTGATAAAATCTACAATTGTTTTTCGTATATCAGGTTTAATTATTATTTTTACGATACCTTATTCGCTTTTTAATACTTATAAATAATGTATATTTAATATTTTTAATTTTTACATAAAGACTCACGACACGCAACCATAACTAGGGAATTTGTACTTGAGAGAGAGAGAGTGACAAAGCCAGCCGGCAAATTATCTGAGAAGCGATGAGATAAATCAGAAAAATGTAACCAAAGCAGAAACGCCGATAAAAGGCATGTAAAAACAAAAATAGCGTCAATAAACGTCCGTTTGAAATGAAAATGGAACAAATGCGGCTACAAAACGCATTTGCAATAAAAACAAATTCAAATTGACTAAATAGCAAATATGAAGCAACTATATTTTATCTTAATATGCCCTATTTATTGACTATGGGTGGAGCTGTGCCTCCACACATACACGACGAAATCGAGAACAGTGAATGGCTCTCTCACTGGTACATACAAAAAGAGGCCTCACAGTAAAATGGCGCCAAAAAAACAACAGCAGAAATTGTAATAAGAAATTCATTTTAAATATAAAACTACAAGCGTTTTGATACTTTTTATAAGTAAGGCAATCATTTTTCCTGATTTAGCATATTTCTATGTATTTATTTCTGCACTCAAATAAACTGATTTCTAAATGATTAACCCTATATTCGTTATTTAATTAGCCACCCAAATAAGTGTGTACATTAATCGAGCTAAGATCAGTTAATTGATAATTACTTATAATCAAGATTAATAAATTAGTTACATGTGTTTCCGAACCTTTTTCACATGTTTATCAGTTTCTTTTCGTTTGGTTTTCGTTGTCGTCAAATAGGAATATAGCAAACAGCTTGCTGATATGCGTACAAAATGCGAAAATAAACGAGGTCGATTATGCTGATGCACTGACGTCACAACTTTACAGCTTTCTGTATTTAAAATTAAGTTCTCGACCAATTTTTTATAAAACTTATAGAAATTGGCGAGATGGTAAATAATTGATGGAAACATGAATGGCATATCTATTAAGAATAAGCTTGGTTTCTATGGCGCAGTAATGGTAGATGACAAAAGGTCACCTAGTATATCACTAAATACGATCTTTTCAAAAATGTAGTTTGCTGTACTAAATACTAAATGGATAAATCCAAATACAAAAGATATTCGCTTACAGTATAAGTAAAGAACGGTTTCAAAAGGGCATTTTTACTGACTATTGCTGGTGCTTGTAACGTTTGCTTTATGGCCCGTTTAGGGTTAGAGTCCTGAGATTTAGCGACTAGTTACCACCAAGAGGCATAAGTAGTTGCGAGACGGAGGCTGCGGAGCATTTTCCCGCCATAAAATCATATAGCACTGGGAAATATTATCCGAACTGAAGGCTAGAGGAAAATGGCGTTGCAGTTGTGGCTGTTTGCAGGCAGGACGGCAGCAACTGCCGTTCATACAAAGGATAACGATGTCACGCGCTGTTTGAAGTTCACAATGACCGAATATCCGACAGGGACCAGGAAAAAAACAGTAAAGGCAGCCAGGCAGACCTTCGGGCATGCTTAGCAGCATGAGAAATGTCTTGAGGACCTTTTAAGATAGAAGACTTGAGTTCGCATGAAATTGAGGTACGCAATAATATGAACAATTGCAGTTGCGTTCGATGAGAATTCGATAAAAGGGATTACAGATGTAGTAAAAACTTTAGCCAAAGCAAATTTTTATAAGCCTGCACACAATTTATTAACCGGATTTAACAGCAAAGTGAATTTCCGCCACTGACTTTGAATCATTTCCTGTTGTCTGATAGAGTTTCATCATTGCTTACTAAAAGACAAAATCGTTTACCTGTGTAATGCGAAGGACCCAATAATTTTCTTAAAGTAAATTTAAAAAGCTTTATGTAGGCTCACAAATTCTGAGCCGCTGATCCTCTAAAACTAAAGTTTCGTTTGTAAAGGGTACAAATTCAATTTGAATACTGAATAATCTGTGAGTAGTTATCGATAGTTGCTCTCTTTTCCACACACATGCTTTGTTTGTTTCTGATATTGAGGCATACGCAAGCAAATGCACCAAAGCAAAGCAAAGTGAAACAAAAGCAAATCAAATGCTTTGAAAGCAAACACGAAGTTAGCCGAACGCCAACACAAAGCCAGCAAAGAGAACAAACAACAATCGGCTAGTCAGCAGTTCCTACAAAACTCTTCGAGTGAGCGGTTGCCAAGCGGTTTTTGTTTTCAATATCTCCTTCGACCAGCTATGACCAGCTACAGGGAAACAGGGCTGCCATTTCGTTTTACCGATGAGCGTAATGTCAAGTTCGTAGAGCTTTACAGCCGCGAGCCATGCTTGTGGAACCGTCGACCTTATCTGATTGGTAGTCGTAATGCAGCCTATAGACGACTCCAGGCTAGCATAAACGCCGAGGCGCTTCCCAATGAGAGACATGTAACTTTGTTAGGTGTTAAAATGAAGATCAAAAATATTCGTAGTGGGTATCATCAGGAGCTGAAAAAGATCAGTGCGAATCCAACATATACCCCCAAGATTGCCTGGTTTGCGCCATTGCATAACATTTTGTCTCCGATTTTGAATAAGGTATTTCAGTTAAAAGAATATATCATTTTCAGTTATAGTAAATAATTTGTTCACATATATAGAATCAGCAAGAAGCTGTGTCCTGCGATTCTTCAATGCCTTTGAAGCGACTTCAAATAAAATTGCCACGTTTGAGACCTATCAAGTTGCAGCCGGACGAAAGCGAAGGGGATACCGATGATAGAACTGAACTTGAGCCCAATCAACAGGTGCTTATACCAAGCAATGCTTTACCACTGATGCCCGCATTGACTCCAGCACCGCCGCTGCGTCTTATCACGCCTCCGGCACAACCGCCGCCTCCAACCCCACCGGAAACACTCGAAGTCCCCTCCTTACAGCCTATGGCTAAGAGCTCCTCGAAATTGGAGAGAACGCTGGCGATACAATCAATGGGAGAGGATGAGTTTACGTATTTCGGACTCAGCGTTGCAGCCCAACTACGTAGCATGCCTCTACCGAGTGCCATGATCATGCAAGCAAAGATCCAATATATGCTTTCAACGGAACGTCGCAGAATCGGCGGTGATACAACCGAGGCTAACTTGTTTGCCTAATCACTGTGAACGGCAGTCCACGCTAGTGATGAATGCAGGCCTTGGTATAAAAAGGGGTATAGTTTTAAATGTGAGAGCCATGACGTCAATATCCATATAATTTTTTTCGAATATAAATAAATAAACTTAATTTATCATTAAATATTAAATTTTATGATAAAATGTTATCAAACTATGTAATTTTATACAATATCAATAAGTGGTATTAAAAAAACTAATTCAAAGGATAAACACGAATTTAACATAATAAAATATGTAAATGTTTAATAAACGAAATAAACGAAATGGAGATTCAATAAATTGAAGGTTCGAAAAGGTAAAGTTTGATCTACCAAAACTAAAGTACTGTTTTACCAGTGTGGCCACTTCATCTTTTTCCCCGTCAAAGCGGGCTTTTTAACAAATAAAAATAATTATAAATTAGACAAATTAAAGCCGCAGTTTATAAATTATATCCCAATTTTAAAACTCCACTGAGAGAATACTTATTTTCACTAGGAAAAAGTCTCTTAAGCGGCCATTTTAAGCGCCAATATTTTGGGTTTAGCTTTCGCCGCTTTTTCTCTTTTGTCAGTGTTGGCAGTGCTAGACAGTTACAAAAAGGCCAGATTTTGTCGAGTAAAAATCTATTTCGTGTCTTAAAAATAGGCCAGATTTGTCCGGAAAAAGGTTGAATGTGATTCACTGGTACAGTACCACACAAATTCCGTTCGCTCGGCGCTTGCTGGCAGCCTAAGAGAGGCGAACAAACAAGCAAAACGAGCAAGCGAGCAACTAAAGAGAGTCGTATGCGTAAGTGTGCATGAATATGAAATGCGTTTGCTTGTGTGGGTGAGTGTTGGCTGTGCCATTTTGTTGGCGCTTCGTTAAATTTTTGCACTACGTTAAAATATGTTTTAAATTATGGCGCAAACTACGTGAAATAAGTGCATATGTACGTAAGAGTATATAAGTTTACATATGTATGTAGGAATGTACATATGGTGTTGTAAATGCGGCTAGCATGAATCACGAGCACCCTTCACGCACACATAAAAGAAGGCAACAACAACAAAAGCGACATCGGATTACAGACTTGTGTATGGTAAGTGTGGATGAATTTATGTACATGGTTATGTACGTATGCATGTATAGAAATCGTCGTTCAAATTCTCAGACTCAGCAAGAGAAACGTCGAAAACCGGACGAAAACAACGGCGACAACGAACTGCTGACTGCGTTGCTGTTGTTGTTGTTGTTATTGTTATGGTTGTTTGTTGTTTTCATTTGTGTTGTTTTTATGAGCAGCACATGCTTATCGTCTCTCTGTGGACGGCACTGAGTTTTGCAACAACAAAATACTCTACAATGTGACAGTTAAGTTCATCAAGTCAATTTGAAACGTCTCCCCTTAAACAATTTCCATATTTTTATGCTTGCTAACTTTCTAAGTGATCTACAGCTGATAGCTCTCGCCATCTCGCTCTCCTTCGCTCTCTGAATCATCAGTCACGATGTTTGTAACTGCCCATCAATAAAATTAATATGTTTAATTGATAAGATTTTTATGCATGCATGAAATTACACACATCTTCAGCAGCATAATGTATATATATGTATTTATGTAATATTTGACTATGTCATATCATTGATTAGCGATGACACTTTGTGCCCTGCCTATCGGCACAAGCACGAAATGATTGGTAGTCACGACATTTTTGACATTCACCACAGTTCTTATCAATTATTCGATCAGCGTTGACTAAAATCCGTTGGACAAGTCGTCAGTCTTCCTCTTCAATCAGCCACCCCCATGGGTGCAGTTTTAACATGAAAATGCATCGACAGCGTTAGCTTCAGCCGAGTTCAAAGCTTCACTTTCGCACTTGGCCAACAAAATTGGGTCACATGGCATGGCCCAGAATCAGAGTCAGAGTCGAGTCGTGTCAGATGTAGGAGTTGGAGTCTGCAGTCTGGAGCCTGGAGTTGTAGTTGTGGGAGTCTGGAGTCCTGTTGTTATTTCAAATCGCGTTGCTGCATCGCCAGCCACACTCGGCCACAACAATAGGCGCTGCAAATGTGAAATGTGTGTGTTCAAGATACTGAACTTGGCCTTTGAAAGACTCTGCGGGACTCTCTCTCTCCCTCTCTTTCTCTCTATCTACTTCTCTCTCTGTCTGGTGTGGGCTCAATCGACCAGGCTATCAGTCTGTCCGCATGTCTGGCCAGCTGTCTGTTATGTTTGGGGTTTGCCGGCAGAGACACACCGGCCCCGAGCTACAGTCGAGCAGAGAATAGCGTCACAGTAAATGTGCACATGCCATCGCCCTCCAAACAACAACCCATTCGCATATTTGCGAGCACCCCCTTTCCATCCGTCCACTCTCTGTCACCATCCCTCCTCCATCGGGCATTCTCCCACACAGTATTTATATGCATCATCAGCTGTTCGTGCGAACCAACCGAGCGCCAATACAGCGAGGCCAGATACTACCACAGAGGCCAGAATCAGAATCAGAACCAGAACCAGATGGAGAACGCTTTACGAAGCACAAAAAAGAAACTCATGCTTCAGGTGGTCGACTTCTACCTGTGCTTAATACTATAGCATGTGATGGCCCCAAAGTAATTATGCTTCCTTAAAAAGATTCTGATAACTATCACAATTATAATTATAACTCGCCAGCTGATCGTATCGTTACTTGTCTACCAGATTTAAATATATAAATTTGCTGTTCCTCTGTATATATCCAATTTATATAAGCAGTTTACATAAAAAAGGGTGTAATGGTAAAAGATATTTCAAACCATGATTATAACGATAGGAGGGACCCTTTTCTATATTACCAATCATTTTCAAAATATTTTTAAATGTAGAATGATTTTATAGATCAAATCTTGATCAAAATGACTTCCCACATTAAAATCGGTTAAGTTTTGCCAAAGTTATGAAAGTTTAATGTCTGGTTGGTCTGTCGACTAGCAATTTTACTTCAATCCCTTTTGGTACTTTATATGCAGCCTATATCTTACATATGTCAGGATGTCAGCATGTTGAAAAATATAGAATTCCAAAAAATATACAAATGTATCTTTTATAACCGAGAAACTCCTTGAGTTTATGCCGCCTAACTATATAAATGTCAAAGACAGAGATAAATGATAGTTAGTAGTTTATTTTTCTTTTACCAGCAATCGCAATAAAATAATCTATATATATACATTCACATGCAGTCGTAGAGATTCCTGTTGGCAAACATTTCCTAATTACAGAAAGACAGACAACTTTTCGAATGTGGTAGGGGTGAAAACTATTTGAAACTTTACATAATAATTTCTGAAATTCATTGTACTGTCAGAATGTGCGTATCAAATATGCATTGGACCAACATAACGTAACGGTAAACGTAAACGTAAAAGATACATTGCATCCATATGGCAAGCATATTGGCTCAAGTAGGCGACGACAACAAGACGCCAGTGGACCTGCAACAGCAACAGTAACAGCAAGAAGAACAACGACAACAAGTGCCTGCAACACTCTACTCTGTGCATCTCCTTGTCTGTCCAAGCCTTCCTGCTGTGCGTGTGTGCGTGTGTTTGTGTGTATGAAAATTGCAAGACTTACTCGCTCTGCTCAAGTCATCCAATTCTGTAAAGGGACCAACGGCAACAGTCACTCTGTATAGTACACATACTGTGACATATGCGAAACCCAAGTATCACAAATGCAACTAAGCTGGCAAACTATGCCGTCCTCATTGTTGCCTGTTCATGTTTAACCGGAGGTAAAGGCAATCCAATGCAACATTCTCTTAGCAAATGCAACCGACCACCCCGGATTCCAATTCCCTACAAAAATACAGAGTTTCTTTTAAGTGACCGCTTGATCCCTAGAAAGCTAGAAAACCTATCTTATGTATCTTTAAATTTGATAAAATCATATTTATATCAGATATTAGGTTTGTTGTTACAATCAATCTATCAGCATATATTGACAGGCCTTTTATAATAATCTTTATCGGTCCTAGATTATCAAGATATGGGTAATTTAAAGTCAAATAATTTTAATTTTTAAATGTATCTTTTTGTTTCCGATGTGCTTACTTATTTCTAAGCCCACTTTTAATTATACATATTTATAATTATATTTCGTGTTGGCTATTTCATGTTCTATAGTATTAATTATAGGTCGCATCTTTCAACAAATTTATGCGTGATCCATTAATGAATATTAATTATTTACTCATAGAACATTTCATGGAGGGTATATGCACTTCGAGTGTTGCTTGAATGCTTCCTAGGGTTTTTGTACAATGTGCCTACCAGTTTTGCAGTTTGTTTTCTATGCTTTGACACACGCAGACAGAGCAGAGGACACACTTACATACACACACACACACACACACACGCACGCATACAGGCTCGTTATATCCTCATCCTGTCGAGTGAACGTTCGGTTCGTTAGCGCGTTCGTTCCTTCTGCTGTAGCTCTGCTGCTGCTGTTGTTGCTGTTGTTGTTGCTGTTGATGTTGCTGCTGCCTGGTTTGCATACATCCCGAGTATGTATTCCCGTTCATACAACCGACAATTGCCACCACCGAAGCGAGTGCAACCATCAGGCGCGTCTCTCACCTCAGAGCAGCAGCAGCGCAGCCCCCACCCTCAACCCCCACCCGATACCAACGGACCGTTAGCTTGGGACGGGGTTCAGTTACTCACACGTATAAATATACATATAGATATAGACAGAGACACGGACACGGACACTGACGCCGAATATCCGTATGTACATATAGAGCTGCATTGAGACGACAAACAAGCTGAATAATCGACATCGACCCACTGCACTGTGGGCCGAGCTCAATGCGAACATCTTCTACCTAATCGACAGTTTTGTACATTTACAGCAAATATATTCAACAGCTTATTGTGAAGCCTGTCACTAGAGTACAGTGTCTTAAACATTATTATATTTTTCTAAATATATTTCCGGGTATTTTGGGTATCCTACTACATCCTATATTATCAAGTTATTTAAATGCGAATAATAATAATGGAATCAGCGAAACTTATTTATATAAGAACTATAGTTTTTATAAATATTAGCTTTATAAACTTTTACAAATATTTACTTATTCATATTATTTTTGTTTAAATTTATTGAGATTTTTGAAAAGTTTTTAAATGTCGGACAGATTCAATATTCCAGATATTAATTGCAATAATTATCAAAGTATGGTTACAATTTTATCATTAACTTATTCGCAATTCATATTACAATTACTATTTCAAAAATTTCCAATTTATTTCACTAATAATTTTCTTTATCTTTTTTTTATTAGACTCTTTCACGACTCAATAGTGTAATTATCAATGATTCGTATTTTATAAATAATTACACTTCATTACACTTCAACTAACAAAATTGTTCTATTATTATTAGAGATGCGAATTTTACCTAATCTTTTTTGCTTTTTGTTGCTTTTCCGTGTTGAACAAATACAAACTAATAGAAATCAGATTAAGTTAATGACTACTTATTTGAATTGAATACTATGTTGAGTTCTTATTTAATTATTGTCCTACAGTGGCTTCAGAGCTATTTAATTTCTAAAAATATATTTCGTGGGAAATCGGTTAGTTTAAAAATCAAATTTATAATAGGCGCTCAACAGATTACTTTGATCAGCCATCATTAAAGAAATTTTAAATCTAATAGAAATCAGATTAAGTCATTGAATATTTATTAGAATTGAATGCTACGCACATAGAGTTATTATTTAATGAATGTTTTACAGTGGGTTAGTTGCTATTTCATTTTTCAAAATATAGATTTAATAAAAAATGTTCTGGCACAAAAAAGTGCAGGTGGCTTTTAGCAGAAAATATTGAGCCCTAAAATGATAACAGATATCTTTCAATATGTATAGGAGTGATTACTTTTTTAGAATATCTGCTTTAATCCAAAAAGATACAAAAATAAGAGAAAACATTTATTAAAAAAACTAATGTTATTTTCTTTGTTAAATATTTGAAGAATGAAGTGCTCCCATGACAAATTATATAGTAATAAGAATTCATTAAGAGATAGATTATTAATCGCAATACTCCACAATGGCATCCACCTCTCGATTTAAAATCAATTTTGATTTTAAACATGTGCCAAAAACTTAAACCTCTCTTCACTATGGGCACGATATATTCACACATCGAAATCATTTAGCATTTTGCATCGCGTTAGCATTAACGCCTGGCCCACTGCCTGATCGAATGGATACCCTACACCGAATGAGGCCCATTGATTTTTGTTTTCTGCCAGCGACATTGCTGGGGGCCCGTTATGGGGCTGTGAGCTGTTTGCTGTTTGCTTGCATAGATACACACGACGGCAACGGCAACGGCAACGACACGTACAGACATATCGCAGTCGCCGTCATCGCCGTTTTCCGTACTACTACCCCGCCCGCCCCGTCTCTCTCTCTCTGTCTCTCTGCCATCATCATCAACCTAACTTTTGCTTGCTCTGCTCTGCTTCTATACTTCTGCATTTGCCGCTGCCTATTTCACTCGTTTGCTCGTTGGCTTGCCTTGCTTCGTACGTACGTAGATACTTTCGTTGCGGGCCTCTGCTACTGGCTGTACTCTGACTGCGGCTGTGGGCTCAGCAGAGCGAGATACTCGTACTATGGCCACAGTCACAGTCACAGCCATACAAGCGAAATGCTTCAAACTGCTCGAAATTCAAAGTGCGCTACACCCAAAGAGCTTGTATGGTTTCTATATGAAAATTATAAAGATAACTCTGATAAAGATTTGATATGCTTTATAGAGCAAATATAATAACGATTTAAAATTTTGACTTTTGTGGCGATATTCAATAAAATGGAAAACTTTTTTTGCTACAAATATAAATATTTTTTCTTCTGTCTTCTACATCAAATATAAAATTTATAATTTTGGAAAATGAAAAACAAGTCAGTAAATAAAAATAAAATATACTTTTATTGGTACTATTAATATTTAAAAAATATTAGACTTTTAATTAAAAAATGAAAATAAAAAATTATTAATCATAAAAAAATCTACATCAAAAAATCTACATCAAAAATCTACTTGAAATATCTGTATATCAAATGGTTAAAATTATTCTAAATTCTATTAGTCAATAGATATCTGATAAAGTTGATCTATTATTCAGTTTACTTTTCAATTTACAATTCTACGAAATAATTCCTTGTTTTCTTCATTTATAATACTATTATGATGTATCTGTATAAATTGCGATTGTTATTTATTTATTCAATTCAATATTATCAGTCCTCAAAGATCTGATAAAAATAAGAAAAGAAAAATTGCCTTTTCTTTATTTTATATTGACCCATATTCTAGTAAAAGTGGCCTTCAAGCAATTCCGATTGAAATTTCACCCTAACTTTATCAGTTCAGGAATATCTGATAAAGATAATAAAGTTTGCTTGTCTTGTCTTTCTCTTAAGATTTTAAAGTTTTTATACTGTCGTTTATGCAATTTTGATGAAAATGATTTCCTTATCAGTTCAGTAAAATCTGATAAAAATGGAATATCTTTGTGGGCTTGACATTTTCTACAAGTTTTTCAATTATTGTATATTGAGCTACATATTTTGGAGTTATTTGTTAGTTATAAACCTATTTATCAGATGGTATAACATTCAAAATTTCAACTCAACTTCATGGGTCTGTGGAGTAAACCGTTTCACGCAGGGCAAGCCAAAGCAAACCAGCCACAATCAGCAGGCAGGCAGGCAGCCATATTCAGTGCTGTTGCCATTGCCGGTTGCCCCTCAACACCCTACAATGCCCCGCTGTCATCCATTTGATATTGCTCTGTGTGGCTGTGGCTGCTGCCGTGTGTTCATATAACGAACGAAAAATTTTTGTTCAGCTCTACACACGCACACATTGGAAGCGCGGGGCCAGGCCAGATACACACGTATACGTTTTGTATCTGCGTGTGTGTGTGTGTGTGTGTACGTTGACTCTGCTTTGCGCACATAGAGCGAACAAGCCAACGAAACGTACTGAGCGAACGAATGAACGATACACACACACACAGATACAGATACACATGCATGAGGCATACATTGAAAAGATACAGATACATAGATACATTTTCACTGCCTGCGTTTGCGTCGTACTGGTGCTTGGTGCTTGGTTGCTCTGCCTCTGCCTTTGGCTGGCTGGCTGGCTGCCTGCCTGGCATTCATTCTGTGTATTTGATATTCCACTGAAGGCAAAAGCTGTACGTACGTACTACACAACGCTGAACAACATCGAGACCGACCGATACACAGCTATACAGCGCCATACAGCTATACACAGCGAATACAGCAGCGAAGCCAAGAGAGCACAGCACAGCCAACTGAACTGACTTGAGTTTTTAGTAGAAGAAAATTTATAAAGTGAACAAACAGCCAGCCAGCAAGCAAGCAAGCAATACGACACAGTGCACAAAATATAACCACGAGCTAGTACTACAAAAATATATTGAAAGTTTTGAGGATTGCAATTAAAAACGCAAATTACGCGACATTTTCCTACGGGTGAGTGAAAAGTGTCTCACTACGATTGATTTCTCATTGTATTAACTACATTAATTGACCAAAATGCGACGCCATTGTGGCCATTTTATTATATAAATTTTACAAAATAAACTAAACGACCCAATTTCAATTTCAATTTGCAATCGTGTGGGCTATCATCAAAAGCGCAAAAGGTGGCCTCAGTCTGGTAATATGGTCATAGTTTTTGGTCTGGTCAGGCATAGTCTGACTTGGTCTGGTTTACTATAGTCTTCTGATATGGCCTGAGAATTGCCAAATTAAAAAATCAAAAAATAACCAGCCTACATTTTAGTCATATTATCAGAGAGTTCTCATTCTTTTCGTGTGTGTTTCTGTTTCGGTTTCTGTTGGCGTCGTTGTCATTTATTGTTGTTGCTATTGAATTTAAATTTTGAATGGCGCGCGCGTAAAATTGACGGTTATTTTTTGAAAATCCATTGTGAAATAATCGAATGATTATTCAATAACTTAAATACCAAATAGCATGATAACAACAAATTGAAATTGAACAACTAAATATACAGATAATACCGATCATAATACACTATCTGTGAATTTTTATTGTTTGCGATTTTGGTAACTTTTGTATCTTGTAAATTTTTGTAAAATTATTTTCTTGTCTTTTTTTTGAGTTAAGATTAAAATGAGTGATTTCCAAGGGGTGGTGGGGTAAGGGGTATCTGATGGCAGGCATTTGTAGTTTTGAGCGCGTGATAGACAGTGACGGGGAACGGTGGGGATAGCAGCAAGTGGGAGGCAGGTGGGCGGCATATTTGGTTATATGTGACGATGAATACGCTTCAGGGAGGAGAGGGGCACCTTTAGGGGTAATGGTGGTTTGCCAGGGGCTGTGGATGGGGTGGAGAGGGGAGAGGGGGTGGCGAGTGGCAGCGGCGCTGTCGCGGCCAAATGCTACTGGCATTTCGTTCGCACAAAGCTGGTTCGCTCCACGCTTTTTATATGGCTGAAGCAATAAGCAGTCAGCGCGTACAGTCGCGTCAAAAATAGTCAAACATGCGCGTGCCTATATTTGAAACAAGAGCTAATGAGAGTTTACACTGTGTAGGGAGGTATGAGCACAACTAAGGCGTAGGTTGACTTGTGTAAATCAGTAGAATTTTTTAAGGGATATATAAAAGTGCCAATAAATATTTTTACGTTATTTTTGAAAAGAAAATTATTTCAGTAAATTTTTCAAAATACTGAATTTGTACAGAAGTATTCTATGTTTTTCAACATTTTTCTATATTTTGTAAAACAGTTCAAAAATAATTTAAATTTCCTATTATATTAAATATTTTGTAATGTTTATACATATAAATAATTTTTGGATTTTAAATGTCTTTACATTTTTGGAAATATTTAAATTCCCTGTCTACTCTAAAAATCTATTGGCTGCAATTGCAAACTATTTCCATTACCCTGCCAATATTCAGCGACTGCACTGTGCATGCGCTGTACAAATTACATATTGCAGGCGGTTCGTTTTGTTTGTACGCGACTGTAGCGACCACCGCAAAAACGCAAATTATTTTTCTCACACACGCACGCACTGAACAAAACGGCAGCTGTGCGCACATTATTTGCCACCACTGTCGGCGACTACATACACTACTGGCCCGTCTGCCTGTATACACTCTGCTCGATGCCCGCCCGCTGCCATCCACATAGTGGTCGTTGTCGCTGTCGTCGTCGTCGTTGTCGACGTTGTCGACGCTGTATGTTGGTTGGTTGGCTGCCTGGCTGTTTGACTCTCAGATACAGATACTTTTGCTGCCCGCCTGCCTGCCTGCCTGCCTTCTGCTTCTACAGTTTCTACTGCTGTACTGTGTTCGCTCTGGCTCTGTGTATTATTTGATGGTCTCGCTGTTCACTCGTTCGTTCGGTTCGCCTCTGCCTGACTGCCGCCTGCCTGTGTGTATGTTTTGCCTCTGCTTCAGTTCTGCCGCCTGCCTTTACCTCTGCCTCTCTCTGCCTTGTGTGTGTTTCGCTTCGCTTTGCCTCGCTTTGCTTTGCTTTGCTCTGCTGTGCTCTGTGCTGTGCTGTGTGCTGTGGTGCCTTTGCTTGGTACAGCTGCTTCAGTTGAATTTCAGTTCAGTTTTCTATAGACGCTCGCAGTACATTTTGTTCAGCGTTGTTCAGTGCCAGTAGTGCCAGCGTCAGTGCAAAGCAAATTTCTAGACCGAGCCGGGCCAAGAGTGAAGTAAACATACAGCAACAACATACAGTGACAGCCAAAGCAAAGTACGTACGTGGGGCGACTGATAAGTAATCGGTCTCGAAGTTTTTTTAAAACATATACTAATTTCCACTAAATCAGCACTTTTAGCTGTTTTAACTGTGTAATTTTTTGTGGTATTTAGAGAAATAACTTTTGAAGTATATTTGTTGTTTATTATTATTAGCATATAAGATATTTGTGAGTTTATTTATTGCTTATTTGTTTTGGAAACAGAAATCGATTGATAAGGTCAAACACAATTCTTTTAAGTGCGTTTATTGACGCCTGTGTACTCTATACATTCAGTTAATAATTTTAAAATTATTAAGATTAGGTGGTTCGATTTATATAGGTTGTGTTTATTTTATGATCAAGTAAAAATTGAATTTTTCTTAGTATTTGTTGTGGTTTTTAACAAAGTGCGAATTTGGAAATACCTGTGTCGTAATTCACAACGGTTAGCTTAAAATTAAATGGAAAGATGGAAACTATTATTCAGATATAGGTTTTTTTCCACAATTAATTGTTTATCTATTAAATATATATTATTTGTTACCGAGTGCATTTTTTAAAAATAAATCCTTTATAAAGTTTTATTGATTTCTTACTTAATGTCAATACTAATCAGACACCCCGCGATTATTTTTCATTAGTCGTCTGTGAGCAATAATTTTTACACTGGCGTTTAGTGTTTGGCCCATGGGGCTTGCATTTACAGTGAGCGTCAAATGATATGTTCAACATATTAGCATGGTTTTTGTTTGATTTCATGTATTAATTGGATATTATCAGCAATTTAATCGATTAACAATTGAAATGTTCAATGGAGCTTGGCAAATTATTTGTTTAGCAAAATTAGCTGGACTTGTTTTAATGCGAATTTCAAGCTAATTATGATCTCATTATCTAGTTTGTTGGTTTATTTTCGCACATAGCAAAATCGGATATTATTTAAAGTTAGTTAGGTCTATATAAACACCCTCGACTGTAGTTACATCCAATGGCCCCACGCCCACTGCATTTCGGTGCAATTCAGGGCGTCTGCTTTACATTTCGTTTTCGATTTCAGTCATTGTTCCGGCTCCGGCTCCGGCCCGGACTTGGTTAGCGGTTGAGTGAGGCGTCTGACGCTCCACCCACCTGTCGACGGCATTAGTGGGTCTATCCCTAAGTAATGCACCGCATATGTTGGGGAATTGCTTTATAATCATGGTTTTGTATCTCTAGGCATCAGTTCATTCCTCATTTTATAACGATGCAACTTTTGCCTTATGATAAAGACTGAAATTGTCGCCAAGTCTCGCCGGTTGTCGGTGGTCACGTTTCCCATTCTCTATTCTCTATTCTCCATTGCAATTCTCCCATGTTTATTTTGCTTAAGTCGCATTTTGCAGCTGCGTGCGCAAAATTGCCCGGCGAAATGAATTCTCCTGCTGTAGATGAAGTCTTTGACCGTGAAATGTGGTTTTGTTTGCTGATGGGGATGCGGTTAGGGGACAAATTCCTTGTAAGGTTAAGACATAAAATGAAAATGCATTGTGATATCCACAGTCTTTAACTCAAACTACTATAGCTCTAATATCTTTCTAACTATCAAGTCTTACTTTGAAAAAAAGAAAGTCTATTAATTTTTAGAACATTATCAAAATAGAAAACTTTATATTTCCGTAAACATTTTGATCTAAATTTACAAAAAATCTGAATATCCGAACAATATTTTGCAATCGTGTGAAAAATATGATCAATAAAACTTACTGTAGCACACAACATTTTTGTGAATCCTTCTTTATTATTATTAGACTTAAAATATAGTGGCTCACAGGTTTTCCCAAATAGCTTCTAGCTAAAAATGCCAAAATTTTAAGAATTTACACATTTTACAAATGCTAGTTTTTAATTTTTAATAATCAAGATGAATTTGTTCTATAGTTGTACATATTTTTAACAATATGTATATTTATGAGTTCAAAATTTTATTATATAGTCAAATGCAAACAAAAGTGTATAGGTCATGGTTCACTGCATTGTTGAAAATTCGTTGTTTAGATTCAATATAAAAATTTTTAAAATAAATAGACTATTTTTTAAAATATATATATTCTTAAATTTTATAATAAGTATGTTAATACTTATTATTAAATATTATTATTATTATTTAAAGCATAAAAATATCGTATTTACACTTCATGTTCAAAAACAACTGTTTTTGAAAATCGAAAGCAAATTTTTAGCTTGGTAATTTCCCACATATTTATATGCTTAGTGTTATTTCTATTGTGGCTCATTTTGCTACAACTTCCGCGTGCTTTTTATTTTCACCATTTCGTGTTTTGCTATTTTGCTCTTGTATCTTTTTCTTGTATTTTTTTTTGTATTTCATTTTTGTTGTTTTTTTTTTTTGCATTTCGCGCGCGTTTTGCCTATGCACTCGTATCGCGAGCACTCGAACGCAAACTAAAAATGGCGCCAAAAGTTTGCCACACTACCTGCACAAAGAGAGAGACAGAGCGAAAAAAGAGAGGGTAGAACAAGTACTTGTTGTATTGAAATGGAGGCAATTACAGTAATATACGATTATAAAGCTGTTCTCTTTTCCAAAGCAAAAAATTAGATTTATTGCTACAATTTTCAACAGTTTGCCATGTATAATGATCTTGTTGAAGACACCTGAAAGCTAACAACGTCAAAAGCTCATTTCGACGTTGATAGTGTTTGTTGCCCTTGTTATTGTTTATTATTGCCCGTTGTTATTGTAATTTCGCCGCTTGTCATTTGATGATCATCGCCTGTTAAATGACTTATTTCATATTTCGTGCACTCAGCGGTGCTCGGCTTTATTTTTATTTTGGCAAAGCTTGCGCTCTTTGAGAATGTTTACACTCGCCTTTTGTTAGCTAATCGCACAGACCCTGTACAAATATTTATGTGGTTATTCTTATCAAAAGTGTCATTGAAATGTAAAGCCCAAGAGCAGGGGAAATTTCAGATTTCAAGAATAACCGAGCATTTTGTTTCGAATTGGAGAATTTCTAAATAGTCTAATTAGAATGCATCTTTAACTGTAAACTGTTTTATGCTGAGTAGAACAAACCTAAAAATTAGTGTGCACATTATTTGTGCCACAACTGTACTGCGCACAAGCTACACTGTCAGAAAAAGTTGTGGTGCAAAGTTGAACAAGTTTGCAGCAACAAACAAATGCTATAAAAAGTCACCACTGTACGCTCTCTAACGGTAAACGACACTAATACACACACACACACACCACACCACACCACACCGATGTGTATATATAGCCATATAACGGTTGTTTGCCCTGTCGACATCCACTGCGCAAATCCCTGTAAAAGTATCTACCCTAAAATGCTGTCACTGCGCACAAGCTCAAACTGAAAGTCGTCGCATTCAGGCAACAATTTTGCAGTTTGGGTGGTTTTTGGGTGGTTCGGTTGTTTTGGGTGGTTACACAGTGCTACACTGCTACAGTGCTACAAAACTGTGCAGACAACAACCACTGAGTGTTCCAAAGCAGCGCTGCCAACGCCACCAGCTGCGTTGTCGGCATTAAAAATGCTATAAACGCACATATACACAATAGTACTCTCCAACATAGGAGAGATAAGTATAGAAGCAGCGGTAATTTTATGCCTCTGTGTGGTGTATATTTGTATAGTACACTGTGTATATATTCCTTTCAGCAATTTCACATTTCATCCATTTGCCTTTTGACGTCGACTGCGACGCCGACAGCGATGCCAGCAGTGACGCCAACGAGGACGCCAACGCATGCGACGACGTCGACTTCTTTTCAAATTTTTAGATCAGAGCCTGTAATGTCGGCCTGCCTGCCTGCTTCATTTCGTATGCTATTTAATATCATTTGTTGTCCTTTGCCATTCCTTTCATTTATATAGTATTCGTTGTCCCCAGTCGGTTATCTATTATACATGTGGCTATGTGTGGGAAGTCGCACCACGCTGCGTATGCGTAACGTCCCGTCCAGAGTTTTCACTGTTTTGTTCTTAATAAGCGGCTTGGACTCAAACGCACATTATGAATATGAATACTGAATATACATATGACTAATAAAGCATGACATGAGATACTCGGAAAATGATAAGCTCTTATGCTAATTAAAAAAAAAAATAGGTAGAATAGAATCGAAATAGAACACCTGAATGAGGACAGAGTTGTGGGAAGTATTTGAACTCTAAATTGACTATAGAAACTTCTTGGACTTCCTCTTAGAAATATAGGAAGTATTTCAACTGCAATTTGCCTTTGAATACTGATTAAATTCTGATTACAGAAATTGCATTCACAAAAGGAAAATGTAGGTACAGCTGCTGAGAGAATTTCAACTGAATTTAGTCAAGTTGATTTCATTGAAATACTCTAGTATACTTTCCTGTTAAACTTAACTATAAAGGCTTTAGTTTATTGCAAAGTAGTTTTAAAGTTCCAATTAGGATACGTTTTCCTTTACAATATTCTTGGAATTTTGCTGTAGTTCATGATTTGAAGTGAATTAACTTTTCCTCGAATACCACTTACGCAATACATGATTGCATAGAAATATAATCAGCTCGTTGGCGCATGCCTGACTTGTTGGAAAAAATTACATCCTTTTTTGTTATCCCTTAATCCTGCCACGCAACCATTTATATGCAAAAGCCTTGACAATATGAAGTTGTAGAGTCTGCGGAAAATTAAAGTCGCACGCATAACTAACGATAGGACCTCCTACTTACCTATATCTACACTCAGCACCTATCAATTTCTGACATCTTCTCCAAGCACACTCACTCACACACACACCCGCATATATATACACATATATTCCCTGGCAGACAAAATGGTTTTCGCTTTCGATTTTGTAGGTGATATATGTGCATGTGCATATGTTTGAGTCTGTCTCTCTGTCTGTGTGTGTGTGAGTATGTGTTTGTTACGTATATAGCCAACATGTGTCGTGGTTGTTAGAGGAATCTTTTGCTGTTATTTCGTTTTGGCCCATTCCAGAAAGTGGCAACGCGTAAGCCATATTGCTGTTGCTTTGCTGTGCATCACGTGTTGCCGCCTCGTGTGGCGACATTGACAAAATCATTGCGTCTGTGTGTGTGTGTATGAGTGTGTGTATCCTATGTCTGTGGGCGTAACAGTTGCTGCAGTGTGAAACAAGCAACAATTTTGCCGCCATTTTCCTGTTGCTGCAACAACAGCGCTGCATGCCACCAGAGAGGGGAAGACATGCACTCACACATAAATTGGGTGGCTGTGTATTGGCAAGTTGTCCAGTGAGTGGATTTGTCTACGTGATTGATATGATTGCAGTCTTGCCACCTGCCTCCTGCCTCCCTGATACCTTGCCACCTGCCAGCAGACATCAGTTGTACTCTCGTTGATTTATTATGCTATGTTCCCACCGTGCAAGGCAGTCGCCACTTCGGTGGTTTGTTAACCCAATTGCCAAAGAACCTCGTCAGCATCGTCGTTGTCGTCGCCATCGTCGTCATCGTCGTTGTGGTTCTCGTTGTCGTTGTCGTTGTCTCGTGCCCGTTGCGTTGTTTTGTCCGTGTTTCTCAGTATTTGGGTCAAGTGCATGGAGGCGATTGTCTGTTGCTACCTCCTGATGATGTTTATGATGATGACGGCGACGATAATAATGATGATGATGTTGCTGACACATAGACAGCGAAATTTGCATAACGTATACGCAGTGTTAGGGTGGTAAACGTCAGTCGACAGGCAATAGATGCATTAGATGTTTGTTTCGTCTCGAATTGTAGACCTTGTAGGCATTATGAATGTATTAAATTTTAATACTAAATACATTAATACACAAGTTGTTTCATCATTGAATTGATGCTAAGAAAAAATAATTACTGTGAAGACGTATACTTGATATTTTCCTAAGATGTTTGTACTTAAAGAAATTCAAACAATTTTTGTCATATAAGTAAAACTGTTTTAAAGACTTAATAAATTCTTCCAATAGAATAGCTAACTTTGAAAATAAAGCAGCAAGACAACGTATACTTGATATTTTGTTTCCTTCTTGAGCCACAGTTTCAAGGCCCACATAATTGCTTCTATTTCCTTTTTTACATAAGCATATACAATTATGCATGTACATAGGTATTCTATTTATTTGAGGACATTGCTCTTGTGCTATACATATATACAAGTATGCTATTTACTCGTAATTATGTATGCATCGCAATTGATTGGTTGATGGCTAAATTATGCCTCACTCATTGCTGGAATAATTGAATGAGTTATGTGCGCAATAGTACATAACAATTCATGCACATAATAATCGGGCTTATGTGCATATTAAAAAGGTTGCATCCTGTTTTTGTGCTGTGTGTCAATGTAAGTGTGTGAGTGTGAATAAAGTGTGTACAGTTGGTTTTCCAATATGCACAAATATTTGATCAATGTTTGCACATTCCGAAATGCAATAATTGAATATTTAATAGGTTTAAAGGTAAAATTTCTGTTTACTGACCGACCGAACAATTGCATTATTAATGCGAGTGAATGCGATAATACTTGAAAAGAAAAGTATTTTGAATGCACAATTATGGGTCTTTCGCTCGAATAGCTGTCGACACATTAATTTACATCAATATTCAATTGAATTACATTTCCATAAATTTATATTGTGTCAACTTGCGTTGCCTACTTTTAGGTAAAGAATTTTCAGACTGATTTATTAATATTATTTTTCTTTTTCTTTACAGAACTGAGAACTCCTTGAGAGCAAATAAATTTTTGTTAAATCTATCTATCAAAAAAACACAAGCAAATATGAGTGGTGATCGCCCGAAGCGTCCTCTGTCAGCGTATATGCTGTGGCTCAATGAGAACCGCGAGTCCATCAAAAAGGAAAATCCCGGCAGCAAGGTCACAGATATTGCCAAGCGCGGCGGTGAACTGTGGCGTGGATTAAAAGACAAAACCGTAAGTGATGCCGCTCTCTTCAGTTTTAAATAGTTCCAGGTTGCTAATTTATATTTAACTCTTTTTATTTGATTAGGAATGGGAACAGAAAGCCATCAAAATGAAGGAGGAGTACAATAAGGCGGTTAAGGAGTACGAGGCAAATGGTGGCACCGACTCCGGTGCGCCCAAGAAGCGAAAGAAGGTTGCCGCCAAGCCCGCCAAGAAGGTCAAGAAGAAAGAGTCCTCCGAGGAAGATGAGGAGGATGAGAGCGAGTAAATAATCTAAAGCATAATGCGAATGGCAACGTTTGCATCAGTTTTAAAATACATTTTACTAATGTAATTTTTTAAGTGACATAAAAAACAAAATGAAATTGAAGATGAAAAATTCATAAAACAAAGAAAAAAATGAAAACAACAAAAATAGATGTAAACCTTAAACCTTCAAATATGCACTAAACACAAACAACCACACCAACAACCATAATATAAGTTACAACATAATTTCCAGTCAAACAAAAAAGAAAGAAAACAAAAGAAAAACAAAAACAAAACAAACACAAAAATACAAAAACTAGCAACTGTTTCTTAATAGGTTTGTACGTATCTGTATGTATATGTATCAACAATGTCATTCAATCGCGTTTCTTCAATTCAATTCCTCATCTAGCCAAATGGAGCACTTTGTAGTAATTTCTCCATTTGGTTCCATATTTCGATATCAGTAAATATATATGAGGTTATTAGTAATGTTCTTTTCGTCGGCATCTAATGTAAATGTTTATGCATAGAGTTCCACAGTTTTTTGTGTGTGTGTATAAGGAAACGTCGGGAGAATTATCCTGGATAGTGCGTCCAACGATTCCTTTTATTCGTCCTTTTAGCAGACGTTCTCAATTTAATTACATACAATTTATAAAATTTAAATCAACAATCCAACAAGTTATACATTTTAATATATATACATAAGTATATATATATAAATAAATCTATATATTTAAATATATATGATTATGTAATTTAAATGAAAATACAAAAAAAAATGAAAGAAAACAAAACAAAACAAATATTACAAATATGTAATTGTAAATGTAGAGCTGAACGGAATATTATTTAAAAATATATAAATAAATGAAAATTTAAAAAAACGTTCGACATTGTGTTTGAATTACGACAAATGTTTGGATAAGTATTTCATTTAAATATTTTTATTTTAAGCTCAGAAATTTAAGCAAATTTAATTTTATCTAATATGTAAAATGTGTATAAAACTTTAGATTAAAATATTTTAAGTAAGCAAATAAATTCGGTATAATACCAAGTTTGAAAGCTAACAAAAAGCTTAACATAAAGCTCGATTATATTTAAGCTTTTGGCTTACAGTGAATGTTACTGTTAAGAACACTGTTAACAGACGGTAACTGCTCAAAATGTAGTAAATGCATGTTAAATTGACTTTAATTAATTGGACCCAATTAAATTTTACTTAAAAAATGCTTTAGAATTTTAAAAAATATGTGGATAATCAGGATATTGTGTGGCTTTTTAGAAAATCGTTCTCTTTATGTCTGCTTTTTTATCCACTTACAAATGGTTTGTTTTCAAACCACGGTACTGGCGCCTGCGCGATCCTTTGAAACCAAAACGAAACCAAGTCAGCTGCTGCCTTTGGCGCTATCCATGTGCTTATCAACGCTTTGTTGGTTCGTTGTCTGTCAGCTGCCGAGGAGGTGAGTTCAAGAGTTTGTCTCATCTAAATGGTGTCTGACCTTTTGCTGCGTAATTTCTGAAGTGCAAGTGAAAAATGCAATTCAAAACAAGAAAAAAACTGCTGTGGTTTCCTTCAAATACGCACATTAAATATATCCAGCATTTATAAATGTAAAAAGGATAATTGTTAAACTTTTTCAAAATAAACGCACACCTGTTGAGCGAAAAATTAAGCAGACTAACTTAAATGGAGGCCAAAACTGCAGCTGTGGGAAAAATCAATAATATCACTTAACATATGGCAACAAAGGACTGCTGATAAGATTGATTAAACACTACGCAAAAACATTCTGCATTAATCATACGCCGCGTGTGTCACGCAACAATTTCACTTTAATTATAGATGAACGGCTAACGGTGAACTGAGCCGCATGACCCTGAACTTTGAACTGGCAGTGAACTTGCACGGAAGTAAACAACAACAACAACACCAACAGCAGCAACAACAACAACAAGAAAATGGCCAGCATGCGCCGCTTTCGAAAGGTAAAAGAAATGAACAACAACAAAGAAATGAGTTACTGGCTTCTTAATTCGGTACACCGAAGTTTTTATGACCTAACAGTAATAGTTTGTTTAAGCTAGAAACATTTATCAGCAATAAATATTTATAATTTCAAATTTAAATATTTAAATTTTAAAATGCTGTAAAGTTCATAAGTTTAATGGAAATTCTATGGCATAAACTGAAACTGAATATTGTGGGCAAATTTACTATACCATAAAGTTTACTTAAGGCAGTTTAAACTTTTTAGCATTATTTAAAACTTGAATTTTGGACATTCGTTTAAAATATGCATTAATATTAAATATGATAATTAAATGCAATGACGTTTGTTGCAGTTCATTTCGTAATAGATTCTAGTGTGCGTATACTTGATATTCATGCTTATTTATTGAATCTTTTCAAGTTCAGCGATTGAAGTGCTTATCAAACGATTAATCATTTTAAATATGAGTCCCGTGAGTTCACAACCTTCCTAAAATAGTTGTTAGACCCCGTGAAGTTGGAAGGGGTTCGGTTGAATGTCCTTCGGTGGCCAAAAAGCGCGGCACGCGCATTACCTGATGTCAGTTACTTGAACTCGTAGATTGTTGTCAGTCTATCTGTCTGTCTGTCTATCTGTCTGTCTGGCTGGCTGTCTTTTGC
Organism: Drosophila putrida; assembly: GCA_037043535.1. Taxonomy (NCBI): domain Eukaryota; kingdom Metazoa; phylum Arthropoda; class Insecta; order Diptera; family Drosophilidae; genus Drosophila; species Drosophila putrida. The sequence continues at coordinate 3,764,688 of JBAMBI010000065.1, forward strand.
CTCTGATAGATGAGTTGTTGAAGCGATGGGGCGCTGCTCGATTAAATCGATTGAATGTGATTGTGCGGGCGTCCCGAGGCAATTAGCATGCAAAACATCAGTTGTTGTTTGTTGTGTTTATTGCATTTGCGTGCTGGCCTGGCCTGGCCAATAGCTTGATTGCCTTGCTGGAGACGGGCCAGTTGACAGTCCGGACTAAACCTCTATCACATTCACAGTTGAACCAGCGCAGCGTGGAGCTCGATACGGAGGCGACTGCAGCGTTGTTGAAGTCATCACCGAATATATTGGAGAATTTTGCATACGACGAATTTCAGCCAGAGGCAACTCGCCCCCAATTGAAACGTATGGCAACTGCACCAAGGGAGGTCAAGCGACCGCCATCACCACGTTTCTGTGAGACTCTCGAGCGCCATGCATTTATGAGAGATGTTATCAATACCCGACCAGAGCCTCAGCGTCGTTACTCGACGCCAGGCGAGAAGGAGGCAAATGTGCGACGAAGTCTGGAAGAGATCTCCAAGGATATCAAGGAGATTGAACAATTTGTCAGCGCCACGGAGCAAATGCTACAACGTGAAAAGGAACAGGAGCGTCAAATAGAGCTACATTCTTCTAGTCAACGTAAGCGGGACAAGGAAAACAAGACTCCCAGTCCGCCTAAGCGAATAAGCTATAAAATTAATGCCTACAAGACACCCAATCGTCGTCAGCGACCAAACAGTCCAAGATTCTATCATTCCCGTCTATATTTTCGCAATGGACGCATCGGTTGCTTGGATGCCGAACGCTCTGGCCAGGGCAGCAACATTGAGAGCACTCACGCCCTGGTCAAGCACATCCTGAAGCACGAAAAGCCACTGGTCAGTCCGGACAGTGTGCGGAGAGTGTTGCAGCCACAGTATATAGAAATGACTCCGCTGCCGGGAGCGGTAATTGAACCCGATCCAATTGCAGCTCAACGGGCGGCAGAGCTTCGTAGTGCGACGGGACAGGTGATCCTAGAGCCAACGCCTCAGAAAACTGAGCCGGATCGATGTGACGAAAGCTCGCAGCCCACGGAAGATGAGGATGAGCAGGATGTACAGATTTGTTATAATGAATCGCCGGAGCAACAAAATAATGATCGCAATTTACGCTCAACACGTTCCTCTTCTCTCAATGAGAGTGAAATTGTTGCAGTAGTGGAGGCAGATGCAGATGTGACTGCTGAGCCACAACGTCCCAGCAGTACTGGTAGTCTGGACTCACAGGGTCAGCAGTTCCTGCGGGATCAGGTACGTCATTTGGTCAGACGTTTCACGGCACGTGCCAACAAGGTCAAGTCGCGTATTGAAATGCCACCCACTCCCTCGTCGAGCAATGCCAGTTCACCGACGCCGCCACCGACCCAGGCTAATCTACATGCTAGCACCAAGAGTTTGCATCCAACGCCAGGACATAAGGTGCGTCTGGTGCCAGCAGGACAATCGCCGCATCGTGGTCGTCTCTTCGAGGCGGATACTCCACGCTCCAATGTCTGGCTCTGTTCGAGTCTGTGCGGTGCTAACAATAACGAGCGTACTCTGGATCCACAGGGCAAGATCTACATATCCTGGCTATGTGTAGTGTCATTGTCCTTCCTCTACAATGCTTGGGTCATTCCACTGCGTGCATCGTTTCCCTTTCAGACCAAAGAGAATACAAACATTTGGCTTGCTTGTGATTTCTGTGCGGATATCATTTATCTTTTGGATGTCGTCTTCTTTAAGCATCGCATCATGTATCTGTTCGAGGGATTCTGGGTGAAAAACAAGAATCTGACTCGCAAAAACTACATGAGAAAACTGCAGTTCAAGGTGAGTAACGATTTTATTTAAGTGTCTACAGTTCTTACCTTTTTTTAATACCCGTTGCTCCTATTCAATAAAAGGGTTTAGTATCTGCATGTTGAGAGATAGAGACTTTTAAATTGTTAGCCAGACGTTAGAGAGCATCAATAATAATAAGAGCATCAACAATCCTTTTAAAAATAGAATGCTCTTTTTAATGGTTACTGTTAGTTTAATTAATATAAATAATTATCCCAGTTAGCCAAATCAAAATTAGATACATTTAACTCAAGTTATGGCTGTTTTATACTGAGCGCCTAAGTGTATGCTTTACTTTACCAAGATACATTTGCTGTATATTTCAAATAACTAACGGGTATCTGTATCTCAAAGTGAGGAACTCCAACCATAACCTACCTACTATAATCTATCTACTATTTTTCTTAAATAACTTTTTATTTCATTACCAGTTGGATATCCTGGCCTTATTGCCCCTGGAACTATTCTATCTGAGATATGGCACTGGCGCAGTTTGGTTACGTTTTCCACGTTTCTTTAAGATTCAAAGCTTCTGGGAGGTATTCCGTCTCTTGGATCGGGTCATCTCCTCGCCACATTTCGTAAGTATTTCACTATCTTCAGAGATTAATTTACTAATGAATTTTCCTTCCACAGGTTCGGGTGGCCAAGACTCTGACCTATATGCTCTATATGATCCATATAACTGCTGCCTTGTATTACGCTTACAGTGACTATCAGGGATTGGGACAGAATCGTTGGGTCTTTAGTGGCAAGGGGCATCCTTATGTGAGATGCTTTGCATTTGCAACCAAGACGGCAACATCGATTGGAAAGAATCCCAAGCCAGAGCGACAGGGTGAATATGTTTTCATGACAGTCGCCTGGCTAATGGGCGTCTTTGTCTTCGCCCTGCTCATTGGTCAGATTAGGGACATTATTTCAACGGCTACCCGAAATAAGCATGAGTATCGTCAGCTGGAGGATGAGACACTGGAGTATATGAGGCGATTGAATCTCTCGCAAGAGGTGCAGTCAAGGGTTAAGATGTGGTTCCAGTTTACATGGGAACAGCAGCGCACTTTGGGTAAGTTTCAGCTATAAACTGATCTTCAATAGTTCTAATTTTCGTATTTTTAGATGAATCGAATATCTTGGATGCACTGCCCATTAATTTGAAGACAGACATTGCCATCTCGGTGCATATACAAACCCTATCCAAGGTTCAACTCTTTGCTGACTGTGAGGAGGCTTTATTGAGGGACCTGGTGTTGAAGCTGCGTGCTGTCACTTTTCTACCGGGAGATTTTGTCTGCCGCAAGGGAGAAGTGGGAAGGGAAATGTACATTGTGAAGCTGGGCCAGGTGCAAGTCATGGGCGGACCTGGGAGTGATGTTGTTCTCGCTACGCTCACCGAGGGTTCCGTTTTTGGGGAGATCAGTTTGCTGGGCATCAATGGAGCTGATCGACGTACTGCTGATGTCCGTTCCAAAGGCTATTCCAATCTGTTTGTGCTCTCCAAATCGGATCTAAACGAGGTAATCGCCTATTATCCCACTGCTCAGGCGATCCTCAAGAAGCGTGCTCGTCAGCTTATGCGAAAGAATGCAGCTCGAGAGCGCGAGGAGGAGGAACGTGAACGTGTCCGAAGTGCTCTACAAGCGGACGTTGTTATTGGCAATCCGAAAACTCCAGAAACGCCTCCCAAACTGCTACAAACTGTCATTCAAGCATTGCCTTTTGAATCCCCCGCCGTGGTTCTCATTACCCGAGGATCAAAGCGTGTGCGTCGTAAGCGACAATCGGTGCAAATGGAGACGATTGTGGAACCAACTCTGGATATCGCTGGCTGTGCTGAGGTTACCCAGCAAACTGGCCCTAGAGACCGGGATAGTTTGATCATGAAACCAGGTCGGGGCTCACCCGATTTGCTGTCATCCATCCAGCAGGAGCTCAAGTCCAAGCACAAGTTTATCAACCTAACCGATTCCGAGAAAGCGCTGATCATCACACAATCCGCTAACAACTCTATGGAGTGTGTCCAGGAAGATGTCTTGTAATCAATATATTTAACACTAATGTGCTATGTTTGTATTAATTCTGCGATATATGTATATGCTTATGCTTCATGAATAGAAATTGTCTAACAATGCTTTATATTAAATATGTATCCTATAGGAAAACTAAGACAGTATTATTAAAATTGCTACTGATTAATGGGAGAAATAACGAGTGGAAATAGAAATATAGAAAAGCTTTTATAAAGAAAGAGACGGTAGTGACTATGGAAGAATCCTTCGATTTAAACACGGTAATAATACAAATTCATTCATATTTTAAAGTTCTTTATAAATTTCAGATTTAGTTTGACTTTTAATACACAATAACAGCGTATGTAGTTAAGATTAGATTTGTTCCTGTATTTATTTTAAGTTGTATTCAGTTCATTTCTAAATGTTAGAAACTTTTTCCGGCCTACTGAACAGCCGGCAGATTTAGGCGCGAATATCCTTATAGTGCTTGTCAACATCGTCTTTATCCAGTTTAATCGAATATTTGCCAATGAGAGATCCCTCTACATCAGCCTGACCATCTGCATCGAAAACTGGACCATCACCGATTACTTCCATATCCTCCTTCACAACACGATAACCATTCTCATCGGCTTCATAGTGAACTGTGCGCTTGACAAATCCATCAGCGTAGGAATAGGATCCTTGGACTCTACCATTATCACGTGTCTCTTGACGGCTAATTTGGCCCTGGTTGATGCCGTCTTCAATTTTACTTCCGAACGAATATTGGGCATTTTTATTCTGTTCGTCTTCCATTGCTAATTGCTCCTTCCTTTCAGCGTCATCATTATGTAGCTATATGTGAGAAATATAGATATAGACACATGTTTAGTACTAATTATTGACTTGAGGAGGAAACTCCCCTTTTTTTCGTTTCTTTACTATCTTAAAATGAAGTCTTAACGATTCTAATGAATTGCTATCTTTCAAGTTACACCGACAGCTGTCAATCTTTTCCACGTTTATTACATTGTTAATATTCGTCGTAAACTTTATCGACTTTGTGAGTCAGTTGCTGGCTCTATATATGTAGACCTCCCAGTGAGGGTCTTTCAAGCTGAGCTGAGGTTGCAAAAACGAGTTCGATGCGATGTTTTGCATTTTTTCACGTTGTTTTGCCTGAAATCTATATATATTTTTTTATATCAATTGTCTTGTGTCGGTTGAGGGTAGACCTCCGCTTGAACGGAAACGTTAATTGAAAGATATGGCGGAGCTTTCAGTTTCAGTTTCAGATCGGTCTATAAAGTCCATAAAATGAGCTACACACGCCTTAAAGATTTCTCTATATAATATTCTGATAATCAAATTATCGTATTGCGATGATTTGCATATTTGATGGCTAGTTGGTTCTTAATTAAGATTCAAGATTTCTTTAATTTATAAAATTGACGATGCTACTTAGTGTAAATTTTATTTGTGGATAGGATTTGTTGAGTCGAACGTCTTTCCATTACCTTTAACACCTACGATCTAAGCTTTACTGAAATCATGAAATCTTAAATTTAAATAATCAAAAGTTCTGGATCTGAAACTACGTGGAAATATATGATATATATAGATATTTCTCCTCATTAGTTAGAGTTTAATATTTAAAAGATCTGGAAAGTTGTAATTTAATAATAAACATGTTGTTTATATTGATATTTAACCCAATAACTACTTAATGAGATATAAAAATTTTAAATATGAGGAAAACTCTGTTTTAATAATCTTTAATTTTCCTGGTATGTCTTTAAATAATAGTCAGACGTCTGGGAGCTGAATCTACTTCTAAATCTGCGGCATCTTATTAGTTTATTAACTGATCTTTAATTATATGAGATCTAAAATATTAAAAAGATCTAGAAATTGCAGATTTCATTTTATGATGTAGCGTTCTCGCTATATGTCTGTAGTCGCTTCTAAGAGTATCTGGCAATATGTAAATATGTACAAAAGTCAAATTGATAAGTGTCGTTGGCTTTTGTTTTTCTCTTTTTTTTTTGTTAAATCACGCGACAAAGCGAACAAAAAAGTGACGACTACAACCTGAAACTGGTTCGAATAGTAGGCGGAGATCGGAAGGCGGTCTGCCTTCCTCTGGGCACTAATATAAAGCTCAATCGCCGACAGTTGATGTTGACTAAAGCAACGAAGCGGTTGTACATTCAAAACTACCAAGAAAATGGGTACGAAAAAACTACATATTAAATAAAAAAATACAACTATAGTTTAAAATCTATAATGATCGATTTACAAAATGTAACTCTCTCTCTCTCGATCTTTCTCTTAGGCAAGTCAAGTTTTTTGCTGTTATTGTTGGTGGTGATTGGCGCCTGTGTGGCTTTAACACTGGCGGCCGGCGGTAAGTCATGGCCAAAATGCATTGACCAGTTTTTGTTTTTTAATGCCCAGTTCGTTGGCTTTTTTTTTTTGCAGACTGTCCCTCATCGACTAAGGTAACAAATTGTACGCCCAAGTGTCTGCACGACAGTGAATGCAGTGCCATTGGTGGCAAATGTTGTCCAAATTTGTGCAACGGACGCAGCTGTGCCGCATCGAATGTGTTGGGCAACTCTGGCGGTGACTCCTCGCCCTTTGGCAGTAAAAACTGTGAGTAAAAGTTATCTACATTTGAAAAATTGATCGGCAAGTTTATCTCTACTGTAAAGTTGTCGGCAAGCTGTCCTAAATTGAAATTGATCTCTAACTGGCAACTGTTTTCTTGCAGCTGGCTCTGGCTCCTCGGCCAGCTATTGTGGCAATGTCAAGTGTGGCAGCTTCGAGAAATGCGACACAGATCGCAGCACAAAGCGTCCCAAATGCGTTCGCGCTTAACTCGAATTAAGTTTGGCTCCAAACAGGACACAATAAAGCCGCTACAGATCTTTATATACATATATTTTTATAGTTTCTTAATATCTGTATTTTATTTGTTAATTTCTTCACTCACGGGTGCGGCAAAGGCAACGCTGACCAGCAGGCTGGCAATCAACACGAATTTGAACATATTTATTTTCTTTTTTATGGTATATTTTTTTAAATTTTTTGTTGCACGAGCTCTGTACACTGCAAGTAGACTTTGTACTATGGCTTGTTGGCAGCTCGGGTAAGTTGCTTTTATAACACACTTGAAGACACACACCAACACACACACACTCACACTCTTACAGTGAAGACAGCAGCGACGCCGGCGCAGACTTAAAGCTTCATTTTTGGATATTCGTTTGTGGCCTTTTGGTTATGGGGACATGTTGTTGCATTTGAGATGCGATCTGGAGCTGTTTACATATCGTGTTGAATTTGTGTGATTTCAAATATGTGAGTTTAAATTTGTACATTAGGCAATCTGACAATCTTCCAAAGTGGGAACGAGATAGAGAGATTGAAAGGTAGAGGGAGATATTAAAAAAAGATTCGGAAGACTTGCAGTTAAGCCCTTGCAGCTGTCAGAAGACTGTTGTCTGAAGATTGAAGATGGCATTGCATAATCGAGAGGCTCAAGGTCAGTTGGTCAGTTGAACCAGTTTTAACTGCTCCCTTAAAATGCGGGAACGCTGCCTGTTTTAAGTACGACTTGTGCTTCTTTTTCGTTTTTGGCCAACTTATGTAATTTATGTGTAGTCTTTTTATAGTCTTTTTTTCGTTTTGTGCAAATTGAAAGCTTCGATTGTATGCGTCGTGCTTTATTTACCTTTGTAGTGGCTGTTGTTGTTCGCTTACGAGGAAGTAAGTGGCACATTACGTTGACTGTGGGGCACCCTTTTGAAAACGCGCGACGGCATAACAACAAACAACCAACAACATACAACATACAACTTACAACAAATAACAGACAACACACAGCGAACAATAAAGAAGGGGCCTCTTCAAAAAGAGCGGGGCCAAAGAGGCGGACCTGGCAGATATTCGGGCAATGCAATTTTTTTCTACTTTATTTCTTTTTTCTTTAAGTGCCTGCCACGCACAGTGAACCAAACAAGTTTTCAACCCATAATCGAACAGCTGAAGATGGTTTCAGTCTCAGTCTCAGCAGAGGTACTCACTTGTAAGTGGTTTTGACAGGGTCGCGTTCTGGTTATGCGACATAATAAAAACTGAAAAATAAATAAAAACAGGTAAAACTTTAACGATTTCCACAGCATATTTAATGGCAAGTTGCTTTAGAAAGGAATCAACTATTTTTGAAAAATTATTACAGCTACTTACAAATGATAATCATTTGAATGGTTTAGAAAGCAGCAGGTTGCTTTTTACAGAATTAAGTGAATATAAGTAGATAATGTTTATTATTATTACAACTACAAATGATGATCATTTATTTAAATATTTATTTGTCACATTAGCACTTTGAGTTACATTTATTATTAATTTAAAACTACAAATTATTATCGTTTTTCAAATAATTATTTAACATAACAGCGCTGCAAGTCTGAGTTATGTTTATAGTTTAATATAAATAATAACCTATCTATAAATGTGCATAAATTTATCAAATGAAAAGACATAAATCATTCGTACTATAAATATATAATTAAAGACTTTTTACTTTTTTTTAGAAAGCAAAAGTTTGCTCTTACTCATTTACATAGTTTATTTATTTATAAATGATAATAAATAAATTACATTGATTATTATTACAGCTACAACCGTTTGCTCTTACCCCAATAATTTTCAATTGAATACGTGACTATAGAAAATTCTAAATTATTCTATTAAATATTAGATTTCGAATTTGTTTTGTTGCATTTAGTATGCTGAACATGTTTGCTGGTTACCACATTTGGGTGGTTCGTTCCACTGTTTGTGGCACATCCGTTCGTTCCACTTTCGTTTCGCTACTCTTACCCCATTCACTTGGCTTTGCTTTGCCATATGCTGGAGTTTTGTTGGGCTCCTCAACATGTTTACCGCACTCACAATGGAGCTTTTGAGTATATAACTAATAGGAGTTTAGTTTTATTTTATTTTTTTAGTTTGTTTTGTATTTGTTTTGTTTTGGTTTATTTATTGCTTTTCTTTTCATTTTTAATTCGAATGCGGCTGCACTGGCATGAATTTGTTTGATATTGAGGCGTCTCAAAAAAAACCCATAAAGACAATTGTTGTTATATGTAGTATGTGGTTGTTGTTGCTGTTGTTGTTGTTGTTGCTGAAATCAATATAATGCGCTCAAGGTGAGAGACCGCACCAAGTTGTCGTACACGCAACGCCCCATACCATATCATACCATACTTAACCATCAATCCATCGTCTTCGTCTTCGACTTCGACTTCGACTTGATCGTCATTAAAATTTCTGCTGGCGTTTTACTAATAATTTTATAATTATCATTTTTGGCTCAATGATGGCCAATATAACAAACCGGGCCGAGCTTTGATTGATTACAACTACTCCATCTTCTCCTCATAGATACACTTTTTCAAACACACACACAATTACACACACACACACAGACACCTCCGCCAACGCACTCTTTTGTGTTAATTTATGGCTCTATTTTGAGGATGCCTTTACAAATTAGCACAATAATTTGCATATGTTGGCCACATTTCCAGCTCGCAGCGGTCTTCGGGGATTTGGCGGGGAGGAACCTGGAACCTGAGTTCCCAGTCTTGGGTGTTACATTGACAAATTGTTTGGCTCGCTCTTTTATCGCTGCTTTTATGCAAATTTGTGTATTTTCTTATGCGTTTTTCATCTCTTGCTTCGCTTTTTTTCTCGCTTTTGCTTTTTGTTTACAACGTGCAGAGGTTTATTTAATTCAGGGCTAAAGCGATTTGACATTTTTCAACGAATATATTAAATTACTTATAATTATTTACATAGTGATTCACTTATTTGTGGAATTAGCCTCATTTTGTTTTATTTTAATATTTTAATATCTATAAATTTGCATTTCTTTGGTTTAATCGAAGGTCGAAGCTAAAAGAAATTTCAACTAATATAGAGCTTAATTTATTTAAGTAATTTTATTCCTTTGCTGCTCTGCTGACTTTAACTATTTACGTATTCGCACTTCCAGTTCATAGATATCCAGGGAACTCCACATACTATATACATGAGTATCATTTGCGGCAAATGTTTGAGCAAATATTTGGGCACTTTATTTGGCAGTCAGAAGGAACGCACTGAATCTATCCGAGCTACAGTTGCCATACTCAAGTTTTTGGCACTTTACGAGCATGTGACAGTCGAGGGAAAATGGAGAAAATGGTGAAAATGGGAAAATGTTCGGGGATAAAAGGAGTGAAAATCGCTGCCTCTTTATATGCAAATGTGTGTGTCTGTGCATAATTTGGTGCTTATTTTATTGCATTCCTTTGGCACGCACCCAGTCAATGCCCAATGTCCTAGGCAGTTCACAGTTTCTCGCTGGTTACGCATACGCCGCGTTGTCCTTGAAATGGGTTCATGTTGTCATCGAGAATGTCAGATGTGGTTGTTGTTGTTGTTGTTATTATTATTGCTTCGCCAAGTGCCAAAATTTATGTGTTTATATAAATAAATCTATAGTAAACGCATTTTTTATTACCACACTTGAGTCTGGACTCGAGCAAGTCTATAAAGTAAAATAGATAATAAATCTTTTTAAATGTTTTGAAAGGTGTGAATCAGTTATTCAACTAATCTAGATTGAAAACATCTGTCAAACGAAATTACACTGGTTAACATTTTAAATTTAATTTAATTTTCTATATGCAAAATTTATTCAATGAACCAATTTTATTTTTTAAATTTATTATTATTTTTGGCATTTTGTCTACTTAATCACTCAATGGGATTCGTCATAAAGTCAAAGAGGTCTTGACCTTTTGACAATTATGTCATTATAAATAAATTGGTATATATAATTTTTAAATACAATTAGGCAAATTATCCTTGGACTTTTATTGCGCTGCCTAATTAAATGAATTAAAGAAATATATATATTAAATTAAGTTAATAACTATTTTTATTTATGTCTAGGCAGATTTCCCCTTTGGCTATGTGAATTCCATATGGCAAATTTTTAGATTCCACATTTCAAGTCTCAGATTCGAATGCACTTTTTGGCGCGTTTGTTCCATTTGTTACCAGACTTAATTAACGTTGACTTACTCATGTTGCAGTGCCACGCCCCGAAAATCCTTCCATTCACACACACACACACACGCACACACATACAATCACTCGCTGGCATTGTTATGGTAGTAAAGTTGTCTTTGTTTCTATTGTTGTTGTTCTCGCTGCTGTTGGTTTGATAATTACTTTTGATAACTTATGTTGGTTGGCGCGGTTTCTGGTTTTGTGTTTGTTTGTGTGTTTGTGCGTTTGTCCCTTCATTGTTGTTGCTCTTTGTCAGCTTGCATATGGAGCCATTATAGGGCTTATCATCAGGCATGCCGGAGCCACAGCCTCAGCTGAGCTTTACCACTTTTTCCCCCTCTTCCTCTTTTTTTTTTTTTTTGTTTGCCAACTTTCTAGGTTAAGTGCTTTATAAGCCTTGAGATAGGTCAGTCCTAAAACTGGTCGATGCTTGGCTACAACCGTAAAAGAAAGAAAAAAAGAGAGAAATAGTGGAGATCAAAATAAATAAAAAAATTATACAAAACCTGTCTGACTAATCCAATTATCTTGGACGCTAGATAAAAGGTAAAGGTGTGGAATTGGGATCATTCATTAAAGGTGAATAAAACTATTCAACTGTAATTGTTACTTAACAGAAATAGGTTAAAATACGAAAAATGTTTATGCAATTTTCTATAGAGTGTATATAAACTCGAATTGAAATTGTTTAATTATAAGGTAGAAACTGATGAATGTCAGTGTTAAAGTTGCGAAGAAGTCAATCAATATACTTATGATATATTAATTTAACAATTTTATATGAATACATATTTTGATTAAAGTACATTTCTCTCTATTTCTTCAATTTCTTTAGAAATCTACAAGCAATTTATATATCTCTTAAATAAATAGGTCACTATTTAATAAACAGAGGTATACAACTAATTTCTAAAGTATTTGAATATAAATTAAATATAAATAATATTTATTAAATATTTATAGTAGTTACATATTGTTGTGTTCAACAACAAAATGATCAATGGCTCTGCAACTATAATCACTTAATTTACAATACTATCTGACAAATAAATTATAAGTTTTCCCTTTTCTAATTTCAATTGACTTATGGGGTAAACTCTCGCCTAATGAATATATAAATTCAACAAACTGTCTTTCTTAATGTTGTATACTATATTTAGTACATTTATTATGAGTTGTGTGGTGTCTTTAAATTAAATTCAAGTTGAGTTGCTGTGGCAGCATTGACCCTGCAGCTGCTGCTGCTGCAGACAGCGACATGTGTAATTGTGGCAGCAATTTAAGCTGCTGCTGCTGCTGTTACCGTTGTTGTTGCTACTACTGCTGCTGCATGCAACATCAACATTGCCAACCGGAAGCAAGTGTGCACAAGTGGCGTGCTTGGGATTGGATTGCAGTCGTCGCAGGGAAAGAGGAGGGAAAGAGGGAAAGAGGAGACAGGTAGGTAGACTAGGCATTGAAACTTCATGTTGCTGTTGCTGTTGCAGTTGCTCTGGTTTATGCCTTTATTAAGCATCAAACAAAATCCAAAACGTCAAGGATATGCTTCATACATAGTCAGCAGCAGCCTCATCCTTCACGTGTTTTGTATACAGATGCAGCTTGCAATTTATGCGCACAACTTGTCACACAAGCAGGCCAGGACAAGACAAGACAACAGTGTGATGGTGGAGGAGGACCAGGAGGAGGGGGTGAGGACAAGGTGAGGACACTGAAGATGTATGAAGTAGTCGCTGCATTGGTTAGCCTCAACAGGGTGGCAGGTGGTTGGTTATACAGGGGGTTGCAATGAGTGAGACAAGCAATTTACACCGCACAATGCGTTGACACACGTCGTCCACAAATGTGCGGCTATGGGAGGACCAAAGACAATAGAGGACAGGAAGACTTGAGATTACACAGTTCTCCTTACCTAGGTACCTTGGTTGCATCATTAAACCTGAAAAGTGTCAAATGCCCAGCCACAACCAGATACACACTCATACACACACACAAACACACAGAGATAAACCTTCATATACGAAGTGAAGTGCCGAGCAGCTTAGATTCAATTGAATGCAGTCAACAGAGCAGAGCAGAGCTAGTCTGCTGTTAATCTAAGCCAGAAATTTACGACTGACTGGTGAGAATGTGTCCTAGGTCCTTTTCCTAGTTGTCCTGCTGTACTGGCCGTACTGGCGCCGGCAGCTCAAGCTCATAATTCAAACAGTGTTGACAATGAAAATGAAATTCCCATTAAAATGCAATATGTTGCAGCAAGCCTGTCCACAATTTCTTACCCTTTTGACCTCCCCAGCTCTCCACCAGCTGGCTATTAATTTTCCCACTGCAGTAAAAGGCAATGTTTATATGGCCACAGTATAAACATTGACAATTTGAAAGTTCTGCTGGTCATGGAACTCTCTCTTAGCTGGACTGAGACTCAGACGGAGGCTGATTGTGAGTCTCTCGAACTAAGAAAGGCAAATGACATTGCATCTGGTTTGGACTCCCAAAATCTGACTGTTGACTTTGCTGATGATCTGTATTTGAAATTTATTACATTTTACGAGTCTTTTGGTCGGTTTAATGGTGCACAACTAATTCAATTTAAGTGTTTAATTAAATTGACAAATGTGTGATTCAGATGTGTTATTTAATTTACAAATTGCAATGTTTTTTTTCATGTTATTGTTAACAAGTTAACGAGGTACTAAACTGACATATTAGTATTTTCATAAGGAAAGCAATTTGGTTAAGCAGCAAATTATTGCAGAAATCAAATTTAATAAATTATTAATGGTGAACTGTTTCTTATATGGTTAAATATTTTTCGTCTGATTATTATTACTCCATTCTTCGCAGAAATAAAAATGACTTTTAAGCTTTCAAGTGACATAATTTTACCAAAACTGCACCGATTTAAAATTAGATACTGAAGCTTATATTTTTATTCTGGAAGTCTCTTTAATTAATTTTTTAATGCAACTTTTAAGTGGGCTTTGGTCTTTTATTTGTTCTTTGCATTCCAACAACTTGTTTTTAAATTAAATATTCAACATTTGCAGTTAGTCGCATCTGTAGTAAAGTGGGTTGATGTGATATTCTGCCACACCTGGCATGACTAACATGATAAGTACTTAAGACTTAATATTATGAGTATGGCCAGCTTAAATGTTGTTAATCTCGTTCAAAGGCATTTAAATTGCTTTCGCCTCCTTTGATCGTTTTAATATTTAACGTAAATCGTTTATTTATAGCATTTAAAAAAAGCTGAAGTATCTGGGCATCGTCTGTTGCTCCCTCATCACCACAGAATCAACAACAAACATTTTCTGTAGCAAAGTCAACGGTACAAAATTTCGCCTACAGTCTAAAAAAACTTCTTCCTGTCGCGTTCTCAAGTGCTCTGTCTCGGTGTGTGTGTGTGTGTGCCTGTGGGTGTGCTTGTGTGTTGGTAGAAAATATTAAATTTTATTTGCATAGCATTTGAGAGCTGCGTCTGCCGCGAAGTTGAGCTGAGTAAGCAAAAAAGTCAACTTACAGTCAAAAAATCGCAAAATCCAGACACCGCAATGGAAAATTGCAAATTGAATATCCTTTTGATTTGCAACAGGACTTTCATTTGTGGTTATTGTTCTCGATTACACTGAATATATTTAGTAGAAAATTATGCAAAATTTCGATGAGCTTAAAGACAACTACTGAGAGAATGCAAACTGGGCGTGGCTGTTGGGCAAATGGAAGTCGAAATGGAAATCGAAATCAAAACTGAAGCAGAAGCAGAAGCAAAAACGGAGTGAAAACCTTGACAAAATCGTCTTGGGAGCAGATTGCACATAAAATAACATATTTTCTGGCTGAACAAACAGCAGCAGCAGCAACAGTCAGCAAACATCTGCAGCTTCAAGGATTATGCATAAAATTCTCTCGCTGAAAGAGAAACATTTTTTCCATTTCACTTTTTTTTTGTGGCTTGCTTCAGAAGAAGTCGAAACATTGGACTTGTTTTATGTTTCTTATTATGCGTTTGGTTTGGCTCACAAATTGAATTACACGCACGCACACACACACAGGCACACACACACACATCAGACACATACTTTGAATCACAGTGTTTGTTGGCCGTGCCACGTGCCGTATGCGTAATTTCAGTAGCAAATATTATGTGAATACCCTACCACAAACATTGTTTAAAAAAATGCTAGCTACCTGTAACCATTTGATATGAATCTTTCCACATTTTCATCCTTTATTTAGCTGCAACAGAAAGGGGTATCTCTTAGCACAGCATGCGCCACATTTGTTTGTTAGTTCGTGCTTTTTTTGTGTTCTTGTTGTGTTCTTTGATGCTGCTGTTGTTGGTGCTTTGATGTTTGCAAATCGAATTTAGCGCAGTGTGAAAATCACAGCTAAAGTTAAACATGCCCCATTTTTGCCCACAGTCGGCGATAACATGCAAAGTTTGTACTCCTGTCAAGTATACGCAACGTTGATTGGATTTCAAGCTGTCCACTGACCGGTTGCATATAATAATCATTTGTATTTAAAGTGGCAACTATCACACGCCCACCGCCCACCGTCCACCCCCTTTATTCTCATTGAGCAAAAGTCACATAAAGTTTTGGGTGACATGGTATGGTTGGCGTTATCCTTGGCACGTCTGCACAGCGGCTGTCATGCAAAGCAAATCTGACAAGATGTGGCAGCTGACAGCAGACACGACTATGGGTATGAGTAGGAATATTCGTAGGAGTATTCGTTTGACTATTCGTTTTGTATATGGTTATGGGAAACTGCATATAAGCAGATACTCTGTCCGAATATTTTCTTATTTTTAAGAATAATCGTTCATCTGAGCCATAAAATACAAAAAATCAGAACATAACACGGTCATTTTATATTCCCAAAAGAGAGAGAGATTGTTGCCGAGAGTCCTTGTGGCGTGTAGTAAACCACAGGAGTGCTCAACTTGAGGCAACTCGCATGTGTATAAGCATCAAAAGGTTATCATATACATCAAGTATCCAAGTGATGGATGAGGAGTTCTATCAGTTCCCATTTGACATCAGAAGTGAGATGCTCTATAAAATGATACCCTCATATATTTTTAACACACAAATTCTATATATTATAAAGCACGGACAATGCTGATTGCGATTGTTGTCCGTAAGTTAAGTACTTCCTTTCAGCATGCCTTTTAGCCATATACGGGTGGGAAATAAAGTCCTCGACTAACTAAAAGTGACGTCATAAATTTTGTAGCTACTTACAGAGCAGGATAGGCGGAAGTTGGACTGCACAAGGAGCTAACTGAGCAAGCATCCTTTTGCTCCTTGACTGCAATCCGTTGTCTAGCAACTAATGAATTTATGTAGTTGTTGTAAACTAGAACCAACAGCCATGATTGTTATGTGGTCTATTCCTCTCTATTCTCTATTTTCTTCTCCTCCATGATGATATCTCGTATTTATGCCAAAGAGCAGCCACAAAGTTGCCGAAAAAATGAGCAATTGGGGGTGTGGGTGTGGTCGGAATAAATCGAATTCTTTCATTAGCATGCAACGCTGCGGCACACAATTCATCAAAGTTTTCCCCGACTAAGTGCGAGTGTTTCCCACAGCAGAAGCAGCTGCAAAACACCTAAAAAAGTATGCTCTGATTATATACAAAAAGATGTAGAGGTACACAAAAAAAAAAAGTAAATAGAATGAAATTCAAAAAGAAAAAGTCCAGGGTGTGCATGATTGATTAACTTTCGTGGGCGTTATCCTGTAATTTAGCTAGAGACGTTCGGACAAGTGCACAAAGCAAACTTGCAAAAATATCCTGTAAATACAGAGCCAGCAAAAAAGTGAATGCAAAACGGAAGCGCAGCAAATGGTAGACGATGACGAGGACGACGGCTGACACTTAATTAGAAGCGCCGGAAACGGAAACGAAATGCAAGTTCATGCCACCAACGTGGGCAACCTGTCATATGCAACGTTCGTTAGAGATGTGCATACCAAAAAATATTCTATGTAAGTATAATCCAAGTTGTACAACCTTTAATTAATTATTTTCATTACTGTTGTTAAATTGAATAAGATTTTACGTATGCATCTCGCATCTTGTATGCTTCCTAGTCAACAGTTATGTCACTGCTATTCATTTCCGGTTGACACTGAAAGAACTCTACACTGACAACAAAAAGACCGCATCTCGTTATAATAAAACATTTGCATATTAAAAAAATTAATCAATAAAATAAGGCATATTTAAGGCATATTTTAAATGAAAAATAAACTTTTATTCCAAGTTTAGTTCCAAGCTTGTCATTTGACACTTTTTTTATCAGTGTATCAGCAGCTGTTGCTGTTCCATAATCCTTACAAGCATCCTCCCATCCTGGCCATCAACAAATGCAAGTGCAGCGCACAGACTGTGACGACAAAATTAAATTCTACACACAAAAGTTGAGGATGCCTCCTGCAATTTGTTTTGACTTGACAGCCATGTCTGGTCTTGGTTTACTCCATGATGAAAGGATGCCTGAAGTGCTTGTGCTTGTGCTTCAGGATCTATTTTTTATTAGCCCTTCGCTGATTTGATTTGCATGTGAGGCAACAACTTATAAAGCCATAAAGCCATGGGCAAAGGCAACAAAAGCAGAAGCTCAAAACAGCTTCAGGAGGGGAAATTGTGGTGAAGCAGCTGCCTGGCATATTTCGTTGGGGTTGTTATCTCTATGTGGGTACATCATAATTGCTGGTAAGGTGGAACGTGGGGGGGCATGGACGACATTCCTGTGCATAATTGAAATTCCAGGCCTAAACGCGTTTGTAACGGGAAATTGCGCGGCCAAAAAGCCGACCGGAGCCGGAGACGGAGGCGGAAACGGATGCGAAAAAGGCAACGTCCAAAAATTTTTGTGTTTTTTTTTCGGGTCTCTGCAGTCGACAGCAAGCTTATATTTGCATATACTATAATTAGTTTAGTGAGTTCATTCTATTTGCTCTGTTAATTACTTTTGCAATAATAATTTAAAACAAACAATAAAGTATTATGCGTATTCCCTTGGGTGTAATTAAAAATGAAAATGCATCAGAGTGCCATTTAAATCATGTATTTGGCGCCTGTATTGTAATCAATTCGGTGAAACAATAATTATTGTGCAGTTGCTGCTGCTGTTGTTGTATTTGCGTAATTATATTTGATAAACATATTACGCTCAAGGGAAAAGTATTATTTTGCGCCTTCTACCGCCGCCCACGCACCACACCACATTAAAACACTAACAGCAGCAACAACAAATAATTTGAATTGTTGAATCAGTTGAACAGCTGATCAGTGGGCTGCATGGCGTTGCCACCTAATTGTTTGCGCACAATGGTGAGCGCGCAGTGCGCATGACGAGTCTTTCCAGGAGTTGAAAGAATGCTTTTCCAAGCTAGGCATGTTGGCCAAAGGCATTACCAAGTCTGTGGCAGTACACGCCGAGCTATCAAAACGCATCC
Source organism: Drosophila putrida (assembly GCA_037043535.1). Lineage (NCBI taxonomy): Eukaryota > Metazoa > Arthropoda > Insecta > Diptera > Drosophilidae > Drosophila > Drosophila putrida. The sequence goes on from JBAMBI010000065.1 coordinate 3,783,141, forward strand.
AAGACAAGCGCGCATTAAAACAGGCGGCAATAAATTTACATATTGTTCAACAGTGCAGCGTGAGTTGCACCAAACACAAGAAGTCGTGTGAAAAACTCAGACCCAGCGTGACAATAAAAGTTACAAAAAACTAAAATTTTTTTAAGCGTTGCAGCAACAATTGCCAATAGTTTTAATTGCTTACAATAATTATTTTTTATATTATTTAAAAGTTAACGTCTGCAGCAGCGCCAGCGCCAGCGACAGCGCGAGTGTTTGGCAACTCTGCCAATGTTTTGACAGTTGGTTAACGCTCTCTCATGCGCTCTCTCAAATCAGTGGCTCTCCGCTGATGAAAATGTTTCGTGTTGCGTTGTGTCGCGTTCGCGTTGTTTATAAAACAAATTAATTATATTTATTATTAGTTAAAGAGCTAAAGTGTTACAAATTGTGCAATGCCAACCGTACGCACTTCATAAATGCGCGAGAGCACATTCATAAATAATGCTGCTTGCTGCCAAGACGTCGTGGTCGTCGTCGTCGTCGACGCCGAAAATGAAAAAAATACATGCTATAAATGCTCGAAAAATGCATAAATATATGTTTAAAAATTGAATTAAATTAAGCAATAAGTTGCGCTTAACGTTGAATATGTGTGTGCAAAATATATAAAAGTGAAATGTGTATGGAAAAGTCGCGCGCAAAGACGTCGCAGACAACAACAACAACAAGAACAGCCGTAGCAGCAGCAAGAGCAACAACAACAGAGAGAGGCGAGATTGAACGAGAGAGAGGCGCCGCTGCTGTCGCAACAACAATAACAAAAGAGAATCAAAATGCGAATTGACTAAGGCAAATAAAAAAAGACTTAAAGAAGCAGCGTTCGCTTCTCCTTCTCCACCTTCCCACCACCCGCAATCAAACCAAATTACCACAAAACAAAAAGAAATACATCTTAGTGGCAACACCTTGTAGGAAACGAACTTGGCAATCACTGATTTGCCCAGCAGAGTACCCACTTAATATCCAGCTGGACATTGCAGCATGCAGGCGAAGAAGCGTTATATACTCGTCTTTGTGTCCTGTGCATTTCTCGCCTATTGCTATTTTGGTGGATATAGGCTGAAATTGGCACCGCATCGTCCACGTCGTGCTCAGCATGAGTCGGCCAAAGATGGTGGCGTTCAACCGTACGCTCAACTGCCCAGCTTCATGGGCTATGAGCATAGGAAGCCACTGTCCAATGAGTCCAGCGTAGCTGTTCCGACTGCCAAAAGGAAGCCATCGATAGCCGCGTGCCGCATGGAAACGTGTTTCGATTTCACCAAATGCTATGATCAATTCTTGGTCTATGTTTACCCGCCGGAGCCACTCAATTCACTAGGTGCCGCACCGCCTAGTTCGGCCAACTATCAGAAGATACTCACTGCCATACAGGAGTCACGATATCATACCAGTGATCCCGCCGCCGCCTGCCTCTTTGTGCTGGGCATCGATACACTGGATCGTGACTCGCTATCCGAGGATTATGTGCGGAATGTGCCATCGCGTCTGGCCCGTTTGCCACATTGGAATAACGGACGCAATCACATAATTTTCAATCTTTATTCGGGCACATGGCCAGACTATGCGGAACATTCACTGGGCTTTGATGCCGGCGAAGCTATTTTGGCCAAGGCCAGCATGAGTGTGCTCCAGATGCGTCACGGATTCGACGTTAGCATTCCGCTCTTTCACAAACAGTTTCCATTGCGTGCTGGTGCCACGGGCTCCGTGCAATCCAACAATTTTCCCGCCAACAAAAAATATTTGCTGGCATTTAAAGGCAAGCGGTAAGTGCACTTCAACCATTTCCCTTCTCTCTATGTTGACTCTTTCAATAATATATGAGAGAGTACAGTGGAGTCTGGCTATAGGATACTGTATCAAGTTTGCTTGAGTTTTTAAACGGTTATTTCAAATAGTAATAATGGTCAATATTACAATATTAAGGAGTGCAAGTTTCTGTATGTCGAGTTGTTTTTTAGACCCTGTATTTTAAAAAAGTACAAATGGGTGTATTACGTTTGTGCCGAGTCGATATAGCCATGTCCGTCTGTCTGTCTGTCTGTCCCTTTTTTCACCTGATATTTATAGTGGCGCCATCTATGGAGCTTGCTCCACCGTAGCTTAATGCATTTTTTTATTATTTATTCAGACTCCAATGTATATATTGACAATTTGACTGCAAACTAGCAATTATTAGCCATATCAAAGTCAGAGAAACCCCCTTATTTCTGGAGGGGGGGGAGGAGGGGCTCCCTCTTAATTGTTTGCACTTCCTTCCTTCCTTGTTGGAGGCAGTGAGGCAGCAAATTGCAGGTTGCAACGATCGATTGCAATACATTGCAGTTGAAATATTTCCAGTAGCAATTTTTTGGTGCCATTCAAATTGAAAAATTGTCTAGCAACGCGTCCCATTCATCATGTCATGTGACTGCTCCTCACACTCTCCTGCTTCTGCTACTGCTCCTGCTGTGTACCTGTGCTCGGGCTTTTCTTTCGGTGTTGCTTTTGTTGCGCTTTTGTTTGTCTTCGCTTTATTGTTGTTTACTCGCTTGTAGCGCCCACTTTTGCCAGTGGCGCTTCTTTTGACATGTAACTCGATTCAATAACAGTCCCCCAGGCTATATAGTCTGCACAGGAGGAGTGCGCAGAAGGTGAGTCCTGTGCCTGACCTCTGGCTTGTTGTTTGCCATTGCCACAGCTACTGGTTCCTACTGCCCTTCATGTGGGAGTCGTCACCTGACGACACAGTCTGGTCGGTCGGCAATGTCCCTTGACCAGCGACATGAGCTCATTGTGCTCTAATTTAAAATTGATTTTCTGTTTTTCTCTGCAACCCACAACATCCTCATGCAACTTCTCGTTTGGAGTTTTGAAATTGTCAACAATTCTTGAAAGTCTTCATTAATTGAAGTGACGGACGCATACAATTAACACACAGCGGAAAGCGAAGAGAGAGAGAGGGAAAGAGAGAGTGAATGATGGCAATTAATAAATTTATGTGGGAAAAGGACAATGGAAACGCGTTGTCATCGTTCTCCTCGCTGGCCGTTTAAAATGAAGCCATCACCATGCAAATGTGTGTGTAGGTGTGTGTGTGAGTGTGGCAACCATTGGGTGTCACCCAGGCGACAGTCTACGCTAGTGACGAAGCATCACAAAGGATAAAGATTAACACAAGCAGCAGCGACAACAAACAATGGCTGTAGCAGCAGCTGGAGCACGTTTAAGGGCACACCAAAGTGATGTTAAAGTTGTTAATAACACACACAGATACACACCCATACTCACACACACACACACCACACTACACTCACTCTTCGGAGTCCTTGTGTTCGTCGAGCTTGGACACATGGACAATTAAAAGCGAAAGCTACCAGGATATACCAGGCCACTTTACAATTATGTGTGCCACAAACAATTAATGCAACAATGTTGCTCGACTGGCAGTTACCTCGCAATTAGTGTGTGAAAGGAAAGTAGAAATAAATTGTAAATGGTTGGCAATAAAATGAAGACTAGTCTTTTAATTAAATCGCAAAGAATTGTTTAAATTTAGATGGTCACTTTAGTCAGACTCGACTTTACCTGCATATATCCTATAAGTGGTGTATTAGAAGGCAGGCAACTCACACTATTGCCGAGTCACTGATACACCCCCTTACACCCGCACACCCTCACACACACACACACACACACTCTCCCCCACACACTTACATTTACATACTCCGTTGCCTGGTGCCCGCTGTGAATTCGCTTTTCTACGAAAACGATGGAAAGTTTTTCTTTTCGCATTTAATTGCTCCTCGTTGCTGCTTTTTCGCTCTTTCTATTTCCTTTCTCACTGTCTCTGTCTCTTTCGCACCTACACTTTCTACTTCTGTCTACTTCTCGCACTTAGAAGTGTATTTCATGTGGTAGATTGCTGCAAGTTAATCTGCGGTTGGAATTGCTGAATTTGGCACTTGGCAGCTTTACTTTGGCAATGCTGATGCTCTCGGAAGCTTTTACTTCACAGATAAACAAGCTGCAAACGAGCAGCTATCAGCTCCCTATCAGTTCATGTATAGACATTACATTATCATGAGTAACAAGCCTATTAGTGCTGATTCAGTGTGGAAAGGTTATCTTTGGTGTATTACTAATTTCATATAAGTATAGTGTTGGTACTAGGAATGTTTAGCATCAACATTTTGTTAGTTGTCAGATTAAACTGTGCAACAAAGTAACACACAGTTTCTTATATTATAAGATATATAAGATGATATATATATGATAGATAAATATTATTATATTAAGACAAAATTAACACATTTAAAGCCTGTTTCATTAGCAGCTTAATTATTTTTCTATACAAATTAAGATGTTTAATTTATTTTTGTATATTTGTTAATTGATAAAGCCGCCCGATATTCTTTAGATTGGTTTAACTATTGTAGCACTATTCTAACCTGTGAGTTCTACAAAAACTTAAACATTTTACGATGTATATAAATGTATTTAAAGTTACATATTACAAAATCTCTCAAATAAAAAGTACTCCCTGTGGATAATGCTCCGACTTTGTCTGCATATAAAATTTTACAACTTCTACGTGCGTTTTGTCTAATTTCCAAGTTTTTATGATTAGCTTTTGTTTTTTTTTTGCGCACATTGATGACATCTACATGTGTTCCTTTTATGGTATTGCAATTGACTTGGCTGCAAATAGAAATCAATTTGGCAACAAATTCCATTTGACTCCCTTGATATTCGCACTCAAGTTTATGTCCTCTACCCATTTCCACATACATGTTTGTATAACTAGCAAAAAAGCACAAACTTTCACACCTCAAACAAAAATCGGTTGTATACAAGTTCAAAGTAAAATGCTTGCCACACAGAGTTGCCCCACAGAGTGGCTTCCTGTCACGTTCCTGCTTCTTATTAACTTTTCATATCTTAGTTCATGATGTGCGAATTTCATACGCTGCGATATACAAACACATTATGACAGCTATTCCTTAACATTTACCACACTCGCCAACATTTTGTCACAATTTCTGGTGCTTAATAGAAACCCCAATTCAGCGATAACAACGATAACAGCAACGACAACAACTTGATACTAAGTTTTTTATTGGCCCAGTTATGTGCGAGTTTTGTTGCAATTAGGGTTAAAAATGGTTTTGGCTATTGTCAAAGTTTTGCTTGTTTATAAAAGTGTTTTGGGTTTAGTTTTTGCCAATTAGAACGCACGCATGTTTCTTACTATAAATACGAGTCTATTCTGCAACTAAAGTGATGTTAACTTGGCCATAATGTGTGTAGAGGCAATAAAGCTCTCATTCATACCAAACAACTAATAATATAATCAACTAATTTCCCTTTTATTCCCTACTTTATCTATATTTATACAAGGCATCAATGAGATGCTCATTATTTTTTAAATATACATGTTATTTAAACAAGTTAAAGACACGTATTAAAAACAATAATAAGAAATAATATTAATTACTCAAAAAACACAAAAACACTTGTGATAAGTACTAGTATAGTATAAATTTTTACAAGTTCCAGTTTTTTTTTCATTTTTTTCCCCTTACAATTCCCAACTGGTTCTGACCGTACAAGCATGAGATCCCCCCTAGGAGCTGAGTGCCTAGGGTACACTAGGTACAATAGGTACACTAGGTACACTAGGTACACTAGGTACACTAGGTACACTAGGTACACTAGGTACACTAGGTACACTTGGTACATTGGTACACTTCGTACACTAGGTACACCAGGTACAGTAAATACACTAGGTACACTTGGTACCTAGGTACACTAGGTACACTAGGTACAATAGGTACACTAGGTACACTTGGTACACTAGATACACTAGGTACACTAGGTACACTTGGTACACTAGGTACACTAGGTACACTAGGTACACTTGGTACATTGGTACACTTCGTACACTAGGTACACCAGGTACAGTAAATACACTAGGTACACTTGGTACCTAGGTACACTAGGTACACTAGGTACAATAGGTACACTAGGTACACTTGGTACACTAGATACACTAGGTACACTAGTTACACTTGGTACACTTGGTACACTTGGTACACTTGGTACACTTGGTACACTAGGTACACTAGGTACACTTGGTACACTTGGTACACTTGGCACACTTGGTACCCTTGGTACACTAGGTACGGTATATATGTATATATATATATCTACATCTACTTTTAAATATCTCTGCAAATACATAAACTGCTCATTATAATATAATCAAAGCCGCTAATAAATCCTGTTCCCTTTAATTTAACTTTAACTAACAGAAAAATAATAAAATACTTGGTTTAATTTTAAAGTATTATTTATACCATTTTATGCAGAGATATTGCAATTGTTTTGTTATTCTTTGAGTTAATTGCATTCATAACTTTCGCACATTCGCTTCTTCGAATTATTAAAAAAATCTTTAATTTATAGAGAGAAATTGCTTTCGACTTGTTTTTCTTACAGTTAATGGGAGATTCGCTTCTTGGAATTATTATAAACAAGAAATCCAATTTGCAATAAACTTCTTCTCTTTCGCTGCAGTTGTGGTTGACTTAATATATTATTCTATTAAATTAAATTATTAAAAGATAGAACATTAATGGAGTCCTATAACTAACAATAAGTAAAGGTTGTCTGATTGGCAATCACAATCTCAATTGTTGTTCACATTAAAAGCAAATGCGCGGGAATATAAATTCATTAGCTTTTGTATTTTTTGGCAACAATTCGATTGAACGGTAAATGGCAGAGGATTTAAAGTTCGTAGAGAGCGCGCGGTTTGATTGACTAGAGGCAACCAGATGATAAATGTTTGGCCTTCGTTGCAAATACATCTCCAATATACTGGAATATTTGCTGGATTTCACAAGTTGAATATTGCTTTTGGGCTCTCTTTGGCATTTCGCATGCAGCTCATGTTGCCGGCTATTGGCTATTGGCAACAGGGTGGTGGTTAAATGGACCGTTATTCGAATGGGAGTGAATGTTGGAGTAAAGTTTTCTACGGGGATGGGGAATGTGGATTCTTCCCCCAATACCAATTGCATTTTACAGCGCACATTTTTGAGCTCTTTGAAATGGATCAAATCAATTCAATGTGGTTGCAGTTTCGGTTCGTTTCAGTTTCGTTTCAGTTTCTAAAATCAGCTTTGGCGGCTATTGACTTAATTCATTTGGCCAAATCAGCAATATGGGGGCGTGGTAGTTGGCCAAATCCTTCCAATTACCTTTTGCCACGTCACACAGAAGTGTTGTAAATAATATGCCAACAATTATTTACCCTAACATCACTTCAAGCCAAGCATTTGATCCTTGGCCAGCTGCATTTTTCAATTGCTTTAATAATTAAATCAAAGAGTTTATTTCGAATGTTCAATAAATTTACTTAGTAATTTGATTTGCGGTCAAAATTTATGTTCTTTCTTTGCTAATAGATAAATAAATATTTTAAAAACATTCAAATTGAGTTTTTGTGTTTTTTTTTTCATTTTTGTTTAATCAATTTAAGTTTCTTGCACATAAATAATTATACTATGCATTACTATTCAATTTACACTAAAATTGTTAACTAAATTGCCCAATTTATTGCCTTTATGATGTGTCTTATTAAATTAAAAAATTAAATCTTATTTAAGACTTGTTTATTGTTTTTCAAGTAAATACTACCTACTCTATCCATTTCCTCTGTGAACAGTGCATTAAATATAGATATATTTCTATCTCTTGCAATTTTATTATCGCTCTCATATTGTCATCAAACGTTTTTCGGTCTAATAAACTTTGGGATTTGGTTTCTTTTTTTCCAACCATTTATTGGAAAAGTGCTTCTAAAGTTAATTTGCCGCCACATAGGACATAAAAAATTATTTATGCCCTCCAAGTTGGCTTCTATTTTGGCAATTGTCGTTAGGGTGAATATCTTTTCTCACTTCTCCCCCCTCTGGCTACCATGAAAAGATGTCACTTAAGCGAGAAATCTGCATAAGAATAAGAAAAGAGATAGATAGAAAGAAATGCGAGTTAATGTCACGACCGACGACAGCAGCTGAAATTTGAGACAATTTAGCAAGAGTTTTTAAATTGCTGGCGGCTGTCCATCTCCATCTGAATGTTACTGTACTGTCCATCAAATGGGACGTCGCATCGTTAGATAAACCCATATTCCAGACACCGATAAGTCGCTGGGCGCGTAATGAGTTTCTTTCTAAATTGAACAGGCCAAGAGAGCTAAGAGAGAGGGTGGCTCATAATATTTCACACGCCTCGAAAGAGGGAAGGAAAACTTCAACTTGTAGTCGAAGCCGCTTTAAATTGTGGCTCAGTTTTCTAGTGCTTTTGCTGGTGGCACGTGCCGCCAATAAGGAAACAAATCGTATAAACTGTTTAAGCCGCTTACACATCATAAGTAAAAGTGCCAACTCGGCTGTTGTTACCCCATTTCATTGGTATGGGGATGGGTTTTGGCAACTTGTGGCAGATAAGGTTACAGCTCGCCACTCTCAACTCGCAACTCGCCACTTTTCTGGTTATTGGCATCGAGGCAAACAAAATGTGTGTAGCCTGTAATCAATTCAAGGCATTCACATTGAGCATATCTTAAAGCGTAAAACACATCTCGCGACTTGCCAATAAAAGTATCGGGTTGTTTTTTCATCCTTTTTTCCCAGTCGCCAGCTGCTAACACAATTCGCATAAATTCTAGCCTGGTTTTGTGGGAAACACGAATTTAAGTGGCGGCATTTAGAGATCTCTTTTGGTTTATATTCTGTTAGCAATTTGAGCGAATTTTACTTGGACTTAAAGCATATTATATTACTTGTATCTATTTATTTTCTTTGGTTCTTATACTCTGTTTAAAAATGGGTATTTTAAATATATACAACGGTATGATTTTGACAAGGTTATGTAAGTTTAAAGTCTGGTCTCAAATAAAATATTCATATATACTCTTATATGTAAACATTCAAGATTAAAGTATTCACATTAAATTTGCCAAGTATTTACTTTCCACTTGCACATTTTTTTATGCATTGGCAACAAAAGGATTTTTCGCAAAGTGCATTATTAAATTCGAGAAGTTTTTCATATACTCTTCTTTGTGTGGTATTCATTGTTTTACTCAACAATGTCCTTGACAAGTTTTACAAGTATCTGTGCAGGAATTCCACATTTGCCTAGTTCATTTCATCATCATCAGGAGACCCAACATCGAGGCTAATTAACATTCCTTCAGTTGGGGCCAGAAAAAGTTTTCTGCACTCAACTTGACTGAAACTCTCGACCATTTTGACCACTTACAAGTTCTGAGAATGCAACGGCCAAACAAATTATAATTCAATTGTGCTTAATTGAGTGGTGCTAGCAGATTCAGATTCAGCTTCCAGCAAAACCACCAGGCCACAAACCACCCACAAATATTTCGCATTTCATTTTGTGATTATGTTTTCACATAATGCTTGACCAGATGAGATGGCAAGGGGGGAAAGATGGGGGCTTTAGGTAATAAAATTAAATTAATTTAATTGTAATTTAATTTTATATTATGTCGACCTTTCTTTTCGACTCACATTTGGCCTAAATAACATGAGCAGGTTCCATAGAGATTTCTCTCTCCTTCTACTGGAATTTCTTGCTGTAATGTCAGAGTAAAAAGTACGTTTTTAATTATGCCTATGTGTGTGTGTAAGTGAGTGTGTGGTTGTGTTGGGGAATGTGTGTTTTTTGGTTCTTTCACTTGACTGCCACAGTTGCTGCCCCACCTGCCACTTCAAAGTGCTTCAGTTGTTGTTGTTGTGGTCTGTGTCCGTGCCATATGCGCAAAATGAAAAAATCCAAAAAAAAAAAGAACAACGGCAACAATCTACACACACACATACAGATGGAATAATAATATGTCATGTGTGCACTTTTGAAGCTACACTCGCAATTGTTGTTGATGTTCGTACAGCTGCTGCTGCTGTGCATTAATTTTTTCTTATTTATATCCTGCAGTCAAATAAATTGTGTATTAACATATTTAATTTCTTGCTAGCCTAGATTAAATATAAATAAAATCTTTGTTATTTTATTTAAGCATTTCAATTTGATTTAAGTAATTTATACAGACTTAATCAGAAGAATAAATTAAGCAAATTTGATTGAAGCTTGTGACAAGTGCATTAATTTATAAGAACATATTTGTAGCTATAGAAAATAAGTTAAACAGCTAAATAAATAAATGAACAAAAAGATAGATTCAGAAGTAAATAAATCAATAAATAAATAAATAAATAAATAAATAATTAAATAAATAAATAAATAAATATTAAAATAAATAAATAAATATAAAAATAAATAAATAAATAAATATAAAAATAAATAAATAAATATAAAAATAAATAAGTAAATAAATAAGTAAGTAAGTAAACAAATATATATAGTATAAAGCTGCTCGAACTCTATCTAGACATCCTCAAGTCCTTGCAGGGTGTTTGCCAGTCGAGTTTTGTTTTATTTATTTGCTGATCTAACGCGAAATATGGTTGCCTACTTTTTTGGGGGAATTCTTTAAAATTTATGCGGCCATCAGGCCATAAACATAAACTATAGATGCTCTCGGCGTGTTAATATAATTATGATAAAATGCGTCACCGCAACGAGTTGAGTGGCCAAAAGCCAAATTGTAAGCTAACTTTTCTATTGCCCCCCCTCCCCGCTGTGTCTCTCTCTGTCACCCTAACGAACATTCCTCTTGTTGGCCAATTTGTTGCCAGAAACACGCAGCAACACTTGAGTACACGCGTAGAAAACAATAAATTTATAAACGCTTTTGCCTGTGAGTTGCCAACAATAATGGTACAAAATTGTTGTTGCCTCTGGTCAGGGGAGTGGGGGGAGAGGGAAGTTTGAAAAATACGCGTGGCTGGAAATGGGAACAGGGAGCGATATATACTATATACAGAGAGAGTGAGACAAAGTAGAAGAAGGAAAAAGGCGTTTAGTCTGTACGTGCGTAGCAACGCAGTTTGTAAAGAATTCCGTACGTTTTGTTGCGTATGGGTTACAAATGCCTTATATACCACTCAATTGTTAGGGTATCTCAACTATAACAGAGCTGTTGGCATAGAATTGTTTTATAAGCAATTATCTCATATAAATGTGTGTAACTCATACAATTAAAATACAAAATACAATTCTCGAACTGATTTGAGCTTCATCTATTAGTGCTTCAATTTATGAGACATATATATATGTCAATATCATTTAAATATGTTTTGCTCATGTTATATAAGGAACTATTTGGTCTGATTTGAAGTTCATCTATTAGTCCTTTAGTTTATGAGTCCTATATGTATCTATCATGATGATTTAAATATGTTAAGCTCATGTTATTTAAGGAACTTTTCAGTCTGATTTGAAGTCCATCTATTAGTCCTTTATATACTTACATATATCATTTTAATTTCAGATATGTTGAAAAAAACCTTCTATATGTTCACATTATTGCTTCTAATATATGTATGCAATTTTAACTTTATATATTAAACTATATCTGAATCCTTGACAGTTTAATGTCAACGACTTGTTTATGACTTTTCTAGAGTATCTAAGATTCTACCTGTCAAACTTGATCTCGGTTATCCATTTTTAAATATAATACACAGTAAAATGGGTAACAAAATGGAGTCGCAGGAATCGCAGGATATGAATGTCAACGAATCGAGTCATGTGTGTGTGTGTGTGTCTATGTGTGTGCGTGTGTGCGGTTGCTGTTACCAAACAATGAAACTTTATTTGCAGATCTCTTCTTTGTCTGTGAGTGTGTGTGTGTGTGTGTTGTTTGTTGGTGTTATTGCATTTTCATTGTTTGTTATTTACTTTGGCACTTTGGCATTGTCACATTTTTAGTTTAGCCAGCGTTATTTATGTGCTGAAACGCCTGGTGTTGTCGCACGTTTCTAATAAATTGATTAAATTTCATGACACTTCATCATGCCAGAGCACAGCAACAACAACAGCAACAGTAACAGCAACAACAACAACGATGGGAGCAACCACAATTTGTGAGCTGTTTCAAGTGGTTTTTGAGCAACAACTTTACTCATAAAACATGGAAGAAGAACTTTTGGCAATGCCTGTCGCTTATTCTTACACCATCTCTCTCTATCTCTTTTATAATTCTATCTCGTTTCCACCTACATACTAAGATCCATCTCTAACTGCGTCCTTGTGGCACTTGCGACAACTGCTATGTCATTTGGCAAGTTTTATTCATGTTTTGGGCTCCTTGATATGATTATTATTATGCATACAAAACTCATAAAAGTTCCACACACAAAATGTTCTTAAGAGGAGACAAAAAACCGCAGCAGATTTCTCTGCGCTAATTAACAGCACCCACTCCAGGCTTAAACAATAACAACAACAACGACAACAACGACAACATTGAGAACGAGCCAAGAACAACATTAGATCAGACATAATGAATATTTGAGAAGCGCTTTTTAATTGAATTTCCTTTTTGCCTTTCCGTGCTCTCATAAACATTTGTCTTTTCTCTTCTTCTTCTCAACAAAAACCATATGCCAAAGGATTCAGTAATCAAATTAAAAAACCAACTGAGGCGCTTTCTAAACACATACATAAGAACATAAATATATATAAGTATGCAAATAATTACAGAGCAGACATACTACAGTCGATTTAATTAAATTTCTCCCTTCTTCTTTTGTCGGATTACTTGCTTTGCAAATGAACTGTAAGAAGCGAAAACAGAAACAGAAAACCAGAATGCATACTAAAAAGTATAGAAAAAAATACATTTAAATATCTCTGTCAATAGAGCAGACATCCAAACAAAAAAGTAAAAAACAAATACACAAAAAATTCTGTGGGTTTAACTTTTATTTCATTATTTTGTTGAAGTTTTGTTGAAATTCCTGCGGGTCTTATTTGCTAATCAAAAGGCTAAAAAAAGCCGAAAGTTTTCAAATGTTATTACTACTATAATATTGGCTTTTGATGTTGACTATAAATAAAGCCAATTGCAGTACACAAACTGCATTTGAAAACGGCAAAAAAACTCCGATTTTTTATCTATTGCAATGCGGCAGATTTAATACACTTTTTTAAGAGTAAAAGATTTAAAGTTTAGTCTAGATTTAAAGCTCATAAAGATTCTAAATTCAAAGCTGTTTAAATCTCATCTCTGTCGGTTTTTGCTCTTTGAGTTTTTTAACCATAAAATCTACTCGAACTTTTTGCGATGACATTTCAAATACCAAAAGTTCGCTTGCTTTTCTTTTATTTTATATGAATTTTTGTATGTTTTTTTCATTTTCATTTTACTTTAGCTATCTCTTCAGAGTTGGCTTCATTTTTGCACTTCGCACTTTGCAGACTTTGCGGACCAAAAACATTTCGAACGCATTTTTGCTTTTATTTTACTGTTAATTTGATTCCATTTGCTGTTGGTTGGTTGTGTGTTGGGTCAAGTCTTGTGCTTGGAATTTCTACTTTTTGTTAAGGACTTTTCATGTGGATAATTAAACACAATACCAACGAAAAAGGGCCAAAAATCTGCTACAAAGAAAACCACATTGAAGCGAACCAAACAACATCGAAAGCAATTCCATTCATAACATTATTTTGTTTGTTAATTTTTTTTGCCTAATACCCAAAGCAGTTTAAATGCGGTTGGTCGTAAATAAAAATGTTCAGCCTCTACTTTAGATTGTTAGAAACAGATTTTAGAATAAATTTTTGAAGTTTCTGCTTAAAGCTGAAACAACTTGAATAACATTTTGGCAACTGCACATCCGGCTAGTCAGGATATGGACTGGCTGCAATCGACAGAATGTGCTTCAATGGTTTTCTAATGGACTCTATCCGCTATATAATGCACCCACACACATGTACACACACCCGCACACCCACACACACAATCACTACGACTTCCTTCTCGCTCCATACACATGCCCCACATGGCACATACTAAAGTAGCAGGCATCCTGCCCCAAGGCAATGTTCGTGCAGCGGCCATTTAAGTTCAAAAAGGCGCACACATTGGCAGCTTGTAAAGATTAATGATCAGTTAAGCCCGAGCCCGGGCCCGGACCCGGTCCAGTGCAACATGATGCGATAATATGCGATTTGCTGCTGCCCCATCGTATCCATAAAAATCGCTCCTCGATGTTCGATGCTCGATGCTGTTTCTGCTCTTGTCAGAGCAATTGCAGGATGAATCGTCCTTTCGCCAAACTCAAGTGTTCGAGTGCGTTTCCTTTTGCTTTCCTTGTGGAATGACCTAAACATTTGGCATGCATGAAGTTATTCAATAAAAATAAAAATTGAAAAGCTTTTTGCAAAACGCAAACGAAAAGGAAAAAAAAATCATTTATATATTTGAGTTTGTCCCAAGGAGTAAGTTGCCCACAAGCTTGCAGTTTTTATAGTACATAGTATTCTCAAAAATGTGTAAAGAATATAAATTCAATCAAAAAATTGAAGGTGAAATCTAAAATGAAGTAAAAAGAAGATCGAATTTTGAATGTGGAAAAAGTGTCTCTGGATCTAACTATATAAGAGTTTCACTACTTAATTCATTTCACTAAATTATATAAATTATATGAGTGTCTAGCCACTTAATTTGTATACAATTTCTTACTTAATTTTGTCTTAAATAAAATGTAAAAACATTACAGATAATATAGATAGTCAATTATAAAGTTTGTTTTTAAAGCTTGCTACAGATTTTAAATCTTTGTCTGTTTCTGTTGCTGCTCTATTTGTGGTATAATTTCATTGCCTACTTTTAAGCGTTGCCCTGGCTAACAAATTGAATTTAAGAGCGTTAAACGCAATATTCATTAAAATGATGTTGCCAGCGACACGGTACAAGAGCATCAAAGTCAACAACAGCCACAACTGCAACCACTGAGGATGCCACAGAGGCACAGAGGCAGCAATTCACTGATGATGCACTGCAGCTGTTGCCGTTGCTGTTAGTGGTGTTGTTGCAGCTGCTGCTGTTGTTGCTGCTGCATTTAGCATTTTGAAAATCCGCTCAGTGCAGCAAATTGTGCTGCGTTTTACCAACTTTTATGTTCACACACACACAGACAGAGAGACTCCTGCATATATAGAGAAAGCGAGAAAGAGAGAGAGACAGTAGACCAGGCGGAGCCCAAGTGCAAACTACAAACTGTGAGTACTTCATGCATATGCTGCAGTAATTGCCGCCGTGCCGCTGATTACACTTCAACAGCCGCCACATCCAGACGCAGATGAACGACCAACAGCAACAACTTGTGCCGCCTTCCAACGAGGAGAGAGTACTATACACTCCCTTACACACTAAACACATCCCAGAATCCTCCGATTCTGTTTTACCATCTGCATCAGGTTCAGCTTTGGCTCCAACTCCAGCTCCAGCTACAGCTCCATCTACAGCTTTTGCGCCCGCATTCAGCTCACGGGCAGCAATGGGACCGTTGGGCTTTTAACTGTTCTAGATTCTCAGCAGCAGCCATAAATACATACATAGACATGCACATACACATTCACTTGGCATATAAGTATGGTTGTGTAGCCAGGCGACAGAATAGTCAATATCTAGTTGCAGACAAGATAGAAAACATTTCAATTTTCAAAAGAGAAAAACACTGAGAATTCGTTAAATAATTTTATTACGAATAATAGTTATTAAAGGTATCTAAATTTGTATGATGAAGAGATATATAATATAGACATAAAATTGCTAAATTAGTTCAATATGATGGAAGTTTATTTAACAAATTCGACATCAGAAAGTTTGCGGCTTTACAATGCTTTCTTTACTTTCTTATACGAAATAATTGTCAAGTATTTATAAACTATTTCAATATATTCAAGTGCTTGATTGCTCAATCAAATACCACAATATGATTGTTATTTTAATTAGATCATTACTAATTGGAGTAAATATTAAGTGTGAATGCCATTTGCTTGTGGCACCTGGCATAAACATTACTCACAATCAGTTAAACTGTTTACGTTTTGAATCATGAATAAATAATTGCGAAATCCAAACATTGATTGTGTTTAAGATTTTGGAATTGTTTGTAGATTGCTGAAATGATTACATATTTGTTGCTTTAATTGATTGGTTAAATATTTACACACTTCGCAAGTTTACTAATAGATTACAACAAGTAAAGTGTTATAGCTGTAATATTTGTTAGCTTTAATAATTGTAATGTGCTTTTATTTATTTATTTGGTATTTATTTTTGTCGCCTGTGCCGCGTTTCATGTGCATTTCATAAGTTTCAGCGAGTTTCGCTTTGGTTCGAGTGCTTCAGCTGTCTTTTGCCTCCCACTCTCTCTATCTTTCATGCACACTTTCGCTCTCTCTCGCTCTTACTCTCTCTGTCTCTGTCTCTCTTTGGTTCGCCGCTTGTGCTGTATTTGAATATTTAATTTTTAGCATGCAGCAAACATTTCGCACTTCTAAACTGACGCTAAACGCTGTCGGGCTGCATTCCCTCCCCCTTTCTCTAATTCCTCCTCCATTCTCCATTCTGAGCCTCATGATTCTCCCAGCTTTGTGTATGTGTGTGTGTGTGTGTTTTATTAAGCAAACAAAATGTTTTCTATGCTAAATGGGCATCTCCGCCCCCAAGTTGCTCCTCGCTGATTGTGAGTTCAATGCACGACGCTTTCAAGAGAAATACAGAATGAGTGAGACAGAGATATAAAGAGAGAGAGACAGAGAGAGAGAGAGCGGGAGTGAGGGGAAGAAAAATCCTCCAAATTGGCCTTTCCGATGTCGTCTTCACAATTTGGTTTTGAATTTCTTTTTTGTGCGTCGCATGCCATAATTAATATCATTTTTTGGCAGAACGTGGGTTGACATGCCACGCCCATGCTTACGCCTACGACTACGCCCACGCCTACGCGTATAGCCGCCATTTTTCAACCGACATTTGACAGTCTGACGTTTTTAATTAAACGAATTTCGCTTTCATAAATTTCACTTTGACAGCGGTAAGCAAAAGGCGTTCGGCATTTACGACGCAACAATTATCCTACCTTTGACTATTTAATTGAGTTACCATCGAATGTCTTTTAAGTCCATAATATCCAATCACACACACACACACACACACACACTGGCCATTTATTGGTCAGGCATTGAACTTTCAAGGCAAAGACATTTCGTGTTTTATTGTTTAAATTCCATTTTTATACTCTATTAAAGTGAGACCTTTACAGTCATTCAACTGAATCTGTTTAAATTAAAAATCATTTAAATATTACAATAATAGCAGCGCATAAATAAATTATTTATGATTGTAACTTTTTTATATTTAAATGAATAAATAAATGTGTAATAAATGCAAATATTTATTACATAAAATTCGATACAAAGTATTCCAGGAAGAAATGTGTTGTGGAAAGTATGTGTGATTTTCATGAATATGATTATTCTAATAACTACTAAGAACTGGAATCTGTTAAACAAAATTTAAGGTGAATTTAGAATTATTCAAATTCTGCAATTCTTGGAGACTTAAAGGTTCAATTTGTTTATTCATGTGCGTCTCTTGGACTGTAACTGCATAGATTATTAACTAAGGGAACTTTTTATTAGTTTTATATTCTACATATTCATCTAATAGAATTCAATGTCGATGTATCGCTTTCAACTCTTTTTGTTTTAGTACTCGAAACGCACTTTAAATTCCATTATCCCTTTGACATTTTGTAGTTGAGTTAGAGACCCAAGTTTGTTGTCCCTAAACTTTTGGAATACCCTGTAAACATGCTTTAAATTAGGGTACATACATTTGCTCTAAATCTAGACTTCTTCTGAGTCAAAGACTTTAAGAAAGTTTAGTTCATTATTATCTCGAAATATTCTATTGCATTTAACAATACTCTTTAAAGTATTTTATGCAGCGTATCTGGCAGTTAAAGTCTAGCTATCTTTTTTTTATAATATGCTCTTCTTTTTTAGCCAAATAACCTCAAAGAGCGTGGAGAAAGAAAAAAGTAGCTAGTAGGGGAAAAAAATAGTTGCAAAGTACGCGGAAAACTGCATGACATTATTGCCAGTCAGTTGTTGTTGCTGTTCAACGCGCACTACGTGCAATGTCACCCACTAACACACACACACACACACACACACACAGGCACACCCACACACTTCAACTCACACACTCTCATACACACACACTTCCGTGCTGGTTGCATTGTTCATTTAAATTCTAATTTGTATTTGGCGCACTCGACAATGAGAGTCGAGGACAGAAGGATCTGGGAACGAGACCTGGGGACATGGTGAGCATGCTTCCTGCCAGCGGGCATTTGGACAGGTTGCTAGGGTTACTTTTAGCTCACCCCCTCCACCCCCTTTCAGATTAAGCCACGTGCCCAATAATGTCCTTGAAAGTTTCTGGGCGTGTCGAGCGATTTGTTATTGTGTTGCCTAACTTAGGTGCTGCAATCTTAATCGCGTTTTAGGTGACGGTTTTTGCAAATCCAACTACACAAGTATTTGCAACAGTCAATTTCAACTTCTAATGGCTTCAGTTGAGTGTGAAAAGACCTCGACGTGAATATTGGGACAAAGGAACATACAAATCAACCTACATTATACTTGAATTATTTATTCTGCTTAAATTTCCTTAGTGGGGAATAAAGTTCAAGTACGAAAAGTAAAGAGTTTTGATTGCTTCACTAAAATGAAAACTTAAATATATATTTCCTCGAATATAAATGCTTAAAGATTGGATGGCATCTATTTTCAGTTAAGTTGATCTATCCATGATTAACTGGAAGATTCCTTGTCGACACGTCTTCAATGGCTTATTGCTTATTAAAACAAGACTTTTTTCTTATTTCTGAAATTACTATATGACTGGGAGACAATTAAAACCATATTCACTTTAATTTCCTGCACAGTTTCATATTAATTTGAATAACTTACAAATATTCTGCAACGAGTATTTTACGTCACGTTATTTTGGCACAGTTTATTAGCGATTTTTTTTTTTAAATACAAGTTTTTGGTAGCTACGTTAGAATCCATTAAACCTGTACTTGGTTAATTTTAATACAAAATTTGCACATGTGATGCAATCAAAATAGAGAGAAAGCTATATAAAAGGCAATAGCTATCCAATGTGGATTATCAGTCCACATTCAATCTCCGTTCCACAACTGCACAATTATCAAAATGTTCAAAGTCGTAAGTGTTCAAGGCGAACTAAAGTACACTTAGTGACTAACTAAATTGAATATAATACAGCTGATGATCTGCATTTTTATTGGACTGGCTGCAGCCCATCCTGATGGCACTTTTAATGTTGTTGCCGAGCACGTGATTCTAGATCTGAAATCAAGCAACGGTGTTGAAAACGGTAACATTAGCTACACCTTACCCGAAGGAGATAAAATCCTGCTTTCCTTTGCGGCTAACGAGACCGGCTTCAGGGTATTGGGATCAATTGAGACAACTCCAGCACCAGTTCCAGTGATCGAGCACTAAAATACTTGTAATCTTATTAATTTGGTATGGAAATATCTTCGGAGTTTATTAAAATTTGTATGGCATACGGTTATATATTAGTTATTATTATCACAGATAAAGTTGAGAGTAAAAACATTCCCGGCTTCTAAGAATTCACTCATTTCAAAGTATATTAGAATTGAACAAGTACATTAACATATACTACTCAGAGAATATAACGTTGCGCTATTTTGGGACAGTTAATCAACAGTTATTTGAAATTCAAACCAGTTTTTTGATCGCTTGTCTAGAAGATAATAAACCTGTACTTTGTTAATTCGATACAAAATTTGCGCACATAATTAAATGGAAAAAGAGAGAAAGCCGTATAAAAGGTATTAGCTGCTTAAATCGCATGATCAGTCAACTTTCAAACTCCGTTCCACAACTGTACACGATTCATAATGTTCAAAGTCGTAAGTATTCAGAGGAGAATTTAAATAAACACAGTGACTAACTAATTAAAGTCTTAATCAGCTTTTAATCTGCGCAATTATTGGTCTGGTCGCCGCCTTTCCAAGTGCAGCATTGGATGATGCCTCTAGTGATGGGATTATATATCTGAAAATAACCAACGGCATTGAAAACGAAGAAAGTGACTTTACGGTACCCGAAAGTGAGAAATTCCAGATTTCTCTTAAGGGTAATGGACAATTTACAAATTAAATGAAATTATGTAAAACATTCGGCAAATTAAACAGGTTTTATTAACATAATTGTGGCCTTTTTATTCCATTATTTTTCATTCTTCTATTCTAATTATAAAATAATAAAAATGTTAAACTAAATCGATCTTTGTTATTATTTTATATTTCTATATCTATGATATGCTGTTGAAGAGTTTAACTTTCGTTTGTCATTAGTTAAACATTATTGTAAAGGACTCAAATTTTATTGATATTTTCACCAGTTTAATTAAATGAAAACCATTTTTCAGATGAAAACTTGAAGATATAAAGAATCTAGATTTTATTGATGTTTTTGCAATTCTGCTCAACTGAATACCATTCCATTTTTGCCTAGTTTTTCTTCTCTTTCGTTTTTTTTTTTCTCCTCTTCTTCTACTGAACAGTATGTCTTTTAATTCAGTTGTTGTTGTTGGACTTGGCTTAGTTGATTAAAAACTGCATGTTGTTTGTGGCATATTCTACGCCTTGTGGGTCTTGGACAGCTTGGTCGCTGTTTAAAATGGAATGTTTAAGCTTTAGCTCTCTCGGATGTCTTAGGGCTGTCTTTTGTTCTGGTTTGTCACTGGAATTTATAGCAGGTTTAACCCAGTTTCTGTTGTGCTCTCTCTCTCATTTTGGGGTCAGTGTTGAAGGCTGTGTGTTGCAAGTTTTTAAATTGGTTGTCAAATGCAATGAGGGAATGCGATAAGTGGCAACGACTTGAGAAACGCATTTACAATTAATTAAAATGCATTTGCCATAACGAAGACAATGATGAAGTTCGTTCGCGTGCTAACAGTACAATGACTTATCCATGGAAATGAAAATGAAATTGAAACTGAAAATGAAAACGTTTTTAGGAAATGCATGTAAAGTATGTGTGGAGAAATAACTCTTGCTTTTACTTTGGCATTAAAACACTAATGTTAACAACTAGGTATGTCTTAACTGAAGCTTTGGCTATGCTTTTTTTTTTTTTTGGTTACTGCTAACCATCCAGGGCTACATCTCATCCGCATGGGGATTATCGCTAAATTTAATCGATCCACGTTGCCTCAGATCTTTGCGTTGTCTTTTGTACTCGGTGCGGGGCAGCTTGAAGGGCTGTTCAAAGGCCACAGCACTCGGTCCAATTGGACTGGTTAAATAGCTACCAGTACCTTGCACCTGTACCTCCGCTGGCCATTTGTTGCCATGCATCGCCTCCTCCAGGGCTGCCTCCATTTCGGCATTGTGCTCCTCCTGTTTGTTCTGACGCTGTTGTTCCAGGAGGCGTGCCCGCAGACTGCTCATGGAAAAGCTGACATTCTCTGTGCTTTCTTTATTATTGCCCTGCTCCCTGTGGTGATGCTTCGACCTGGATTTGTTGTTGGATTTTGTATGGACAGTTGCCGATTCCCGTTCACGTTCCCGTTCCCGTTCACGCTCCCGGAATTTTTTGAGAAAGCCGGCAGGATAATTGGGTGCCTCGGTGGTGGTTGTTGTGCTAGTTGTGGTGCTGGTAGTGCTGGGATTATTGCCAAATCGACTACGTGGACGTGGCGCTTGGCTGATGCTGCTGGGATGATTGGAATTACTCGTATAGGGATTGGGATTGTTGCTGGAACTGCTCTGATACACATGGGAAGGCACAAAACCGCCTTCCATGGGCGTCATGGCATGGATTTCACCACTCGCCTCCCCGGTGTGTTCGGTTACCTCGTAATTGTGTCCTTCATGCTTGGGTAGCTCGTTTTCATCCTCGACTTGCTCAAAATCATCATCCTCCTCCTCATTATTTACCTCCAGTTGGGGACGATGCACCACTAGCTTCTCTGGCTTTGGCAGCAGCTCATGACTTCCATAATTCTCATGGCCGGCGGCAATATTTGTATGTAATTTTGTCAAGGCTTGTGGTCGTGATGTGACAAAGGTGGTCGGATGCTCACCGGTCTTGTAAACGGGTTTCCAACTCTGGTATTCCATAATCTTGCCCGAGACAATCTCATTGCTGTTGGGATGCGACTTTTGTTGCTTGAAATATTTATCCATAAGTGCCTCATCGCTACTCATCGGCACTTTGCCCTCCACAATCATTTCCTGCTCCTTCTCCAGCTGTCGCATACGATTCTCATATTGCAACAAACTAGGCTCTGTTACCGCTGGCTTTGGCAATGGCCTTGTCATCTTTAGTAGCTTCTTTTGAGTACCACGCATTTTGATAATCTTCATCGGTTTATTTGTATGCGGATTTCGAATAATATATTTCACACGTGTCGTCTCTGTGGGCAGAAAGTCCATCATGCTCTTGGCATAACCTGATGTGCTGGGCAATAGATCACCGAACATGGACTTCATGGCCCGGG
Source organism: Drosophila putrida (assembly GCA_037043535.1). Taxonomy (NCBI): domain Eukaryota; kingdom Metazoa; phylum Arthropoda; class Insecta; order Diptera; family Drosophilidae; genus Drosophila; species Drosophila putrida. The sequence goes on from JBAMBI010000065.1 coordinate 3,805,747, forward strand.
CGGGTGCTTTAAACATCCTTCCCATGAGTTCGCCCATCACAGAGTTGTCCATTTGCTGCCACATGAAGCGTCGTTGAATTCTACCAAGGAATGTTAAGAGATAAGGATTGGGCTTAAATTTTGTCAATAGTTAAATCAATGATTCAATAATTCGACTTAATGACGGATAACATTACTTTAAAAGAATTCGGTGTATCCATGTGCTAAACTTAATCTTTATCTTTAATTGGGTAGCTAATTTATAATGTTAATTTTATGACTATCAATTTTTTAGTCGCTTGATCTTAGACGATGCCTAGCAAATAAGGAAATATCATTTAAAAAACTTTTAAATGCATTTTAATGGGACATTTTCTTTGATACAATGAATTTTAACTTTACTATGACTATGACTTTTTTCATGACTACTATACTATAATCAATTTCTTCGCCTTTTGAAATACAACAATTACTTAAAACACAACCTGCAGACTTTAGTTGCTTTGGCTATCTTATGTACAATAAATAGTAATACCAATTGCATTTAACACTTACCTATGATCTTCCGCCTGTTGCTCTCCGCTCACCAACTGAAGCAGCAGCAAAATGGCTAAAATCAATGACCCAATCCAGTTATGAACAGGAATCTGTAGGCCAGAGATGCCAATGATTGATTATATGGCATTTGCATTTGCATTTGCATTTGAATTCACTTCTGGCTTACTTACACAATACTTCCTCATGTTGGTGGATCGCTTGTGAATACAAACAGGCTCTGCTTACAATAAGTATTCCCACTGAATCTGGATCTGAAGCTGGATCTATCCGTCTGTTACTTTCCGTTGGCCACTTTCGACTGCCGGCGCCTGCGCGCCAAGTACATGATTTTATACATTTCACACCATTTGGAGCTGAGACTGAGACTGGATGGGGTTGAAGCTTGTGCATTGAAGTTGCTCCAATTATTAAGCGCAGTCGCGACTTGGCATTGGCATTTCACTTTCGGCTGAACAATGGATTTATTCCACCACTTCTTCCCTTCCTCTTTCTCTTTCTCCCCCCTCGCCCCCCGTCCATAATATTCATGTGGCCGCCTTTCGTCGAACAATTAGTTCCATTAGTTTCTGGCTGGTATTGTGGCTGTGGTTGTTGGTATTTTTCTTTTATTTTATTTTTATAGTTTTTCTTTTCATACATATTTTTTTTACTTCTTTCCTTTCTTGTTATTGCCTTTTCCTTCCTTTAGTTTGTTGTTTCCGTATGCATTTTATTTTCGTGCTCGGTGCACTTGACGTGCAGCAGCTGGCTTTAAATATTGCTTAAAAATTTGTTAAGTTTCGTTAAACCATCAACTCGAGTTAAATTGGTAAAATTACAACAATATCGTAAAAGGCGGCGAAAAACAAAAGTTGCAGCATATTCAATAACAATTCGTGCTTAATTATGAGTTAATATTTATTAATGCGAATCATTTTTGTTGTTGTTGTTGGTTTTTATTTCTTGGTTGCATTTTATTAATTAACGACTCATCGGCAATTGTATCATTAAATTGAATGAACTGGACTGGCGCCATCTGGCGAGCGAAACGTGCACTGTCCAAAGGGGGATTTTGTGTAAACGACTTTGTGGCGTGCATTTGCCGATAGCTATCAATAATGATCATAATGATGCCAGAGTACAATCATAATGATGATGGTGGTAATGATGATGAGTGTAGTACTTATAGTACTTACTTTGTTTGCGTATCCACTTGATTATTGTTTGTAATGCAAAATTCGTCAGGTGGCGCCACTTGGTAATCGCTTTAAGAACATTTGTCATTCTCATTTAGTACAATGATATCATGTGAACGAATGCACATGTGCTGTTATTGTGGAAATATATGAAGTAATCTGTAATCTCAGAGCAGAAATTATAGAACATTTTACACAAGCACAGAACCAGTTTTTATCTTTATATCTCAAACTAAGTAGGGTGGTATTTATTCCTCCATTAATAAAGTATCTCTAGTATCAAGTTCTTTGAGAATAACCTCTGTATTTTGTTAGACTCGCTTTTCGTGTTACTACAAAACTATTTGTAGAGATTTTAATCCAAGACCCATAAGTTAATTTAAAGTGATTACTATATTAATACAAGATGCAGTAAGTTTAACAAATTCTCTATAATTAATGTTGTTGCTTTGTATTTCGATTATTGGACTTCAATATTGGCAAAGACTAAGCCATTTCAATTTAGAATTTACTTGTCCCACTAATTAAACGGCTTTTAAGTAGAGCACAATGCAAAGCAATCTGTACGCTCATCCACTCAATCAAACGAGCACTTTGTATTTGTATTTGTATCTGTATTTGTAGTTGTATCTGTATTTGTGTATGTCATTTTGCCAAGGGCTTCTAAAAACAAGTATCATATACAAATATTGCGCATACGCAACGTTGATGCAGTCAACAGTCGCTGTTGCTGTGTTGTTGTCAATAAAATGTATTTAAAATGCCATTTGTGTAAATGGATTATGTAATCGATGCATTTGCTATTGGATTTGCTCTTATGTGCCATGTGTTTGAATCCCTTTCCCTCTCCCTCTCTCTGTCTCTCTGTGTGTGTGGGTATATATACTAAATGCATATTTGTATTATTGCTGCCAAGCATGGCTTGCTGATAACGATACGCAGTTCTTGTTGTTGTCGTTGTTGTTGTTGTTGCTTCAACATTGGCATTCAACTCGGCACTGGGAGTCGTCGCGCTCGATATGTATATAAGTAAAAGCAAATTGATGCCTTAAGCCAAATATAAACACAATAAAACCAAACAAGCCGCAACAACAATGAGCTACCACAATACACAGCACAGTCAGAGGGCGCCAAGTTACAAGCTTGCTTGCAGCCCCCTCAGTGGACCCTGCAGGAGGGCCTACAATGCTAAGAGAGAGGGAGCAAGAAACAGAGGGAGATTGAATGTTAGAGGCATTCAAGTCAGGCAGTTAGTCAAGCGTAAGGCAGCAGGCGGCTAACTGCAAATTGTATGAGCTCAAATTTGCCTGTAAGCCAAGAGCCAAGAAGATGTCGACCCAACACAGTCAGCAACAACTACAGTAACAACAACAGCAACAACTACAATAACAACAACAACAATTGTAGAAAGTACAACAAATCCTGTAGAGCAATACAAGTAGCTGTTTCACAGAGCGCTGCAAATTGTATCTAAAACGTTGATAACATCACATTTGTAGCTTAGATTTTGCCTCCACACAAAAGCGAGCTGAGCATTAGATACAATAACTCTGACAACATTTGCAGGCCAGATTGATACGGATCGATGCGGTCACATTTTGCGATTGGCATTGCATTTGGGACTGGTATTGGAATGAGTTTGGGTTTGTGCTTGTGTTTGGAACTGGCTTTCACTTTAGGATCCAGATTGAAATTGAGCTGTCAGTGTGAGGGGTCAACTATTGGCCATTGGACAAAAGCAACTGCAGTTCAGGCTTCAGCTTAACTCTCAGCTCACTCACAGAAGACTTGCAATGCGACAAAAGTATATCATGTAAATGCGAGTGTTGTTTTAACAGGTAAAAAGGTGCTAATAGCTGTTGTTCTGGGGACTGTGTCTAATTGACATTCATAAGTGCAAGTTTTCAATAGTAAGAGTAGAATTGTAAGTTCAAAAAATCGAAATATCGGTACTGGTTTATATTGAAATACATTTACGTCTTAGATAAACTTGGCGTTAAAAGAAAAACAAAAACTAAAAGTATGTAGACTGTAATAGTTTCTTCATTATACCCTGAGGGGGTATATTAAGTTTGTTCAAAAAAAAAAAGTATGTAACAGGCAGAAGGAGGCGTGGCAGACCCCATAAAGTATATATATTCTTGATCAGGGCGACAAGCTGAGTCGATATAGCCATGTCCGTCTGTCCGTGTGAACAACGAGATCTCAGAGATGGTAAGACCTAGAAGCACCAAATTTGGTATGAAGACTCCCTATATTTGCACGCAGATCAAGTTTATTTCAAATTTCGGATGCCACGCCCCCTTCGCCCATTTTAGTAATTATCAAGCTAGAGACATGAGCTTCGGCAGGAACAATACTTGGGTTCCTAAGGATGCATTGTGAAAATTTGATCAAGATCGGATAATAAACACGGAAGATATACGCAATTATTTTATTCTTTAATTTAATGTGTTGTTGCTGTTGTTGTTGTGAGTTTTCGCCCTCTCTCTTTCTCTCTTTTAAGTTATCAAGCGATAGAGATGCCACGTAGTCCACCGGGGACCTGGTTTCGAGTCCCAGTAAAAGCATGCTTAAATTCTTTAATTTTTTTTTTAATTTTGTTATACATTTAGAATTGTTTTTTATGTTTTTATTTAGTTATTTTGAAAATAACGTGCTCATTGTTGCTTAGACTTTTAAGTACAAAACAGACAGCATAAATACAAAACACAAATATAATTAATATAAAATTTGAGTGACGTTCTCTACTACCTCAGGGTATTCTACTGTCGGGATCTCTCGACTGAATGATATATTTTTTAATTAGAAATGCTTGCATCTTAAGGACTGAAATATGTTTCAATTGATTTTTACAGAGCATTTCCATTTCTTATTTAATTTTAGCTCAGTTGTCAGATCTTAACAAAATATAATAATATATATTTTTACAAATGGAAATTTAATAATTTAAATATAATAAATGAAATGGAAATTATAATACAATCCAGAGTTTAGCTATGTCAATTCAAGGGTATTTCAACTTCGATACTTGAAAGATTCTGCACAACTCTCTTGTTTATCTTTCATTCAGTTTTGCTGCTACATTTTATAGACCATTTTGTTGCTGTTGTTGTTCTGCAGCACTTAAAATATATTTACTTATGTATTTTTGTGTAAAGTAACAACAACAACAGAGAAATGCAAGTTTTTTCAATGTGTATTGTATCTGTGTGTAGCATCAACTGTCCGTGCAACTGATGCTGGTGATGGTGTTGGTGTTGGTGTTATTGTTGTTGTCTTTACTGATTTAATGCCTGAGGCAATGCTGTTGCATTGTGCCACCGTTGACGACACAATTTTTGCTTTATGCTTCACACACACACACACCGACACACACATAAGAAAGGATATAAAGGCAAAGATATTGCGCATACGCCACGTTTCAGCTTTACGTTCATGGTTGTCATGGCTGCCGCCGTCACAAAAGCTTTGAAGTTGCATAGATAAGCTGGCTGGCCAGAGTTGTTGCCACGCTGTTGCCATTGCAGTTTGCTGCATAACTTGAGGCTAATGGCCGGCTATTGGACAATGTGAACCGTTAACAGGAACTACGCTCAGCGGCCCCATAAACTCTTGTGTCATAAGCATCCCAAGACGTCGAGAGTCTCATTCTCTACATTTGGCACATTCGCTTGTAAGCTGGCCAAATCCCAAGCCAAATCTGACCACACACATACACACTCACAATGTGTATAAGTTTTTTTATGTGTGTGTAACTAAGCGAGGGCTGCATTAAATAAAAGACAAAAAGCGGAAGATGAAAAAACATCAAACTGATTTTATTTTGTTTATGGCCAGTTTCAATAAATTTTAAATTCAACTAATATTTAATTATTTATTGATTATCTATCATATCATAACTATAAATTTATGAGTGTACTTCTGCACTCCTTGTTTTAAATGAGAGGAAATAAACTACAAAATTATTTATAATTATTTTGCCAAATTTAAAAGTGAATTTTTATATACGATTTTGAAAAAGTAAAGATAAATTCAAGAATCTTAAACTTTAATTTTAATATTATACTATATCTCTCTTCAGCGACCCTCGTAGCATATTTTTGTGCACACACACACAAGCTTTCGCACACTCACACACACACTCTCGCACACACAGGCAGACATTTAAAGTACATTTAATGCGCGCATAAATAATTCAGGAAGCGCCTGAAAAAGCGCCACGTTTGTCCCTCTCGTTGCTCGATGTCCCTGTGGTTGTCCTGCTAAGGATCCTCGCTGGGCAATACTCAATTATTTTAGATTATGTTTGGATTAGTGGTCAGTGAGTTGGTTCAATGTACGCTTGGTTATTGCACTTTGTGCGACAGTCCGACAACGCGGACAATGGGCTTTGGACAATGGCGGACAGGCGAGGACAATTCTGGCTTTTAGTTTTTTATTTCAATTGTTTGGGACACACACACACTCACAGACACACACACAACGGTAGTCCAATCAATGTTTAATTGACCCACTTAAGGGAGGGTAAAGGACGGGTTTTGGGGCATAAATAACGTTTAAGCAGTCAACGTTTTTTCTGTTGTTTCTGTTTCTGTTAAAAGCCTTTTTTTGCTGTTCAGTAAGTATTGTATAGTATATATATATATAACGGTCTGTGGACACAGTCCTTGTAATGTCAGCCTATGCATTTAATTTATATTAATGTTGTCAGCAGCTCTGTCGCCTCGTCTCGTCTGTTGCCTCATCTGCTCTGCTCTGTTTCTGACGCTAGTCCCAAATTAATTTACACTGTGCGAAATCCCAGATGCCTAATAAAATGTTATGCCATTAAATTTAAGGGCTTACATAGTCAACCAGCAGCAGCCCATTGTGTATGATTATGATGAGCTGTTGAGCTGCCTGTTTTATGAGCATTCAATCAGTTTTATTTATGCAAATGAATTGACAGTATAAATTGACAGTTTGATTATGCTATTAGAGCCCGTTTTATTGTCTCTTCAATTCGCTTAAGGTTTTTCACTGTAACTTTGTTACATTTTAATAAATCTTTTAATTCATATGAAATTGCTTAAATTGAAGTGAAATTTTTAAAAGAGACTCTTATTATTTTGTAAAGATATCAAATTGTTATCTTGTTTCCATTGTGTTTTAGCTTAACTGGTATCTAAGCTTAAGGTATTATATTAGCTCTATTGTTAATATGTGAAAATGCTTTAATTCCATATTTAAACAGAGCTGCTAATTGAATTGTGAAGAGTTTTGTTTTCTTTATCTAAGCAAAGTTGGTCTTCAGTAATGATATTTAAATGATTGCATAAAATTTACTGCTTATATGTTTTCATTCCGCAATCATTCTTATTTATTTTGGTCTGTTGGAAGTTGGGTAAATAATAATAGGAACTTTATTGTTATTGTTGGTAAATGTTCCAATTGCAAGTTGCAACAAAGCCGCTAATTGAGTTGTAAACTACTTAAGTTTCCTTTGTTTAACTTTGCACACTGATAACATTAAATTGTTAAATTATAGATTAACTACAATACTTAGATATCTGAATGCTCGTCTGTTATTCGTATTGCTAAATGCCAAGATATTTCTCCTTCACAAAATACCATGGCTAACCTCAAAAATGTGCAGTAGTCGCAATAATGGCATACCACAAGTGAAAGCTTATAGTTGAGATATTGTTATACCTTTGTGTGTTTCCCTCCTGTCTCTCTCTCTCCGTTTCTCTCTGTAAGTGAAGCACATTTGTATCATTTCAAATCCATAGCTAACCTCAATGACACGCTGATTAAATCAAATAACTTATGGCTTTAGCTCTCCTAAAGCTCTTCCCCTTTATCCCAGCAAAAAAAAAAAGAAATGTAGAGAGCAGTGAGCAAACTAAACTCTGTGAACTCAGTGCCTTTTGGTCGGACTTGTGTCCTTACTTCCTGTGCTTCTTCTGTGCTGCTTCTTCTTCCTTTCAGTGGTCAGCAGTCAGTTTCAACGGAAATCAGCGTTGCCCAATCTGTGGTTGGTCGGTTGCTTTTGGTGTTGCTGTTGCTGCTGTTGCTGTTGCTGCTGTGGCGCGTACTTCATTGTCTATGAAATTTGCTCAACTGCAAGCCAAGCAGAAGGAAATTGCTCACACAACTACAACTACAATCACACACACACATACATACATACATACATATGCATGTACATATAAATTCATATATGTTGGTATGATGGTATTTCCAAGTCGGCAGGCATTGCCTTAGGATTTGTTTCTCGCTCGACTGCTGCCATTTTGTTTTGGCCCATATGCTTCAACAAAAAATGTTAACTGTACATGCTTGTATGTATGTGTATGTGTGTGTATGTATGTATCTGTGTGTCCATTGTTGTAAGCATCTTTTGTTTCAATTGCTTCGCTTGCGGCCCAACGCAGATTTAAGCTCAACTCTCGTCCCTATCGCATCTATAGATCTTTCCTATGGGACCCTCTGATATTCAGTTATTGTTGTTGCTCCCATTTCGAAGCTGCTTTATTGCAATTGATTTTGACGCCGCTGTTTATGTGTTTCTTTCTTGTTTTTCGCTTCGCAATCTCTGGCAGCTTAATATGACCCAAGGATTATAGTATATAAGATAGAATTTAATCTTAAACCAAAGATACAATACGCGTAAATTTCGAGCTTTAACTTTAACATTTCTGATTTTATTTGCAGTTATGTGCACGGCATTGGCTCGGAAACGCGCAACTCTCTCTTTCATTTGCATAATGGACGTGATATGGTTATGGTTACCACCTGTCGTCATGGCAAGAGTTGGCGAGAGCTGCAGGATAATCGATGTGATGAGGATAACCGCGAATATGATAGGTAAGTGTTTTATACTAATTATTATTGTGGAAAATCAAACATCAACGTTTAGTTAAAGCCAGCAAAATTGTTTCTGGTTGTCATTAAGTCGAAATGTAATTTGTTTAGTCGCTTCGTGTTAATAGCCGTTGCCACGCCTGCCAAGCCCATCATCCATCGACCGCCATTAACCACAGTCAAGGTCTATCTGTATGCCTCTCTCTCTCTCTCTCTCTGGTGGGGTCATGTGATTAATGTTCAAAAATCCAACTTGACAAGCTCATTTAAATGGCACGACACTTAGGCCAAGGCATTTTGAATGCCAACGATTGCCTTTTAGCATCTGCCCATTTCCTGTTACTTTCGGTTTTGGTTTCGGGGCTGCACAAAATGAGATATTTTCCATCATTATGATTAATCCTAAAGTGATTTGCAATCTAAATAGTAAGCTAATAGAAAATTAGACGAAATATTTAAAGCTTAACCCGAACGTTGTTAAGGATTACCAAAGTTATTCGCAAATAAGTAGCAGAGAATTTGATACAACTGGAATGGAACAAAAATGAACTTCAGTATCGACAGTTTCTTCACACTGTGATAAATCAAAGTGCTGCCTGACATCGTATCAACATTGCTTAATACATTTTCCTCATTTCCAATCATTCCTAGAGTGTAACATTTATTTTACATTTTCATTATGTTGCTCTCCACTTTTTCCGTCTCCTTTGTACAAGCTTTTATTGATTTATCTGATTCCCTTGCTGATTAGAGTGATGGCTCACAAAGTACATTACTGTTATTTATTTTTGTAGCGTACCCTGTAATTGAATTGTTTTTTTTGTCTAACGGAGTCTGTTAAAGTTACTCAATTTATAAGTTAATATTAAATTTGTTTACATATTTCATAAATATAGCTCATATTTGTCTTCAGTTGATGGCGTAGGTTATGTTCTAGTCGAGCATTCTGGTTTAGAGCTTTAATATCAATTTATTGTTTGTGCTCAAAGCTCAGAAAATGTCAACGAAACACTTACCTTTCACCTTTAATTGAATATAATTTTTCATTCATTTTCCAACAACGCCACGCTTCTTCTTCTTGCAACTTCTACTGCTGTGCCTGCCACTGCCACCTTTTACGGTTGCCTGCTTCAAGTTTCCCTCCTCAGCTGTCTGCTGTACGTAATTTGACATGACTTATGCGACAAATCTGCTTTAGCGTCAAGCGTCAGCGATTTATGCAACGCCACTCCCCCTCTTTCCCTAATATTGTTCCATTCTATTCGTTCCGATGGCGCAGTCAACTTGACTCACACTCACACTCTCAAACTAAGCTGAGCACCGTCAACTGTTCTACATATAATCAAGCAAATTGCTTTCCCACTCACATCATTTTTTATGCTGCCTGTCCCTACCTGTGTGTCGGAAACTTCGTTAATGCACCTGTCAAATATGGCGCATATTTATAAATGTCGGCAAAATTGCATAATACTCGTCTTACCGAGCTGCTCAGATTTTTCGCATATTTTTTACGATGCTCCCAAGTTTTTGGAATCTGAGCAGCTGCCATAGCCATAGCCATAGCTGCTACTACAACTTTTTGATGACTTTGCACACTGCATTTCTATGCAAAAGTTATCTTTTTTGATATCCATTTTATTTGTGATATGAAATTCCTTTTAATATATGACAATGGCATAAAAGTGATAAAGTTTTTCGTTAGCCAAAGCGAAAAAGCAATCAATGATAACTTTGTACGCAGCCAAGTGTCAAATGATTGACCAACAGTGTTCGGTTCGGTTATCTGAGCATTTGGCCAAAATCATAATATATTTATGCCCTTTCGGTGGCAGCTACCATGAATCTATTATGCAGCTTGGGCGACACATTGAAAGGTGTTGCATTGAAATTTATTAGTCTGTTGAATAAGCAAATGCAAATGTAATGAAAATGTATTTCAAACTATTAATAAATGATATTTTTGTGAATTGTTTTTGACATATTTAATATAATACATTCACAGGACATGCATTATTAAAAAGCTGCAACAATATATTTCGATTAATATATGCAACATAAACTGAAATTTAAATACTGTACCTAAATATATGAATTGATTGCCAAATTAATTGCAATCAAATGAACATGTCAAGCTTAAATTTAGATGACATGCTACATGTAGTTATTTATTTATGACTAATGAAATATACATAAATTGAAATTACTTTAATTATTTAAACTGTCAGACAATTCAAAATTTAAGTGCATTTAAACGACGCTGAATCTTTATAAAAAAAATTTACCAAGTTTTGTGCTTTTTCTTTATTATCGTAAAATCCATTAAAAAGTTTTTCCGCTGCCGCCGCGAACATAGCAAGAAATAAACGAAAACGGAAAACGGAAAACTTCAAAAACTGCATTCACGAACCTTGAGCTGCTTTTAATGAAATTTTGTTTTGTGATGTCGCGTCCGCGTCGCAGTTTTTGTCGCTGTCGTTGTCGTTGTTGCTATAATGAGCCTTAGGCGTCAAAGGAAAATGTTTCAGCTACTGTTGCTGTGCAACATATGGCAACATAAAGCCAACAATTGTCAGTCAGGCAGTCGGGCTGTCGGGCAGATAGGCGACAACCACAAAAACAAGTACAACAATCAATGCATTTGCCGGCGGCGGCTGCGGTCACAAAAGTGTAGCATGCTTTTAGGGGCTCCACTGATGACATCAATGAAGTTGATATTTGTTTGGGTTTTGGCTTCGGCTTTGGGTTTGGGTTGATGGGTCATTTGGTTACTTCTTGCTGCTGATGATGATGATGTTGACTGAACCGACAGTAACAACATCAGCAGCATCGCGACAACGACAACAACAGCAACAGTGGTGTATGTGGAAGTGGTGTCATTTTGTGGTTTTGCCTTTTGGCAACTGATATGTGAAAGGTGGCACTTGTTTTGAGGCGTGGCTGGCAACAGCTGACAATGAGAGTGTCAGCAATGTGTGTGTGCACATGTACTCAGCAAGTTTTGCCAAGTCAAGTCGCCGCCTCTGTTAGCTATTTTGGTCGGGGGCCGTTAAAAGAAAATATGAAAAATAATGAGACACTGCGAAATGTCCTTGAGAAAAGTTAAGCACACTTTCTTTCTTGCGTCTTTTGCGTCTCTTGGTTCTTTTCTCTCATTTTATTTTCGCACACAATTTGACAGCAGGCGCAACGCAACGAGTCGCGACGATGAAACGTTTCCGCAGCCATTACGTATACGACACGTTGTCGCTGCCACATTCGCATGACAAGCAGCAGGCAACGACAACGTGTTGCAGCTTGTGGAACCCCAAAAATGCTCGCTACAAGGTCATTCAGAATAAAGACATTTCCATTCATTGCGCAGCCCTTTAATTTGGTATGTTTATAATTCCAGGAATTTGACAATTCTTTAAGCTTGCATATTAGAAAAATGGAACTATGTTTAAGGTGTGAAAGATATGTCAGTCCTTTAAGGGAATTAAACACTTGATGTGTATAAAAAAAATAAGGTCAGCACGTTAACTAATCAGCAGAGTATAAACACAATCGATTTGTTTTTAACATATACTCTCTATGGCATACATATATTTAAAAACTAATATCTATTCGAGTTGCTGTAAACGCTTAATTTGATTCATGTCAAATGGTCAAAGGACAAAGACCACGAAGCACTTAATATTAATTTGATTTAATTTAAATATGTGCGCCTGTGACCTAATTGCAATTTCCTTCCTTCTGAGAGACCTAAGAGAGTCGGATATTTTATGCATTTTTCATAATGCAATTTGCGGAGTAATAAATTTGTTTGTACCAACCAACACTATCATCATTATCAAGAAGGAACACAGCACTAGTGACTCTACGCAGGTTGCATGCAACTCTGGGGTGCATCTGTGCCTTAACGGCATCCGTTCTTTTTTTACTTTTTTCTTTTATTTTGCCTGGCCACCCTCAGGTTGCACGTTAATCTCAGATTTCCACATAAATCACTTTAAAGGCGACACACTTACCAGGCAAAGTACGAAAGAAGTAACTAGGTAGTGGCAGGTAACTAGGCTTCTGCCCCATTGCAATTTCTTTGAGTGCCAATTCCATTTTTTACAGTCTCCTCTTTGGTGCAACTTTCGCTCTGAACTATTACACCCCACCTTTGGGTGTAACAACTAGTTGTGTGTGTGTGTGTGTGTGTGAGTGTGTGTGTCCCACCGAAAAATGTGCCGGGAAATTGCTGGTCATTGCCATTAAGGTCCAGTTTTCAGCCAGCAAATTTCAATTCCATGGAATTCTTGTCGTGTTCCTACACCAAATTCCGCGAAACAAAGACATTTTTTATTTACTTGGAAATCATAATTATAATTCCAAATAAACTTATTTGAATGGGCCATCTTGTTTTTGACACAATTTAATAGGTTTCTTTGGAATTTTGAGCAAGTTTTGTATTCAAAAAATAAAAAATTAAACGCTTTAAAGTGTTGAGTGCAAGAAACAAGTCTAAGTGTTGAGAAAAATTAGATAAATGACTATAATATCAATTAGTTCTATTAGAAAAACATTTATTTATTAAAAAAACAAAAGAAATACCTCCTTCACTACATTTCTTAATAATAATAATAATTAGTTCTATTAGAAAAATATTTATTTATTACAGAATCAAAGAAATAACTCCGTCACTAGAATTTCTTAGATTCTATTTAAAATATCGTTGAATTGTTCATCGTGTAGTTAGTCTCTATGCAAGTTTTTTAGTTGGGGTACTAAAATGCGAATTTAGCTATTCCTTCTTTAAGTCTGCGTGCTCAAGCTGGATTACATTGCTCATACGCAGTGTGGGCTGCATTTTAATGGCCCGACTTTGCTTGGTCTTTACTTTTCGCTTTGTCTTTTTGGCTGAATGCTAGGAAAAACGTCTTAGTGCGGTCTGTTGTATTCATTATGAGCCATTATCACAAGCTGGCGACAAGAAAAGGCGGTGCAATGGAGTTGGGAATGGAATGAAGTTGCCACCATGCGCTTTCCACTTGTAACTAATGCGCCATATTTACGCCTCTTACTCCTCTCTGGATGCTGCTACTTGCGAGAGTGACAGTGGCAAGTTTTACAGCTGCTTTTTGCTGCTGCTGCTGGAGTCCTTCTTGGAGTCGGATTTTTCCTTTCATCCGTTGCCTAGCTGCATTGTGTGTTTGCTTTTTTGTCGTCGTCGCTGTTGGTTTTGTTTGTTTCGCAGTTTAGTTTTTATGTTTGCCCACCACCACCCCCCAAAATTGTCTTTATTTCAAATGCTGTTTTTAAAAATGCAATTTTCATTAAAATTCATCGCAATTTCCTTGCTCATGACTGTTCCTTCTTCTGCATTGTATATTCCTTTCGCCACTAATTTAGTTTTCATCACTTAAAGCGAATGCAACGCTTTCCACAGTAAACTTGAGCTAAGTTGCAGGCTGACAAGATTTTTGGTTTTAATTAATTTTGCAATTCCTGACGGCTATTGTGCTGCTGCTGCTGTGCTGCAACTGACAGGCAATCGGCCTTAGGCTGAGACACAGGAACTACGCAGAAACTGCGATGCAATTAACAAATGGCGAGACAAGCGTTACGTATACGCAACGTTTGCCCAGACCAGACCAGACCGACAAGCAATTTGCGTGTCAAGGCGCACAAAGCCAACCGATGACAAAGCAATATGTCGGTACACTTTTATCCAACAACAACAACAAATACGAGAAAAAAAAACCGAAAAACCAACCCATTAGCAGTCAGAGTAAACGATCCGTTGACAAAAGCTTGTCGGTTTCCCATATTCCAATTTCGAATCATCTGAGAATGAAAGCACAAACAAATCATCAGAGCACATTCAGATTCCAATTTCAAAAGCATTATACTCAAAAAGAAATATATGTATGTTAAGCTGACTCATCATTTCTTAATAATTGATGTACAATTGAAAATAAATAACTTCCCAAAAATAATTGCCTTAAAATGCACAACGATTTTCCATAAGGTTTTATTTGTATTTAAAGTGATTTATAGAGTATCTTGTATTCGTCTGGAGTGCATGTCTGTTATTCTCACAATTTGTTTTTCATTTTTGTTTGATTTTTAGCTTATTCCTTTTCTGCTTCTGTTTTGATAGCATGCATCTAACGGCTCAGCTGTCAAAGGCAAACGGACTTTGCCTTCTGCTCTGCCAATATCAAAAAGTCAGGCGGCATGTCTGTAAGTCAGTCAGTCAGTCAGTCAGTTAGTCTGGGAAACTGGTATACTGGGAAACGATGTTCTTGTCAGTCAATGAGCTTAGCTTGATTTTACCAAACAAGAAAAATTGTAGAAGTAACAGTAAAATTATCATACCTGCCAGACGAAGTCAACCTTTGACAGCTGGAAACCACTTAAATTATGTGCCCGCTGTGCAGCTGCCACAGAAAACTGGACTAACAACTCAGAGAACTTTCTCCCTCTCTCTCTCTCTCGCTCTCTTCCTTTCTGAGCTTCTTATGTTAATTTTGTTGGCCTTGGCATCAGGCAAAGTTAAGCAATTGACATGAAGTGACTGTGCTATCCGACTCGACCCCAACATCCTCCTGTCTGTGTCTATCTCTCTCCTTTTCTCTGTGTGTGTGTGTGCTACGTTTTGTGGCCTGCCCTCAGAATATGACTTGAAATGCTTTGCAAAGTGTTGGCAAATTAATTACTAAGGAGTGTGTGTGTGTGTGTGTTTGTGTGCTGGGCAACAGGTGTGGGAATTCATTTGATTTGACACCAAACGGAAATGAGAAACAAATTTATGTGCTATGTTAAGCATTCTAGTTGGTAAATGTAGTACAAGCAAATAAAACCAAAGGAATTTCTCAGTTCATTCATTCAGCACATAATGAAAATTATAAATACCAAATTCATAAACTTGTCTGCCACTAAACTATTGAAGGTTTTCTGACCAAATTAATTTAACATTCTTGTATATAGAAATATTTATAAAGCTCTAATATATAAAAGCAAAAGTATGCAAACACTTGTTCCAAGACAAAATATATATGTTGTAATGTTTTTTTAATAATAATGGAAGGCATGGCTATCTATATAAACTGACTATCTTTAGGTCATCAATTTCAGCAACAAGAAACGATTTTCATCAGAAAAAACTCAGATTTTGAGAGCAATTCAATCTAAGTCTAGTTTTAAATATATTATTATTAATTTTCATATATTCACTTATCCCAGCATATTAAGACTGTTCTGATCACAAAGTATTAACTACCTCAACTTTTTAGATACAATTATAAATACATTCATTTTAATTACTCGGAATGTATAAAGTTTACTTAACATATTTCATGGTAGTTTGCTCAAAAGTTTAATGCAGAACAATGAGAATAAATAAAAGCAGATTTACTTGTACACACAATACTTTCCTCACAAGTGCATTAGCTGCATATGTAAGGACTAAGAACTAAATGAAAGACTGAGTTTGAGTTTGAGGGCGCCTTGGCGCCGCAATGGCTAATGAAGTAGTCGCCACGTTGGCCAACGAACTTTGGACATAACAACAACAAAGCGTGTAAATAGCTAAAGTTTCACTTGCATGATGTCCGACATCAACAGGAATAAACCGAACTGAACACAACTCAACTCGACTGAACTAAACCGAACTGAACTGAACTCAACTATTCGCTGAACTTGCTGAAGCTAAAAATCATTTAATTAAAGTTTAGCACGACGGCTAACCAAAGGCTAAACAACAACAACAGAAACATGCAATGTTAGCGGCTCTCTTAATTGCTTAAACAAGTAGCTAACAAGTGCACATCTAAATAGGAAGACGACTGACAGAGAGAGAGAGAGAGAGAGAGATAGAGAGAGTGAGAGAGAGCAGTTAGCGGGTGCAGTGAACTGTGCTGTTTGGTAGACAGAGGCAGCATATCACCTGACTAATTAGCAGGAAAACACAAACACATTTGTAGTCAGTCTCTCCATCTTCTTCAGGAGTAACTTGGGTAATCTTTAAAAAAGTAACAAATGCCAGCGATTTCCTTCTTATAAACTGTAATTCAAGATGGGGAAATTCAACCTAGTTTCAGAGAGAAACCCGAGCAGACTATTCTTTACTTATTTATTTAATATGACTTCTAAATATACAACGTAAAATTTGTATCAAATGCAATTCCTTTTCAGCTTACATTTTAATTTTTTAATAAACGTTTCTTAACTTATAAGTTTACATAAATTTTGTAGTATAACGTAACATTTGTTTACACCTAAAATTAACTTAATAAATTTCTCTATTATCTAAACGTTAAACTAACCTGCTTTAAATTCTACTTTTGCATACGTTGAATTGAAATGTGGTCAGCATATTTACCGTCCAGTTTTTGTATTTTTTAGCCCTCAAATGTATGCTATATTTATTTTCCACAAAATTGATTGGAAAGTATATATTTTCTTATTTCAACTCCTCACGTTTTTCGCTTGCTTGCAACAAATCTCATTTCATTTCCGTAATATCTTTCTAAATAAATGCATTTGCTAGAGCATTCCATCTTCGGTATTCCCTGGTTGGCTAACCATGGCCGATGTCTGCAGCTTGCAAATGACTTTTTAGCCACTGGCAACTGGCAACTGGCTTCTTCTGACTGCCCATGCATTTGGCAGTGTAATTTTTCAGCCAAAACAAACGCCAAATAGCAGACAACATGCAATTTATGATGTTTACTTAAGATTATTCATAAGCCAGACTTTCTGCTGGGTGTGCTGCAGGCTTTTTTCTTGACTCCCACTGAATGTGAATTCAGCTGATTGTTGGTCCCCACCTCCCCCTCGCAGCAGAATCCTCCCCTCCTGTCCGGCTCTGTTTGCCGTTGTCAATGCAATACGAATGCGCTGTGCCTGCAGTTTTCTAAATAAATTTTCTGCTGAATGTGCTTTAAAGTGTCGCTCAAATTGCTGACCAGTTGGGCAGTGGGCGGTGGCACGGGTGGTCCATGGTTAGGGCGTGGCAACATGCCTCACTACATGTAATTTTACGCGCAACTTAACTTGTAAAGCGGGTGGTTTGTGTAGATGAAGGGAGAACATAGCCCATAACCCCACCCCACATACCTGCCATACGCTGTGCAGAAATGTTTGAGCTACATGGCGTATGCTTAATATGCAGCTTTACTGCTTTGATTTGGCATTAAAGCTTAAATCAGCAACAAGCACGGATTGCGGCATTGTGCGGTTGAATTGAATGGTTAAGTGCTTCAGCTGTTCTGTGTGTGTGTGTGTGTGTGTGGGTATGTGATGTACTGTGCTGTGCAACATGGCGTATGAGTTATACGTTAAGCATACGCCGCGTGGGCTCGTGTAGGTGGCTTTTGCTGCAGGCTATTAAGATGGAATTACATTATTAGCATAATGTAATGTTGCTGAATGTGTTTCGAGAATGGAAATCCAAATGCGCTTAAAATCATTAGGCAGAAATGAGTTCGTTCCTATGGTATTGAATTATTTCATTGTGTGCAATGGAAAACTGATTTTCTAATTAAGCCAAGTGAAGAACAATAGGAGAACCTAAACGTAAAGTTCTTCATTAGAACTGCCATTGATTGATAGTTTTTCAATGAAATTGTAAACGGGAAAATGTATTCTTTTTTTGCAGTCTGAATGTCTGACCATTTAAATGTCTATAGCAATTTATCATTTACTCTCCTCCTTTAACCCCAAATGTATGCCCTTAATTCAATGCCTTCAAACAATAAGAAGGGCATTGTTCAATTAATTGCTGCACAATGCCATTATGCAATGGCATGCCTTCTACTAATTTACATCATCTACTCTCTCTCTTTTGCACTTACTCAGCCTTTTACTGACCCTTTTCTCGCCTGTTTTTTCCATTTATTCCCAGATACGACTATGAGACGCTTCTGCAGAATTCTACATTTTGTTTGGTGCCGCGCGGACGTCGCTTGGGTTCCTTCAGGTAAAAAACAAAAACGAACAGAACAGAAAAAAACTGAAAACAATTTTCATTTTCCAGCTCATGCCCATTTCATTTTCTCTTATATTTTTCCTGATTGTGTCTTTTTTTATCATTCTCGTTTTTTTTTTGTAGATTTCTCGAGGCATTGCAGGCCGGGTGCATTCCCGTGCTATTGTCCAACGCCTGGGTATTGCCATTTGAATCGAAAATCGATTGGAAACAGGCCGCCATTTGGGCCGATGAACGGCTACTGCTGCAGGTGAGTTGGCCTAGAGCATAATACGACGGCTCCGACTATACATATGTATACTATATAGCTTGTATATGTATCTATCTGTGTGTATTCGTAGTATATTGTTGTTCAGATTGGCACATAAGTTTTTTGTGTGCTGTCATGAAATATGAGAACGCGTCGTGAGTTTTTAAAATGTGACCTGTTTTGTCTGTCTGTCTGTCTGTCGGAAAGTTTTGTTATTTTTTCCCCGGCTAACCCACATCCGTTATACAGATCCTGCTGTGCTACTGTCCTGTTTGCCAGCTTTCCAGCTTGCTCGTCATTTATTGAGGGATTTAATGTCCATGAAAAGCTGTACAATAGACTCATAGAAATATGCCATCAGGTCAGGACTTAAAATGCATTTATTAAATTGTGCTTTAGCTGTGATTGCTTTTCTCTGATGATGAACCATAATAATTGGTAATTCTTTGATCAACTCTCGCTGAATGGTCACGTAAATAGTGCTGTGCTTGAAAAATGAAAAATTGTGGATGCACGAAGGAGCATGTCCTGCTTTGGCCAGATGTTCACCTGGCTTCTTAGAAAAACATAAAAGAACATTTCTGTCTGTCTGTCTGCCTGCCTGTCTGTCGAATTGTTTGATTGTCTGTGTATGCATTTGCCTCTCTCGCTTCTTGGCATTTGTTTGCACTTCATCCTTCGTTTTGCTAGTTCTATTTCTGCTATTCCTACTTCATGTTCGTCTTTTATTCGCGACAAAGTCTTGGCGCATTGTTTGCCAATTGCATTGTCGTAGTTGTCGTCTACTTCTGCTTCTCGTCTTCATCGTTGGCATGTTTGCCTTTGTAGTTTATTGGCAGGAAATGCAATTAATTAAGTTAACTTGAGCAGGAAACTTGAGCTGAGTAGTAGTAACTAGTAGTAGAAGCAAAAGCACTCGTGCTGCACTCTTTAAATTGTTTCAATTTGCTGGTTGGGAAATTTATTGAATGCTCGTTGCATAATTATGATGTATATCCTGTTGGCAATTCCCTAACTAATTACATGCACTCGTGCAGTTTGCTTTTTGGCAAGCCATAATTAATGGTTGGTTGTTCCAGGTGCCGTGATTACGCATACGCAGCGTTGCCGAGCATATTCATTAAACTCATAATCTCCATTCCTCTCTCATTTTACAGGTGCCCGACATTGTACGTTCCATTTCGGCGGAACGCATCTTTGCCCTTCGCCAACAAACTCAAGTCCTCTGGGAGCGGTATTTTGGCTCCATTGAGAAAATCGTCTTTACAACATTCGAGGTGAGTTTTTGAACACGTTAAATTATAATGTTATCAATTCATAAGTTCGTCAAGCTGTCTGCCTTTTATTTAAGAATATTATTTTCAATAGAGAACTGAAATTGTTCCAGTCTGTAAAACTTATGTAGGCAGGAAAAGTTTAACTCAACATTTTGTAGTTTTTATAAAGGGAGCAAGCTTTGCTGTTTTTGAAGACACTATGCTGCAAATTGTTGAGATATTTCTAGATGGAAATAATATAAATAATTTTAATAATTTGCATTGTTTATAAAGAATGTTCCCAAATTACCAGACAGCTCATTTGCCTAATAATATATATCTTTTTATAAGGTTGCCACCTTGCAAACATTTGGCAACATTTGGCAATAGAAAACGACGTCAATTGGTATTGACAAATATTGATTGACAGTTAAATATAAATTTTAACAGACATCAAGTCATTATCGAAATATTGCCAACTTATCAAACATGACATTTAATTTAATTTAAAATTAAGTATCTTGTTTACTACAAAGGTTACAAAGGTTGACATGATAGTGTTTTTGAAAGCAATCTGTTATACTCTTTACAACAGATATTCTTAGTGTAGTCAATATTATATATTATCATAAAACAGGAAAATGAGAGGAAATGACAAGTTTGTGGACTGTGCGAATCTTTATCTCGCAGTGTGTAACCACAGCTGATAAAGCAAATGTATCTGTAAGCTACTTTCTAAGCAGCTACAGAAAGAAGTTGTTGGCTATTGAATTTGAATGTGGCACGTTGGGCAAATGCGCGACATGGACAAACAAAAGTAAATAAGGAAGAGGTTTGAGAGAGTTGAGAGTGAGGAGGAAAATCAAATATACGATGATGATAAGGATAGGAGATATAAATAATAGACACACGCATTGCAAACATACAAACACACATACTATACATATAGACAAAAGTTGTTTATATACAATGAAATGGCAAACGCGACATGCGACGACGACGACGACGACGACGTTGTTGATGACGCCCGAAAAGGAAAGCAAACGAAATTCAACCAAACCAAACCGCCGACACTGGAGACCACTTTTCAACACTCAAATTGACACACGCACAGTCAGACACACACACACACAGTTACAGTTACAGTCAATGTGAATGCACAGAGCATTCAATTTTGTGTAATCATGATGCCGGGGAGAACACAGAACACAGCAGCAGCAGCAGCAACTGAAGAGAAACAGAAACTGAAGCTCTCCCGGCTCTCCTCTTAGATGTTAACTGCAGGTCGCGATGTGGCGAATCTTTTTGCGCTGACAGATACATTAACAGTCGACGACATGGCTGGATGTGGTTGCCACTGGTTCCCTTTGGTTGGGTTGGGTTCGTTGGTTGGTTGCTGGGTTGCTAGTGTTGTTATCCTCCACAAAAAGCTTCTCCTTCCTTCTCGTGTGCACAAACCGCATGGCAGTGGCATGAGAGATTGGATGCTGCAAGTATGTGTAGCATTTGTGGTTTCTGGCTTTTTCGGGTGCCACATTTTCTTTTTGCCGACTTTGGCAAGCAATAATCAATTTACAGTTACGTGTGTGTGTTAACCAAATGAAAAGCAAATATTTGCCATGCAACGTGACCAGCTTGAAGTTAGCCAGGCATCCAGCCACACAATAACAATTGGATAAGCTCCAAAAAATGGCCAGCACACGCACTAGATGAGCCAGACTATTGTTAACATGTCAACTGCTACTGCTACTGCTTCTTCTTCTTCTTGTTCTTCTTACCAAACCGTTAGCTCTACCTGCTGCTTTTCGGCCGGAACATGCTTTCTAATTGGCAGCTGACAGCACGCACTCGGAGGTGGCCCTGGTGGAGAGTCCTGATTTATGGCAGCTGCCAACTAATTTTCACTCCATTATTATTGTTGCTTGGCCTTTTATCAACTATACGTTAATTGGAATTTGGCTTAAGAGCCTTGCTTCTTTCTCCATTGAATAGCCACTAAATTGACCAACACGTAATAAATTCAAGAATATTAATTTAATTGTATCTTTTGATGTCATCAATACATAATAGAGCTGAGGCTTTTTATTGCGTATTTGTTTACCATATTAATTTCAAATCGAAATCGTTATAAGAATATTCCTATTTATTATATGGTTAGTGTCCTTTCAGTTATAATAAACTATCTTTATTAGCTTTAAGTTATCTTTATAAATTAAAGTTTCTATTCTAGAAATTTAAAATTTGCAACCACAACTTTCAGTTTTAGTGTTTTATTGCCTTAAAACTTAGATAGGATGCAAGTGTTCTATTAAATTCGTCTTTCAACACTTTAAGCGCATTCAGCATTAAATTATTTTCATATTTTGACGTTTCTATTCGTAGAAACTCGCAAAAATTTGAATAAAATTGATGGAAAAAATATTTAATGGCTCTCGGAGGACGCATCTAAAGGAAGAAGGAATCTCATGCATTTTCAATGCTTTTTAGCACACATTTTTCTTGGCCAAAGTTCACTGGGCATTATGTCAAATGCAATTGCAATTGCAATGTACCAGCAGCACCTACAGCTAATGCAACTCGCCTGAAAGCACGCAACGTTTTTTTTTTGTTTGCGCTGCAATGTGCAACTCTTTTTGACTCTCTTGCCTCTTGCCACAGCCCAGCAACATGCACCTTTGATTTATGCGTCGCGATTAAAAAATGAATTGTGGCATTTTCGACAGGGAAAATGGTCACGCCCCGCCCATCATTTTGTTGTTGTTCTTGTTGTAGGTGAGGGAGCGCGTACGTGTACATGTGTGTTTGGGTGTGTCTATGTGTGTGTGGGTGTGTGTGTGTGGCACGTGCGGCACGTAATGCTCAGCTCTTTTTTTGCATATGCCAAAAATGCATTCTGTGTCAGCTTTTGGTCAGCTTCAGCTTCAGCTTGCTGTGGCTTTAATATGAAAAAAGTTTTGCGCATATTTGTTGAAAAATAGTTGACGTGTGCTGTTGCATGCCTCATGCTGCCTGAAGCTGCCTGATGCCTTGTGCCTTATGCCTGCTGGCTGCTGTCTACTGTCTGTTGGCCTGTGGCTTGGCCTGGCTGGTATCCTGCCCAGCGTGTCCTTCGGGGCTGAAGTCACGTCGGCGTTGAGCTGTGACACACAAAACTCAATTTATGCATAGGCCAGGCTTGAGTTAAAATTATAGTCATATGCCTGGCAATTTGTTTTATTAATAAAACGCATATCAAAGTGCAAAATCCACTCGGCAACTTTCGACGGTGTCCTTTTCGACGCGCATCTCCATTTCCTGCCACGTTTTTGACAGGCAAATCACGTCGACAAACGACAGCAGACGACGGCAGACGACGACGGCGACGGCACCCGCCTAATAACCTTTTAGTCTAATAGCTTAACTCAACCCACACACACACACTCTGAGGAAACTATACACACAGAGAAAATAGGGTTGCTAAAATTCAATATAAAACATCTGATGTTTCTCTAATAGATTTAAATGGATAAAGTATTAAAGTTAAATATACAAACATTTTTAAATGGTAAATATTAAAGTCGAGTATTTAATATTGGATTTGAATATTAAAGTGTCACAATGTTTTGCTCTGAGTGTACACACATGGGACTGCCTGGGGGGATTAGAGGAAAGTGTGACCGGCTTTGGATTTCACACAAAATCCTTTACGCTTAAGACTCGTTCATGCAGCAAATTGATTTAGGCATAAACAAGCCTGAACCCCAAATTATGCGAGTGGCAAATAATTTTTGCTGCCTGAATGTGTTTTTATTTTTCACGTTCCTTTCCGTTTTGCCCCTATCCTGCATCCTGAATCCTGAATACTCATCCAAATCCAAGTGTTTAACTCTTTTGTGGGCGTTGATGCGCAGCTGGCAGACAGCATGGGACCATATTCTCTTCCCCTTTCTCTATCTCTCTCTCTCTTAAAGTCAACAAACTAACAACAGCAAGTGCAAAAACAACAACAGCTGATGCGGATGCTTATGCAAACATCAACAGCAACAGCAAAAACAAGCTACAGGAGCGGAAAAGGTGGTCAAAAAGGGTCACACAATAAAGGAAGGAAAAGGATATGGGCTGGGAGTTGATTTCCCAATGTCTGGGTGAAAAACAAATTAAGCAGTTATTTGGGGTTTTGCTCGCTTTATGTTCTTAACTCAACCCCACACATGCTCAAATACATGTTTAGGAAGATACACACCCTTGGATAGTTATCCTTGTCATTCGGTTATTTGGGAAATTAAGGCGTCGTCCATTAAAGACACAGCGATAAAGGCGAAAGAGTTAAGACCTACATAATTAAGTAATTTTCCACTAGCTCTAGAGACTATTCTGGATAACTTTAAGTATAGTTAAAGGTAGAAAATTTAGTTTGTTATTGAGTATTGATTACTTTTGATTAATTATCAAATTACCTTTAGACTTTTTGTATAATTGTTCACACTAAAAATTGTCTGTTGACTTCAATAGCATGCAGTCCATTTCAATAGTTCAGTTCAGTTGAGTTTCCTGTGGCCAGGATTCCCAGGATTTGCATAATTTTGTTATACTCCTATGTAGAACTTTTAGTCGAACCCCAAAGTCGAATACACAATAACCTCACATACACACACACACACACACACTGCATTCACACTGACACATAGAATGTTGCCCAGTTGTTGCTACCACAAAGAGGTCACTCAAAGTCCACTTACCAACTTTGTTTGGCCAGCCGACTGTTAGTCCCATGCCAAAATCTTGGTTTAAGCCTAAAAGTCGCTATTGAGCGTGAATGTGTTAGGCAGTGTTTGCCATTTTAGCTATTAAATAGCTAGACTTGGACAGTTTGTAAATGTGGAAGCTGAAGGATTAGAAAAAAGTTAAAAGTAGAAGTTTATTTGACTAATTTTAAATTGCCAAAAGTATTTAAAATACTATTTACAATAATTCTTCTTGTTATTTTAAAGATAAATATATTAATTTAGCTATTTCTATTCATACATCTTATTAACATTTAGCTATATTGTCGTTTAGCATACTGACAGCACTGTTGTTTGGGTATGAGTGTGCGTGTGTTGTGTGTGAATGTGACCGATAAGCGTGTGGTGTGCACTTAAGTTGCACAGTCACCAGGGCAGCCGGACGCAGCCAAATGTTAAAGTTCGAAAATGGCCAGAAAACCACAATAAGCTCAAGATTTCCGAACGCCCACAGACTTGTCTATATTGCTCCCTCTCTTTCTAGTTGCCCACTTCAAATATCTTCAGATATGAACTCTTGACTGGAACTGGAACTATTGTTGTTGTTATTGTTAGTATTTTGTTTATGGCCAACGCCCAGTGCAGTTTTGTTGAGAGCTTTAGCTATGGGTTAAGTTAGTTTGCACATAAAAATATGTTGCATACTTCTAGGCAGCTGTCGAAAAAGTTGATATGTGTAGGTGTGTGTGTGTGTGTGAGGAAAAAACCGCATCTTACACGTTCAACTTTTGTGTGTCACCGAGATTTGCATTTCAAAGCATTGTGGGCGCTGTCACGCCCAACTGCTAGATCTAGTCAATATATGTGTAGGTATGTATGTATATATTCACCTGGAGAGAGGCAACAACTTATTACTTTGACTAATCCTATTATGCGCATGCAAACGTGCGACAAGCAAGAACTTTTCCTGCAACTACTTTGAAGTTGAACGCCTCACTGGCTGCCTTTATCTCTCTACGTCACTCTTTTTCTTCCTCCTTCCCTTTCTCTTTCTCCCTCTCCTATTCAGTCTGTTTGTCCAACTGTCTGTCCATTCATTCCATTGAATCGTGCGTTCACTCAAGCGCCGCTAAGTTGTCTTAGTATCTGCTGCTGCTATTGCACTGCAATAAAATTTAAACCATGAACTATATACTATATATAGATATCAAATATTAAAATTAAATTTAAATAAATTAGCTGATTAAATTCTGACTGTAAGGAATGTCTTTTATGCTCATAAAGATCTTTAAAAATGTTGACATTGATTTATGCGAAATGTTTCTTTTTTCCTCGTCAAAAATATATTTCTAAATATACGTTTTTCAAATACAATTACGTCAACATTTCTAAAGACATTTTATGCCAACTCATACAGTTTATTTATTTCCATTAATTTCGTTAAATAAAAGTCTAAAATTTATATTCAGTAGATTTGCAAAATTGACGTACAGTTTTTAGTTATTTTGCTCTTAAAATATATTTTTCTATATCTACATTTTTAAAAACATTTCTGCCATCTCAGTTTGTTTATTTCTTTTAATTTTGTTAAGTAAAAATTGAAATTTTTAAATTTAGTATACTAAGAAAAATGCGGTACAGTTTTTAGTTTTTGTATAGCAAATTTTAAATTTCGCACGCGCTTAACAACAAAAATTAGCAAAATACTACGTCATTTATATTTAAAAATTGTTTTGCACAAATTCGAAAACTACTCTGAGCATTAAAATATTTTCATTTGTAATAAATTTCGTGATTTTAGTATAATCTGAGTATATTCTATAATTAACTTGATTATGCTGTTTGGTTTTTAATATGGATATTTTTAATTTTAAGCAGTTTATCAAGAGAAAATCCTTAGTTTAAGTTTCCTGACCCAAATCCTTGGCCAATTTTCGCACTGTGCAGGCGGCTGGGATCTTCCATCGTTATCCTTGGTGCAACTTCTATCTAGCTGCTTGTTGTAGTTAATTTCACCTGCTTACTGTCCATTTTCTTTTCAATGGGTTAGGGGGGTACGACGAGGTACAGTGTTGGCAAATGCCGCGACAGCAGCTGAGCGAAAGAACTTTCTTGGCAAATCTTGGCAAACGCGAGTTAAGCTGATTTTCTCGGGTGCTGCTGGTAAACTTTTCTACCGGGCAAACTTGAAGAAAACTGCTTGGCAAAATGCTACCTGAGCCATTAATTGAATTCTGGACATGTCCACGCGGCGTCAGCCAAAAGAGTATTTTCCTTCTTCCATTTTTTATGTATTTGAAACATGTTTAGGTATCTAATTTGTTTTGTACGTATGTTTTTTTTTTATTTTTAGCAAATGCATTTTTAAATTACAATAAAAATTGTTACAAACATATTCCTTAAGCATATTGAACATAGTAGTAAATTTCCAAACAATTGTTTGGATTGTAATTGATGTTGTACATTGTAAATTGCATTTAACATTTGATAAGCATCAATTAAGTAGATATGATGTGTCTCTGTGAATGTTGCCTCGGAGTCTTGGAGTTTCTCCTTTTTAGCTGCTCTAATCCTATTCTCTCTTCTCCTATGAGTTGTTGACTATGAGTATGTGTGAGTCTGTGTGTGTCACTGTGTGTGGCTGTGTGTCTTCTAGAAGAGCATTGAGAATAGACTTCTTACGCCAGTGGAGCCAGCTCCGGAACCGAGGGTAAACCCTGTGCTGGGCGTTCCGCTGCTGCGGTGCCTTGAAACATGGCTGGAAGTGTTAGCACGGACACGGTCGTAGCTGGCAACATCCTGTAAGGGAAGGGGGGAATTTATTAATTAGTTTAATCAGTTATGGGGGTCTGACGGGGGTGTTATTGCGTACTGGTCGAGCACAAACTCGAGATGTCTGCAGGGCCGGCAGATGTCACAAGTGCCGCATGTGTTGTAAATCGACAAGATTCTCACCTCTTTGTCGGCATTGGCCAGGACGGAACGCATCGAGTTGGCCACGGGCCATTTCTTCTTCATCACCAGATTGTTTGGTGGATCATGAGCAGTGCCAGCATCCACAGACCAAATGGTCACTGTAGCACCACCCAAGATCTTTGAACCGCGAGAGAATTTAAAGGCCAGTTCCTCATCCCCAGCAATGCGAGTCAATTGCCAGCCAGTCAAATGGATCTCCTCGGTGCCCTTGTTGTGCAGCTTAATGAAACGACCCTCTGTGTCCGCCTCAATGATCTCCAGATCACCCTTGGCAGCTGCATTCACCGAGTACTCGGACAGTGTGCGATCCTCGCTCTCATCGATAACAGTACGACGACGCTTTACAGCTCCCGAACCGGATATTCCAGGTGTGGCCGAACGACGTCCACTGGGAGTAACACGGCCCGAATGGGAGCCCCCACTGGTGGTTAAATGGGTGCCACTGTTGGAGATGCCCGAATCGGTGCTGGGACGAGCTGGAGAGGTAATGTTCAGACGACGTTCCTCGCCGCACAACAACTTGTCGTAGGCAGCCAATTCCAAATCCAGGGACACCTTGATATCCATCAGATCCTGATATTCCTGCAGCTGATGAGCCATCTCATCACGCATGCGTTGCAAATCTGCCTCCAAGGAGGCAATGTATTGATTATGACGCTGACGCTCCGTGTCCAAGAGATTCTCCAGTTCACGAATGCGTGCCTACCAAGAAAACTATTCAATAAGTACAAGTTAAGAGAGAAAATCCTACTACTTACATTCAAACCAGCATTGATATTCTCCAGCTCCTGCATTTTATTGTTAAGACCATCGATTTTGGTGCGCATAAGACGCAATTCCTCGGTGGCATGCAGGGATCCTTGGTTGGAACGTGCCACAGCTGCCTTGAGATTCTGTATCTCGTTGTCATAGAGCAGCTCGATCTCCTCACGATTGGCGCGCATCTGTGACTCGTACTGATCACGCAATTCCTGCAGAGATTGCTGCAACTTTGCCTCATATTGACGCGACAGACGACCATCGATCTCACTGATCTCGATCTGGCGACGTGAACGGGTTTCGGTGAGCTCCTGCGAGTGCACTTGATCCTTGAAGGCCAACTCTTCGCGCAGACTCTGATTTTGATTCTCGAGATCAACGCGTGCCAAAGTCTCAGCCTCCAGCTGCTTACGCAGATCATCGAGCTGACGACGCAAACGTTCATTTTCAGCTGACAAATCCTTAACCTGATCCTCGGCCTTCTTGCGATCAGCCAAAGCCGAGTTATATTTGCCATTCACTTCAGTGTAACGAGATTCATAGAGACGTGCATTGTTCTCGGCAACGGTGGCCTCTTTAGTTTTCTTGTCAAGTCTGTGAATTGTGAATGAAAAGAAAATGTTTTTAAAATGTTGTAAGGGATTAACTAATAGATAAAACTCATAAATGTATCTTATCAAGAAACATGTGCACGCTGACTGATGACGTCACAAACAACCAACAACGAGACTGATTCACATGCGATCACGATTGCTCTCTCTCTCTCTCTCTCTCTCTCTATCTTTTGTAAAGAGTTCACTTCTCTTTCACTTTATATATCTTTCTTATTCTATTATGCTATCTTATGTATTATTCATTGCTTCAGTTTCTTTCGGTTGCTGCCTTGAAATCGTCAAATGCCATTAGCATAAAGTAGACAAGCTATTTTCTGCCCAACATATCTATGCATATTCCCTTTCCCAGTCTCACCTCTCTCTCTCTCTCTCTCTGTCTGTCTGTCTCTTTCACATGCTTAATTTATAGGCAAAGCTTCTTCAAACGTTTTATTTTCAATTTAGCTAAAAACAAACTTGTTTATTTGACTAACAAAAATTCCACAATCTGTACAAAAATGTCGTCGTCGTCGTCGTCGACTCTCGTGGTTTGCACGTTTATTTCATTTTTTTGCCTAGCTAAATTTAGCAACATTATCTTTAAAATAAACAGACTTCTTTAATCCATTCTAATCACATTTTTAAGCATGAAAATATATATATATAAAGTCATTGTTACATTGGAAAATACACACCTTAAACCAACAATTTCTGTAGCTAATCAAGAAAGAATAACAGCAATAGGAAAATACTCAAGGTTATACTCAATTTTCTGGCATGCGTGTGTGAGTCGACAAATTTCCCCGACCTCCCCCAAATATGATGCATGACAGCGACACATAAATAAAAATGCTAGCAAGCGACCTAATTTATTAAAGATTTTTCCTTTTCTTTTGTTTGTTGTGAAAGCGAGACAGTGTAAGTGGGTTAATTATCAAGAAAAAAGAGAACTTTTTGGGCTAGCTTTTCAATTTTGAGCATGTGTATAATTAGATGAGAATGATTGCAACAGTTTCTTTAAAGGTTCTAAAAAGAAAATCATATACTTGTATATTTTCTGTATAATTTGGAAAACAGAAAAATTGAGTAATTAATCTTTTATCATTGATTATTTATTTACTTTCAATTTCTATTTAAACGCCCAAACTAATTGCTCAACATTAGACAGACCTTTTTGTTTCAACATTCCTAAAAGCTCATATCTCCAATGTGAAATCTCAAATATAATTAGACTTGACCAGGTTAATGCACAAGTGTACAAACAAAATGAAACCCATACTTTAGTTAATACCCTAAGCGCAATAAATACCCCAAATAAATATTGCTTTTGATGATAACAGAAACGCTAAATCCAAATACGCAACATTCCGAAATTTGTTGACATCATAGCTGTGGGGTGGAAGGGGGAGCTTTAGACCCACAAAAATAAAAACCGGTATTACATGTGGACTTCTCTGTTAATGGGCGATATTACAAACAAAATACAAACGTTGCGCGCTATTTTTGGGCAGAATGACATCACATACATACTATATATGTACATATGTATATATATGAATGTTTCATTGGCTTTTGTTTTCATTTCGCAACCTTGAAAGGGTTTAATCATTACGCATACGCACTATGTAACTCATGTATTTGAAGTCGAGTGACATTTGCTGCGGGAATTCATCTTGTCATTTAAATCAAATGTGGTTAGAAATTAATGCGCTCTTTAATTGCTATTCTCCTTCGTTTTTGGAGGTTTCTCGAAGCGCAAATGAAAAAAATAAACAAAAAAACGCGCAAAGCAAATGAAAGAGAGAGAGAGAGAGAGAGCACAATTCCCATGTGCGCTGTTAAATGAGGTATGACATCAGCAAAGCGCTCTCTCAATCGCGCGCTCTCTCTCTCTCTCTCTCCCAGACATGACATCACTGCGAGAGCTGATAAGTGAGAATTATTGTTGTTATTGTTGTTGATTTTACCTTTGCTTCAAATCATCATTCTCCTCCCACAAACGCTTAATATCGATCTCCAACTTGGCCTTCTCCTTGGCCGTCTCATCGAGCAGTTTACGTGCTGCGGCCAACTCCTTTTCATAGACAGCCTTTAGATTGGAGGTCTCGCGGTTAACCGTGTCTTGTGCCAAATGCAATTCCTGAGTAAGTCGGCCATTTTCATTCTCAAGATGGCGCATCCGATCGATATAGCAAGCAAGACGATCATTGAGATGCTGCAACTCCTCTTTCTCCTGGAGGCGTGTGGTGCGCGTGGGACTTGTGGGACTTGTTGCACCCAGGCGTCCCGATGAGTTGGAAACTCCACCAACTGGCGTTGACGTGGAAGCGCGAGAAACGCGTGTGTTAACTGTAACGCGACGTGCGGACATTTTTGCGTTTATTTATTATATTTGTAATTCAAAATTCTGAATTGAGGAACGTTTTAAGTACAGCAAACGACAGTTGCTTATATTCAATTTGTATTTATTTGATAGCTTTCAGTTTGTTACGCCTACTTATATCTTTTTCTTTTGCGTTATAAGTATATCCACTAAGACGTCCGATTCCGTTGGCTGTTGAAAAATTACTGTAAGTTTCGCCTCGTTGGGCGCTCGCACGAAAGCGCCGCGCGTCATCATCGACGAAATTAGTAGTAGTCACTGTCGACGTCGCAGTCGCAGTCGCCGTTGCAGTCGGCGTCGTAGTCGACAGCCATAAACAAGAAATAATATATACAAATACAGCAGAGCCAAGGGCAGTGTTGCCAGAATTTCTTTGGCTAAAATTAGTAACTAGTTTGGAAAGGAAAAGTAGCTAGAATTAGTTATAAAGTTAATAACTCTTTTAAGTAGTATCAATTATAATCATTATAATTATAACTAATTACTTATAATATGAAAATAGTTAGCAGTTTAAATGATTATTTAAATTAATCGATCAACCTCTGGGCTGGACCCAGGTAGACTTTTTGTATTCACTGAAAATTTCACTTATTAATAAGTTCTCAATGTTTCTTCAAAATATTTTGTTTATTAAAATATTCCATTAGTACCTTAGCAATATTATTTATTCACCTATACAAAAATCTGCAGAAAATAAGTTTATAAATTCTCTTAAAGCAAAGTTAACCTTTAAAAAATAGAAATATAATTTCTATCAATCTTCC
Organism: Drosophila putrida; assembly: GCA_037043535.1. NCBI lineage: Eukaryota > Metazoa > Arthropoda > Insecta > Diptera > Drosophilidae > Drosophila > Drosophila putrida. Next base: position 3,837,950 of record JBAMBI010000065.1, read on the forward strand.
CTGAAAAAAAGTATACTTATTTTGAAATTTTACAAGTCAAGCTCATAGCTTTCCTTAATTTTCATAGCTTTTGCAATATTTAAAAATGTTTAATCTAGCTACTTAAGAGCTTAAATTTCAACACTGGACAGAGTCACATTGCTTTGCTCTCTGTCTCTCTCAAAACTGAACGACACTCGCATTCTCTCTCTCTCTCAGGGGTTTATTGCTTGCTTTGGGTGAATTGTTGTTATTGCTGCTTGCACGCTTTCCCTTAGACCCAGTACTTTAAAAAAGTACAAATGGGTCTATTACGTTTGTGCAAAAAAAATGTGCGTAACAGGCAGAAGGAGGCGTGGCAGACCCCATAAAGTATATATATTCTTGATCAGCATCAACAGCCGAGTCGATATAGCCATGTCCGTCTGTCCGTCTGTCCGTCTGTCTGTCTGTCCGTCTGTCCCTTTTTTGAGTAACTAGATCTCAGAGACTATAAGAGCTAGAGACACCAAATTTGGCACGTAGGCACATCTATATCTTGCATTGAACGAGTTTGTTTTAGATTTTTGCCACGCCCCCCTCCGCCCCCGCAAATCAAAATACAAAATTTCCAAGTCGAATTACAAGAGCACCTTTAATGCTAGCGCCTTGATTTTTGGTATGTATAATCACAGACTATAGTTTCAACCTATCCGGCAAATTCTCGTCCAAATCGGAATGATAAACGCGAAGTTATTCAACTAACAATGTTACGGGCAATCTCTGAAGTGGCGCCATCTATGGAAATTTTTTGAAACTGAAATAATCTGTAGTAATCGCATTACACTCAAAAAGTACTGGGTCTCCTACTGTCGAGCTTGCTCCACCGTAGCTTAATGCATTTTTTTATTTTATTTTTGTTGTTTTTTCCTTCGATTCGCTCAGTGCGACGCTGTATTTGTTATGTTATGTGTGTTTGTTTGTTATGTGCAACGGTTTTTGTTGTTGGACAGCGAGAGAGAGAGCCACAAATAGAAAAAAGAATTCAAGGCAATAATCGATGTGTGTTCACTAAACATTTCCATTTGAATGTTGTTTTTTTTGGGTTAATGTACGCAATCTCACAGGGTGGAATAGAACGAAAGGTGAGACAAATTAGAATCGATAACAATTCGATATACGGCCATCATTATCAATTCAATTTTGGGAACACAAATGGTCAATTAATTTCCGACATTATGAAATACGATTGGAAAATTTACCACCCACTGTGGGAAGGTTACAACAAAACAATGTCAACTTGTCATAAATGAAATATTTATTGACCTACTGTTTGGAGTAGTTTCTTTTTTGGTTAGAGTCGCCCACCCATTGGGTGCTAGCAAACCCATTAACAATAAATAACAACAAGAACAGCAACAACAACTGAAGAAATGCTAACCTACTCTCTCACTCATTCTTTCGCTCTCTTTATGCAATTTCTCTTTGACTAAGCATGTGTTGTTGTTTTTCAGCAGCGGTCACAAATATTTTTATAGCCGGCAAACACACACATCTGTCTGTCTCACACTCACACACACATAAGTGTATGTATGTGAGAGCATGTCGATTCTCTTACGCTCTTGGCATTCACAATTTAAATTTGCAGGGCCATTGTTAAACCTGCTCTCTCTTTCTCTCTGGCTCTCTCTCTCAGTTAGTGACAGCTGTTAGTTTGAGTGCAACACAAGAGCTTATCAGTTATGTGCATGCATGTGACGTCATCAGCTTAAAGGCAAACGAAGCAGCAGCAAAAGCAGCTGACCTCAAATTTAAATGTGACGCTGACGTTTCCAGCGACGCGACGTCGACATCGACGCTTTGTAGTCTGTCCTGCTCGCACGTTCAAATATTGAATGTGACGTCATCAAATTATTTTTAATTATGACGTCTCATCGTTCTCTGTCTCAGAATATGAAAATATATGAATTTAATGGTCCGTCTTGCCCAAATTATAATTGTGCTCAAGTGTGTGTAATGCGGGTAAATTTCAGCTAATTAGGCTTAATTATTACGTTAAGCAAAACCGGTGTTGGATTGTTATTGTTTTCGTTTTTCGTTATTATTCTTTTCTTTTTTCTTGTTTTGTTGCTTTGCTCTTGTTTATTTTGCTTTGTGCTTATCATTTGTTTGCAGCTTTTGGCTTATTTTGTTATGTTTCCGAGTTTTTCCTGAACTTGACGAGCTGCAAAGACAATTTGTCGTTTAACTTGATTAATTAGAAAACATTACAGCCAGAAATTGATAAGACTTGTGCTTGACAACTTGATAAGCCAGGGAAAACTGAAAAACACACAGAACAGAGATTCAGCAATTCTGGAATTACATCTAAGAAATTATTAGAAATATGGAAGTAATACACATTTCTCATCTCGATTCGAATCTTATTATATATAGCTATTTTAGAACAAATAAATACAAATTAGTAATCAAAAATGTAAAACCTTAAAATGTAAAGCACAAAGAAATATGAATCATTATTTTTTTAAAGTCATTATTTGGGACTTTAGCATTAAAAACCCTTATTATTATTGCGGTAATCAGACTCATAGCCCACAATATGCAATCTATGTGGGTAGATGAGGTAGACTTCGTGGATGGAGCCTGGTATTATTAATCATGGATTGTAGTTAGGGTATATAAGTGGTCGCTTATGTGTTTACAATCATCAGTTCCAGTCGATCGATTAAAAATGAAAGTAACTCTTGTGTTTGTGGTCCTTTTGGGAATTGTTGCCTGTTCCCTGGCCAGAACAACTGACTACGATGATTTGGTTTGGGAATCCTACAAATTAGACTTCAACAAGGTCTATGCCAATGAGTCCGAGGAGCACTTTCATAGGCTGATCTTCGAGAATAATAAGGAAATTATTGATGCCCACAATCAACGTTGGGTGGATGGTGAAGAGAGCTATGAAATGGGAATCAATCAGTTTACCGATATGTTGGATGACGAGTTCAGTGAGACACTGGGAACACAAGATGACAGCGATGATATTGAAGACTTGGAAATGGAATCTCCCGACTATTCGAATACTCAATTACCCAAAAGTGTTAACTGGACTCAAATGGGAGCCGTTACTCCAGTTGGAAATCAGGGTCATTTCAACAATTCGTGGGCTTTTGCCGCAGCCGGAGTCGTTGAGAGTCGTCAATTTGTTGAAACCGGTAAAAAGGTTGTTCTTTCCAAGCAAAATCTGGTTGATTGTTGCCGTGCGAAAAACCATAAAACAAGAAATGCTCTCTTGTGCATCAAGAAAAAGAAAGGCATTGATACTGAGGCATCGTATCCATATCGTGGCCTTGCTGGAAGATGCCGCTTCAATAAGAGAACTATTGGAGCTAGAGTCAAAAAGGCCTTCCAAGTAATGCCTGGAAATGAGACCACTTTGGCCTTTAATGTCGCCAAAGGTCCAGTTGCTGCTGTCATCTCACAAGCTGCTATCAGGAGCTACAGAAGTGGCGTATTCCATCATCCGCATTGTGGAAACAGTCCGGACTTTGCTGTACTCATCGTGGGCTATGGTACCTGTAAGAGTGCCGGAGACTTTTGGATTCTCAAGACCCCATTGGGAGAACATTGGGGAGAGAAGGGTTACATGAGACTTGCACGTAACAAGAGGAACCTTTGCGGTATTACCAACAGGGCTTATTATCCCATTATTTCAAAGTAATTTATAATTATTATTTGTTTTAATTAATTGATTTTTGTTTTTTAAATTCATTTTTATTTTTGCCAAACTGGCTGTTACTTAATTTTTGTTAAATAAACCATTTTAAACGGAAAATTTATTTATTATTATTTAGACAGCAAATTTAAATATTCTTGAGTAAATTATATTTGAGTTCTTAAATGTTGAATAACAAACACAGCAGTTAATTAATGATCTATTGTTAGTAGATGGGAAAAATATCATTGCCTCCGACTATGTTTACATTTTAGATATTTCTATTTATGCTAAATTGAACTTACGAACTGAGCCATGGCCAAGCCTTCTCAAATATGATTTTTACTTTACTTTCTCTAATTTAATAAATGTAAATAAAACATTTCCCAAAGCAACCTTGTCAATGGCTTTAGGCACAACATTCTATCTTTGTTTTTATGGGAAATGTTATTATAATTTGATATTCTATACAGTTTTCCAAATATTTATGCATAAATTTGTATACATTGTCCTTTGTTATGCTGATGATTTATGCATATTGACTTGTATATATACATATATATTTGTTCACTACCTATTGGTGGATAATAAAAGAAAAAGTATCTTGTTCAACATGGAAATACATACTTACTATACATATTCAAACAAAATTCAAGCTTTAGCTCTTTCTCTCCTTCTCATTCTCATTCTCTGCATTTATCAGTTTGTCAGTCTGCCTCTCAAAACTTGTTTGTCGTTGTCTTTAAACGAATTTGTCAAAGCAGCTTCCATAACTTCAGCTCTTTGTTTTTGTTGCTGTTATTGTTAAAGCCCCAACATCGGTGAAGTTTACCAGGCGCGACTTTTGGCCAGCAATAATGACATCATCATCGTAAGCTTAAAGTTTTGAAGTTATGGCAAATGACGTTAACTCTGGTTATAAGCCAACCAAAAAAAGCGAATGCCGCACGAAAATTGGAAAAGTGGAAAACAAAATGCAAAAATGATGATATAACCTTATACTATACTGTCCGCTATCGATCAGAGTATCTAAATCCATTTACACTTCGTTATACAGATAAAAGTGTGCCAAACATTTTGCGAGCCGTGACTTAATTAACTTTGCGCCCAAATCGATAAATATTTGCACAAAACTTCTAAACCAAAAACGGAACTAAATAAATAAAGCCAAAAATATAAAGTCTAAAATTGCATACTCTAAATAAATTTAACAACGAATTTTGACTAGAAAATTCAAATACTTTAAAAGATTTGAAACGTTACATACTGCAAGGTCAAATAAAAGAGCTTTTGGAAAGTGTATTAGAAGCAAAGCGAATTAAACAATATAAAAACAATTTTATTCGAATTCCATTTGGTATTTTGGTTTATGATTCTACATATAGATTTAAATACGTGGATTTTTTATTCCAATGTTTGTTTCTGTCACATGTCAAAACCGCATTGCAAATAACTGAAAAAAAATAAATACAATCTAGCTTATTTTAAAGCTCGAATAAAGGATACTCCTTGTTTTGAAATACGAAATATTTAAATGCCTGCATTACAGTTTAATTGCAATATACAGCTGCCCGATTACAGGGTATCAAATGTGCTATTGAATAACATTTGGAACGTGTTAATATTTTACATACAATATTTCACGTTCGCAAAATTACATGCAGATTTTTGCATTCGTAGTCGGCAAATACGTATACGTAATTTACGTATACATAATATTTACCATTTATGGTATATTTATTTAGTTTGCTATTTATTTTTAAATTAAAACAGTGCCAGCGCCGGAACTGACAATAATGTACTGTGCACTCATATATATATATATATGCAAATTGCCTAAAGGCAAGCTTATTACGCATACGCCATGTTGTCGGCATTAACTTTGTACTGACTGCGACTTCGACGTTTGTTAATTTTGAAGCAAAGCAGTTGCAAGTTTTATATTTTGCTTTTCCCTCTCTTGTCTCTCTCTCTCCTTCCTCTTTTTTTTAAGTTTATGCAACTGCATCGGCAGCTGGCAAAAGTTGACAACATTTACATTTTTTTTTCTCGTTTCTACTCAGCATAAGTTAATTTCGTGTTTGTCTTATGCTGAGATCATGTTGTTATTGTGCTGTGTGTTTTGTTTTTGTTGCTTATGTGTGTGTGTGTGTGTCTGGGTGTGTCTGGGTGTAAACAACTGAAAGACAGCTCCGAAATAGCAGCAGCAACATCAGCAACTTTTGCTTTTGGTGTCGTTGGCTGCAACTTTTGCCACTGCAACTGCAAAGCTTATATGTACATAATGAGTGTGTGTGTGTGAGTGTAACTGTGTGCGTCTGAGTGTGAGTATGCATTTTATGTATGCAGCTGTTGACGCTTTGAACTTCTGCGCCCCAGAAACTATGCAGCAAAACATCAGTAAATACGCTTTTTGTGCTTTTTTATGCGAATTCAAATGCGAAAACGGATGCATTCACGTTTATACGAGCCATTTAAAGCGAGAAAATACTAAAAATAAGGCATTAATATCATGAAAAACTAAGAAAAACTATATCTACAAGTTTTTTCTTGTTAGTAGTAAAATCTTTTTAATAATATAAGAGTGCCATATGCTTTTTATTTAATGTTAGATAGAAACTCAACATATTTTAGTAGAAATTTATATCAGAGCACTTTTGCATATTTAATCAAACTTTAACTTTAACTTAAAGAAACAGTTAATTAGTCAGTTGAATTGTTTCTGAGTTGTCAGATTTCATAAACATTGCTAGCAGCTCAAAAGTTACATTAAAAATACTTGTCCAACGCCTTGACTCGAGAGCTGTTCTTATCGAGTAAATAATTAACTTCAAGTTCAACTTGAAGCAACCACTTACAAGATGTTAATCAACAAAACTTGTGACGTATAAACGAGTTAAAACAGAATTGTAAAGTTGCCAAGAACTTTTTAAAAAAAGCTTCAACTATGTAAGCAATTAATTTGAGTAAATTTTCTTTTTAGTCCTCGTTTAGAGAGCTGCATACATGCAGAGTAATTTGGTATGGGCAGCAAATGCAATTTGCAATTTACCAGCCTAAAAGGATGAGCATGAGTTGTGATCCTGTGTGGTTGGTAGAAGCAACAACAACAGCTACTTTGAGCTCCAGGTTTCATACTTATGTATGTCGCATACATTTACATAACTAGCTGCCACGCCCTTGCCAAAAATGCACTCACCTATTTTATTTGCACACATTATACACTCTATTGAGTTTTTGCACTCGGGTTACAGGTGCTCGCACACTACACACACACACACACACACACACACACACATACACCCTCTCTTCCTGCCATTTGGGAAAACTGTCGCTCAGTTGCTTAAGTAGTTCCAAAAAAAAAAAAAGAAAATGTCCTAAAAAATAAAATCCAACTCTCTGCCACTTGAGCAAACGTTGCCAAAATCGTTGAGGGTAAAGGAGGAGGAGATGTTGCAGCTGCCAGGTGGCATGATGACATGTGTAGTTGGTCGGGAAAACTGGTAAATGGTAAATGGTAAATGGAAAACTGGCTGATAATTTGTTGAGCCATGGAAAACTCGGCTCGGCTTAAAGCCAATTAAAGCACTTTGTTAACCAATTAAAAAGGGCACCCCAACATTTGCTGGGCAACATCTCTGACCTGACCTGGCCCTAAACCTGCGCATATATGCATCTTGCATAATTGAATCATAGACAAAACGGAGTCGACTCGACTTGAGACGAGAGTTGAGAGTTTGCTCTTTGTTAGCTGTTCGCTGCTCGCTCTTAGTCGCTCTCAATTATGCTGCAACGTCAACAGCAGCAAGATTGACTTAATTATGTCAGAAACACACCAGCACACACACATGCATGCATGCACAAACATAAATACACCCCCACACACACACAAACACACACTCAACTAGAAAAGGTAAATAAACACGCGCGTTTCATACTTTCAGACGTCCACATCGCGTTGTACTTTGAATATGCCAAGCAAACGAGACATGACTCAAATAAAATGCATTAGAGAAAGCAAGAGATAAAGCTAGTGATAGAGAGAGAGAGAGAGATAAAGATAGAGTGAGATATGGGAAAGTAGTAAAGAAATTATAATTACTAAATAAAGCAGTCACTTGAGACATGTGTAGAGCAGCAGCAGCAGCGAAACCAGGAGAATATAACACATAACTTCAACTTCAACTTTAATAAATAGTTAAGACACAAAAGAAAGTTCACTAAACTGCAGATACTTATGTAACAGTTGGGCTGAAAAGTCCGTATCGTTTAATAGTAAAACTAACTTTTTTGTCAAAATTCGATTTTTTTATTCAACGTAGTTTCCATTGAGGGCGATACAGCGAGTATACCGATCTTCCAACTTTTGGATACCATTTTTGTAGTACCGTTCGTCTTTGTCCTCAAAATAGGCCTCAGTTTCGGAGATGACTTCTTCATCGGCGTTAAATTTCTTTCCAGCGAGCATTCTCTTGAGATCTGAAAACAGGAAAAAGTCGCTGGGGGCCAGATCAGGAGAATATGGAGGATGCGGAAGCAATTCCGAAGCCCATTTCATTTAATTTTGCCATCGTTTTCATGGATTTGTGACACGGTGCATTGTCCTGGTGAAACAGCACTTTTTTCTTTTGCAAATGGGGCCGTTTTTCCAAGATTTCTTCCTTTAAGCGCTCCAATAATGCTATATAATAGTCACTATTGATGGTTTTTCCTTTTTTGAGGTAGTCAATGAAAATTATACCATGCGCATCCCAAAATACTGACGCCATAACCTTGCCAGCTGACTGTTGCGTCTTTCCACGCTTTGGAGTCGGTTCATCGCGTGCAGTCCACTCGGCTGACTGTCGATTGGACTCCGGAGTGAAATAATGAAGCCACGTTTCATCCATTGTCACATATCGACGCAAAAACTCTGACTTTTGACGATTGAACAGCTTTAAGCACTGCTCAGAATCATCCACTCGTTGTTGCTTTTGGTCAACTGTGAGCTCGCGCGGCACCCACTTTGCACAGAGCTTTCGCATACCCAAATATTCACGAGTGATAAGTCCAACGCGTTCCTTTGATATCTTTAGAGTGTCAGCTATCACTATTAACTTCAATTTGCGGTCTTCCAAAATCATTTTGTGGATTTTTTTGACATTTTCGTCCGTAACCGCCTCTTTTGGACGTCCAGAACGTTCATCGTTCTCGGTGCTCATATGGCCTGTACGGAATTTAGCAAACCACTTGCGAATAGTTGCTTCTCCTGGAGCAGAGTCCGGGTAACACTTATCAAGCCACTTTTTGGCATCAGCGGCATTTTTTTTCATGAAAAAACAATGTTTCATCAACACACGAAATTCCTTACTATCCATTTTTTTCAAAATACCAAAAGTAGCTTCACCTAAAATGCTATTTCTCAAAAACTATAAGTTTGACACCTATGAAACTTTAACATATATCTTTGAAAGGTTGGTACTCTTCAAAAATGATATAGATTTTATTCTACTGGCGCCCTCTAATAGAAACGATACGAACTTTTCAGCCGAGCTAGTATGTTGTTAAGAGCTAATACTTGTAAAGAAAATACATTATTTTCATTATAATCAACATTAAAAGTATCAAATTAGAAATTTACACATTCCTTAAAACAATTATCTTATCTGCCAGATGATGTTGAAATTAAAGCCCCTTTAGCATAGAGAATGATATAAGTAATTTAGTTAGAAATAAGTGAGTTAATCAATAAGTAGATATCAGAAATGCCTTACAGATAAGCAAATGCAGTGTAAATTGCGAAGCATATCCAGAAAATTCATAGAAAATATTGTTCATCTAATCTTTATAATTAAAACAAAATGAGATGTATTAGAAAAACGTCTATTTCACTTTAAAACAGGTGGAGATTAATAAATAATAATGAATAAAATAATAAATAAATAATAAATAAAACATAAACTTAACTGAGAGTTCTTTAAATGTCTGAAATTTGTGAGAATTTAGGAAAAATTGAAAACAATTCATTCATAATTAAAATTAACTTTGTTGGATTAAATTGAAACAAGGCTCGAACCAAAGCCTTGGGGTTATTTAACCTTGCTTTGTCCATAGTTTTAAATTTCACTCTCTAAATGTCAAACAATTTTCCATATTGCCAAGCAACACTATCGACTGGTCGTATTAAGCTTCAATTATCCACAAATAACTCTGTCAAAGTGAAACCACAATCTAATTGAATACGTAACCTAATTATGAGTGTGTGTTGAATTTAATGCACAATATTTGACAGTTAATTACCTAAGCTGAAGTTAAGTGCTATTGAATGCTTACAAATAGAGAGATGGATAGTGCAGCTAGTATATGATGGTATTATCTATTCCAAGCAGGTGATATTTCTATTGCCGTACAAACTTGGCATTTTAAATGCAGCCATTCTTCTGTTCTGAAATGTTTTAGCCGCATTTTCCTCCACACAAAAGCGCGTGCCAGAAAAATGCATTGCGATTGCGATGAGTTGAGTTGAGTTGAGTTGAGCTGCAAACGGGTTGTGAGGATTTTGCAACCGCATTTCCTTCTATTCTGTTGCATGCAACTCGACCGTGGAGAGCACGTCGCACTCGTAGCTCGCTGTTAGTCCGAGTTGGGACTTGCAATTATAATGGCATGTGGCCCCAACCTGACTACTGACTAAACAAACCGAGTTGAAAAGGATGTTGTAGCCCTCTCTCTCTCTCACGCTAACTCTTTAGCTATCTCTCTCTGTGCGGTTTATGTGTATAACTAATTTTGCATGGTGTACTTTTAGGCATATACATACATAATTCTCACTTTGAGCGACAAATTAATGGGCGTTAATGACACGCCTTCTTGCTACTACCACATGCCACCTACCAGCTAAACAGAATTCCCAGTTGCTTTGTCTAGCACTTGTGAGATTTGAGGATGAGTTGGGAGGTGGGAAAAGGCAACTTCCGGTGCTGTTTCCCTTCTGCGCAACGGAAGCTGCGGCCAGCAATCCGTGCGGTTCCATTGGGAGGAGGAGAATGTTTGGGGCGCCAACTGCGTCAAGCGGAAAATTAGGCAACAGCTTGGCGGCCTTTGAATTAATGTACATAAAATCCAACCGACAGAGAGACTAGCTGACAGATAGACAGATAGACAGACAATCGGACTGTCAGATAGACAGACAGACTGACAGTTTAAGCGGCTGGCGTCGAGTGGCATTGAAAACGCAATTTGGCCAGCAATTGAAGTGTAGAGCCGTTCATTAAGCAATCAATTGCCAATCGGCTTGCCACTTGAGTTCTTCTGGCCATTAAACAGCAGTTTGATTTTCTCTATATTCTCAATTCACATTCACATCTCTCCCTATCTATTTTACAGATCATTCGCGAACGACTTCCCGATTATCCGGTGAGAAGCAGCCTCGTTTGGAATACAGCACCGGGTGCTCTCCTCACATTACCCACATTTGCCGATAGTTCGAGGTAAGATTTATAAACTCTTCGCACTCTCTCTCTCTCTCTCTCTCTCTGTCTCTCTGTTGCCAATAATAAACAGTTGCGACTCAAGGCTAGGTTGTGTGCTGAAGGCGGCTAATTAAATTTACATTGCAAGCCATTTTGGGTCTGAAGTGAAGTGTTTCGCCATTAACCTAATTGCCTGGCCATTTCAGATTTATGCCCTTTCAACTGAATGCGATGGGAGTGGAGCCACGTCACAACTACACGGCCGTTATCTATGTGCAAATTGGCGCTGCTCTCGGCCCCAATGCGGCGCTTTACAAACTAGTCAGGACCATAACGAAGAGCCAATTTGTGGATAGAGTGAGTATTGCAATTGCAATTGCCAATTCGAAATGCAATTCTGCATGTTACCTACCTGCCCCATTTGATAGTCGCTAAAGAAGCTCACCTAACAATTTGAGAAGGGATTGTCCAAATTAAATGATTAATAATGTCATCGATTATCTATCGATCTGCTTGTAAACTGTCATCTTATGAGATAGGTTAACTAACTGATGGGACTGCCAAAAGTTACAATTGATATGGGGTAAATGAAGTTAATGGACTTACAAGTCAATTATCGTTACCTTAACTATAATAGGACAGTTATCTTTAAAGATATTTCAAATATAACAACTTATTTTGTCTCTCCCCTCGTTAGATACTCATTTTGTGGGCCGCTGATCGACCGTTGCCGCTAAAGAAACGCTGGCCAGCCACTTACCACATACCGTTGCATGTCATCTCCTTGGGTGGCAGTTCCCGTGCCATAGGATCGCCCACAGGACAAACTGGTCCGGAGGCACGTCCTAGTATCTCACAGCGATTCCTACCCTATGAGGAGATACAAACGGATGCAGTGTTGTCCTTAGATGAGGATGCCATACTCAATACCGATGAACTGGACTTTGCCTACACGGTCTGGCGTGACTTTCCGGAACGCATTGTGGGCTATCCAGCGAGAGCACATTTCTGGGATGATTCCAAGGTAAGTAATGGAACTACAACTAATGGAAATAAAACCATAACAATTGTATTGAAATTGCAGAATGCCTGGGGATATACGTCCAAGTGGACGAACTACTATTCGATTGTGTTGACGGGTGCGGCGTTTTACCACCGTTACTACAACTACTTGTACACCAATTGGCTGTCGTTGCTGCTCTTAAAGACTGTACAGCAGTCCTCCAACTGTGAGGATATCCTAATGAACCTGCTGGTCTCGCATGTGACCAGAAAACCGCCGATTAAAGTGACACAGCGCAAGGGGTACAAGGACAGGGAAACGGGACGATCACCTTGGAATGATCCCGATCATTTCATACAGCGACAAAGCTGTCTCAACACATTCGCAGCGGTCTTTGGGTAAGTAGCGATACTAAACTTGATAACCTTGTCAATTAAAGATGTTCTAAAAGTTTCAAAATTGGATTTTTAAAGAGATCTATTAAGTATATCATCAGTCTGAGTATTACAATGTATACTAATGCATATCCTTTGCTTTCTCTTTATTTATAGCTACATGCCGCTCATACGTTCCAATTTGCGCATGGATCCCATGCTTTATCGGGATCTGGTATCGATTACGCGCAAAAAGTATCGCCAGATTGAATCGGTTGGCAGCTAGCGATATATGCAAATTGGCAATAGCTACAAACGTTAAGAGTACTGAGACTCCACCCCCACTCCTTACACGCACACACAGACAGAGACACACACCATACACACACTCTTCAAAAAACTGCTGTTTATTGACGCTGCTAAGCGCCTCAAACTATGTTAATTATTATTAGTAGCAAAAATTAGTTAGGATTTATGAAACGTATATACATATAGTATATATGTATATGCATGTAACTAAATAGCATTCAGCGTTGCAATTATATATATATGAAATTATATATATATATATTTAAAACACACATCACAGATTTGTATATGTATATATATAGGAGAAGTTACGGAGAATATGAAAAATAATAACTCTGATTAGCCTTAGTTAAGTTATGCTCCCATGGGAATGCCATTTTTTGCTAATTTCAAATTAGCGCTTCAAATTTTCGATATATCTATATATATACGATATATATACATATATACAAATAAGTAGGCGATTTTGTACTGTGTAAAGCGACGCGTTTGATTTTTGTATGTGTAAATGTTTTGTATGTCTGCTAAATGTAATTGTAATTGTAATTGTAATTGTTGTAGTTCTCTGATATATGATATATGGATATGATATGGATACGATATTGATATGTATGTATATGTATAGTTAGTTAGTGTTATTTCCGATGTGTGTATCTTAAGCCATTCTTATGTTGAACTATTGATGGCATATTTTTAGGCTTAAGCTTGCAAACATATTCCTTATCAATAATTACGAAAGATAAACAATGTAAATCGGTGGCCATTAAATCGCAGCAACAACTGATAAACAACATCACCTTAGCCATGATTCAATGTGCACAAACAAACAAACAAACAATTAACAATATAAATGTCTTCATTTCCTTCAGATTTATCTGTATCTGTATCTGTTTAAGTAATTATTTCTTATTTAATAGACAACTATATTTTATATTTTGTATTTGTATACATATGAAATGTGCAATTTCCATTTTACAGATTTATTTGATGTATTTCCAAAACAGATTTATGAAAAGTGGAAATCGGCTATAGCTTTAGCTTTTAACGCGGCCATTTAATATAGCAATCAATTATCAATTATATGTATAATTATAATATTACAACAAAAAATATGCAATTCAATTAGTTATACGCTCGTCGCATATCAAATGCATACATATGACGGTTTTCTGACCACTATTTTTTTATTGTATGTATTATTTAAATTTGTAATATAATTTCAATAAATATGTGTATGTACCTATTTTTACAAAAATATACAATAACAAAAGAATGAGAATACATAAAAGAAAAGAATATCTGTTTTATTTGATTGGCATTTATTTAGTTTATTCTAATATCTTTTTGTGTTACTTGTTCCATGTGTGCAGGGCAATAAGAGTAGAAACACACACACACACACACCAAGAAATTGAGAGAGAAACTACAAAATATGTAAAAGTAAAAAGTAGCAAAAATGCAATAATGTTTTAGCCTGAACATATCAATTGAGTTTGTTGGCAACGTTGCTGTCACACACAACATAACGTACATATAATAAGAAAAGCACAACTAAAAAATGAGCATAAAAATATCAATATCAATGCGAAATGATGATGAATCAGTGGGAAACGTTGCCTCAACTCTGGACTGCCAAGCAAATTGTTTAGCATTTAGCATTTATCATTGCGAATGCTTATCAGTAAAAGTACATATACAAATACAAAACACAAATGCAATATGCTAAATACTCGTAAGTGTGTGTACGTAAATTGCAATTGACAAACGGACAGAGAGACAAACGGACAGAGGGACAGACAGACAGAAAGAAACGCAATGCTATGAATGCGCCCTATCAGGCATCAACATGCACATAAATCAAATATTCCAAACATTTTGCTGCGTTTACTGCTAAATAATAATCAAAAATTCCAGGCTGAGGACATCTATACACACACAAAGACCACACAAACACACACACATACACACACACACACAAATAAATACCCATATACATAGCCACAGAGAAGTAATGTGGTAAACATAACATACATATTTCTATTCCAAAAACAAATCAAGAAACTTTTGTACAGTGCGTTTACTTTTTGTATCTGGGTGTAAAATATTTGTATTATACGCGTATTTTGTAATTGACACAAAACAGCAACATACAAAGTCTCTTTTTATACATATTAAAACAAAGAAAACCAAAACAAAACCAAAACAAAACTATACTGAAACTGACCAAAATAAACTACTTACTCTTACACAAAACAACAAAAAGAAAACATCCAAAAACGAACTTCAAGAAATTTTTAATTACATTACACATTTCGCCTGTCCCCCAAACAATTAATTAATACTTCAAAAAAAAAAAAAAAGAAATAATATTACATACGCAGCTACAAAATGTTAATCAACAAATATGGCATAAGATTAACAAAACTAAATTAAATGAGAATATAAAATATAAATGTTGTGATACGATTGATACACATACTCGTATATAAATACTCATATATTTGATCAAATGATTTATATTCTGTTTTCATTTCACTGTTGTTGGGCAATGCATGTATTTTCAATTTATTACATTTGCATTTTAAAGATAATTGAGCATAATCAATTATTTTGCCACATTTAACACATGAGGGCCACACATTCACTCCACACAAAAGTGTAAAAAAATATATACATTTACATTTTTTACTTCCTTTCTCTTTCGGATTTTTCCCTTTATATGCATATTTAAGCACAGAAATTGAATCAGTTCAGGATTGTAAAGAAAGCAATAAAAAAAAACAGAAATGACAATGACATTTAAAAATAAACATTTATACATTAATGGACATGTGAATAGGTACAGTTGTAGAGCTTACAATTGACGCAATTCAAATGAAAATTGACAGTTCGACAAGCAACAAAAACACACTTCACAGACTGGATCTGAATTGCATATTCGCAACAATATAACAACTATTGAAGCACAACAAAGCTGAGGTATTTTATTCTATACTATATTGTTCAGAAATTTAATTTTAAATTCACATGAGATTCATTTGATTTCAATTCCACTTAGAATTAATATAATATAACTTTGTCCGCAGAGAAGGGCTAAAAATCAGACAATAACGAGAACTGAAAGTTAAGACCCAAGCTAGTAAAGTAGATGAGCCCATTTTAAGTTAGAAAATATACATATATCATTCAGATAGTTAGATAGTCTTAGCTTAAGTTTAATTAGTGAGTAAACATTTTCCCCCCCTTTTCATGCCCAGTTGTACCTATTCACTTGACCATCTATTTTATTCCCGACACAACACACGATTTGATTTAATTACATTCTGTTTTACAATTTTATGTAGACAGACATAAAAAAAACGAGACAACATTTTTTAAGTGTCAAAAAAGCAAATTGAACTAAAAAGCAAATTTAAATGCGCGCCCCAAACTATGCAACACTTTTGATTTTACAACAAATTAACTTTTCTATTGTACATATGAACACTCTTGAGATACATGTATGTATATGTAACAAGTAATATGTGTTAAGCTGCTATTAAATGAGAATTACTCGTAACTTAAATGTGCTTAAACTATTGCGAAAGTAAAGATTGTTAATGCTTAAGGCAAAAGTATTTGGGCGACACAGAGTCAAAAAACATAAATGACATGTAAATTACATAAATGAAAGCTCCATTCTAGTAACCATAAATATATTAATAATAATAATGATATAAATAATGCATTAATATTATGATATTATTGAATAGCAGCTCGCGCCGAAACAGCAAAAATAATAATAATACAAACAAAAACAACAAATGTGATTTTTGAATAAAAATTAAATGAAATGAAATGAAACGATGTCTTTCATTTTCACATTTTCTAATTTTCACATACTTGACTCCGTACATCAAGTTGCCATTAGGCAGCTAATGTAGTTTCTATTAACACGCCCAAGGAAAGAAGAACAGCAAGTCGACACCTTGGCAAAAGTTTGCTCAACGAATTAGCAAAGTTTTTACCCAAGTAAGTACAAGGAACATTTCTGTGCCCTTAAAATTCTTCATTCTCTCTCTCTCTCTCACACACACAACCGAAATATGGTTTTTCATGCCAGTCTAAGTTTGCAGGAAGACAAACGCATGTAACTCTTACATGTAAAAGAAGACGCAAACACCTGAAACTTTTACCTGACAATTTTTCGTAGCTGCAAATTAATAAATTGCATGGCTGCCACTGCAACACTTGGTAAAAGACGCCACATAAAAGCAGGCAATGAAATTTCGTGGTTATTGCACATTTTTACTCAAAACTTGATGAAAGCGTTTGTTTGAATGATGTACTCATATTTCGTGCTTTCGACGTAACTACATATATAACATCTAGTTATTCACCCTTTGAGTGATATTTAAGAAGCACTAGGAAGTTTTATAAACAATAGGTGACTATAAGTGACTTAATTTCTCAACTAAACTGAAAATTTATCTCCAACTTCTTTTATATAATCAGTTTGGGAAAATATAATTATGTATTGTTAAAATTCAATTTTTGATATGAAAAAATGCATTAAGCTACGGTGGAGCAAGCTCGACAGTAGGAGACCCAGTACTTTTTGAGTGTAATGCGATTACTACAGATTATTTCAGTTTCAAAAAATGTCCATAGATGGCGCCACTTCAGAGATTGATTTTGCCAATAACATTGTTAGTTGAATAACTTCCGCGTTTATCATCCGATGTGGACGAAATTTGCTGGATAGGTTGGAACTATAGTCTGTATTATACATACCAAAAATCAAGGCGCTAGCATTAAAGGTGCTCTTGTAATTCGACTTGAAAATTTTGTATTTTGATTTGCGGGGGCGAAGGGGGGCGTGGCAAAAATCTAAAACAAACTCGTTCAACTTGAGCTATAGATGAACCTACATGCCAAATTTGGTGTCTCTAGCTCTTATAGTCTCTGAGATCTAGGTGACACAAAAAGGGACAGACGGACAGACGGACAGACAGACAGACGGACAGACAGACAGACGGACATGGCTATATCGACTCGGCTGTTGATGCTGATCAAGAATATATATACTTTATGGGGTCTGCCACGCCTCCTTCTGCCTGTTACGCACATTTGCACAAACGTAATAGACCCATTTGTACTTTTTTAAAGTACTGGGTCTAAAAAATAGAAAACGTTTTATGTATGCTTCAAGAGGTCTAACAAGACTCTCTTATATTAAATAATATTTTATAATTTATGAAATAATTGGATAATAAGCATTATTTGCAATGCCACAAAGATTATTCTTATTACGGGCCAGTCTCATGTATCCCTTATCTCCCCAAGAAGTGCCCATAGATGTTTTCAGTATCCAATAGTCACCACAATTTTGGCAAGTTCCATAGCCGACAACAAGGACCGCATAATCAGGGGACTGACCGCAGTGGGTGTTGTGGAAAACGCCTCTTTTATAAAACCGAATGGCATCTCGAGAGATTTCAGCGGCGACTGGGCCATTGGCAACATTGCGAGCCAATGCCTTCTCGGTTCTGGAACTTCTGTAGTACTTCTTAATGGTGGCACCGATGAGTTTCTTCTTGAAGCGGCATTTGCCAGATAATCCACGGTAGGGATATGAAGCCTCAGTGTCGATGCCACGCATCTTTTTGATGCATTTGAGAGCATTTAGTGTTTTCCTTTTCTTGGAGTGGCAACAATCGACCAAATTCTGCTTAGACAATACCACCAGTTTTCCACCAGACACAAACTGTCTACTTTCAACGACACCAGCTGCCGCAAAAGCCCACGAATTGTTAAAGTGACCCTCACTCTTCACAGGAGTTACAGCACCTATTGTCCTCCAATCGACGGTTACTTGATCCGGACCCATATTGTAATCCGTTTCGTCCAATTCAGTATTATCTTCATAGAAATCGAGGTCAGAATCATCCGCCTCCTCATAATTCACACTTTTATCTTGGTTATCAGCAAACAAGCTATCAAATTCCTTTGCCAACAAATCCGTGAATTGATTGACGCCCATCTCGTAGGTCTCCTTGCCAGCAGCCAAGCGTTCATTGTGCGCGTCTATAATCTTCTTATTATCCTGGAATACTCTCATGCGCAGACGATCTTCAGATTCATCAACATAATTCTTATTGAATTCCACCTTGAAGGACTCCCATTCTGCTGCTTGGACATCCGCTAATGTTATCCTTGCCTGGACATAGGCCAGCATCCCCAGGAGAGCCAACAACAAGATCTTTGCTTTCATTTTGCACAACTGTTGAAATTCAACGGAAAGCTTTCTTTATATACACCCATAACAGTGACTCAAGTTCGATAAGGTATGTAAATCACTATAAGGCAACCCGCACTCCCCAAAACGATATAAATAATCCCATTACCGCAAACGACTCACAAGCAACTAGTTTAAGCTACAAAAATATTTGTATACCATAATAATTGATTCAGGGAGGAAATAGTTTAATAAGAATTGTAGATTAAGATACTAGCTAATAACTAGTGTCCTTATAGCTACCCTGGAATTATCCCTTCTAGTATTATAAATGTTGTGCCACATGTGTTGGAAGCAACTAGCACATTATCGTTATGAGCACACAGACGACCTCTGGCGGTCACTTCTGTGCGCCTGGTTGCAGGCTGTTGACATTGTCAAGGACGAAATGCGGCGCTTATGCATATGTTTATTTCTAGATTTTTCGTTTTTTTGTCGCTGGCAGAAACATAGAAAGAGAGAGAGAGAAAGGGGGGAATGAAAGAGAGAGTCATTGTATGCAGCAGCTTAACAAAGGCGCTAAAAAACTGATTCATGTAATGCTGCCATTGCCCCTTTGCCAGCACCACTGAAGTGCGGGCATAAAAGCGGGTTCTTTTTCAACTAAAATTGTTCGCATTAATTAGAAACTGCTCGTGTAAAACATGAAGTATACGCCCCGTTCACCGCCGTCTTTTCCACACCCTGCATTTGAGTGCAAGTCGTGTGGTAAGTTGCATAAACAAAATGCCTGCCACATTGTTTGTCTACTACGCCGTTAAATTAGGCTTAAGGCAGCAACAACAACAACAACAACAACAACAACAACCATACCAACAACAACAACAGGAACAACAAAATGTTCCATTAGCTAAACCAACAACAAATACTTTGCAAAATTATTTTGTTAAATATTTTTGCACAAATTGCTGGCTCTGTTGCAGTTCTTGCTAATTACATAATTATATTACTCCCTGTTGTTGTACAGAGCTGTTGTTGTTGCTGTTGTTGTTGCTGTCGTTATTGTTTCTGCGGCAGAGTTTGGCATTTTCAGATAGAAATATTTTTCCCATTGGCGTTTTGCACATAACTAATTAATTCCGCAGATATGCAATAAATGTTTTGCAGTTCAATTTGATAATTAAATGTTATTTATAAACAAGAAAATAACGCATAGTTTATAATAGTTTATAATAGATTGCTGAAGTGAGTAACCTGCCAATCCCCTCGATAATTTTGTTTAAATTAAATTGGCATTTATAAGAACGAAAATGAATAGTAAATAAGTTTCAAATTATAAATTATAATAATATTTCAAAGCGATCTAAAAACCCTTCCTCATTATCTGTACTTTTCGAAAAAGAGAGTAAATTTACAAGTCAAATCATGATCAAAGTGACAATCCACATAAAAATCAGGCTGTTGACCTTTGACACTGGCAACATTTCAAGTGAATTTTGTTTTTCTGCAATAAAAAGTACGATTAAAGAGTAGCTTATGAGCAGTTTAAATTTGCTTTAATACGTTTGTTGCTGGGAAATCGTTAGTTTCAATAATGTTATAGAAACCATTTTGTAGGAAACCTGTGATTGACAATTAGTACATTTGGCTTAAGGACACATAAAAGCCCATAGGGGTTGTCCCATTGAATTTCCAACTTTCACAAACAACAGCCACAACTTTAATTGTTTCAAAGTGTTGACAAATTGTTAGCAAAGCCCTGAACTAAGAATGTGTCTGTATAATATCCAAAAATGTACAAACTATTTTCACGTTAGTGCGTTGCAAATATGCAAAAGAAATAAAGCAAATACAACAACAACAACAACAATAAAGAAAAAATCAAATACCAGTAAAATTTCATGCCATGCATTGTTGAAAAATATGAAACGAAATTGAATTACGAGTATATATAGTATACAAGAGCTCAGTCAGATGCCAAGCATCCGGGCAACGAAAGGATCCCTTCGTCCTTGTACCGCCCCTTTACCGAACTTCTTCCTATAGAAGCAAATAATGCCTCGACAAGGACAAACGAAGCTTTCAAGCAGCATTTTATAGTCACAGCATAATCGAAATAGCTACAATGTTTGCAGCAATCATAACAACAATAATAAGAGCCAACAATTGGCTTTTATTGGAGTGAAATTTAATAAAGAAGTTTTCAATATGCTCTTGCAATATGTAAACAATGAACTCGCTCCAAAATCATAGACGTTTTCATTTGGCAAAAGTTTTTTTTGAGTTTTTTGAGCCACCTCTACAACATGACTAAAGCCATATTAAGCCAGTAGTTTTGCCTTTATACCCTGTATCCATAAATTGTGTAGAAGATTGTATTCTAAACTAATAGAAATAGCTGCTGTGAATTACTAAATAAAGAAGTAGTTCTTTTGGCTGTAAATAATAATAAAATAATATAACACCCCACAGTAAATATTCCTTCGAATTTCTTTTTAATGCTTTAATTAAAACAATAAGAAATATAATGTAAAGAGTAATGTATGTATATATAGCTAATGGGCATTTCCTAGTCGACTGCTCTTCCAAAATGACACGTTCCTTGTTTTCAATTGTCATGTTTGTTATATTGTTATTGTTGTTCAACTGCCAAAATTGCTCAATTGCAGCTTCGAATATTTGCATTGGTTCTGTCCAACAATTTTTCCATTTTTGTATATATTGCTATAAATGTTTTAAGTGTTTGCCCAACTTTGTGTCAAACGTTTCCATGACAAATTTATTGAAAATATTGGGAGGCCAAAGCTAAAAATGCCAAAACAATAAGCGGCATACGATCAACAGCTTGGCCTGACAACTAACAACTACATAACTGGCCAAATGCCAAATGAACCATTTCGAGAGCTTAATTTGTTTTGGCCTACTTTTTGGACGGTGGACACGTTAGTACCATTTGTGTAAGACAAATTGTTTAGATAAACGATGAATAGGTATGCTTACCTTTGTAATACCTTTTAATAATTTCATAATATAACAATAAGTTTACATAGTTGCAGGCTTAATGCTGTGTGGTTATATCTTTAATATTTTCAGTCATCCCCAATTTGTTTGTACTGTCCCTTAAATAAAGGCAAGCACACATACACCCATACACCCATACACACACACACAGAGACATTTAGGCCGTTGACCAAACTAGGCCGTCAATGCAATTTATAATAATCGAAGCTTGACCCTCTGAAACCTACGCGCACATTTTGCAGGCATAAATCTATTAAGTTTCTAAAAGGGAGCGAGTGAGAGAGAGAGAGAGAGAGTGGAAGAGAGACATAGAGGGAGACAATGGCAATTTAAACGGGTATTTTGTAGGTCCATAATTAAGCGAAAATATAGCAGTGCCTGTTGTCTCTTTCCTCTTTCCTCGGGGGCAGACTGTGTCGGGTCAAAGGCAACATTACACTGTAAACTAATTAAAATGCACAAATGTGTGTGTGACAGTCTATGATTATGAGTATGAATAGGAGTATGAATAGGGAAACGAGTATGTATGACAGCATAGTTGATAATTATGAGCATTGCTCACAGCTTCGCTCTGAGCTCACACACAGTTCTGATCTCCAACTCAAACTGGTGTCGTCCGTCGTCCGTTGACCGGAACTGCGCTTCGTCTAACAGCAGCACAGGTTAAACAACCACCACGTACTGTCCACATTGGCCGGGAATAAAACCAACATTATGGTACATTATCTGCTGCCAGCCAAAGGCAACAACTCCATTTAACAAAGCGACGCGAGCTCTTGATGGTGGTGGGCAGCTATAAACCCAACAACAAACAATCTCTCGGAAGCTGTCAAGCGTAGGAATATTTACATTTTCAACTAGCAAACAACATCACTCAATAAAAAATTAACCAGTGACTCCGATACTTATGCGAGAATAGGTCGACTAGAA
Source organism: Drosophila putrida (assembly GCA_037043535.1). NCBI lineage: Eukaryota > Metazoa > Arthropoda > Insecta > Diptera > Drosophilidae > Drosophila > Drosophila putrida. Next base: position 3,860,919 of record JBAMBI010000065.1, read on the forward strand.
GATTCCCTATTCCTTTTCATATATCACATTTTCTACTTGCCAGAAAATATCCTGTAAAGTGCAGTTTTAATTCATTCAAATGGAAAACAAATGTATTTTAATAAAAGGCTTAAAGTTGCTGAAAATACATTAATTTATGATACCCTTCCTTATACATTAAAACAATTACAAAGTCACTAAGAAGTTGGTTCATTTAAATGTGAAATATTGTCTAAATGGAATAAAAATAATCTCAAGAAACGATAAGCACCCAACACATAACTTTTGGCATATCATTTAGAGAATATGTTTACATTTAATCTTAAAAACTTTAGATGAAAAAAATTGAAATTGAAGAGACTAAGAATAGATAGAGCAAGTCGTCAGTCTCCCTTTTTTTCATCAATTAATAACATGGCTTAAACTGCATGTATTTCTCTACCCCATACTAAAGATACTCGCATATTGTGGCATGCACCAAAGTGAATACATGCAACAATTGGCAGTGTTTTGGGTTCAAAGTTATGGGTTCAGGTACAACCTTCTGGTTGGCCAATGGGCACAACAACAACCAACAATCCACCCTGTAAATCTACCTGTTGTTGGTGATTTGGTGTCGCTGGTGTTTTGATCTAATGAATGCATGAATGATTCCTGAGCGCACACAACAAAAAATAGAAAAACAAAAAACAAGAACAACCACATTAACAACAACAGTAACAATAATGACACCAGAAAACAATTGAAATAATTCTAGCATAAACTTTTAGCCAACATTTCCATCACGGGAACATTTCTTTTTTTTCAGTTTTCATTTCAGCGTCAAGGAGTCCATATGGAAAATTGCAGCAGCAACAATCAGAGAAATATTTATAAATAAAATACTGACTTACCCATTTGCGCCTTAATATGTGCTAGTAGGTGAACAATATTGAAATATGCAAATGCTTAGACTCTCCAACTGGCTAAGAGTGTTCTTTTGGCTCAGCATCCACGGCTGTTGGGCTCAACAAACGCACATAAAACTGGAGCAGGGTGATCTTATTGGTGTGAGTATTGGAAACTAGACCAACTGTTGGATGTTTAAACTGATGTTTCGATTCCAGCTTAAGATATTTCCGGATGGAGCACGCAGTGCGGTCTATGCCTTCCTGGGAATACCCTACGCCCAGCCGCCAGTGGGTCCACTACGCTTTGCAGTAAGTTAACTGCGATAATTAGTAACTGAATTAATTATTATACATATACTTAAAATACCTTTTTCATCCTTTCTTCAGCCCGCCAAGCCGCACAATGGCTGGAACCGCACACTTCAGGCAACAGCGATGCAACCAATTTGTCCACAACTCTCAAATACGATCTATGATGAAAGTGCGGATGGCAGCATTTCACGAGCAGCTCCCCTTAACGAGGACTGTCTGTACCTGAACATTTGGACACCGGAGACCGGATTGCGTTATGGCAAACTGCCAATATTGGTCATAATTAGTGGTGAGGATTTCTCCTATGACTGGCCACGGAATCGCATCAACGGACTGGACTTTGCCGCTGCCGAGGGCATTGTTGTGGTCAGCGTGCAGTATCGCAACAATATCTATGGCTGGCTTGGACTGGGCCACGATCATCGACAGCTGCCGGGCAACTATGGACTCAGTGATATTCAACAGGCGTTGCGTTGGGTCAAAGGCAATGCTCTCAGTTTTGGTGGCAATCCGGAACAGTTGACACTGCTTGGTCATGGCAGCGGAGCACTTCTGGCATTAGTTAGCGCCCTTCAAGCTGATAAAGAGCCGACACTCTATAAGCAGTTGATACTTATGTCACCTGGTCCTGTGCTCTATGCCTTGGGAGCTGGCCATGGGCAACGCATTGTGTCAACGGGACGTATACTTGTTCAGAAGCTGGGCTGTCAATTTGAAGAGGCACAACATCGCCAGCTGTTGAGTTGCCTGCGTCGCAAGAGCACCGAGGATTTGCTCAAGGCCTATGAAAGTGTCTATAATCATGGTAATGCCAGCATGCAGCTGGGCGTTCAATTGCCTGGCCACGTTAGCCTGGAGCAACTACTGGTTAATGTCTCGCTGCCACCATTACTGCTGGGAATTGGCTCAAATGAAGGTGCTTTTTGGCAGGACTATTGGCTTGACGTGGCTCGCGAAGGTGACGATGCCCTGCACAGCTATATCAATCACACACTGCTGCCAAATGTGCTTCGCTCCATGCAGCTGGAGGATAATGCGAGCGAGGTGCAATTGGCGGCTATACGTTGGCGCTACTTTAACGAGGATTCATCAATCAGTCAGCTGCTATGGGGCATGCAACGCCTGTTGTCCGAGTCACAGTATGAGACACCTTTTCTCCGCCTGCTGCAGTTGGTCAATGCCAGCAGCAGCATCAGTTACGCCTACGTATTTGATCAGTCACATGCCCATGCCATGGACATGCGTGGCAGGCAGAATTTATTTGGAGGTGCCTCACATAGTGCTGATTTGCCACTGCTACTGGGTCCCAGTCTGTTTCAACAGATTGCCAGGCGTCGCTTCAACTCTGAGGAGGAACAGATGTGCCGCAAGCTACGAGGTTCCTTTGCGAATTTCATTAAGGGAGGCAATCCCACGCCAGGACGTATTTATGATGCCTGGTTGCCGTACACACCGCAGCGTCCCTTCATGTATAGTCTGGGGGAGATTGCCAAGAGCATGGATGTACCAGCAGGAGTAGATGAAGCGCTTGTTGAACAGCTCCTCAATGGTAAACAGCAGACGGAGATTGGCACAGATCGCAGTTTATCCAGAACTAATCGCCATGATAGCTATCGACAGAGCAATTCCAATTCATATGTGGCCAACAATCAACTGGACTCTGGTTATGGCAATCACTTGCGGCGTGTTTATGGCTTCTGGCAGGTTCTATTGCCCTCGGCTCAGGATCCAGAGTCACGTGAGGGCAATGGCGGTGCCTTGGGCCAGAGGGTACGTCTGATGGAGGCGAATGCGGATGCAGCACGCTATCGTCAGGGCTTCTATGCAATGCTTGGCCTTGTCTGCCTTCTCCTCACATGCTTGGGCCTGTGTGTCTATCTATTGCGTCGGGATCTGCCCCTTAGACACAGTTCGTCAAGGGAGCCGTCGTATAGCTTATGACAAAAGTGGTTTCGTTGGACGACCATCTTTGGAGGCAGCGCCAAACTTGGCGCCGACACTGGCATCTCCAATGTCGAGTCCTGGCGCAAAGGTGGTCGAACAGCGAAACGTGAACGTGAACGAGATCGGGATCGAGAGCCAGCTCCAATTAACCAACGTGTGCGACGTCCAAGACAATTGCAGCCGTACGATGAGCAGCAAATGGGCAACAAGGCTCCAAACGTTGCCCGAGGAACCGGAATTGGAGTTGGAGCAAGAAGAGATGGCTGCGGTGATGGAGCAACAACAACTGGAGATGAGACAACTGTTGCGGAACTCCTGGACAATGCACGCAACAAATACGAACAGAATATGGCTTTTAAGAACTGGCAATACCAGTTGACTTGTGATAAGTTTTAAGTTTTTACGTAACCAAAGTTATTACCTTTCTTATATGTACGTTTCTTTTTATTGTTTAATAATTAAAGACAATAAATATTTTACCTTATCAGATGCTTAAAATTACACTTAACGCGCGCAATTCGTAATGCAAAACGACCCCAAGTCTATCGATAGCGATAGCTCGAGCGATATTCGAGCTAGCTTATTATCGATAGATTGTGAAACTACACACTTATCGATAGGTTTGCAGTTCCCTTTGAACACACGTGCTGCGTTTTGTTGCTTCTGTGTAGTAACTTATTTTCGACGAAATTAAAGGATAAACTGAATAAAATGGGCTCGCGAAAACCCCTGGACGTTCACAGGATACCCTCGGACTTGGAGTTTGCCGTGTTTACCGCCGAACAGATACGAAAACTGAGTGTTGTGAAAGTAAGCACTGGTCTCACATTCGATACACTGGGTCATCCAGTTACAGGTGGCCTATATGACATACGCCTCGGTTCCTACGGACGTGGCATGGATCCTTGTGGCACATGCTTGAAAATGCAAGATTGTCCAGGTCATATGGGACACATTGAACTCAGCTCGTTGGTATACAATCCGTTCTTTATCAAGCTGGTGCAGCGGGTACTGTGCATCTTCTGTCTACACTGCTTTAAACTGCAAATAAAGGGTAAGTGATGATGATGAAGTATTTTTATATTGTTTCTTATTAAATCAATGCTAATCTACAGATCACGAGAGTGAAATAATAATGTTGCAATTGCGTTTGATTGACGCCGGTTACATTATTGAGGCTCAAGAGCTGGAGCTCTTTAAGTCCGAGATTGCTTGTCAGAATACGGAGGAGTTGGTCAAGCTGGATAACGGCGATGCTGTACACCCTCGCATTGCTGCTGTCCGCGAACTGCTGGCCAAGAATATAAGCAATGTCAGCAATGTGACCAAGACAAGCTGCTCCCTTCGCACAGCAATCACACATGCGGCCTTGCAACGCGGATCCAGCAAGAAGTGTCGCCACTGCAGCAAGTCCATGCGCTTTGTGCGCTATTTGCATCGTCGCCTAGTTTATTATGTGACCATTGCGGATATGAAAGAGCGGTGAGAGAAATACTCACGAATCTCTATTTCTCTGGATATATTAGAAACATAAAATTCTCTCTTTCAGATTGGGCAATGTGGCGGAGAGCGGAGGCCAGAACAAGGTGATATTTGCAGACGAGTGTAGACGCTATTTGCGAAAGATCTATGAGAACTATCCAGACCTTCTTAAGCTCTTGCTGCCTGTGTTGAGCCTAAGCAGCGATGCCAGCGGCAACAGCACCGACAGCTTCCCAGTGGATATGTTCTTTATGGACTCGATACCAGTGACACCACCGCGTGCACGTCCAATGAATGTCATCAATGACATGATGAAGGGCAATCCCCAGACTGACATCTATGTGAACATCATTGAGAATAATCACGTGTTAAATGTGGTGCTCAAGTTTATGAAGGGACAACACGAAAAACTAAGCGAACAGGCGAAAGCAGCCTATCAAAATACGCGTGGCGCCAACAGCCACGAAAAGCTCTACAATGCCTGGTTATCCCTTCAGAGCTCCGTGGATGTGTTGCTGGATGTGAACATGTCACGGGACATCAAGTCCGCCGAGGGTCTTAAGCAGGTGCTCGAAAAGAAGGAGGGTCTTATCCGAAAGCATATGATGGGCAAACGTGTGAATTACGCAGCGCGTACTGTCATCACACCCGATCCCAATATCAATGTCGATGAAATTGGTATACCCGACATATTCGCACGGAAGCTTTCCTATCCTGTGCCCGTGACTCCATGGAATGTCCTCGAGTTGCGTAAAATGGTCATGAATGGACCGGACATACATCCAGGTGCAAATTACATACAGGACAGCAAAGGCTTCACAACATACATACCAGCGGATAATGCGGCCAAGCGAGCTAGCATGGCCAAGTTGCTGTTAACCAATCCCAAGGATGGTGTCAAAATTGTCCATCGTCATGTGCTCAATGGAGATGTGTTGCTCCTCAACCGGCAGCCTTCGCTGCATAAACCTTCCATAATGGCACACAAGGCACGTATTCTACACGGCGAGAAAACCTTTCGTCTACACTACTCCAACTGCAAGGCATACAACGCTGATTTCGATGGTGACGAAATGAATGCACACTATCCCCAAAGTGAAGTCGCCCGTTCCGAAGCCTACAATTTGGTGAATGTGGCCAGCAATTATCTGGTGCCAAAAGATGGTACACCTCTGGGTGGTCTGATCCAAGATCATGTCATTTCGGGCGTGAAGCTGTCCATACGCGGTCGCTTCTTCAATCGCGAGGATTATCAACAGCTTGTTTTTCAAGGACTATCGCATCTCAAAGGCGGTATAAAGCTGCTGCCACCGTCAATCATAAAACCCGCTACTTTGTGGTCTGGAAAGCAAGTGTTGTCCACCATAATCATCAATTTGATACCAGAGGGCTATGAGTGCATCAATTTGGATTCATTTGCCAAAATTGGTGGCAAGGTAAGCTTTGATAATGTTAATAAATTTCCTTTCTAATGATCCCAACTTTTTGCAGAATTGGAACGTGACTCGACCAAGGACACCGCTGTGTGGCTCGACGCTATTGGAACAGGAACTGAGCGAGAGCCAGGTGCAAATAAGGAATGGTGAGCTTCTGGTGGGAGTGCTGGACAAGCAACAGTATGGTGCCACCACATTTGGCCTTATCCATTGTATGTACGAGTTGTACGGCGGTGATGTCTCCACTTGCCTGCTGACGGCTTTCACCAAAGTGTTTACCTTCTTCCTGCAACTGGAGGGATTTACATTGGGCGTGAAGGATATTTTAGTCAGCGGGGAAGCGGATCGTAAACGTCGTAACATCATCAACGAATGTCGAGATGTTGGAAACAGCGCTGTCGCCGCTGCCCTCGAGCTGGACGATGTGCCGCCCCACGATGAGTTGACGGAGCAAATGGAGGCTGCCTATGTCAAGGATACCAAGTTTCGAGTGCTACTCGATCGTAAATACAAATCGCTGCTGGACGGATACACAAATGACATTAACAAGTAGGTTCAATGAGATTTCAGAGAGTCCCTAATTTAATAACATAATGCTTTCTTCGTAGAACATGTCTCCCTGGTGGGTTGATCAGCAAATTTCCATCGAATAATCTGCAGCTGATGGTACTCTCTGGTGCCAAAGGCTCCATGGTCAACACCATGCAAATCTCTTGCCTATTGGGCCAAATTGAATTGGAAGGCAAACGTCCTCCGTTGATGATATCTGGCAAATCTCTGCCCAGTTTCACTTCTTTTGAGACATCTCCCAAGTCGGGAGGTTTCATCGATGGACGTTTCATGACTGGCATACAACCGCAGGACTTTTTCTTTCACTGCATGGCGGGTCGTGAAGTAAGTTTATAAATTGCCTATAGAAGACAATTAGAGATTAACTCTTATTTCCATCTACATTATGATAGGGTCTCATTGATACTGCTGTAAAGACATCTCGATCTGGTTATCTACAACGTTGTCTCATCAAGCACTTGGAAGGATTAAGTGTGCATTATGATTTGACCGTACGTGATAGTGACAACAGCGTGGTTCAGTTCCTATATGGAGAAGATGGTATGGACATTCTTAAGTCCAAGTTCTTCAATGGAAAATTCTGTGCGGATTTCCTCGCACAAAATGCAAAGGCCGTCTTACGGCCTAGCCAGCTTCAACTGATGAAGGATGAGGAGGACCTTGCAAAGGTCCAACGCCATGAGAAACATATACGTAGCTGGCAGAAGAAACGTCCAGCCAAATTGCGAGCTGCTTTCACGCATTTCTCGGAGGAACTTCGCAACGAGGTAGAAGTGCGTCGTCCAAATGAAATTAATCCCAAAACTGGACGCCGACGATTCGACGAAGGTCTCCTGAAGCTGTGGAAGAAGGCAGATGCCGAGGACAAGGCTCTATACCGCAAAAAGTACGCCCGCTGTCCCGATCCTAGTGTAGCCGTCTACAAGCAAGATATCTACTATGGCTCCGTCTCTGAGCGCACCCGGCAATTAATTGAAGATTATACGCGCAAACAACCACAACAGAAGCACATCATATCGGATATAATGCACATGAAAAGCATCAAAGCTCTGGCATCGCCAGGCGAACCAGTTGGTCTGATTGCCGCCCAGTCGATTGGAGAACCGTCCACTCAGATGACACTGAACACCTTCCATTTTGCGGGTCGTGGTGAAATGAACGTTACCCTGGGTATTCCACGTCTACGAGAAATTCTCATGTTGGCCTCCTCCAACATAAAGACGCCATCGATGGACATACCCATCAAACCGGGTCAACAGCACAATGCAGAGAAGCTGCGCATCTCCCTGAACTGTGTGACCCTTGCCAGTCTCTTGGAATGTGAGTTGTACTGAAACTGAACTTTGATTTTGATATAATTGCTTTCCTCTCTCTTTATATAGCTGTCAACATCAATACGAGCTTGACATTGGAGCCTGAGCGGGCATACATCTATGATTTGCACTTTAATTTTCTGCCGCGAGAGATCTATAAGGAAGACTATGGTGTGCGCCCCAAGAGAATTATCAAATACATGCATCAGACATATTTCAAGAAACTTATACGCGCCATACTGAAAGTATCCAATGCCAAGAAGACATCCAAAATGTAAGTGGAAAACTGACATGATCGAAAAGCAATGATTAACTAATTTCAATCTATAGCATTGTGGTTGATGAGAAAAAGGAGGGCGGCAGCAAGCCAGATGATGAAAACGATCAAGACTTGGATGCGGCTGATGATGTAGCTCCTTCAAAGGCGGTAGACATTGACGACGACTCTTCAGATGATGGCGTAAGTAAAAACAATTGAGCTAGCATTCGAAAATTATATATTCAAAATGATTCTTTTTATAGGGTGACGACGACGCGACTGGCATTAAATTAAAGCAACGCAAAACCGATGAAAATGATTATGACGACCCAGATGATGCCGAGGAACTTATAGATGCCAATGGTTAGTATGTCAAACAGTCAAAGTTACAGAAAAATTAAGTACTTATCTTGTAGATGAAGAGGAGGATGCCGGAGATGACGACGGAGATGCCAATGAACAGGCAAATGATGAGAATGGCGAAGTAGATGACAAATCGGTGGAAAAGCTACTTAGCAACCAAATGGTTCAAGATTACACCTACGATAAGGAAAGTTATCTTTGGTGCAGGGTTAAATTGATCTTGAGCGTGCGCTACCAGAAGCCAGATCTAACATCCATCATTCGTGAACTGGCAGCCAAGAGTATTGTGCATCAAGTGCCACATATTAAACGGGCAATCATCTACAAGGGCAACGACGATGAACAGCTACTGAAAACAGATGGCATTAACATTGGTGAAATGTTCCAGCACAACAAGATCCTGGATCTGAATCGTCTGTACTCGAACGATATACACGCCATAGCCCGGACCTATGGAATTGAAGCTGCCACTCAAGTCATTGTTAAGGAAGTGAGCAATGTTTTTAAGGTTTATGGCATTACTGTGGATCGGCGACATTTGTCATTGATTGCCGACTACATGACCTTTGATGGCACCTTCCAACCTCTCTCACGCAAGGGCATGGAGCATTCCTCGTCCCCGTTGCAGCAAATGTCCTTTGAATCCAGTTTGCAGTTTTTGCGCAATGCAGCTGGCTTTGGACGTCCCGATGAACTAAATTCACCATCAAGTCGCCTTATGGTTGGCCTGCCTGTACGTAACGGCACTGGCGCATTTGAATTGTTGACGAAAATGTGTTAATTGAATATTGCTAAAAGTTTTTTTTAAATAAAATATTGGCGCTTTAAGACCAAAAAATATCAATTAAATCGATACTATTATATGCGATAAGCTACTTATCGATAAGCAAAATATTCGTTGTTATGCTCGTGTTTGCCATCTCTAGCTATCAGCTGTTGGACATTAAAAGAATTTGTTAAAACTCAGAAAAAGTGAGCAGAATGTTGACGTCAATGGTAAAAGAGCATCATGCAAAGCAGTCCAAGCGTAAACAGGAACAAGAAGTGCGTCGTAAGGAAGCTATTGAAACCTCTAACGAGTTGACCCAGTCCCTAGTCGATCACCTGAATGTGGGGTAAATAGAAATTGAAGTAAATGGTGTGTACATCAAATAAACACAAATTTCTTTAGTGTGGCACAAGCATACTTGAATCAAAAACGTTTGGATGCAGAGGCCAAACAACTGCATGTGGGAGCCACCAACTTTGCCAAGCAGACGCACCAATGGCTACAATTAATTGACAACTTTAGTAGCGCACTAAAGGAACTTGGCGATGTTGAAAACTGGGCTCGTAGTATCGAAGGGGATATGCAAGTAGTACAACAGAGCCTGGAGCTTGCCTACAAAGCATCCCGAGCAGCGCAGGCAACAACAGGTACAGCATCAACATCCGGTGAAGCCCCAACATCTTCGTCAACAGCTGCAGCTGTCAATCCCAAATAGATACATTGCATTTATTCAAGTACTATATTAGCTAATAAGTTAACTATATGTTAAAAGAAATAAACAATTGTAGCATTAATTGTATGTCAGAAATGCAGTTTCTCTGTAATTATATTTATATTACACTGTGTTTGTTGCGATTAACCACATATACATAAATATTACACGCTTAGCCCACTTAAGATGTTAACTTGTTTATACTAAAACGTACAACTGAATTAGTTTTGTTAGTTTATTTTTATCGATTACGCCGTTTCTTTTAAAATACATATCACAAAGTGTACTACGTGCCTCAAAGGAATAATGACCCACGTAATTCACACAGATGCTTTCTTGGTGGTTAAACTACATTTACAAAACGTACGAGGATGTAACATAAACGACAATAGTCAATTATCAACTAAATACTATGATTAAAGGTGGTGAAAATGATGTTATGGGTATTCTACTGGCGCAGCCACAAGGAACAATCCAAGGATATTAATATTTCAGTCTATACCCTCGTTTGCTGGCTATTGACAGCAGCAGCCACCTAATAGCGTGATGTAACGCGAGCTGATGAGTAAAATAAAAATTAGAAATCAAAATACTTTCGGAACTACATTGAAACACTTACGCTTGCGTGGAGAGCGCGGACGGGAATAACTGCGACTACGACTGCGAGTGCGACTACGTCCATTGCGATTGCTACTGCGATATTTGCGTCGATCATATGGTGATAATGATGATGAGTTGTCCCGTCGTCGACGACGCGAATATGAACCATCTTGACCTTTATATTCGCGATCACGAGAGCGCCTTCCTGTAGTACTGTAAAAACCAACGTTTAAATATACAAATTTGAATACGAAAAATATACAAATTATACTCACCGTGTTGGGCGACCCATGTACACACCAGGAGTGGGTGTGTGAGCCCGTTGAGTTATAGAAAAATCAACGCGAATGCGACGTCCATCCACCTCCATACCTGTGCAGGCATCCTTGGCTACACGTGCATCACTGAGATTCTCAAAATATATGAAGCAAAAGCCACGAGATCGAAAAGTCTGGAATGATAATCATTAAATTAGTTAATAGCTCACTACAAATGATCGATTTGTAAATGTTGCAGCAAGCCTTTAGTGCATCGCTAGTTACTTGCATAGCAAACACTCAATATTGCTGCAATAAAAATATGCTATAGCCAAAAGCCAGGAACGCAACTTGCAACAAACTGAAGATCAAGTTACCTATGGACAAATCTATGGCGGATTGTTGTGCTTAAATATTACCTAATACTATACTATACTAATACTACAATTTATTCTAAAATATAATTCAACTAGCGTACTCACATGGGCATCGACGACCATTTGGATGCGTTCAATAGGACCAAATTTGTTGAACAACTCACGCACTTTTTGTTGTGTGGTATTTGTGTTCAAGCCAAAGACTCCAATGCAGCGACTGGCCTGCGGATGATCCTGCAAGATTTATGAGATAAATTTAATTTTTTATTAGGTATTGCAGTTGATAATTTATTAGTTTTGTTGTTACTTACGCGTACTTGGCGCATACGTTTGCGTTCTACAGACTTGTGACGTGAATAATGACGATCCTCCGACGACTCTGAACCTGAACGGGAACGTCGACGATATTGAGAGCTAGATTTAGACTTGTAATCGTGATAACGGCCTTCACAGATCTCTACGTCCGACCTTGAATGGGAATAGGTAAGATTTCAGTTTGCTGGTTTTGCATCTTGATTATGTGTTTCGGTTTTTTGTGTTTCTTGATAAATTTTATTGAACTGATATAAAAAGAATAATTTATGCTTTAAAAACGTATTTTAGCAGGGTTCCAAAAACGAATAAGCTTGCAATTCTGCACGGGGCAAAATAAGAAAATATATAAATTTCACTTTTTTTCTTACATTTTTGCTGGTTAAAATATTTTTGAGAAAACCGAAGGAATAGAACTTGCTCGCTTGAAAATTTTAGCCAAATGATAGATTGTTAATGACAAGTCATCAAAGTCAAAAATATATTTGGCCTGCTGAGACGTCTATTTGACTTTTACTCGATAACTTGATTCCACACATTCGATATATACTCACCGGCCGCGGTGACGGGAACGAATACTCTCCGAGGACGAAACCGAAAAGACCGGAGAGGCAGAACTAAAATAGCTCAAATATGTTTAATGACTAAACGTACCGTCTTATTAACTGTATGTATACCTGTTAATACATTTATGTTTATCAAAGCGCTCTAAATATAAGTAATCCTTTGGTCGCGTGTTGAAAATCCCTGTGGACTACATTGTATGCAAGTACAAGACGAAAGCGATAAACTCTGTTAGTTACACCTCAAATTGTATTCTTTTTGCTGCTATTTGAATCTATACGCACCATGCTAAACAGAGCAATTACTGCATACAATTAGTTTTCTGGTTTTTATTATTTATTTAAATTTTTATACCCAAGCACGTCAATACTAAGTCATGCTAAACTATTTAGAGATGAAAACTAACCGATATTTGCGTCGATTGCTAACTATCGATTGCTCTCGTTTGCTATCGGATTTCAATTGACGGATAATTTTAAATATTTAAAGTCAACACAAAGTCAATATTTATTATTTATCACAAGAGTTGAATATGTATATAATAAATAATATTTTAATATTTTTGTGTCAGTTCAATAGTGCCATTTTAATGGAAAGTTCTTGACGGTGACGAAAAGTTGAAATATTTCCGTGAACGCTCACGAGTGCGATCCGGCGACACACTTCTACGAAGCCTAAATGATAAAATTAAAAACCAGAAAAAATTGTAATTATATTGGGATGCAAACCGCGAAAGACGTCCCATGTACACCCCAGGAGTGGGCGTGAGTTCTCGCTGGGGAATGGCGTAATCACAACGTATACGACGACCATCCATTTCCAGGCCGGTGCAAGAGTCCTTGGCATTGCAAGCATCTTGGAGATTTTCAAAGTAAATGAAACAAAATCCCCGCGAGATGTGCGTCTGCAGAGTAAAATGTACATTAAAGATATATCAAATTATTTGAAAGTTTTTTTAATCTACTCACATGAGTGAAATTAACCATTTTGATACGTTCGATTGGTCCGAACTTGCTAAAAACATTGTATATTGAATCCTCCGTGGTTTTCGGATTCATGCCAAATACTCCTATACAGCGACTTGGTTGAAAACTCTGCAATAGCTTACCGACTTCACTTACGCGTGGTACGAACTTCAAGTCCCTCGACATTCCACTTCTATATCGACGAACGGGCGAGTTGGATCGCATACGGCGGCGATGTTGAGGATTGAATTTGGAGCCATACTTGTGGCCCCTTCCATAGGTCTCAATGTATGGCCTTCAGTATAAATATAGATCAATTTAAGTGCTTCAAAATGTTTTAATTTTATTTCACATTTGCTTACATTTTTCGACTCTTATTACTTCTGCCAACAAAAAGAGAAGACTGTTTTTGCTTACATCAAAATTAAGTAAGCAATTTTTGTTGACAGTTCAAAGCCAACTGAGGTATTTTTGACTGAATAGGATAATTTAGAGTTCATATTTTATATATTACACGTAAATAATTGTTTCCGTTGAGTACTAAGTCTAGATTGGAGGTATAACTCTTTGATGTGCTTAAAAGTAATTATAGCATATAGGAATTTAGAATTTACGTTACAGTTTATTTGAATCACAGAGCTTTAAGTATTTTGCATTTAAGATTACATCTATTTACAGTATCCACAGTAGTAATTATGTTTCATACAAATATAATCATAAAGCATTTTCCGTTCCTCGAAATACAAATCATTTATTGCTTTTGCCATACGCTCATCGGTCATATGGCTTTTTGGTGGCGCCTCCAGCAGGTTGCCTTTAACATACCATCTTAATCCAGCAAAGTGTTTTTTAACTCTGGTACGCATCGAAACTCCACAAAAGACAGGCTTCCTAAATAATTCACACAAATTCTTTTTGCCATATTTTTGGAAAATGCGGTCCACAGTTTGGTCAATTTCTGGCTGTTTGCAATAATAAATGTACCACAACTTTCGCTCAGGTGCATTTACGTCGGTGAGACCTAATACTCCAAAATACTCAATAATGGAGGGATCACATTCAGTTTTTTCGTTAGTTTGTTCAACGTAGAATATTTTATGCAAATGCTGATCGAATTCTGCATCAAAATCTTTATTAGCTGCAAGAATATAGTTTATTTAATTTAATTGATCCAATGAGTCACTTATTGCTTAACTCACCTGCTGTTGCCATTGTTGTTATATGCTGTTTTATTATTATTATCTGTAAAAAGCTTCTCGTCAAGACTAAAAATTATACTAAGCTGAAAGTACGTTAGCTCTAACTTAAATACCGACCAAAATCTATTTCAACAATACGAAATGCGTAAAAGCTTATTTGTTTTGGTTTTCATTTCACAATATGCCACCACAAAAGCTCAGTAATTGAATATTCTATCGATAACACCACACTTTCTTATCGTAAACACAAAAGTGTTGCCAGATTAAGCATTGGATAGTCTGGCATCATTAAATTCAACAGCTGTTCAGTACTCCGCTGCTTGGAAAAGTTGTTAAATAACCAGCGTATTTTAAACAAGGAAAACAATGCAAAGATGTGTTAAACTTTTGCCACTGGCACTCAAGTGCCAACAGCGCACGATCAGCACAACAGCGCAAATGGCTGGAAAGCGTAACTTTCGTAAATTCAACGTTTACGGCAAACGCGGAACACGTGTGGTGAAGGAAGCTCAGCGAACTCAGGCAAATCCCCCGGTGCCCATTGATAAGAGAGGTGTGCGGGACACTGGCATCATAGTTAATGGCCAATTTGTAGAGATCCCAGAGAAGATACCAGATATCATCGTTCCAGATTTGACCGGCTGTAAATTGAAGCCATATGTGTCTTACAAAGCGCCTGAAGTTGTACAATCGGAGTTTACCAGCCTGGATCTTTTCAATGCCGTCTATTCACAGAAAATTATCGAGGATTTCAAAGCTGGCAAACTACAAGCCGATGGTAGCTCAACGGAACCCTCTTCAAACGAACAACTAACGCCGCAGGAAGCATTGATGCGATCCCGCAAAACGGGAAGTGATATTTTTTAGACATGCAGATTTATGATTATGCTATTAGGGTTTATTGTGTGCAAATATATAGAAAGTTGTCTGCCGTTGCTAAATGTACTTTCGCCGATAATTGTAAAGTTTGCGTATCCACTTTTCGGATTTCAGCTCGGAATCGCCCCAGAACTGCAATTGTACAAGCAATAGTTAAAAATAAAATACCAAAATAAAACATTGTAATGTGACTCACATTGGGATGAAATATTTCATCTTCCTTTGGGGGTTGGGCTTCAAAAGGCTTGGGTATGATGACCGTTTCCTTATTTAAATCAATAATTACTTTTTCCGTCTCTGGAGCTTCTCGATCCCGAGTGCTAAAGAATGTAGAAGGCTTAAATGCATCCTCATCAATAGTTTCTAGAGCCTTTTGCACTTTGGTATCCAGCAAATCTATGGGTTTAATAGACGATGTTGACACAGTTGATGTGGATGCTGCGGGCTGTCGGGATGTGGTTTCAGAACTTGGAGCCCTCGTCGTGCGTTGGGATTCGGATCTAGATTTCGATTTTCGAGAATCGTAATCGCGGCTTTTACTTTGCCGGCTTCTTGAGCTGCTGCGAGAACTATGCGAACTTCGCGATGAACTTCGGCTGCTACTGCGGCTATGTCGATATTTTTTTGATTTCTTTGACTTTTTCTTTTTTGACTTGGATCTATTTCGGCTGCTGCGCGAGGGAGATTTTGATTTGGACCGGTAGCGTTCACGTTCACGTTCCCTATCTCTATCTCTGTCCCGGTTTCGATCCCGCTCCCGATCTCTTTCGCGGTCTCTATCACGCTCTCTGTCCCGTCTGTCGCGCATTATCTTTTATACAAAAAAATGATTGTTGTTATATTTTATTATTTTCCGACAGCCGCCACTTTAACTCAGTGAAAACGATTTAGCCTTTTTACGGGCAAATCTGACCTGTTTTCCACACTAGAAAATCGAATTTATTATAAATGCTGACGCTAGCATGCAAAAGGTGCCGCCACCATTCACTGTTCTCGATACACATTAACGATAGTGGAAAACCCCCTAACTATCTGGCAGCGCTGAAATTGCCGTTTTAAATTTGAATGAGATACTTATTTCTTTATAAACAAAAATTCCGTACCAAACTAAATCTTATCAACTGACGACCACCAAATCATTTTGAGGAGGTTTTTCCTGCAAATCTATCAAATTTGTTCGCAATAAATCAGATGTCTTTATCTCCTTTCACTTATCAAAAGTTTTGATTGAAGCTTAAGAATTATATATTGGTCGATAAACCACCATGTGGGGTATATAAAGGACTGGAAATTTCATAAGTTCGCAATTTATTTGTAGTGGTCAAAGAAGTGTTATTCAAAATGTGGCTCTTTCGATTTATGGTAGCTCAACTATTTCTGGCCTATTTGGCCATGGCTTTGCCGTCCGATGACAGCCGAAGTAGTTCAACAACAACGGTAATAATTGAAAAAATCCATTAGTCCATTTATAAATTACTATTATAAATTCACATTTAGGTGACTATTGTTAAAAAGTTCGGTTATCCCATTGAGGAACATACAGTGCAAACCTCAGATGGATACATTCTAACCATGCATCGTATTCCGTATTCCAAACACACTGGATATGACGGTAAGCGACCTGTTGTATTCCTTATGCACGGATTGCTCTGCTCCTCGTCAGATTGGGTTTTAAGCGGCCCAGACAACGGTTTGGCCTTTATTATGTCCGATGCTGGCTACGATGTCTGGATGGGCAATGCCCGCGGTAATACTTACTCCAGGAAACATGCCACCAAGTCACCGGTGTTCCAGCCATTCTGGAACTTTGAATGGCATGACATTGGTATCTATGACTTACCAGCGATGATGGATTATGTTTTATACAATACGGGTCAGCCCAATTTGCAGTATGTGGGACATTCTCAGGGCACGACTTCATTCTTCGTGCTCAATGGAATGATTAAAAGATTCAAGAGTCGTATTCGTTCAGCGCATTTGTTGGCTCCGGTTGCCTGGATGGGACACATGGAAAGTCCACTGGCCAAGGTTGCAGGTCCACTTTTCGGGCAGCCAAACGCTTTGATCGAGCTATTTGGAAGCGCAGAATTCATGCCAAGCACCAAGGCAATGGAGCTAATGGGCTCAGTGTTCTGCAGGGATCACTCGTTCTCACAAGTAATGTGCACAAACGTACTTTTCTTGATGGGAGGATGGGACTCTCCATATTTGAATACAACTTTGATTCCCGAAATTATGGCTACAACTCCAGCCGGCTGTTCAATCAATCAAATGTTCCACTATCTGCAGGAATATAACTCCATGGAATTCCGCCAATTCGATTATGGAGCGATTAGAAACAAAAATGAATATGGAAGCAAGACTCCTCCAGACTACGATGTGGAGGGAATAGACGTTCCGGTTTATTTATACTACAGCGATAATGACTATTTTGCCAGTCTGGTTGATGTCGATAGACTTCGGTACACCATGAATCCTGCTTCCCTGAAACGCGCATATCGTTTGCCTGAAAAGAAGTGGAACCATTTGGACTTCCTGTGGGGTTTGAACATCAAGGAAATACTTTATAATAGGGTTCTTGATGACATTCGAAATGCCTAATTTCCAAAATAAAGAAAACACACAGTTGTGATAAGTATGACTTCTAATCGGCGTATAATTTACACTCCTGGAATGTGTTTCCGCATTATTTTTATACTTAACATGCATTTATAGCTATCCATAGAAAAAGACTATTGCTATTTGAGATTACTAAGCGATCATAAATTAGATTTTATGTGTACTTAATTGATAACATTGATAAACACTTATTTATTGGCAGTCAAGTTGAAAGCTTGCTTGGGGTCACTTTTATCTCAATTTACAATGTGATAATTTTATAATTATTAGTAATCATCAGGAACTGTAACTGTTATAACTATCCACTGGTTGTGTGTGTTCTCCGTTTGAGCTTGCAACAGCAACTAAAAACCGCACAGAAATCAGCAGCAGGTAGAAATTTACATTTTAGTGACGTCATAATTCCCTCACAATAATAAAGCTCAGCTACGCACTCTGCTGCAGGTTCCGTACACTGTATGCTTGTATGCGTAACGAAGGGCTCTCTAAGCAATGCTCTCTGTGGATCCACTGCTTAGAGAGCTGTTCGTCCTCTCTAGGTATGGCAGGCGCCGTACACTGTATGCGTGACTGACGGCTCTCTAAGCAGGGCTCCCTCTCCCCACTGCTGAGAGAAGTGCTGATCCTCTCCGAAGCTCTGCGCATGCACACATACATACGTACAAATGCGTGCTGTTGCATTTATTTAAATATGTTTGTACCCTTGCTACTGATTCAGTTCGCCTGGAGGCTTTGGACTGTTTGGACCAGGAAAATAAAACCGTAGTGAATTCTTGTTTGTATGTATGTGGAATTCAATGCAATTATTTTTTAAAATTGAGTTAGTATCGAGTACTGGGTGTCAAGTATCGATAGCGAAAAATAAACACTAGTATTTGATAGTATCGATACTGTTTAATACCCTACTCTGGTCACACTTTAAGCAAGCAGGTACAGCATCGGCGAAAAAAATAAATTGAAGTAAAATATTTAAGTAATTTTAACTAAATAACGCCACAAACTATTGCCAAGTGCGTGCGGAAAGATGACGCGCGTTACTAGAAGTGATATATCACTCGATATGGAGATTTGGGTGGAAGAGTTATCTCCAGCGCAGTTGGCGTACTACGAAAAAATAACCAACGAGCACAATGCTGTGAAAAATGCGCTTAAAACGGCTGTCAGTGCAAACGAGGGCAAGGAGCTCTTTAATGGCCAAGTGTTCCAGGCATACTCCTTTAAGGGTAAAGTATTGCAGGAGTTGAAGGAAGCCACGTTGCCAAAGAAGCCGCCAAAAGCTGCAGATCCACCCCCGCCGCCTCCCTCTACCAGTTCCGGCGGGGGCACTGGACGTGGGCGTGGTCGACCACGAAGCATCAACACTACTCCTACTCCTGTATCGAATATTGCATATTTGGAATCATCAGATGAGGGCGACGATGATGTGCCCTTGGCTAAACGCTTGGCTCTATCAGTTGGAAAAAAGGCGGTTGCTGCAGCGGCTCCAGCAGCCACGTCCACGTCAAAGGCGGGCAGAAAATCGGCTTTGTCTCCCACTGGCAAGGCATCCCCTCAGCCAAAGAGTGGCAAGGGCTCTGGATCCAGTGGAAAAGGATTGGGCGAAGCACCGCCTAAAAACTTCCGCCCAGCGGAGGTGAACTCTGTTGGTGGTCTGGTCGTGGGCAGTAATGATGATAGTAGTAGCGGTAAGGATGGAAAGGATTCCAAGGACTCCAAGGATTCAAAAATGCAGGGCAAGACATATCCATCATTGGTTGTACTGGCCAAGCCATTCCTCAAGATTAAAGACATGGCGGCTACGCGAAGCAAATTAGATTCCAAGGTTAAACTGGTCCTAATGCTGACACCCAACAAGTTTTGTGAGTGGCTCCTCCAAGAGGGACTCCTCCGTGCTCAGCAGCACTGTATCAATCACCGCAACAACGAGCTGAAACTGGGTAAGGTTTATGATAACTCAAGAACTCATTGCGAAATCAAGTACTACATATATAAATAAAACTTACTTTTATGTAAGTTAGTTTCAGTTCGCTTAGTTCTAAAATAAACTTCTATTTCCAAATCTTCCTTATAGGCGTCTATTCGGATATCAGCAAGTTTCCGTACACAGGCGGATATGTGTGGATTAGCGAATGCTGTCCATATCGTTTCGTGTCTGTGTTTAATAATTCTATATTCGAGGGAGCCCAGCATCCGCCAACGTTTCTACTGAAACTCGTCTATCACTGGGCTTGCCAGACAAGCATTCAAAATGTGGTCCAGTGGGTTAAGGTTGACAGTGTGTATATCAAAGGCATATACACATGGCTAAGAGCCATTTGCACTTTGGCTGTTCATCAAAAATGTAAAAAGCTGGGAGGACCCGGCAAATTTGTCGAGGTAAGGTGTTTTACTTGATTATCATTAGACGAGTTATTAATAAGTTTGATTACAGGTAGGTGTCATCTCATTGGGAACCACGTCCCAGGATGGGGCACAACGTCAGGTGAAGGTCGAAGTGCTGGGTGTCTACGATTATGCCGATAAATCCATACGTTTGCGTGCCGTAGAACCGATCACTGATGGCGATCGTAATTACAAGAAGCGTTTCCAGGTATGCATTTTGAAAATATTTCAATTTGAAAACAAATTCTAATTATCTATATCTGATTTCAGGCCATATTGGAGCCACTTTCACGCTGGGTGCACAAGGACAGCACCATTTGCATTGACTTGACTGTGGATAAGATTACGCTCTTCAGCATGGGATTTAAGAATATTGTCCAGGCTGCAGCCACTGATAATGCAGCGAAGCACAATAACTCGGCTGTAATGGAGTATCTTCGACGCATTGTACCACGCATGTTCCAGAATACGCTGTCTTTGCTTTCACGCCAAATGATTCAGCAATTCCTTGACGAACTGGTTTGGCGCGAATCCTTTGGAACATATGCATTGCAAGCTTTCAACAATATCATCATACACATTGCCGAGCAGACACGGGTGACCACCAATGAGACGATCACACAGCGCCTATACCAGGTGAGTATCTACTATATAGTATAATTATAAATTGAGGTTTTGTACTATACAGAATTGATTTATTTGCAATTTTTCTAGGTCGCAACGAACCCTTTTAAAGACTGGAGCGTATTGCCGCCAAATTACAAGGAGACACCAGCCAATGCCGCTCCTAAACGCCTCAAGAAACGTTAGTAGTAAATCATCGGTAGTTAGAATGTAGGCCGTGATTAGTCTTAATAGTCTAATTTATTCATAGGACAGCAACGGCTGTAAAAAATGCCAAACACGAATTATATTGTAATGCCTTCGCGTCATGTCACTCCAAGATAATTGAATTTTTTTGAAACCTTGTTCAAGTTTTATATCTCATCAACATCAACATTGAATGTTAACGAAAAATCAATCATTATTTTACGTGTGTTATTTGAATTTTTTTATAATCTATTTTAAAGCGTCAGCTTTTTAAAACTGATTTACATATAATTTTACTTTTGGCATTCTTCAAATGTGTTAACTTATTCTAGAAACAAAAAAAAACCACGAATGAAATAAAAAGGATGATAAAAATGAAACTAAATATATAACTATGTAAAACTGGTACTTATTTTATTTTGCATACATTTTATGATTTGATTGGAGTGATATAACGTTAAAGGCATTTATATGATATTAGAAAATGAATTTAATGGGGCATGATTAATTCAGCAAGTGTTGCCTAGATTCAAATTTGGATCGCTATCCAGATTAATTTAAGTCAGTTATCAAAACTAAATTTCTTTTCGATTTTAGCCATTAATGACTCTGACTATTTGAGTTCATCCAAGGAGCATGGCAAAGTGAAGAAGGAAAAGGAACGTGAAAAGGATATTTTGCCTGCTGGCAGCAAACGCCGTGGTACTATCAGCACACCCCCGCCGTCCGCAGGTCCTAAAAGTGCGGGCAAGACAGGTGCTAGTAGCTCTAAGCTGGTTGCGAAAACGACACCCGCCAAGACGCCTGGACCGGCGTCCAAGACACAGTTTAAGAAATCTAAAGATACCAAGGAAGAGAAGGTTCCCATTGTTATCAAGAAAGAAGAAGATGAGCTCAAGGGCCTAGAGGAACTCTACTATGGAATTAGCGACGGTACGGAAGAGTTCTACGAGCATTTCCCCTACAGCTCCCCGCGTGCCAATCCGGCCGAGCTAACTAGAACAGTTGAGTGTCCGATTTGTTTTAATGGCGATACCTATGACTCGAATGAAAAGCTGCAAACACATCTCGTGTCGCACATCTCGCCGGAGGGCAAGCAGCATCAGTTCCAGTGTCTGTTCTGCTTGGAGAAGCATGCTACGGAATCTGTGCTGGCAAAGCATAATCAAATCATGCATCCCACCGAAACCAAGACAGATGGCTCACCATCCTATTATTGTTTGATCTGCCAGCAGCGACACAATTCTCTGCACTTGCTCACCGCTCATTTGCAGAAGGTCCACAGCACATTGGAGCTGCCATATTGGTGCCAGGCCTGCGGATATCGTTCGTCCTCCCATCGTGACTTGGTTCGTCATTTCTACGACGATCACAAGAACCAGAACTTCTTACAGTGTCCCTACTGTCTCGATGTGAGTTTAAATATAATATATAATCACTTTATAATTTGATTAATGGTTTTTCTCTTTTCAGATCTTTTACTTTACCCACAAGGGGAAAGTCAATCAACTGCGTATTGAACACTACTTTATGCATCTCGATGAGCATGTAAATCAGCGAGATCTTTCGCTTCGTTGTCAGAAATGCTCGCTGAGTTTCTTGGAGAAGGGAGATCTAAAACAGCACACAGTGCTGCATCATGTTAGCATGACCAAGACAAATAAACCTGTACGTATGCTGCTCAACAATTCGCTGCTGATTCCGCCGCCTAAGATACGTACCCATCATCGGGAGCAGCCTCCGTTTACATCCTACAAACGGCCCGTTTTCTTTGCCTTCTTGGAGGGCAAAACCTGTGCCGAGTGCAATACCGATTTTGCCAGTGAAGAGACACATTACACGTAAGGATGAGTTATAGATATTTACTTGTTATCTTATGCTAACTGCTTTTTCCTTTTGTTCAGCGGTTGGTTGCACTGCGTCAAGTGCAATTATCAGACATGTTGCGAACGTGCCCAGTTCAGACATGGTGTGGATTGCAATGGCAACTTTGTTGACGCTATGGAAGTAAATATGCTGCAAGAGATGCACTGCATCTGTGGCTTTGCCACCAGCAATGGCAATAAAATGGCTCAGCATTTGGCCAACTGTGGCCTCAGCACTTGCTATTCCAGTCTAGAGGCGGCTAATGAAAATGCCATCAAGCGTAACATGCTGGATATGTTGGGTCTTGTGCGACGCGATGGTGAAACATCTGGCGAAGGTGCAGACATGGGTGATGCGGTGGATGAGCCCATGGATGATAATAATGATATAATACCAGTGCCTCAAGATGCTGAGGAACATGAGCAACAACAGGATGAACAGGATGTCCAACAGCAACACCATCTAATGGCGCCACCAGATCCGCACGTTGATATTCCAGTCGATTCGCAGCAACCGCAGCATTATATGGCACAGCCATCTGAGTCTGTTACCCATTTGGCTACGCAGCAGGAGCAGCAAGCAGCACCCATACAATTTGGTGAAATGGAGGCAGCACCTGTCATGCTAGATCCACAGCAGGTGCAAGTTGCCGCCGACTATGCTCAGGTGTCTGTAGTGCAACAGCAACAACAACAACATCAACAGCAGCCATATGGCATGACTGGCTATGGCCAGAGTGCACTCTCAACTGATATTGATATGCCACTAATTGGTGAACTGGCCGAACCGAATGCACCACCGACACCACAATTTCTGGGCGAGGTTCATACACCCATGTTCGATGCAGTGGCCGCTGCCGAGCAGCAACATTACCATGCCCAGCAGCAACATCATCATCATCCGCAATGATACAAGGCAACAGGGAAGCTGAAACCCCGCGATTATCCGCAGCAATGGCAGCCCTACTAGAATTACAAGTATCTTACAAAACGCATTCATTTATAATAATATATGTATTATTATATATATTATGAGTATATATATTACACTATAAATTTGTCGATGAGCATTGAAATATTGCACAATTAATATTGATTAAAATTTGTAGACATTTAAAACATAAATAAGTAATTACACAAAAAAAAACGTAAAATAAAGTTCTCATTGTATCCACAATATGTGTCTACCAATGCCTATAAAATACACACATATATCAAACGATTGAGTGTGAAACATTAAGTTCAGTTCTGTAATTTTGGAAGACTAATGAATGTATATCATTAATGATTATTATCTCTCCAAAAATAGTCCTGATAAATTTCTAATGGATTCTTCTTGTGACTTAATATACTGAACTTGAATTATCGACAACTAATGAACATTTTTATCGTCTGAAAAGGGTCTTTTAGGATTGGTTGAAGTTGGAATTGTGTTATTGTTATAGGTCATTTTTGTCGTTGAAGCTGTTTTGCTTTCAACAGGGCGGACAACACTAAAGCTATGTCCATCTCCTGTTGTGTCCCAGGTTCGTTGTCCAATGAGATTTCAGCAGCACGTTCATGGAAACGCGCTAATACACGTGGTCGGTAATCTTTTAAAGGCAGAAGAGACAAATTAAAGGATAGCTCAAAATCAAAATTAGTAAGTATGCTTACCAACACTTCCAGCCAGTGGATTGCCAGTTAGCCGAAGCGTCTCCAGCAGCGGTAGATTGGCAACAAAGTCGACCTCATCCAATTGCTCAATAAGATTGCAACTTAAATCCAAGTTAACCAAAGAGAGAAGCTTGCGCAATCCGCTCAGTGACTTGATCTTGTTCTGGGACAGCTTCAGAGTCACCAGATTGCCCATGGTCAGGTGCCAGTCCACACATTCCGATATTAAATTGCCCGAGAGCGAAAGCATCTGTAGATGTGGTAGCTCCGCAAGATTCTGAATGGTTTTTATGCGATTCTGTTCAAGAACAAGGCATCGCAGCTTGGGAGCTGTTCGGACGCTGCCATCAATCTGGGTCAACAGATTGCCGGTCAAATCCAGTTCGCAAAGCTCAGTCCAAGCATCTGTGCTGAGCAACTCATCATCACCATTGGAGGAGGTTGTAGAACAATGCTCTGGCAGAAGGCTGGGCACATCGCAGGTCTTGTGCAGATTGTCACAGAGCAACACTTGATTGATGTGTGTAATTGTGGTGTTGTGCACACAAATCGTTTGCAGTGTTGGCTTTAACAGTTCAATGTCTATAATGTTTTCTGTCGAAAGCGCTGAGAATTTCAGTGTTTTGAGATTACGGAATGCATTCAAGTTGAAGCTTAATCGATTCGGAATGATATTGCTGCGCCCAATCGGCACATCCACCGTGTTGTAGTCCTGTGCAAAGCTGGCATTATCCTTAACCGGAGTCACGACCAATGCTGCAAGCTGACTGCAAAAGTCCAGCACATGTGAGAAGTCAAATTTGCCACCTTGTTCATTGTTGGGCGGACAGGGCAGGGAGAGGCGCTCACTGATGGCAAATACCTGAAAAATATAACAGGTTAATATGATTCAATTTAATACTAAAAGATTGGGATTCCCAAGAATATTTAATCAGTAAATTGGTACTTGAATTTTACAATTATAAATTTGATTGTCAAGATTAAAAGTGATTAGTATGATTGGTTAACTTTCTATAAACTTAGGAATTTGCATAGGCAGCAGTTCTCGTTCCGTCCTGTTCAAATACACTGACAGGAGTATATAGAGTAGTGCTACACCCAATTTCTTACGCTGCTCACTTGTAAATTTGTTGCGCACGAGGCCAAAGGAGGCACCTAGTCTTCTATTGGTTAAATGATTCATGCCCAAGGCATCAATCATTGCCGCCTCACGGCTGTGTGCATCATTCGATGTTATACCATGAAAGCCACGAAGCAAGAGTATACCTCGTTGCTGTTGCCAGAGGTGCACAATAAGCGCTAGCTTTGGATCCTTGGCCAACACGTGTGGATCTGGCGATTGCAAATGTTTCTGGGCCTGACGCAAGTGCACATATGGACGTGACGACTTCCCCTTTCCAACATAGAAAATGGCTCTTAAGAATGTCAACCATACATCTAAGCGATGCATACTCCTGGCACGTTGCTTCAATCCATTTGTGATACGTGGATCCAATAGCAAATAGTTGAAATAAATGCGCTTGCTCTGATCGTGGAGGCGATTCCACCTGCTGTGTCGTCTGACATACTTGGAAAGCTTTTGAATACTCGTATAGTTATGCTCCGATTGCAGAGTGTGTTGAAGTTCAGGAGAGAAATCTGTTTTGGGCATGTGCAACACGCCTAGGGAGTACTTGATGCCACGAGTTTGCGGCAATTGATTAAGCAGCAATCGATCGTTTACCATGGTCAGAACGGAGACTAATAATTTGGGCATGTTTCGCGGTAAGATGATAAATAAATATGTATACAAATTAAAACTAAACTAAACTGAAATATTCGATTGTCAACGGAAAACTTAGAACATAATGTGTGACTAAACTGGGTCTCTTTTGTATGGGTCTTACCTCCAGGGCTGACAGGTTGTACTCTTTTTTGGCACTCAGGAGCGCATCTCCACTTTCATTGAAGAGCTTGGCCAGATCCTGCAGCAGATAGATAGTGTCATATTTGTTAAACTCCAAGAATTCGGCCAGTAAACGCGGCAACTCATTACAAAAATAGATGAGTAACTCTTGTAAATACGTTTCCAGTTGCTCCCTCCGCTGTTCCAGAAATGCGGGCTGCTTATTGCCCACTAGCTGCAATAATAAATATGAAGTATTAATATAACTATTTCCTTACGGTCCGATTTTTTAATGGGCGTACCTTCTTTGGCGGTAACAGTTTTTTGCTGATCGATATCTCCTCAACGAGTTTTTCGTGAAGTTGAGCAAAGTCGCGATATCGTCTCTCCACAAACCATTCAACATTTCCCACACGAACCTATTGTTATAAATTCGTTGTGTAAATAGTGATCAGTCATAGGATAGAGTCTAATTAATACCTTGATGTCATAATACGTGATCCCCGCTGAGCTCTCGACGGAATATTTTGGAATTGTCACAGACGCTTCCTCATGCTGGCGATAATAGCACGACATGGTTGTCTGTGTGACAACGTTTTGATAAGGTCCACTGCGTTTAGCACTTAACTAAAGTATTAGCATAATTGTAACACTTAAGGACAACTAAATAAATAAACAATGTCTAAAAATAACTTTCACTAATATTTATTCATTCGCACGGTAGTAGCAAAATTTGCTCAGCTGATTGTTAAAATGCTTTGCAAAGTTGACAGCAGGTGGAGTATTTATGTTTAATAATGGGAGCGCCGATAGATGGTAGGTATTTTTACCAAAATATCGTCGAGCAATCGATAGTTTATTATAATTTCCTATGAGATGCCGTTCCGGAATATTTCCGATAATTACCCTTGGGTAGAATTAGGGCATTATCGGCGTTTTTGTTTATGTTGCTTGTTGGCAATTTCAATTTAGGAACGGCTAAGAACAGGACTTTAAACGAACTATATTTAAGCAATGTCACTGCCCAATTTATTGAGCATAGTAAAAATATAAAGCAAAGCATAAAAACTTGTGAATCAGCCTAAAAATGGCTTTCCTAGGCGACTGTGTTATCGTGTTCGTCTCGCAGGCAAGCGACTCAGGTTTATGTTTATGACTACTCCTATTACAATTTGTGTTTAATTTGTTGCAGATGGTGTTCTTCGCCGGCGGTTGGCTGTTTTTTAACAAACAGCTCTTTAAACACTACGAGATACGTCATATATCCGTGCAGTTGATCTTCTCGTCAACATTCGCACTGTCCATAACAATGTTTGAGCTGATCATATTCGAAATCATTGGCGTTTTGGAGTCAAGTTCACGATATTTTCATTGGCGTCTGGGTCTGACGCTGCTTTTATTCATGGTGACGGCATTAATACCCATATACATTTGCTATTCTGTGATACACAGCATTTCCTTCTGTAAGACACTCATTTTACTTATCAATTCTAAGAACAACAACCTGATGCATCTCTTTTGTAGTTTCCGATAGATGGGTACGCATTTTGACAACTCTCTGCTGGTTTGTCTTTCTGTACGGTCTCTGGCGCATTGGGGAACCATTTCCGTTGCTGAGCGCCTCACATGGCATCTTCACCATCGAACAGGGAGTGTCCCGCATAAGTGTTATTGGGGTGACAGTTATGGCCATACTCTCCGGATTTGGTGCTGTCAACTATCCCTACACCAGCATGACCTATTTCATCAAGTAGTCACAGTCGACACCAGACAGGTGTTTCTTATCACTATTAATTTGTATGTATGTATTGCAGGCCCGTTTCTCGTAATGACATCATCTGCTTTGAGCGACGACTGGCGCTGACTGTGGATATGTTGACAGCAAAAAAGCGTCGCATTGCCATGGCCGTCTATAATCACAATAAACAGCATCACACAAAGCCTAGAATTTGGGAAATGTTGACCTCGGCCGTGCAACGCACAACTAGCAATGGCGAGGGTGAGTAATCATTTGCTCTTGTTAAATATTTAGTCAACTCTTTCCTTGTAGACATCAACCAACTTAAGCTGGAGGTTTATGGTCTGGAAGAGCTACAACGCTCGGTCTTCCTAGAGCTAAGTTCTCTTAAAAATATGGAAGAGCGACAACGCTGGTCACAAACGCTGCAGGGCAAATATTTCAATGTTTTGGGGCATTTCTTTAGTGTCTACTGCGTTTATAAGATATTTATGGTTTGTAATTTGTAGCAAAACTGTTGCCATTACTGATGATTTTCTCAATATTTCAGTGTTGCATTAACATAATTTTCGATCGTGTTGGACGCAAGGATCCAGTGACACGTGGACTTGAAATTGCTGTACACTGGTGTGGCTTCGATATAGATTTGGCCTTTTGGAATCAGCATGTTTCCTTTTTGCTCGTCGGCTGCATTGTGGTCACCTCTATACGTGGTTTGCTGTTGACCCTCACAAAGGTAATCCTTGCAATTTTACAAAACTGTATTAAATGTGTCTCTTCCGCAGTTCTTCTATCGGATATCATCTAGTAAATCGAGCAACATAATTGTCCTAATTCTGGGACAAATTATGGGCATGTATTTCTGCTCATCTGTGCTCCTGATGCGCATGAATATGCCAGCCGAGTATCGAGTAATCATCACGGAAGTGCTCGGTAATTTGCACTTTAACTTCTATCATCGTTGGTTCGATGTCATATTCCTGGTTAGCGCCCTTACTACCATTATAGTATTGTATTTATCTCGCAAACCTGTGCGAGTAGACGATACGGATTTACACTAAATGTGAGAGTGAGAGAGATCATGACAGGGTATGGTAAGCTAGGCACAATTGATTTAGAATCAGTTAATTAGCATTAATTAAATTGAAGCTTTAAGTTATACAGTTACATATTATGTATATATTTACGCCAGTGTGTGTGTCTGAATAAGTATATTATGTATTACATAGCACAAAAATCAAAGTTATGTCAATTTAAGTAAATAGATGCAACGAACTGTTCATAAAATAGTTAATGATTCATTTTGTGTGGTTTAATTCTGCGATGAAAGCTTTCCAGTTGCGTGACCAGTATTTTGAACTTTATAAGCTTCTGATGAAATGAAGGCCAAAGCTTTCTTGGCTTTTGGGTTGCTAGGTTGCAGGGGTCCTGATTATGCTCAGCACGGCAGACTCAAAGTTGAGTTGAGTTCTCTTGAGTACATATCTCGACCGTTCCATAATGTTCCACTTCTGCTGTTCTCTATGAGCGTAACATTGGATTTAAAATGACTCTGTTTTTTTTTCGTTGGTTTCCTGCTTAGAATTGTTGGGTAACTTCAAAGTACCATAAGAATAAGATGGTACGACACAAGGTGATAGGACAATACTACAAACCGTACGCTTTGGCGGCCATTTTTACCATGACTAATGAATGGTATATGTTTCCCTAGTTTATTATCTTGCAAGCTGTCTACAATTCCTGATTCTCATAAATTTATTTGACATCATGCTCTTGCGGAACATCATATGTTTCTCTAAGGAGCACTTAAAAAAAAAAACGGCGCGCATAAAATTGCAATTTTAATTGAAGCTGCTAAAATTTTTAAAAATATATTCAAGAATATGTCACATTACATTTCCATTTGCTTGACGATTCAAACCACGCCCACATAGTGTCGGTCTTCAGGGGCCATTGCGTCAATTTGTAGCAAAAACACCATTAAATCGTTGCAGCAGATAAGACTGAGGAATAGCTTTTAAGTGTCTAGATGAATAAATCATGAAACAAAAATGATTGAAGGGTGTCCAAAATCGAGCTCTCGAGCTGACGCCAACCAACCAAGTCCCCCAATTCCTAACCCTACCCCTAAACCCCTCAGAATATCCGACAAAAGCGCATCTATGTATTGCTAACTGGAACGATTTAATCAGCTGTAAATTCGATTAGCTGTTAAACAATACATGAGATGGTCCATTAAATGGGACAGTGTCGACCGGAGATGAGTACCTAATGAGGTTACAGGCGATGGGAAGGAGTTAATAGCTAAAGCAAACCAAGTATGTCGTAATAGAGTCACATGATGATGTTGTAACAATCACAATATCTTTTCACGATACCATCTCCAATATTATGTGTCGAGGTCATGCAATACCTGATGGGATTCATGGTTAGTCGTTTTACCTTATCGATTTCATCGATTAGTGATTGATAATGTGTTTGGCCTGCTTTTAGGCTTCTACTGCTGCTGCTGCTGCTGTTGATGTTCTGCCAGTTAACGTCCTTTCAGCCATTATGCAAATTTGCGAGCCAATTGATTTGAATTTCATTTACGTTACGTATACGTGCCATATGCTTTGCCATAATTGATGTCGTGCCGCTTCAGCCATCTAATTAGCATAAACTTAATTAATTTGCTTGTTTGCACTTGTGCCGCCTCTGCCGCTCAGCTGATTGACAGTTGCAAGTCCATGGCTTAAGTGACACCACGGAGGAGGCATCGTGCTGCAAATCGGAGTCAATTGTTGGTTGCCACTTGCCACTCCCACATACAATCACATAGCTTTCTTGCCACTCAAGAAGTCTGGCACAGGCATATTCTAGGCCCGCATATTTTGCATATTTCCCGCACATTTGACATTTGACCTTTGTTGAGCATTCATGGAGTAAACGTAAACGCGACAGATTCGCGGCTGGCAGCAATAACAACAAAGGTAAAAGCACCACACAAACGTAGGATGTTCCCTGTTATGTTCGCCTGTATCTCTATCTATCTAGCTTCAGGATATGGCAACGACATTAGCATATAAGAAGGCTGCTTCGATTGCTATGACGAGGCAGCTGAGACAGCCGTTGGGCCAATTATGCACTAAACCTGCCCAAATTCTATGTGACCCAGATGAAATGGATACGGAATTGAAATTGAAGATAAGCCCGTGAGTAACGTTAAAGCCAGGGGAAAAACTAGAGTTGGCTTAAAGCGCCATCAAACTTACACTACTTAGAAGAAAACAACTCCAACTATACCCAAAGGTCTCCAAGTTTCTATGAGGCTGTCTTTTCTTTCAAATAGATATGCTTTTAAATTATTTTTAGAGCTCAATTAAATTGCATATAAGACTGAATATTTATATCAAGGCAAACACCAATAATAACCAATAATATATATAGTATTCTTTGTAGAGCAATCAATTCTACATAAGACTTTTGATTATCTAATCCTTGTTTGGCATTCCAGCACAAAAACACCTATCGGCTCTAATGAAGCTCATTTGCTATCCATTAACCTATAGCTTGGATTTTAGCCTCATTACACCACATCGATTGTTACGCAGAGTCCGTTTACTAATTAAGTTCTACCCGGGGCAGCAGACCTCATTAGCGTGGTCTGCACATAATTACTGGAAGTTCAGTAAAAAACAAGAGAGAGAATGAAAGCAAATGCAACGAGGAAGCAATCAAAAGTATTTACAATTATTACATTGATTACATCGAGATGAAAGCCATAAAAGCACAATGACCATTTTTGAGCTCGTGGCCATTTCACAAAGGATATAAAATCGCCTAAAACCGCACTTTTTTTTTACAGCTAACAATAATATCTTCAGTTTGCAAAGGTCTATATCATACTGGTCCAGACTGATAAATGCTATTTTGTCGGCTCTGAAAACTACAAAAAAAAACAACTGTATATATGTGTATTTTCAATGCAGATTGCCAATCAAATTATTTGCAATATAAATAATTTAAATGCGTTGCAACGTTATTGGAAAGCAGATAGGGACAGATTGCTATGCTGGCAGGTTGAAAAGGTCGTATACAGGGTGTCGAATTCAACTAAAGACTGCCCGACTCGATGGTGCTTCAAGTGGACACCCTTTACAGAGAAATAGCACAGCTATTTTACCTTTTTTTGTAGCTCTTACTTTAATATATGACAGGTCATATATGTTACGTATACGTATGTTTGTTTGTACAGATTCCCAGTTGGGCTCAGCTGAACAAAAATCATGGCTGTTAATAATGCTGATGATGAGGTTGCTGCTTGATCTGACTCTGACTGTGGTAATGGCTGGTTACTATGGCTACTATAGCTACTGGGCAGTACTGGGGACGGGACGTTGTCCATGTATTGATGAGAACTCAATAATTCAATGCAGCTGCTTTGGCAGTCATTAAAGGCAGTAGGCAAAATGAGTATACTCGTGACTCGAGTGCGCTGCTGGGACATGCGAATAACTACATCGAAAGGTCAGTCATAATATCGTTATGCCTGCTTTTAGGCACACAAGGACACGCCGACACAGCCGAGTCAAAGCGAGCTGCCAGGAGGGGGGTTAACCTGAAATGTAACTTGTTGTAAGAGTACGAGTACTCGTATTCTGTGCTATTAAATTTATCGTTGCACGGCATCAGTCCTCCTGTGACACGCCCACAAAGGGCCAACTGCTGTTGTTTATTATGCATGTCGTGGTGCCAAAACCCCTTCCCGTCACTGCATCCTCCTCCTCTCTCTCTCTGTTTAACTGTGCCAAGATTATTGCTCTATTTTGCACTTGAATGATTTTTGTGCCGTTTCGCAGCTTGGCAAAGTTTAATACTTGCAGTTCAATCTACCTATGTATAAATTTATCTATAGTATTTATGTGTGTGTGTGTGTGTGTGAGTGTGTTGGAGAGAGTGTCATAAAGGTGCCATAAATGTTGATAAGACATGTTTGTCAGACGCCTTTAGAGCACCTGCTCACCTGCTGCTGATTGTACAAAGCAATGGAGGTCTGATGTAACTGCGGGGCATGTGGAAGCTGCAGTCGTTAGCCAATTTGTTTGGCACGATGATAAATGCATGGGCTGGCATTATCTATTTGTTGTTTTATTACCTTTAATACAAACACACATTGCTGGTTAGTTCAGGAAACCATAAAACTGCAGATTTGTGATTTCCTTAACAATTTGTGAGAGAAATTGTTGAGCTACTAAAAAAAGAAATGTCGACTCTGGAGTCTCTACAGTAATGCGTTATAATGGAAGTCCATTGAGTTGTGACGGCTGAACCAGCTAAGAGCTTCTGTCTGAGCTTATTTCTGTCACATTGTGATAGCCATCTGCAACATGGCTAACACTATTCAGTTGGCCAAGCGCAACTTCCGCTGTCATTGATGGCCTCAATCAAAGCTGTCATATGCAGCGACATGGCCTTTCAACACTACGCAATGTCCAACTTGATGAACCTCTGTCTCCATCTCTGTCTCTTAACCATCATCTTTCTCTCTCGTTCCCCAGCCAGTTGACTCCTCTTTTGTCTTTCATTCAGAACGTGTCGCGAGGCCATTGAGGCTTTCAATGCGAAAATTATGCAAATGAAATTGACTTTCGTCGTTGTCGTTGGTGTCGTCATGTTGATTGTGCGGTATTTAAATGTTTCCAAGTGACCGAAGAGCGTCAAAATGATTATCCTCCAAATTCTGAATGGACAAGATAATGAAATTCTTATTTTCTATCAAAATATGAAACTATTTCGAATAATGATAGCTAATCAAACTGATTGCTGGAGACGCTAAGAATTCCAAACATACTATGAGTGTGTGAGTTGAGACTTTCTGGCAGAGCGAAGAAAGCTGAATGAAAAAATTAAATTGCCACAGTAAAAGCTGTTGTCATTTTTAACTTTAAGTATTACCACAAAATTTCTGCTGTCTTCGCACGCATTTTTAAGTAGGAACAAGGCTTGTCAACGGAGCGTATACGTGATGCGGCTAACCAACTTAATGCTGCATTTTTTGGGTTTGTATGTAATAAAGGCAGGCTTAAAGGTTTTTTTTTCTCTCTTTCCATATATTATAATTTGAGTAACTATAACCAGAAAATAATATAATTTTAATATTGAAAGAAAAAATTCAAATGCTCCCCAAAGCTGAAATCATTGCGCAAAGTTTTGTTGGAATTCTTGTGAAAGAGCTCAAAAAAAATAAACAAGCCTCGAACAAGACGACCAGCTGCATTGAGGTAAACTAGTATCTTGAGGAGCACAACCAAGGCTAGCTTGTAATAGAGCTCAATTTGTTGTCCAGTTGGCAGATGATGATAAGTCTTCAATATAGTGTCATATGTGAAGATAGAGCTTTTCGACAAGCTTGTGATGCAGACCGCTAAGTATAAGCCAAAGAAAAAGACCAAGACTGTGTCCAAGACTGTGTCCAATGTCGTCATCTTTCTATTAGGTGGCATAATGTTTGGAGTATTAAACGATCCCAAGAATTTACACCGACAAGCTCGAAACAGCAGGTATATCACCATTAAAATCTTAAATGGCATTAATATATAAATTATGAGGAATGAGGGAGCAAATTTGTATGTCACAAAATATTCCTCAGTTGTTATCCAAAAGAATCGCGTTGTCTTTTTCACATGCAGAACAGGAACCAGACTTGCTGCACAAAATATGGCCCAAAGGTACATCATGGCCGAAAATATCCGCCACATCGTAATAAAGACTTGTACGAAACTGCTGCATCGATAAGGCATCGTTATAAATTTACTTTAGCTGCTCTATATAATTTTAGATTCGTGTCGAATGAATAACAGGATAAACAAGTACAAATGTAAAATGCACACTAACAAAAAATCAATGCCTACCCAAATGTATTTCCGTTTATTTTTGAGTTTATTCTGCCAAGCAAACATTGTAGGCTTTAATAATTATTTATTGAACGAGCATTCCAAGTAATGTTTTTATCTAAAAAATATTTCCTGGAATAACTTCAATGGATTTTTATTACAGTTAAATGTTGCCTGTTTGCTTATTTCATACCCAAACTTACTGATACGATATGACTGTGAAGGCAGTATCTATTTTTACTTTATTTTTACATTTCACTCGGAAATGAACACTTTTTTTTGAGAAGTCGCGGAAGCTCTAAAATGTTGCTCTTGCTTCCATTTTCGAGACAATCGCTGGTATGAAATATATTTGTAAAAAGGAATTGATTAAAAATCAATTCTAGGACTTTAATAATTATTTTTGTATAATTTTTTACCTTGTTTGCTTGTCAGTCAAGTAAATAAAACCTTGGGAACATTGAAATGTCAGAGTTCAAATAAAGTTCAGGCGATTCACGAACATTCATATTGGCAGCAGAAAATATTTTTGCAATTCACACACATAATTAATCGAACTTTTTTTTATATCCAAAAGTATGCGTTTCCACCCACTCATACATATACAAAATAGCATTACGTATACGCGCTGTGCACACATTTTCATAATGGTGCAAAAACATTTGATTTCTTATGTTTGATTACGTGTTTCTGCTGTTGTCGGAGTTAAAGTTGCTTTTCTCTTGTTGGAATTTCTTCTGCTCTTTGTTGTTATTATGCCGCAGGTGTTTGGTTGAAAAATGGCTGGCAGCTGTAAGATTTCATCCTTTCGTGCATGAAATCGAATCGAATCGAATCTTAAAGATTAATCTATGAGCAATTCATTTTGCGGAAAAACGCTTTAGACTTAAGTGTCGAAGCTTGACCAATCGATATATTATACTTGAAGTTAAGTTTTATAATTACGTGTTTAAAATGTAACTCAGCTCAGAGTTTAAAGTGAAGATGAAGCTTTACCAGCTGGCACTCGTAATTATTGTCATTATTTCACCAGTTTTGTCTAAACAGTGTCCCAATGGCAAGCAGTGGAATCAGGCAGCCCATAAATGTATAAAATATTACTTGGGTCCATAATCACGTAGTAGTTGCCAACAGTCGGACACAGAATGATGATAATAAAATGTAATAAACACAAAAAAGGCATTAATAACTGTACAAAAAAGGTGAGAGCCGACTATTAGGCTGAATGACACTAATATTTGGGAAGCATCGGAGCAACAGAGCAAAATCGTCATTTATAACATTTAAAGACAACAACAAAAAAGAAAGGGAACAGAAACAATGAGAAACTGGTGACAAAAAGTAATGAACTACATGAAAAATTAAATGCCATTTTGTGGGGCTCGTAAAATGAATGGGATTCATCCCAAGTTAACCGGAACAATACGACAATGATATCCTTTGTAGTGTCTCTTATAGTGCCTTTGAATAACAGGCATAAAGTTGTCAGCACAGCGGAATGTGAGCATTTTTCTGTTTTGTCCTTGCGGTTAATCCTTTGTTAGTGACAATAAAGTGTTCAATATGCCGTTGTCAAGCAATTCTTATAAATATAAATTGCAAATGGCACACTACACCTATAAGCGCCCACATTTGTACCTCCATCAAAAGTTTCACAAAGTTCAAACGAACAACAAAACAAATTGAAATAAGGAAAGGGTCAAATTTTTGGATTTGTTCTTTTTGAATGACACTTTATTTTCTCACCGGAATCTTCATTACCGACAGTAAATATTCGGTCCCACCCACACAACGGAGAGACTTTTACACCCAACAGAGAAAAACAACCCATTGTTAAAGTTTTCCATTTCTAAACAATGTTCTGGAAATCAAATTTAGGTTAGCTAACAAAAAATACAAAACTGGGAAATAATTATTTTTACATGAAACTGTAAACTTTTTGAATAAATATGTTTTTGTATTTGCGAAATTGAGCAGAAATCGATTTTAGGATTCGATTCCCTTGTTTATAAATGCCTTTTCATCGCTGCATAAATAATAAATATTAATAAAAAATACATGTTTACAATGTATACAACAAAACAACCATTCCGGCTGACAAAACTGAAAAACTGAAAAACTGTGCAACGGCACGTATACGCAATCAATTGTGAATGACCGTCGCAGACATTGGCGCAACAATTTCAATTTATGTGCATTAGTTTTATTATTATTATCTGAAACTTCCTGCCAGCCAGCTGCAAATTGAATAATGGACCATGCCAAATTGTGGTGCGGAAAGTGAATATAGAATATAGAGTAATTGTAATTACTACCAGGTGGTGCCACCAGCCAACCCACTGCTGTCAACCAAAAATTAATAATAGTTCAATTCTATGTGTTGGGCGGAGCATGACATTGAATAAGAGACTATTTATATGGCGCTTAAAATCAATTACATTCATTAACTCATTGAAGGTATTTTAAGCTTGTCATTGACTGGACAGCACGTGGACAGCTTAAGCTAAACGAAGACTTGTCACGTCATGAAGCGAAAAGTATATAATTATTTTACTGGTTGAAATATTGAGATATCCATAGCCCAAAACGAATGTCAAGTGAGTATATAAAGAGTCGAAAGAATAATGTTAAAAGAATTCAATTTACTTCCATTTGCATTCTTAATGAAGCTACTTTTCCATGGCGTAAATGCTTTTTGCTTTTGTTACTCTTGGTAAAAACAGCAACGCAATGCACCAAGGTTGAGGTTTGGGATAAGAAAAAAAAGAAGTTGCGATGCTCCAAAATGTCCAAGTTATTTATGAATTATCAAGTATAGTAAAACTTTACTAAACTATATAATATTAAATGCTTATAACTGGCCAAAAATGGTTTGATAAGGCTTGGAAGAATTCGGAAAGTTCCTTTACTTCAGTCAGGAAGTAAAATAAATAATTGCTCAATAAATTGCTTACAAAATTAATAAAGTTTGCATTTGGAATGAATTTAGAGAGAGTCCAAAAGGATCGAAAATCATTCCGCTTGAAAATCAGTTCAGTTTTTAAAAATCTGAGATAAGCCGCTTATTATTTATAAATCGTATTTTTCCCTCTCAATTTGAACTCAATTTCTGAAAAGCTTGTGAATTTATTGGAGTTTAAACTTTAAGTTCTTAAGCTTTTATAGACTGAAAAATTCAATAAGTTTGTCACATGGCAAGTGAACTAAAAGCAATAAGTACTCACACTAATACTACCACAGGAAATTTTCAAACGTTGCCAGCGGACAGTTTTTCTGCTGGGAGATTAAAATTAAGCTGAGAGAAAATAATAAAAATCGAGATGCTTAAAATACATACTTGTCCCTAAAGCATTGAACCCCCGACTTTGTTGACAAGATACTAGTAGCATAATGAACCAAACTGAGGGAGGTGCATTGTTTACGATAAAAACTGCCATGGCAGTTGGCCAACGAATTACGTATACGCCACGCTTGCCGCTGGCAAAACAGCAGCAGTGTCAAGTGAACTGTGACAGGCGGGACGTCCTTACAAACAGACAGCCAAAGGACAGCTGTCGTCCATTTGAGCAGCCAAAACAAATGAAGTTGAATGGCAATTGCGGCAAATGTTCGAACTGCAATTGTCGCTGGTAAATAAGGACTTCGGTTCGTTCCACAAAACACTTTTTGAACACAATATCATCAGAGTGAAACTGAGCAGTTCGGAGATGCAAATGTATTCCAAATTCATCATCATGAGAGTGGTAACAGTTACCATTTCCAAGTGTCACGTTTACTGGTGTCCTTACAATCTGCACACATATGGCTTCTCTGTGGAGGTGTCGACTCACACTCTTTTGCCATATTTTGCGGTTGAAAATCGCACACAAAAGGTGTGAAAAGCAACAGCCGGCAAAAGCGGCGTGCGGCTCTTTTGATTGGATGTTGTTGCATATTTGGCACGGATTTCATTTGCCTTCCGTTCAAAAGCGGTTTTAGAAATTGAAAGTTGATGCGAGTTGTGTGTGTTCCAGCTGCAAATGTGCGATAAATGTTGTGTGCAGTGGCGCTGAATGCGGTTGTAACTGAAATGAATGCCAGAAATATTTAGACACCCAACTATTTCAATGGCTAAATGGCTGCTAAAGTAGATAGAAATTTAGAAAACAAAGAGCAGTCAGAAAGTATTGAAAGCAAAACCTATATAATTGGAAGGAATTTACCTAACCTAAAGCTAAGCCTAAACCTATGCAGAACAAATTTGAATACAAACCTGGGTAAGTCTATAATAGGATAAACGAGTCAACATCTATCAGCATAAATTTAGTGATATATTCATCGCATGTTAGGAGCTGCATTGCTCACTTAGGCGCAGCTCTTTTGTATGCTCTGAGCACTTACACAATGCTTTGTTTTTAAAGCCTCATAAATTGCGCATACGACATGCTGCACATGCTAGCAACGCATACCCAGAGATAGCTCACCATTTTTTTCGACTCGTACTTCTGTTTCGCGACTGAAGCGCATAAATTTACCGCTGAAATATTTGTGAGCCGTGAAAAAAGTAAATAAAAAGAACTAAACCGAAGCACTTTAGACATTCCTCGCTCAGTTCGCTGTGTGCAACAGAAGTCGCATGAGTAACATTGGGGAACTTGAAATTGACATGCAATTGCAATTGCGATTGCAAATTGCCGTTGCCCCTTAGTCCTGTCTAGCTGTTCAGTGCCTGTGGCAGGTTCAATTTTCAGAGTCACACCTACTTCGTGTGGCACTTGTCCAATTTTGATGTACTCTCCGCGGATTTTTGAATGTTTTCGTTTGCATTTTCATGAGGTTTTTTAAAAGCATTTGTTGGCGCACTTTCTTGTCTCACTTAAACTAACTTAAGCATTTGAAAATTTATATTTTTGGCCAAAGGTTAAGCTGGTTCTTAAAGCACCTTCAAAGTGACGTCTCAAGTGCTTGTCTTAACTAAACTTACCTCTCTAGAGAATGCATACACAGCTGCTACTTTTTGTAGGTCAAGCTCTGGCGTTGCTGTCACTCTGGCAAGACTCGTATTCCATGAACAGCATCATCATCATCATCATTATTATTGTCAGCCTTGTGCTGTTGTCATGATTGTGTATTGTGTGCCAAAAGTGCCAGTGAAATTCGCGTTTTCCTCTTTAGTCTGTAACCGCAGCTGTTGCCTTTCTCTCTCTCTCTCCGTTCTCTCTCTTCTCTTTGTCTCACCTGGTTTGCTGATGAACTCAGAACTACACTTCTGAAGCTGTACATTTAGCAGTTGCTTCAACGTAGCCATGTCAAGTTGTATCTTCTGTGCCATCAATAAAATTATCAGGCAACTGACAGCATTTTACGCTTCCAAGCCACGAATATTTTGGATGTTTTGGACTGAATTGGGGACTTTTTATTTATATAGCACATTTATGCTTTAAATGCAAATGTCAAATGCAACAACAGACCTTGAGAATAGAGAAAACAGATGCCACTTTTTCGGTCCACTGATGTGCAGAAGCTGCAGGCCAACAAAAAAAATCGTTAAATGTTGGCCATGTTGGCATGAGAAAAGTTGAGAAACGACCTGCACTTGGCTAAAATAAGTGCAACAATGAATTTAAGATGTGGTTGGCTTAGTTCTTAGTAAAAACAAGATGACCATTAGCATTTTATCAAGTTTTATTTAGTTTTATTACTCAATTAAAATTTAGTTGGGACATTTTATTTTTGCTGTTTTCTTGTTTGTTGTTCTTCTTGGATGTATATGCTATTTTGTATTATTTAATGTATTTTCGTTTTTATCAGTTATTCATAAATATTTTGTTTCTTAATTCTATTTACTTTGGTTTAATGTAGTTTTTATGCCATTTAGTAGAATTTTACGTTTGATCTCTAATATAATTTTAATGCTCATCATTTTTATTTAGTAGTAATTAATTTGAATTTTAAATATTTCTTTTGTAGTTGCTTTTGTAACAATTTTCTTTGCTGCGATTTTGTGTCAGCATTTTTTATTAAATTTTCTCCAATTTTTTTAATACTCGTACGTATGTATAATATATATATTTGTTTGTTTGGATTTTTTTTTATTTATATTTTTTGATAATATATTTTCAAGTAGACAAACTTGTAGTACACTTGGTAGAAAAACAAAAATTGTGCCACCAGATTAGTTTTGAGTTCTTGTTTATCAGTTTAAGTAGCTCGCTGAAAAAATTTGTTGACGTTTTTTGTAGCTGCTGTCGCTTGAGTACCCCTAATGTGCCTTGCGGGCTTATTCCATTTATTTAACATCGAGTATCAGTTAAAAGTTGTGTTTTTTCTTTATTTTTGTATTATTTTTATATTTATATATATTTTTTTTATAATTTTTTGTTTTGTTTTTATTTATGTAGGTACAACAATACACTGCATTTGGTTTTGGTTTTGGTTTTGGCTTTGGCCAAGACAAACCGCTTAAGTTTCAAAAATGTTTCAGCATTTCCCTTAAGGTTGTCTTCATTGTTTGCCCTACAAAATATTTGGAACATCGTGCCTTTTTAACATGCTATGCAAATTGCATTTTTTAACACTGCTTTGCCATTAGTTTTATTTTTATCAAAGATTACTTGTGGTATTTTGTTAGAAAATTAATAAATTTAAAGAAATTATGGAGAAGTTTTCAAGAAAGAATTAAGTAAATTGATTAAAAAACGATATCGAAATATTTGTCGTAATATTTGAACTGAAGAAGTAAACTTCAAGCTCATTTTTCAACATGTAAATGATGTGAAATTATTAAAAAAAGAATTTATTAATTTTAGCTAATAATTGGCTCGGGTCGGACTTTGAGAGCTTATGCAGAAAACTATAGCAAACCATTCCATATAAGATTTTCATTTGCTTGAAACTCTCTAATTTTCTCTAAGGTGTTAAAATATGCTTAAAATCATCTAAAATGGTAATAACTCAAGCATTTGCTATAATTGTTTTTGAATTGAATCGAATTTATTATTGCTTATAAACTAATGAATTAGTATTTATATTATAATAATGACAAGTTTTTCGGCCCACAAATATTATTTGTAATTAATTAACATATTTACTAAAAAGTTTACAAGAGTGCAGGCTTCTTAAATTTTTCTTTTTGCACAGTTACATTTTACCAAATTTCCATTTTGTTTCTTTCATTTTTATAAATTTATTCAATATCTCTTTTTATTTTTAGACTGCTTTGACAGCCGTCACCAACAAATTCAAATTCAATGTGTGTGCATTGCTCGGCTTATTCGGGATTGGCTTCTTTGCGAGTCTTGTGGCCGCGGAACGAGGCTTGAATTTTGGTAGCTGCCTTGTTCAGCTCTGGATCTGTTAGATCAATGTCCAGCTCTTCAGCCACCTTCTTCGTTATCTCCTGGATATCCTCATCCTCGGGCGCATCCTTGTTGACCAGCTTGCGTGCCAAATGGCCACGGAAAGTGGATTGAATTTTCAGTGCGGCATGGCACAGATCTGAGAGTAATAGAAATAAAAGAGAATGTGTTAGTTGACGACATATTATACTTGTACTTGTACTTAAGTGAGCACTTGGCCGGCGACTTAAAATAAGTACAAAAAGCTTAATTGTAAAGTTTGGCAAGTTTGTCCTCATTCTAAGTGCTTTCTCTTGAGCAAAAAACCCTTGCAATTAAAAAGTTTACACTAAATAAAACAATTTCAACTAGTTTTAATTAGCTGCTGTTCATCGCATGGTGCCAAACTCTAAGCAGTTGCTGTCAATTCCATGAACTCAGACTCAGTTTGAAAAGCAAATATGTAACACACTGTTGACTATCACGTAGTTTGTGCGACTGCCAATCAAAATTAGTTAGCAAATGATCAATAAACAATGTTGCAACAGCTGAAGGGTTTCGAATACGAGTAGATTGTAAACATTGTAACCAATAAATTGCACAGATTTACATTTTATCGTCTGCTATTACATATATATTTTTAATGTGGCACATGGTATCAGTGTGGACTGTCAAATGATACAATTTTATTAACAAAAGATTCTACACATTTGCATTCCCAGCGGAGTTCTCTCTCTGGTCCAGATTGTGCGTAAAATCTGCGATGGTTATAAATTATCCATACGCTTCAAATAATCGAAATCCAAGCATAAAAGTCCCCAAACGCTCTTCAGGCCACAGCTGAACAGCTGAGCAGACCGAGCCTGTCAAGATACTGGAGCGACAGCTGGAATAGCTGTGGGGCTAATAACATTACGCATACGCAATGTGTGTTCGCCAGGGCCACTCAGGGGAACACAAAGTTCTGCATGTTGACTGCATATTTAATGTGCATCGAGTGCATGAGAAAGAGCCGCAAAAACTCGACGACTGAATTAAGCTTCATTTGTAATGCTTCGCTCCGGATGCGGATGGGAATGTGGCCAGCATTTGGTCAAGTCAAATAGTACGTGATCTCCAACTAGAGACTTGATTGCAGGTTGGATGGGGGTGTTGAAGTGTCGGACACTCAACCTAATTACCTATTAATTGTGTATCAAATGACGCTCTACTGTTACAATATAAGGATACAAATTTTTATTTCACTGCTTGTTTGATTGTTAATGCAGTTTGCAATCATGCTGCCATT
Organism: Drosophila putrida; assembly: GCA_037043535.1. Classification (NCBI taxonomy): domain Eukaryota; kingdom Metazoa; phylum Arthropoda; class Insecta; order Diptera; family Drosophilidae; genus Drosophila; species Drosophila putrida. Next base: position 3,904,535 of record JBAMBI010000065.1, read on the forward strand.
TTAGTTTAGTTTATGTAAGCATTTATTCTGTTCATTTCTTATGCAATCACACATTCGAGTTGTATTCATTCATTCATAGCCATTTCTTACAAACTGCCTTAACATTCATACAGATTTCATCTTGACTGCTTATATTATAATATTGTAATATCTTTTCCTTTTGCCCAACTTAACTTCTACTGTCCCATCCAAAGTTATGTAACTGCAGTTGCCCTTCAACGTTTTCACTGTTTTTTTTTTCGTTCCGCTTTCGTTTTTACTCTATGCATTTATGCAAATGTTAAAAAATTCTCATTTTAAAATTTTTGATTACATTTGAGCTGCCGGTCGCTGTTGCTGCCTGTGGAGATTTTGCTTAACGCTACAAAGTGCATATATTTAATTTTGCAGCTTGTCTGGACCTGAAGACTCGCAGGTCTCAGCTGGCAACGCAATTAGGCGTTAGCATATAAAAAAAACCAAGAGACTGGCATTTGCTGTGTGTTAATACATTAAGCTGCTGGCCGCAACTAATTGAGGCCGCTTTTTGAGGGGGGGAAATGTTGTAAAAATATCCTCCATACGCCATGTGGGCAACGTGACTTTCGTTTAAGGCACGTGCTGTGTGTCTATGTCGGCTTTGCTGCGTTTATGTTTATGTTATGTTATTTATAAAATATTTAAAATAACTACAAGACGTGCAAATAGCTGGCATTACGAGCTGACTTCTGTGACATTTGTAGGCCAGTCGCCAGTCGCAGGGACCCGAACACTCTCACAAGTAGAAGACAGTGAAAAGCCACGTGTGTCCTTCATAAATATGCATGATATCAACTCAGTTTCGTTGCATAACTTATTGCTAGATGCACCCATCTACCGATCTAAATATATAGAAGGTAACTTAAATTATACACAAGCATTAGATACATAGTAGTGTTGCTTATGTATGTTAAATTAAATTTTAATCTTATATTTTGAGGTTTGTAGACATTTTCTAGTAGTTTTCAGTCTTAGACAAATTGCCGAAATTTAAGCCAAACTGATTTTGCAACTACCTGGCAGTGGCAGTGGCAGTGGATTTTTCGTGCCTGTCACGCTTTAGTTTCGAGTTTGACTTGGGATTTGTCTCCTTGTTGCTGTCGGTTGTCGGCGGCAAAAGTAACACATGTTGTATGCCCGCTCACGTACAGAGCGTGTCCTGTCACAGGACATGGCCAAAGCCAGCTAACACTGAGCAGCTCAAATCTCTGCATACACAGGTGCTACTACAGGTCCTGTCGCCACTGATGTTTTCCCATATAAATTGAGTTTGCATTGCCTGATAGCTTGTCTGCCAGAGCATCACCTGTACCTGCGGCCAGAAACACGAACTAGCTTGATGTTTGGCAAGCGATTTGCATGTGAAACGCTCTTAGCCTGATTGACTGAATATCTGAAAAGTTGTCGGCTATATAGTGGCACGTGCTCATTCTATTACGTTATCGTTTTTCCAAAGTTCTCATGGAAAATTACTTGTTAATTGCCAGTTCATGAGCATGAGAGTGACAATTCATTAAAAAAACTTTAAATTAAAAGCAAACTTAATAATGAAAAAATAACTATAATATCTAAAACTGCATGTCATTGACTTGATTGGCAATCAACACACATTACACAGCATGAGAGCCAAAAAGCTGCATATTTTAACGAGTTTTGCATACAATTGACTTTGACATTCAATTACATTAAAGTTCTATTCAGTAAAGTTCATCAATTTTGTTTTCAAATCACTCACTCAATCATTCTTTGCTTTGTGTGAAAGTTTTTGCGGTAAAAGTTTTTATTAACCCGATCAGAGAGTAACAGAGAGTTAATAAAAAGTAAATCACAAAAAAGCTGTTGTATGCAACTTTTTTAAAGTGACATGAAATAAGTTTTAAAGCTGCAAAAATAAAATTATTTTCAATATTGGATCTTAAAATACATTCCCAACACCAGGAAGAATTGTGAACAGATTTCTTAATGCCTTGGATAGCTTACAGATATATTTTAATGTATCCCAATTTGTTAGACTAAATCTTAAACACTACATTGCTATTAATACACAGATAGCTGCCAACAAATTTGTCAAAAAAATCAACAAAAAATAGCAGCAGGATTTTGAGCTTTTAATCCGAGTTTTTAAGATGTGTTTCTTGTCTTGAACATTTTGTTATCTAGTTAAACACACGTTGTTCCTCATCATTCATAGAAGCAAGTCTCATTTAATCTGTTTGGGTATTTTATCTTCGTCTTGTCCCTGAATTGTGTTGTTAAATTTAAAAGAGGGTCGAGTAATCTTTATAGCTTTGCTGTTGCTTTGAACAACTTCGTTCTGAGATTCCATCAGTGTTTGACACAGGTCTTAAAAGTAATCAATCATACGACGTGTGTGTTGAAGTTTCCACGTAATTTTCAATCAAAAGGTTCTTTTTTTGCTGTTTGCTGCCCTTCGATGTGATGATTATTGGTTTTATTGAGAGTGCTTACTGACCAACTGTCCTTGGTCATGTGTTGCCACTTTTGTGTGTGTGGCATTCAACGCTCTTGACCCACATTTTCCCGCACAACAAAAACAATGCAAATTTATATTAAAAATAAAACAATGCAAATGTATGAAAGACATACGAGAAGTTAGCTACTATGTGTTGAGTGTGTGTGTGTGTGTCTCTGTTTGTGTGTGTGAGTAAGTGTTGCTGTGGGTGCCATTAGCAAGAGTGAAAAATCTGTGACGTGTGCTAAGTAATTGTGTCATATACATAACAAGCTCAGGCTCAGACACGTGCTTAATGAGCACATAATGTTTTCTAAAACAAGAGGCAAATATTTCACAACACACACGACAATTTCCAAATACACTCACAAGCATATATCTATTTAAGTAATTAACTGGCAAATTTATAAGATATATTTTTTGTTATAGGCTTAAGTCGACAGTTCTGACAATGAGATACTAAGACTCACTTTGTTGCAAAGTGCTCTAATAAATATTCATACTTCATTGCCTAAAATATGGTGAAATTGTTATACCCTCTGTGAGGGTAATTGCCCTATATTATGACAGGCTAAGTGTATGTGTTGCTGTTCCTTTCTATCACACAAATACTTTTATCTTTCACTCCTCTCTCTTTCTCTCCGTCTCTGCATGGCTGCGTCTGTCATTCTCAGGCAGCTGTCATAATAACTTTTGTTAAGTCTTTGTCATAAATCTGAATTATAATTACTGCAGTTAAGCATACATCTAAGAACTGTAAGCGATGACATTTTAAATTTAAAATGTAAATAATGACACAGCTCAAAATGGCTGAGTAGTCGACAAAATCTAAAATCTACAACACTTCTGTAACAAAAACTTTGTTAATATACCTTTTGCTATCTCTTTTACAGGGTATACAACAAATTGTGAAAAATACGCTACGATAATAAGTTTACTAAAAAGTGGCTGAAAATACGAATTGTTTGACAAAGTTTTTGCGACCTCAATCGTTGTAGCCAAATGTTCTTTTTCTTTTCTTTTCTCCGTTAGCTTTTGTTCTCTCTTTTGGCTGGTTTTTGTGGTTGCCAAGATTATTGGACTGTTTGGCATTCTTAGTCATGAGACCGGTACAAAAACTAAGCCCACTTTTCAATTTCCGCTAACTGAGTCTTGTGGTTAACCGAAGAAGCTTTGTTTTCCCTCACAGCTCTTAACCAAATTGCCTTGACATTTTTTCTCTTCTATCTTGGCATCCGTTTGGACTGTAAATAAATCTCCTTTGGCAGCTGTAGGAAATGTGGAAGAAGAACTAAAGATAATTGCGCATACGCACTGTTTCGCAGTAATTAAAATGGCAGAGTGCAAATGGAAGTTTTGGACAGTTATGATTATTGATATTGGTACTTTGGGTGCCTGGAAATGTTGTCCCTCGGTCCGATTAAGTGATAATTTGCACGTAAAGGATTGTCTCATAAATTTTGAGCATGCTGCTAATTAAACTTCAAACACGTATAAATTCTCTTGTGGTAATCACATTTAAGCCAACCGAATACTGTCGGTCTAGAGTCCCAGTGGTAATTTGTGAACCTGTTGTTGGCCAATGGCAAGTTGCCTTCTCCCATTAATATACATATAGGCCACATCGACATCCACCCCCACACCAACACCAACAAAAGGGGTCGCAGCAAATCAAACAACAACTTTAATTAATATAAAGCTCGACACACAAACAGCTTATGGCTTTTTTGTGAAACATGGAATGGGTTCAGGTTCAGGTAGGTTTTCTGTTGGTTATTTAAACTCCGAAAACTAATTACAATTCATGAGTTGAAGCTAATCTCGGCTTAAAGCTTAACTAAAATATATGTATGTATATTAACAAATAATAAATTTAAATTGAACATTAATCTGTTGATAAATAAATTATCTACATCGCATAATTAAAATTCAATTCCCTGAATAATGTGAATTTATTAATTAAACAGTAGAAAATGTTGAATGTGAATTCGAATTTTGCATACTAATTTAAATAGTTGGTTAGTTTACGTGTTAAATCGCTTTTAAAAGATTAATTCAAGGTGATGTTAAACCGACCATAAAATGACTTGAGGCCAACTCTGGGCGCCAAAAGTAAACAGGCCCAGCTTTACATTTAGTCAGTAGGTAAACAAATAAGAAAATTAAGTATTGAGACCGCAATTAAATATTTACAAAGCAACGGTTTGAAGCCAACAATAAACTCGTTTGTGTATTTTGGGTTGGTTGGTGTTTTCGAACCCTTGGCATGTCACCCAGTTGAACTCATACTACTAAATACGGCAAGGAGTCTGCGTAAAAGGTGTAAAATTGTTGAAATATTTAAAATGCGACCGCCAACAGAGTGTTTAGCAGCAGCAACAGCAGCTGGAGAGACACACACACAAACAGCTGTCGTCCCTTTACTTAAACACACCCAAACCACACACACACACACACACAGATACAGATGCAGATACAGAAACGGACTGTTGTAATCTATGGCAGCTTTAGGCCACTGTGCATTATAAATTAAAGGTCCGACACCGAAATGTTGTCGTCGGTTTTTTTATTTTTTTGTGTGGTCGCTGGAGTTTACTTTTGTGTTGCCTACATTGCGGCGCACCTGAGCTTACGACCATGTGAGTGTGGTTATCTGTGTGTGTGTGTGTGTGTGTGTGTGTTGGTGTGTGTATTGTTGTGCGTGTACGTGCATTGATGTACGACAAAAGCGCCAATTCAGCGTCGAAAATGTTTGTAGTTCATGTTGCTTATTGCGTGTTTCTTGTCGTTTTTTCCATGTTGTTCCTTTTGTACTTTACTCTCCACTTCTTCTTCTTCCTCCTTATTCTCTGACGTTTTTGTGTTGTTGATGTTGTTGTCTTTATTCGCCGCATTACGCGCGTGTTTTCCGGATCCGCCTTTTGTTTGAACTGCCTCTGACACACAGCTGTGAACAAGGAACAACAACAGCCCAAAGAACAACAACAACAACAACAACAACAGTAAATACACAAACAATGTACTTAAATGTCTCACCCTCCGGTTATGTTGTCGTGGTGTAAATGAAATTACAAGCGCGCTTAAAGCCCCAAATCCAATTAGAAAAAAGCGTTGCGCCGGTTTTATCGCAGATGTTGCTGTTGCTGTTGTTGTTGTTGTTGCCGCTGCTGTTGCCCCACGTATAGTATTATCTACTTCCGACAACAAACACGCACAAATTGCACACTGGCAACTAACCCGAATCCATGATTAGAATGAACTTTCTATGTATTCCATGATCAGACAATTCTTGTACTAATTAATCGATATGGAACGCAAGTTGATATCGATATTATGCATAACGAATGTACTATTTTAATTAAATCAAAATGTAATATAAACTTTGCATTACATACATAAATATTTTACTAAAAATACATTTTTGTTACAATAATTAATCTGATATCTGCTAAATCCATATTTATGTTTATGTATTTATTCCATTCCCTATGTATTCCATGATCAAACAATTCTTGTACCAATTAATCGATATGGAACGTAAGTTGATATATTATTATAATTATGCATAACGAATGTACTATTTTAATTAAATCAAAACGTAATATAAACTTTGCATTACATACATAAATATTTTACTAAAAATACATTTTTGTTACAATAATTAATCTGATATCTGCTAAATCCATATTTATGTTTATGTATTTATTCCATTCCCTATGTATTCCATGATCAAACAATTCTTGTACCAATTAATCGATATGGAACGTAAGTTGATATATTATTATAATTATGCATAACGAATGTACTATTTTAATTAAATCAAAATGTAATATAAACTTTGCATTACATAGATAAATATTTGACTTAAATTTTAGTTAAATCAAAATGTAATATAAACTTTGCATTACATAGAGAAATATTTTACTAAAAATAAATTCTTGCTACAATAATTAATCTGATATCTGCTAAATCCATATTTATGTTTATTTATTTATTCCATCCCCTATGAATATTGCAATTACAGTCTACTGTAGTTTCAGTTGTGTTGTAAAGATATTCATGCTATAATTGTAAAATGAAATGACCGGCTTTATAATTACACATTCACAATTGTGAAGTATCGAGCAATTGGCTAAGAGTACGGTGTTATAAGCATACCAATTAGTTGTTAATTGGCTGTATAAATTTAATATTTGTCAATGTATAAATAACTATTGTTTTACTTGAATCTTGTATCAATATTTACTTGTTATCACAACAACAAGCAAATTCGAATAAACCTCAAAGTTACGCATACGCATCGTTGGGCTCAGAAACGCTCACAGATGGCATAACTTTGCCTGCAGTAAACAGCAATTAGTGAGCAATGATTATGCAAGCGAAATGAGGCTAAAACTGCAATTGGCCTGGCCACAACACAACACACAAATTGCCAGACAACTGGGCGACCTTCAATGGCATTAGGGCAAATGCTTACTACGTTTTCTACGTTTGTCTCTCTAATCTCTCTGTTTCTATTTGTTTATGTGTGTGCGTGTGTGCGTGTGTGTGTGTGTGTGTGTGTGTGTGTGCGTGAGTGTGAGTGTGTCTGGCAAATGAGTGTGTTTTATGCACAAAGCAAATGCTCAAAATTCCAAATAGGAAAACATGCGAGTCCCAGGCCAAAACCAAATGCGAATCCAACGAGAAAATATCCATTAAAAATCCTTTAGCTTTCGATTTTACTCCTGACTATGTGTGTGTGTGAGTGTGTGTACATTTGCATATGGTATGCCAAAAAAACGTTGTTGCATTCGCTTGAGCTATATAATTTGCTGGGACTAAAAGTTGTTGTTGTGGATGTGCTTGTTGTTATTGTTGTTAAGGTATGTTGTTTTGGCATAGTTGTTTAAGTTGTGCAATATGCTAACTACACATTTGAAAACTAGGCCAACACCAACAGCACAACGCCCATTGTCGTCCTGATTGCTACTTTTGAATAATGATGAAGTTCCAACTGTCGGTTTTTGGGTGTGGTTTGTGTGTGTGTGCAGCAGGTGTGAAGCAGGTGTGAAATTATGCTGTACAGCCAGCAAGTTTTTGGTGCCGGACAAGAATGCGAAAACAATTGTCTACCTACTAAAGTTAAACAATAATAAATCTTAAATCGAATAACTTCAATTGGAAATATGATTTAAACATTTTAAGGTAATTATTGCTCAGCTGCGTACTTGCATAATAAATTAAGTGTAAATATAAAATTAAAGTCAATAAAAAGTTCAATGGAGCACAAACTGTTTGATAATGAATGGATATGATTTATATCCTTATTTATAAATAAGGAATATTTCGAGCAGTTAAATTCAAGTATAAATTAAGTAAATTATATTTAAAATTCTGGCAATGATTTTGATTTAGAATAAATATAATAATATGTAGCATTTGTATTTACATATATTTTATATATCATACTTAAGTTTAAATAACGTTCGCAATACCGTAACACTTTCAAGGTGGCATAGAACAAGCAGAAAGAGAAAAGTTGACAGTTGATGTGGAAGATGAAATGTGGCTTACATTCATTGTGAATGTGTGTCCTTCTTGGCAGTGTTCTTATTCCACTTATTCCGCTGTTATTGAATGCAGTACAACCACAAGTCTGAAACCTTTTCATGCGTTTTCACTCGCTTTGACTTGTGAACCGCGTCTAATTAGCCTTTGCCGCCATTGTCATTTGTGTAAGGCACATGAGACATGTGCTCCAAGATATCTACCACATAACACTGAGTACCATAATTAAGCTCACGGTAGACTGAGAGAGAGAGAGAGGGAGAGAGAGAGAGGTAAACTGAAGCTGTCTACCTGTCGCAGAAAGCGTAAGGATATGACGTTGTCCTCGTTAGTTATGCGCCTCGATGACAAGCGTTAAGTTTTTAATGAGTAGCCTGCCAGACTGCCAGCAAATTATGGCTAAAATTGTCAGAGGCTGTTGCGACTTAATAGGGTTAAACGTGTTAGCAGCAGATCTTCCCAGCAGCCGCCAGAACAACTCAGTACTCCGTAGTCTTGTGTTTCCCGGGGGTAAATGTTTTGTGTAGCCTGAAGTTTTGTGCGTTATTTATGAGCGTTGGGGATCTGTCAGAGCCACGATTAAATACACAGTGGAGGGGCGGGGCTGTAAAGTTTACATACCCATGCGGGCCATGAGCCTTGTTGTCATTCGCAGGCAACTTTAAGGAACTTTGCTTACTGCCAACTGACAAATTTTTGCGACACTCGAAGACTCATATATTATATATAGCATATATTGCGTAACGCAAACGGTAACGCGAAAGTTTTCATTACGCTCGAAAAGTTGTGTAAACTGTAATTCTAGCATGTAGTTTATCTTGGGTGTAAAGTTGCTGAATCGCTGAAAAATGTGACAAGGGCTAAGCACTCGTGACAAGGGAATTCCAACTCCGACAAATCCGACAACTAATATAGAAGTACATGCGAATTTTGTCAAGTGTAGGAATGATTAATGAGATTACGATGAGCCAGCAGGCTAACAAGATAGCACTTAGTGTAAGGACTCGCATCTCTGTCACGATTTTGGCTAATGATGACCAAGTAGGCGTCTACTACGACTATATATGAGTCTCCATTTCTTCTTGGCTCGAGTGCATGGGACACTGCATAAATAAAAATGTGAGCTATGTAGTTGGCATTTCTTGGAATTCATTTAAATTTTCTAAAGCTGTCAAATAGGAGTATCTCTTGTGACAATAGCGCAGTTTGATTTAGTTTACTTTATTGTTAGTAGCACAGCTTTTGTCAATCTTTGAGTTTGGCTTAAGTAAATCTTTGCTGTTTGTAAACGAATACCACTGTCCACTGAAAATCTTGCTTAACACTTTGACAACCTTCAATTTAGTTTCACTTACCTTTGTCGTTCGGATCGAATTCAGCCTCGAGCTCCTCTTTGGTTGGGTCCGCAGATGAGGAGGCGGCTGCCTCGGCAGCGGCGTTGGCGGCAATGGCGCTGCCATTGTTGGTAACAGTTTTGGTCTCCGATTTTTTCATGGTTTCTCTCACTTTGTGGCCTCGAAATACGGCTTGAATTTTTGTTGCGGCTTTTGCTGCAATTAAGTGAAAGGATATTACATTCAAGTGTCTAACCAATATAAAGTTTAGTTACAACTTATTATGAAAACTCTTTGACAGTTTTCGTCTCTTCTCTTCTTTTTTTCTTATTCTCCGATAACTTTAGCTGTTTCAAGTTTTGCAAAGCAATTAACTTCTGTTTCTCTCAACCAGACTTCCACATATAATCGATCCATTTCTGATTGAGCCCCCGAAATTGTTGAAATTTCTTGAATTTTTCGGCACTTTGCCAACAAACCCATCGAAAGTGCTTTGCTAATATACTTGAAGCGTAACTTCTGTGCGTGTCTGAGTTTGGTTAGACACCATGCAATAAATGGAACCAATAAAATGTTTTACAATCTTATACGACTGCAAAATACCCTGCAAATCGAGTTGTAAATAATATATAAAGATATAAATAAATTATAGATAATCTTATTAAGGAATGAGCATGAGTTGTTGGCACAATATACCCCACTGCATATTGATTTATCGGACGATATCAGAATGTTTGGTTAAGCGATGCTTTTGGCCGGGTCAGCGTTCATTTTTTATGGTACTTTTCACGCAGATACCAAAGTGCTAGCCTTGAATAAGTTATAATAAATTGGCACGTAAGGCCTTTTTTGGCCAACACTATCAGTAAAAGCAGCCCAACAAATGGCAAATGGCAACAACAAGCCAAAACAAAAACTCAAACTGAAACTGAAACAGAAACAGAAACACTTCTGTGGCTTGAAATATGGTGTTGTATTGTGCATTTTTACAAGGTTGCTTCGTCGAGCTGAGCTGAGCTGTGGCCGCAGTGGTGGCATACTGACAGGACGGACTGTGCGGGTCAGGTTGGATGTCAGGTGGGCTGGCCACATTTTGTTGATGGCTTTTGCGGGTGTCAAGCGGCAAATACTCCCTTCCCTTCCCTTTCCGCCTTGACAGGGCATTATATCATTCAATGCCAATGAATACAGGCTTTGTTGCATACTTTTAAGGGCGACTGTGAATTTAAATGTATGGCAATTAATCAATAAACAATTAAAATAATATAGTATATACAATTTTTTATTTGCCAACTTTATGCCACGATTAATTGAATTATTGTGGTTCAAATAGTTTCTTTTATTTGGTGAAATATAATTTATTTAACTGCTTTACAAAATTCAGTGTGGAATTTATATAGTATTCCACTTCAGTGGCAACTGTTTTCAATTCAAATATAAATGTATTGCTTACACTTAATACACAGCTAAATTGAACAACTGGGGCTCATATAAAATATAGGCCACTAAAGTTGTAGCTATAAAAGCTTAAAATTCTATTTAATATTTAAAGAGAAACTAAAAAGTTGAAATTTGTTAAGGGCTCTTCATTTTCCATGGTTTACTACCTTTAATGGCCTTGATTTTAGTGCACTCATAAAATATGAGGTAAATTATGCAAGGACAAAGTTATTAAATAAATTTTGCATGCGGCTCATTAAACCTGACAAACAAATGGCAAATGGCAAATGCGTCGAGCGCTCAAGTGGAAAATAAAATTAATAAGCACACAAACACACACCTGCTGAGATAAACTCAAAAGGTAGCAAGTTTACACCTGTCTCGAACAGTTTGACACGCAAGCAGCACACACTCCAATAAAAGCAGATACCAAAATTCCAAAAGAATCAAGACTAAAGTCAAATGGCATATGAAACCTGCACGCACCCAATTAAATAGCTCCATGGTGTTGTAACACGTGGCGTATGTGTAATACCACCAGGGATATAAACTCAAGCTCATCAACGTCACAGAGATTTCTTTATGCTTAATTAATACATTATAAGCCATTTCCATATACCGTCAAATTGTCTGCGTGGGCCAACTGAAATCATTTCCGTTTCCGTTGCGGTTACAAAGAAATCTGATTAAATTTGTCAAGTTGTTCCTGTTCCTGCTCTCCTGGGATTTTGCTTCTTATTATTATTATTATTGTTGTTGTTGTTGTAGTTGTAAGGAGGCTTTTCTTGTTATTTTCTTCTAACCGCAAGTGACAAAAAGGTAAACGGCTAGAATGGACAGTAAATGTCCAAGTAAAGTTATTTACCTAATTAAAATTCATTAGCTAACATTTTGCACAGAATTCCTGTCATTCTTGTTAGTTTTTCTACGGAAACTGTCTATGGCAGCTTCCTTGAAGTTCTCTGTCCTGTCTGGACCGAGGTCCTTGTTAACTCTCGCCCATTTGGGCTGCCATTAATGCATTCCAGTGGCATTCAAACAATGTGGTCGGTCACTGCCAGACGTGGTCTAGTAATTATTCTAAGCTAAGCTTCACTTATTAGGAAAATAAATGAAATCAATTGTTTCGCAAGCACAGAAAATGTAAATGGAAAAATACTGGGAAGCTGAGAAATTTCTTAAAAATGTAACTAGATTGTTAGTAAATGAATACAAATTGCATTATTAAATAGAACTAACTAGAACCTCCCATTCTCCTATTCAAACAGATCTCTTCTCTTACATAAGGGTTTTTTCATATTGATTTTTGTATGTACAAGAACAATAATAATAGAGTACAAAGTAAATTGACCACTGACCACTGACAGCTGACCCTGGGCTTCAATCTAAGCTTGTAATGGCTTTCTCAGCCCCATTTAGTAACTATGCCATTTTGCAGGCAATTTACCAGAACTCATTTCACTTTATCTCCTCCTTAGTTTCTACAAATGCCTCACAATTTATTACTTTAATTAAACTGTAAACGTTGGATTCGCGTTGCATTTTTATTTGTAATTTTACTTTGAATTAAAATGTTTATCCCAGACGTTGCATGGCTTGAAGTTCTAACTAGTTGACTCCTTGTAAAAGTAATATGGTGTAAAAACTTCAGTAGAATATTTAAATAAATGGGTTATGAAGTAAAGGCATTAAAGTTGCAGTGAAAGTGATAGGGATAGGGATCAGGAATGGGGATGGGGGCAAACCTTGGCCAGCTGTTTCTGCTGTTGTTCGTGTTCCAATACTTGGACATGGTCTTGCCCATAAACTGTAAGTTCAGTCGTGCATGCAGCTAAATAACAGTCTTAAATAAATAATCAACGGCAGCAGTCGCCGCCTTCTAGCCGCAATACTTAGAGCACAGCCAAAAGGGACAGGCTTATTGTTAGACGTATGTTTTTACAGTCGATTTCTGTTTTTACCAAGCAAGTGCCATGAAGTTTGTAATTACATGTCAACTTGCATGACAATGTCAGGCGATAAATGTTTAATATTGTGTTGCACACATAATAAAACTATAACGCCAGGCTAATTTGGGCTCGATTAAGCTTAAAATCTAAAATGGATTGTCTTAAAGAATTTGTTAAATTTATCAAAATAAAGAGTTTTAAAGGACTTCTCTTGGCCAACTTAATTCCAGTAGTATTCAGCTTTAAAGTTCTATTCATTTGAATATTTCGAATTAATTCCATATTCATGCTCTATTTGCTTTGTTATTGTATTGTATTGTGGTTGCAACAAAGCGAGTTGCGTATTGATAATAATATAGATCCGGTATGCGTCGATTAAACACACGCACTTCTGATAATACTACCAGATATTTGTGTAACTGTAACTGTAACAATGACAATACCCACAGCAATCATAACAAACAAACTGCTGAGTTCGCAGAGTATTGATTGTATTCGAGGTCGAAGGTCGCTGCGTGAATAAAAGCGAAACGTGGCAACAGTTTCCATCGAAATAACCGAAACTCTCAGTGTGCCACTTTATTGGATAAATGACAATTACCTAAAGTATGACAAGTTGGCTCATAAATAAACACGGTATTTATTTCGAGTATGTATGTAAGCTTCTTCAATTCCAGTTTATTAAAGCCAAAATGAGGTGTCATAAACCTGCGTGCCACAAGCAAATATGTACACTAAACACTTGCCACCGATTTGCAGCATATACTCAGCAGCTGCCTCATAAGTGAATCTTAATGGCATAAACTTTTGCTTTCTATATAATATATTATCTTTTGTGGCTCGGGTTAATAGAGCAAAATCAGCTCAAATGGCTCTGCAGGGAACAATTTCGGAGGTGTGTACGGAAGATCCATAATAATTGGCAGTTAAATAAATAAAATATATATAAATTTTATTATTATTTTTTGCTTTAAAGTTGGCCCTTTGATTTTATATACTTTACAGCAAATTGTAAGAAAGAAGTATGATTGTTTTTGAACTAAGTAAGCGGACTCAAAGAAAGATACTTTATTTTAAGCAGATTGCCTTTAAGTTTATATATATGTTATTTATTTTGGGCAGACCAGAATAAAGCTTGTGCGTTCACTGGTAATATCATATTTTCAATTTGCAGTGCCCTGAGTATAACAATAAATTGAAAACATTTCCAAAAGCCACAAATAAAGCGCTTATCAAGCATGACAAATAAGAAGTGGCACAGTTTTCTCCCACAGCAATGGGACAATTAATAGAATTTATGTGGAGTAATTTGTATGGCTGCTCTTAATCGTTCAGCATGGTCAGCTTTAATTAAGGGCTGGCCTACCACATACATAGATAAATGCCCACATGAGCAAAAGTCAGATGTGGTATATAAATTACACAAACTTGGCCATGTTAATTGGTCATAAGCATCGTGAAACGAAGAGCTCATTATAAGCTTTGCATAATTAAATTCGACTAGAAATGCATTTGCCATAAGGATTTACTCAAAGGGAGGATTACCGAGCAGTGTGCAGAGTTATTTGTCGAGATAAAAGCTAATTAAATTTAAGCTTATTCTTTTTCAGCTGGATATCCTCAATTTTCATGGAATGTGCAGCTATCTTATTAATTCAATAAATTGAGTAACAATTTAAAAATATTTCCGCATTTTCACATTCACATGTGAAATGTGTCCAAAAAACAACCTGCCAATTGTAGACACAATCAATTTCAATTAAGCAGCAAGTTGAGCGCTTAATTCGACAGTCAACACTCGATCGATGCGCTGATTAACAGACTGTGTAAACTTTCGACAGCTGCTCGAAACTCTCTCTCTCTGTTTTTTTTGCGTGTTGGCATTTAAATGCTCATACGCTCCGTAAGCCAGACAGCCAGTCAGCTAGTCAAATAGTCCTTCAGTCGAGACATAGAATTTTTCGAAAGCCAAACAAAAGGCAAACTATTTGATATGCAATGCGCAGAGCTTGAAAAATTATGAAGATGCCTGATGCGTGAACCAAAAGCAAAACTCGGCATACTTTCTAGGCTCGAGTCCTAGTACTATGTAGTGTTTGGGATCAGGGTCACGTTGGTCACGTGCCATGCAAAAGAAATCCATTTGTTGACAATTTGATTACGTGCTGTGTTGCTAAGCTCTGGAAATTTGTTAACAAAATTGTGCACTGAATTGAAGAAATCTTGTGTAAAGTTTTAATTCAGACAATCTGTTTCTGTTTGCTGAGACTATTTTAATTTTGCAATTTAATTGCGTTGCTCGGGATGGAAAATCAACTGCCAGTTGAATGAGAAAAGGAACAAGAATTTAAACAAATTCATAGATTCCTTGCGCTAGAGTCTTTTATTATATTTAAAATTTACCCTTCAAGCCACTTTAGCAGAATTCGAATTTTCGAAAGCATTTTCCGCATGCACAACATAACTTTTTGCTTCCACTTCCTTGAACGTCCATTACACCATTTCCTGTCTATTTATAAACCCAAAATACAAATGCTGTTTCCCGCCGGCCACGTACACACACACAAGTACACATATTTATTATTAAAATGTTGCACGGAAAAAGTTTGTAACAAAATTAAAACTGCCCACAAGCAATGGGCGCCGAAGTAGAACAAAAGTTGCCCAAAAAATCATATTTCTAGAATTTATTTTCTCTCTCCTTTTTACTTAAAAAACAAACTCGCGCACGAACTGTAAACCAAACTATGTGGCTGAAAGAGCACTCAGAGTTTTGTGTGGAAATGAAAAAGGAAAAAATGAAGAAAACTCGACTTGGAAATACTTTCCACAAAGCAGAGTCAAATATATAGTTCAAAAGGTGAGCAGTTGTTGAGCATGCCCCAACTGCTATTGACTGCAGGGTATCAGAAACAGAGGCAGAAGCACTCTGTTGCTGGTTAATAAAGAAAACAGTCAAATGCAAAGAGGGAAGTGGTTATGGTTATGGTTACCATTGCAACAGGAGCAAGTGCCATTTGTTACCGTCATACGCTCTCTATCTCTCTCTCTCTCTCTCTCTCTCTCTCTCTCTCTCTCACTAGCTTTGTGCGCCTGGTGTTTTGTCCTTTTGTTGGCGGCACACGTTAAGGACAATTGAAATTGAAACTTATTATGCCGATGACGCCAGAACGAGCTCATAAAAACCAAGTGCAATGAGCTTGAAGTCGCATCTGCAGAAGCGAGAGCTGGATTCCCAGCAAAAGGACAAAGTTCGTTAAAGGTAACTATGGGAAAGGCATGCCAAAATGCAATTTTGCCGGCCAGGAATCATCATATTCTTCGTAATGCTCATGAAATTGCGCGAGAAAATTGCAATTGAAGCCTTTGGGCGGTATATTAACAATGCGCAATGAGTTCCGGAAATTGCATCCCAAGCTCTACGAGCGAAATAGAATGAATCTCTGCATGATTTCCAGGTACAGCTTTAAAAATCACAAAAATAAATTGCAATTTGTTTGTAAAACAGATAAATTGAGGGTATATTTAATAAACACCACCTGTTGTGATCATATTTTCCTTTGGGCGCTTTTTATATAACGCAATGAACGATGGCAAAAAAAATGAGAAAATAAAATTAATTCTACGCTGACATGCGAAAAATTAATTTTCACATCGTATCGTATACAACTTACGACACGTCACGCTTACGTGGAAAATCATTTTCATCTTCTTCTTCTCTGTATTGCTCTTAGCTGGTTTGTTGTTGCCTTTTTCATTCTGTTCTCATTGCCAACAGTTTCCGTTGCCTTTTTGTTTTGAGGCCATTATAGGAAAGGTGCTTGTGCGTAAGCTGTTGTTGTTCTTGTTGTTGTTGTTGTTGTTATTCTTTATAATAGTTGTTTTTATTATTGTTGCTTTTGTAGTTGGCATTATTATTGTTGCCCGATGGCTGAGCTTATATTTATTGTGGTAATTTATACTTAAACTTGCGCCACGTGCACAAGTTGCCATTACATTGTTTGATGTCGCCATTTTGTCAGTTTAACTTGTGGTGTAAAAATATATATGTATAGATGTATGTGTATGTGTAAATTGCTTTTGTATTATGTGATTTATAAACAGGTACTTATTCAAATGTCAGTCTAAAATGGGTTAAGCTCGCCAATCAAAGTTGTAGCACAAAGTTGAAGTTATTTAATTGAAACTCTTGTCGAAAAGGAAAGAGGAATGAATGTGACATAATTGATACAAGAAAAAGTTTTATATCATGCTATTTAAAATATAGTTTTTATTTAAAACTTTTCATTTATTTAAATTTTTAAAAGCAAGTTGCATACTTCAATTAATTCAAACTAAATTCGTATTTGTGTTTCTGTCGACATGCAGGATTATCCATACAATTTTAGCTTAAAGATAGAAAAGTGGCTTAGTGCTTAGCAGCACTTCTTGTATCTCTCCAGCCCAAAGTATGCTTTGTGCCTACTGTGGAACCAATTCCCAATCCAATAGTTAGCTG
The DNA here is from genome assembly GCA_037043535.1 of Drosophila putrida. Lineage (NCBI taxonomy): Eukaryota > Metazoa > Arthropoda > Insecta > Diptera > Drosophilidae > Drosophila > Drosophila putrida. The sequence continues at coordinate 3,921,797 of JBAMBI010000065.1, forward strand.
GCTGCTACATTTCATTTCCATTTACTCTGACACAACCACGACTTGACCAGCCACTCAATTAAGCAAGAACACAGAATTAAATTAACTCGACGCTCTTATGCCCAAAAGAGTCATAACAAAGTGCTCTTCAAGCCTGTAAGCAAACATAGAAATGTAAACAAACAAGGGACTTCTAAAAAAAACACTGAACTAGTCTCAAGTGTCGTTTTGTGGCGCTTGCAACAACAATGGAAATGAAAGAGAAACAGCTCATCAATAGCCCAAGACAACTAGCTCAACAAAAAACAAAGGAAAATAACTTCGGAAGACATACTCAAATAGCAGATACCACTTAAGGAATAAAATTCAAGAGTATACTCTATTTTGCACCCAATTTCGATTGGTCAAATTCCAGCTATTGTTGCTATAAACCCAGCTTACTCATTGTTATTCCCTGTAACTACAATTTTCAATTACAGGGTATAAGGAGCTATGCTCAAACGAGCCACTAGCCAGGCATTAACAGGAATCGTATCATCATCGACGAACTGTAGAACGGAGTGAATTGGGGAACTTTTTCTATGTTGATGACTTTAAAATGCGAAAATGTGAAAAGCGGAAAAAGCTTTACGACACCGCCAACTAATTTTCGCGCAACGACACCAAGTGGGGCAACATAAAGTGGCAAGCACTAAAATTTGCAGCTGCTTGATTATGACAAGCTTCACGAACTGAGAACTAATCTCTCTCTCGTATTTGTATTTGTGTTTGTCTTTATAAATGCACATGGATGTGAATTAGTTTCTGTTTGTGTGTGTGTGTGTGTGTCTGTTTTAGTGTTAACAAGTTGTAGCTAACAATTTTGTGTGCTAGCTAAAATGTTTGTCAACTGTTTATAGCTGACGCAAACATTTTGAGCAAATATTCAAAGTGTGATAAAGTGCACAAATTTTAAATTCAATTATCAACAGAATTTGATTATGCAAGAGATTGAATAACTCATAAAAATGTCAAATGAACTGTCATCAAAAATGATATATCTCGATTCAATCAGAAAGTGCATACATAATTCTGATCTAATCAGATTCTAACAGTGTCTCCTCTGTTTCCCCTGTGCCATTGAGATTTGGATTTGCCTGCAAATTGATTTCAAGTAAACACAAATTCACAGTCTACAATTTTATTTGCATTTCATGTTTTCGAAATTAAATATTAAAATCAATTAAAGCCTTAAGCTATCACAACTGCTGTTTCAGTTGGATCAACTACACCGTCTACTGTACAGACTGTTTACTCGTAAACATTTTTTGAATTGTGCCCCGCGGGTAATTTCAGTCTCCTTGCCACATAATGAGAAATTGCAGCAGCTGCCTTGCAACAGTAATTAAATTATAAATGCGACAGCAAATACATTTATATATATATATATATTTGTACACCATCAATTTGCTGAAAGCAATTTGCCGGCGCTGACGGCCTTCAAGTGAAACCGAAGGATACTAATGGAATTTCTTACAGACAGAAAATAAATATTTCATATATTCAAATCAGCTTAATCAATCTTAGCTGTTAATAATATACCACATAATCACATTGAATAATTAACTTTCCTAAAAAAAATTCTAGTTCAACTTGGAATGACAAGCAAAAACGGCTTAAATATTTTGAGCTGTTAATATTATACCAAAAATTCAATTTAATAATTAACTAACATAAAAAATATGTTGTTAGTTCAAAGACTCAAACCGCTTTAATACGAATTATAGTTTTGATTATGGCTTAATCTATAGATTGATTAAACTTATACAAAAATGTACAGCTAAATTTGGTGAAAGCACAAGCTTATATAATAATTTCACTGAAGTGACTTCTAACAAATTTTCCAATCATAATAATTGGCTTATATGTATATCCTGTATACACAATAGATAAGAATGCTTTGTGGGGATATGAGTATATTTTCCAAGATTTTCTCATCCTCTTAACCACAAATTGTATAAATTCTTTCAAATTAAAGGAACATTCAAACGGCTTTATTTTGTTCTGTAAACTTCAGCAAATCTCATCCTCTGTGGTGTGTGGTCATAAATCAGCGTCTGAGCACTCCCATAACCATAACTAAAGCCATGTGTGCTCTTCCATTCATTCCCCACTTCAGCCACATGATAGCCAAGTTCTAGTGGCACATAGTTTCCGTTTGTAGTATTTGTGCTGGATTTGTAGCCATAATAATTTCAGTTGCAAAAGTCAAACTGGCACAAAAAATAATAAACAAAATAGCTTGGAGTGGTGGCGAGTTTCCTGGTTTAGTATTTCAAGTTTATGGTTAGCGGCATGCAATGAATGACGGAGAAGCGCCCAATTTGTAGCCATCGCTTTAAGGACTAAGTACAAATTCATTAAATGAAGATTACATGATTCAGAGATACACTGTAATTTATGCCCTTAATAAATGTTTATATAACAACTTTAAAATAATACAATAATAGTGCAGCTAAATTAAAATATCTTATAGCCTTAGGAATCTCTTTTTAAAAATATATTAAATAAAGAAAACATGACTCAGAGATATATAACAACTTTAAAATAATACAAAAAGCTTTAGCTTAATTCAAATATTTTATTGCCTTAGGTATCCCTTTTTAAAAATGTATTAAGTAAAGAAACAATGACTCAGAGATATACTGTATCTTTGATAAATCTGTATAGTTATAACAACTCTAAAATAATAAAAAAGTACTCAAGCTAGATTAAAATATCTTATTGCCTTATGTAACTATCTTATTTATTTTAAGGAGTTAATTTATTACAAATTGGATTTAAAGATTTGTTTATTTTGGAGCATTTGTCTTCTGTTTTACTTTGGGCTACTAAGTACACTGAAATAAATTATAAATGTTTTATTTTTTCCTTTTTCTTAATCGTATTTACAGTGTAAATTTAACACACGAAAAAGTGCAGAGCACTTGCTTTTGCTTTGTGGTCCTTTCGCCTGGAGGATCCTGTTCCTTTTGGAAAGCCGATAATAAAAACGGATTTACAGTTATGTGCGCAAACATGCCGTAAAGCAAATAAATGTGAAGTAGAGAAAGAAAAATCAAGAAAATACACCAAGGGCGAAGGAACGAAGTCCGGGAAAATAGTTGGCGCGCTTTTCATGCATTTCGCCGTGAAGTGGTTGATAAAAAGAGAGAAATGAGGGAGTGCAAAAAAGAGAGGGAGAGAGAGGGAAAGAATGAGGAACCACAGTCAGGTGTGGGTGGAAGGGTGCGTGACCCTGGGAAACACCGACAGCGACAATTCAAATCCAATTAAAGTAAAAGCAATTTGCTCACCACATCGAAAGTGCAGCCGTGAGATTTAGTTTTGCTGCTTTGGCGATATCGAAAAAATTAGAACGCCCTAAAAGCTGAATTTAATTAGACACTTAAGCGTTTATAGAACATCAGGATAAAATCGGATAGGGTGCAGTTCAACACAAAGGGTGCTAAAAGTGAAAGCATTGTCACATTGTCTACGCTGAAGAGTTGCATTGTAAGGACATGCAACAATGGCGACATTGACTGATGGCAATGTGGATACGGATACGGATATGGATAGACGAGGGTTTCGAAATGACATAGTTTATGCCCTTGCCAAGTGGAAACAACACAATACGTCAGTGTCATTAGGTTTGTTACACACACTACATTTTTACACTCTAATTGTTCAAATGATTTAACTTTTAGATAGGCATCTTTCATTATCGGTTTGAGAGTATTTCATATTCGGCTTGTGCTACTTTCTTTTGTCCATCTTCTCATTGAGTTTATTTGAATTGAAATGAGGTCGTTTGCCATTATCACCGCCTGCATCTACGTCATTGCACATTAAAATTGCAAGCGACACAGTCAGAGAGGGGGGAGTGGGAGGAGCGGTAACCGAAGCGGGCGTGAGGTCCTTCAATGCGACACACGTCGCACAAGGGCCACATATGTATATAGTAAGCACGTAAGACTTTCAATCAGAGTGCATTGAAACGGAAATTCTGCGCTGCAGCGCAGAAAGGAAGGAAATACATGCTCGATTGACTGACTGACTGACTGACTCGCTCATTGATGGCTGGCTTGATGGACAAACTGATGGTCTGATGGGTAAGACAAGTAGTCGCCTTGCAAGTCAACTAACAGTATCAAATAATATCCAATGCAGTGCGTGGTGAGTAGCTCTAAGGCAGTTCATAGTTTCCCTGCACTTCACACGACTTTTCGCATACCCTGTACTAGGTTCTAAAAGAGTATATTAACACAGGACTTTACTCAACTATGTTCAAGTCTAGTTAGGGTATCTTAGAGTTGAGTACTTCCGACCACAACACTCTGACTTGTGTTTAGCTCGAGGCACTGTTGATATGGCGACCATAACAAGGTTGCTGCTGTCAGTTGCCTCAGCTTGAGGCAGCTTGAGGGGCAAGGGGCTGCTTCCGACTTTGCATACTTTGAACTTTGCCAATATATTGTATTAAAGTTGGCCTGTTAACGGTATAGTTGTTATTCTTGTTGTTTCCGATGCTCTTGATGCAGTCAGCTCATTCTTCGAAATGAAGAAAATCGAAAGTATCATAGAATCAACTATGTACAGTAAGCTGCTAAGGATGAGGCAGTAAAATTTAAATATGTTTTCAATAAAATTTGATGAGCTGCAAGCTAAACAAGTATTTGTGTAGTTAAGACAGCCTAAGGAGCTCTGTTCAAATCGATAGCATAATAATATTAAATGCCTTGAATTCCTAAATATCTCTTACAGCTGAATGCTTGATCCAAAATCATTTATTTACACATTTAGGGTATCAAAAAATAAATCGCAAAACCAGAAACAAATTCATGGACTGATAAATTTGGGAAAATTTCCGTTTCAATTTCCTGGCTGACTGCGTTGTGTCTGTAATATCAAAACTCACGGCTCACGGCTTGACGAGCCATTTGACTGTCTAATATGGATACCATTAGGCTTTCAAGTAATGACCAAAAATCCGTAACAGAAATAAATTTGATTTTATTGACAATGAATCAGCGGCGAAAGCAGACAATGGGTCCACAGGTAAGGAAATTACATTTAGGCTTCCATTGTTGCTGTCTGCTTATATCAGACACAGCAAATGAATTATGATTTAGTCCCCCCTCTCAAAAAAAAGGGGTTTACCCCAATCCATTAGTCAGTACCTGGGAGTGGGGGGACTCCTCCAATGGTCAAAAGCACCTGCGTCGTCCATTTGCCCAGCTTGTCAACGGGGCGCATAAATCTTGGCCACCTCGATTACGGCTCGTTAAAAGTTTTCGTGTTTGGTGCTTCGAGCTGCGAGCTACGAGTTGTGTTGTGTTGTGGCCCAGTCCATTGTTATTAAATATTAAGGTAATTTGTAGATTTACACGATTTCCGGCCAATGTGGGTCATATTTATGAGCATGGCCTGCTCTGCTCTGCTCTGCATTCGTTTGTGTTCTTAGGCATTTCTGTAATTTATTAGCCTCGTGTTTCAATATTTAATTGAATCCGCTGTCGCAGCATAGATAAATGGTGTCCTGCGTCAAAAGTGTGGCATTAAATTGTCGGACACTTAGAGGACACCCCAAACTAAACCTAAACCAAACTGGACATCCCTCGGACATCGACATTTGTTCTTTTATTAATAGCCCTCGGTACACGCACCACAAGTTTAGTAAATAAATTCGAATAAAATATAGTAGTGTACTTGGCATTGGTTTCCAGAGATTTGGACATTCAAATAATCGCAAATCATGTCGATTGAAACTAGAGCTGAGCGTGTTCCAGATTATATACCACAAAACAAAACAAAACAAAACAAAACACGACACAGACACGAGCCGCAAACTATTTGGCAAATATGTGGCACGCGATATTCCAATGAGGAAAATTGTATGCAAAACTTATTATTGGTATCGTGATAGTCGTGTTAAGTCGACTTATGTCATGTTTTTCATGCTTTCATCTGCTCAACACGAATAAGCACGAAGTGCACAAGCTTGTCGTGATAAGTTCTGCTGATTCGTGACACGCCAAGAAGCACGAACTACGTTGGAAACCAGATAAAATGTGGAACCAATTACTTACTCTAAGATATGTTCCCATGTACTCAACTGCATTTATACTGTTATACTGTGATAAATTCCCATTTAATTAGGTTAGCTTAGTTACTAATTTATTATATAAGAAGCTATTTAAAACTTGCTTCTGTTTCTTACTTGGCTTTTACTTATTTAAGTCTTTTGACCATTACTTATTGTTTGTCATCTTACATCTTCTATTTCCCCGAATATGTCAACAATGAAAATTAAGTAAAAATTGTAAATAAACTTTTGCGAAGAAAGTACATTTCTCAGTTTTACTTAAAAGTCACTTTAGTTGTTGGTATATAGAGTGACCTCCAACTCGTTGTATAACGACATTAAGAGCGACTATTATGCGCCGTACACTTTGCTGGCTTTTCATAAAGTTTACTTAGCTTTCGGACCAGCAAGCAGTCAACTTACTTGGGCACTTTGATGCAAAACCGCGAGCCATGACAAGGCCAAGTACGTAGACAAGGAACGAACACTCGAAAGCCACTGCTATGCACTTAAATTTATGTGTATGTTTGTATGTATGTATGAATGTGTGTAAGTGGCGCAGACTGGCAACCAACAGTTAGATATGCAAAAGTCAAACACACACCTATGTAAGCGGCCAGAGGCCGTTTTGACTCAACTCAGCGCAACTCTGGTGATGGCCTCAACTTGTTGTTGTTGTTGGCAGACCGGGCGTATGCGCAATGTGTGCATTAGTGGGCGTGCAAATGGGGCGTGCCGCACTGTTACTGTTTGCATCTCTGAACTCTATTTTGAGCGTTGATTGACTTAAATAGACGGACGCTAGGAGAGCAAAAACAGAACGCAACTGTTTACTTTGGCATTAATTATAGCTGCGTGTTGATGTGTGTGTGTGTGGGTGTATCTCTGTGTGTGTGGGCGTAAAAAATGGCCAACTATAAGATTCGTTATGGCAACATCTGTCAAGCATTAACGTTTGACAATTGGTAACATGATTTGACGAGCTTGTTTTGGGGTTTTCTGTTGATTTGTTAAAGCATTTTGTGTGTAGACAAAAACCAAGATGATGCGCGCATAAGTATGCTATATATTTTATGCGAGTCTGACATTGTATATTTGAAATTGAATTATATCAAACTGAATACGCAGCAAAAGAGTCACAAGAGTCAGAGGAATCGTCAGAGTCATCGTGGTCGAAGGAGACACGTAGCCAATTTGTTTTCTGTCTTTGTGACTGACTTACAGACTGACTGACTGGTTGTACGGGTGAGTGAATGTGTGTTTATATGATGGCCAATCTAAAGGCTTCCCTGCCATTTGACATTTGTATAAACAGAGCAAAAACCAACACACACACACACACACACATGCGAACAATATGAAATATTGTCAGGACAGTGTCAGGACAATGACGCTGTTCTTCGTTTTTTGTGTGCCTGAATGATTTCCTTTGTGAAATTGATAACTCCATGTGTCTTTGTATGTGTGTATGAGTGTGTGCAGATAAATTGGCATTTGTATGACATATTTAAAATGCCTTGGCTTTCGTTTTTGGCTTTGACTTTGACTTTTCCAGCATTCATCCAACGCCATCGCCATCGCCATCCCCAACGCCCATTCGAAGCCTTGGGATTATAACAAATTAAAGTCGTGTACAGCTGCCGGGCTTACAGAACTTTGACAAGGGCTTTTTCGTAAGTATCATCGACGAATATATTTATATTTATATATGTTATATTGAGCAGTCATGTGGCAAGATAACTTCGAGGCAGTAAGCAACATTACAGATGCTGCACTGACTGAGTAAAGAGAACTTCAGTTCGTTATGTAAACATACTTGTTGTGTGTGGTTGTGTGTGGTTGTGTGCATCGCAAATGAAAGAAAACAGCACAATCGACTGTCTTTCGAAATGCCATAGTATCAATATACAGAGAAAACTGTTTAATTGATATCGACCTATGATGTTGTGCAGCCTAAGAAGATGTCATATGAGATTAAAAGAAGACTTTACAAATGTTTCCTTCACAAGTCTATGTTATCATAAAATATATATTAAAAAAATGTTTAAAATTATGTTATATTTTCAGTTTTGTTTTTCCTATTCAAAATATGAATTTCCATCTTTTCTTCATTTTAACTAACAAACTTTCTTTTAAGAATAAATTGCTACCCCCAATTTAATTGTCACTTATTTCTAAGCTTAACCTGTTGACTGCTTTTAAGATCATTCTAGCCAAAATAAATTAAACTATTGAATATTCTATTTGTTCTTTTAACACTCTATATAAATTTTATATTGCTTATCTGTTACATTCGAATTTTTGTGATTTTTTATTATTCTTTGTGCCCTCAATGTGTGCTAACAACTTCGTTGCTCTGGTAAATTATCTGTGGCTGACACACGAGTATATTAGCACATACCTAAGAAGATACTTAACGGCATTTTAAGTACCCACTTAAGAGGTGAAACTTACTGCAGGAGCAATATCAACGCCTCTTCCTCTCTTCGGCAGCAACCACATCAGGATAAAACCCACGCAGTAACAATGGCAATTTCAAGCCAAGACTATAAACATTTTTGGCTGACCGCAAATGCAACGCCCCCCAAAAAGTGGAGCAGAATTTGCAGCGGGAACAGGAACAGGAAATGGTATAATGGAGGAAGTGCTGGCCACGTGGCCACGTGCTGAACATAAATTGAGTTTAGTGTTGACTTTTCGTTCCAGGATAAGCCGCAAAATGTTTCACGAAAAGTTGAACATTTATTTAGCATATTTTTTGACCACAATTGCGATCTGTCATAAGATGCAATTTATGCGCAATTTTCGACTATTATTATTATTTCGACTAAATAAAAATATTTTCAAACATATTTCGAAAATTTTCTCTTGTGCGTTTCCACCACATTCATCATGTTTGCATATCTTTTTATATAATTTTTAAATGTGATTTATATTTTGTGCATAACTCATAAAATTTTTTTGGTGAAAATTATGCGCTAAATTGTAGTTGGCAATGATTGATTGGCAAGCCAAAGTTATTGTTGTTCCTGTGGTAGTTGTTGTGCCTTTACAATGTCCCCTCCCCCTTGGACGTTGTGAGTTGGCATATTTGCTTTGAGTCGCGGGCACGTAAAGCAAGTCAAAAAAATATTTCAACGAAGGAATAAAAAAGTGAGAGGTGAAAAAGAAATAACAAAACGTTGTAGGTCATGTGTCATTCCCAGAGTTGTTAGTTCCGTTCAGTTCCATCCAACATCCGTTGCATGTTGCTTATTTGTTTGCACTTTTTGGAAGATGGGTGATCGGGAAAGGGGAGTGGCAAGTGGAGTGGGAGTTGATGGGGCTGCCAAAAACTTTAACATTTTGTAACAAATATTTTCGGTGTCGTGGCAGCCAGCGGCTGAAATTGAATATTTAATTTTTACTTTGTCTCTTTTGGCATTTCCTAACTTGGTGACTAAGCGAGAGAGAGAGAGAGAGAGAGAGCGGAGGGGAATATTTTAGTCAACGCTGAACATTGTTGATGATTTTTAGCAGCTGATGGGAAACGGTTTTGTCGTGGGGCACGTGAAAAGTATTTGAGCATTCTTAAATGTTGCCAAAGTACAGATAACTTTACAAACGAAATATGCAAATTTCATAAAACATTTTTCAAGCCCTACAACAGTTTGACAAAGAATTTCTGTCGCACTTCTGTACATATATTGAAATTATAGATGATAATCTGAATGCATGTCTAGAATGGCTTAGTTGACAACTTTGTCTAAATATATATACAATTAATTTCTTTATAACTTTTTTTTACTTTAGCCCTAAGTAAATAATTGATGCTTTAATTATTGCTTTGTTTAATTTAATTTAATTAGTTTTACAATATTTAAAGTGACTAATATATACATTAATATTTAAATTATAAGAGCTATTTCTAGCTAAGACATTACGATAAAAACTAATTGAATGGCAACTTGACTGAATTTCTAACCAATGTTAAGAGGCTTCCATTTTGTTATTGCAAAGCCTTCAAATTTTAAACAAACTTTCTGTTTAATTCGAAATATTAACATTATGCAATAGAAAGTGGTAAAGGGCTCGTCCCAAGTTGAATTTATTTTAAGTACAGATTAAGACAACCCAATTTACTCAAAATTCCTTCAGCACTTCCGACCTTTTCGACTAAAAGACTAAAACAAGCAAACGGATCCTTCTTTGTTTACACAGTCAGCCTCCCCTTTGAAGTCCTGCTGAAGCGACGGCTAAGAGCCTGAAGTCCATTTTAACGCCACTTAATTAAACTACGCGTTTCATCATTCTTTAGCAAAGGGTCTAAATTAAATCATGAAATCCCTCGAAAAAAAACCTATAATAATGTCAACACTCAATCATTAAGAGCCCGACATAAAAATTGAATGCCAAAAAAATGGGTCAGCCGAGTTTGACAAAGGGCAAATGGACGGAGATAGGAACTGTAGAACTTTTAATTGTCGTTGTGTATCGATATGCGATATACGAAATGAAATAAAACTAAATGGCCAAGTTCGATAACCATCAATAGCGCCATTTATCAGGCTGATAAGATGCAAATGGCGGTGATAAATAGAGTCAAGCGGAAACCAAACTAAAGCCATAGCGCAAACAAACTACACATTGAGCACCAATTGAAAAGCCTACACAAAATATTGCAAGACCCCAGCCAGATTTTATGTTATTTTTATGTAGCAAAAAAAGCAAAAAAAATGAAAAAGACTAAAAGAAAAATATGTATGGGGACGTCGCACACAGAGTTTTATTTATTCATGGGCTGAAGCTGAAGCTGAGTTGTGCGTCAGAGGGAAGCAGAAGGGCAGAGAACCCACCAGCTAGGATGCTTCAACTGGGCGCACAATTTAATAACAAAAATAAAGTATAAAATATAAAATATCTCTCTAACTGTTACAACTGTACGGTTTAATGGAATATTGTATTTTTTTATGCTGCGGCCACATACCTGCAGCTCGTAAACTGATAAACAAACAAACCAACGAACCGCAGCCCAAAATGTAACATTTGACAGTAAAAAAAAAAAATATATGCCATAGGCTTAAAGCTATAAATCACAAAAAAAATTAATTGAAGCTTCGTACCTTGTTCAAGTCCTGTAACTTGTAGTTGTTGTGAATCGGAAGTGTGCTACACTTTTTTGAATTTCAAAATATATACTTGAGTCGCGCGCACTTTCGCTTTTAAGCTCTGAACTGAACCTATCGAACCGAACGCCTCGCTTGATTTGTGAAACTGGCCTCGTTTGTTTCACGGGTTTTGGTTAAAAAGCGTAACTGTTAAGTCCGCTTAACATTCGTGTACACTCGGTCGGTCGGGTGTTGGTTAGACAGACGAGCGATGTTTTAGCCACTGTTAACTGCCGTTACTTGTGTGTATGTGGACCAAACTGGAATCGAAACACGACGCAACCCTTGTGAGCCACTTTAAAAGTAGGTCTAACTCGGCAGGAGAATTCGTGAGTGAAAACTCATCGGTTAAACCGAGTGAAATCTTTCACCTTGGTGAAATTCTTAACCCTCCACACTCTGGCTCAAATTGTGGCATGTGAAAGCTTTAACGAAAGCTCGAAATACAGGAATGGTTCTAGAACTTAATATTTCCAGTGTTTTAAATAACTAAACACAAATAATGGTATATTCTTCAAGCTTAAATACCTGTTATTTTCTTACTTGAAACAAGCGTAAATTTATACGTTTTTTTTATTTACAATTGCCAATATTTACCTGCAAATAAAGAAGAAAATTAAAAATGATTATTCAAATCATATGTGAGCATTTAGAAATGGAAACTATAACGCACATATAAACACGTAAACAACAACAACAACGCTTTCGATAAACATATGAACAGTTTTATGTATGAGGAAATTTAAAAGAACATTTAACATCTATTACAATGTTAGTAAAGTACGAAGAGAAACAGATATAAAATAAAGAGAGAGAGAGAGCTTTTAGTCACAGAAGCTTTTCAGAGCTTTGCGATAGCGTTGCCAGCCGTATTTTATTTTTGAATGTTAGTATTGGAGTGTTTTTTTATTAAGGATAAATTTGTTTACAAAAACATGCCAATTTTTAATTTAAAATGTCTTTTATTTAATATTAATTTTAGCATTTAATATTAGTTATTAATAGAAAAGTTAATTGTATAGTAAGTAAGTAAGTATTGGAAAAACGTGCAAATTTAGTGGAATTAGTGTTGCACAACTACTTTTATAATCAGTTTAACACCACTGTCTAATACTTAACATTTAATTTATTTCATTACTATTCAAGTAGCGCAACATCAACACAACACAACACAAACACACACACAAGAAAAATAAACAACGTGCTCTCTAGGCCGTTACTTGATTTACATAAATATATATGTAGGTTGCTAGGCTTTTGTTTTGTTGTTATTGTAGTTCGTGGATGCAACAACTGGATGGAGGCGCATCCATATAATTATAATAACAATAGCAACAAATTGTCCTGCTATCAAAACACACACACCAGTTGATGTTGATGTTGTTGTTAATGTTGTTGTTGTTATTGTTGTATTTGGTGCTGGCTAAAACGAATTAACATCGAATTTAAAATCGAGATCCAAATTTTTCAACGGATTTCGACGGAATTTCTTGCTGCCATGATGATGATGGTGATGTGGTATAAGTATCTCCACCTCCGGTTCTTCATCTGCAGTGCGAGTATTTTTCATATTTTTTGGGGGATATCATTTATCAAATTTTAATTAAGTCGTGTCGGATTTGTTATTAATAAATATACAAAGACAAATACAGAGAAAATGGCCATTAAAACAAAATACCATCAATTCGATAAAAAATAAATAGATAAAATTTTCATTTTATGTGAAGAGCATGAACCATGAATTAAGCGTAACCAGTACAATATCAAAGAGAGTTGTATGAGAATTATGAGTACAATGAATCAAACAAAGTGAAAGTCAAGTCAAAGTTGCACACACACACACACACACATAAACACAAACACAAAGGAGGACCCTCTCTTAACATGTAATACAGTGCGTATGCGTTATATTTATGCATATGTGACTCAATTTCCTGCAAACACGCAGCTCCTTATTAGCATTGATTACAACCACGCAACTTTATAGCATGTGCTGATGTTATCCACTCACGTGTAAAGTGCGTTTCACTCCTCCACAAAATAGCACTCTATCAATTTTCGAAATTCCCGAATAATTTCCGCACACACACACACAATTCCTTAATCATATAAATACCTATTAGAGGGAAGACAATAGGGAACGAAAGAAGTTGGAAAAAGTTTTTGAGTGCGACCAAAAAAAAATGAAAATCATAATAATAATAATGGCAACGACAACGACGTAATAAAATGAAACTAGCCAAATAAAATGCCAACTTTCGAAGTTGATGTTGAGTGCTGGCCCTCAAAAAAGTTACACAATACTCACAGCACTCAAAGTTATGGCAATTGTGAAGTGTAGTTGGTGGAGTCTTCTTCTCTTGAGTCTTGGGCCTAAGTAGCTGCATTTTACTGCCACCTGAGTGCATGGATATGTTTGCCAAAGTCTCAAAGTTAGATAACAAAGTTTTATTACCATTATGTGTATCTACTATACAGTTGAGAAATTGATATGCTTTAAGAGCAAAGTATCTCTTCACTCCAACAATAGACTTGCCACAAAATTTACTTCGTCGCTTCACTAATTGAATTGTTCATATCATTGTCAAAGTTATCAACAATGTATTCTCATATGGTAATTCAGTTGCTGCTGAAAGCTGAAAGCTTGTTAATTTTCAATAACATGGTTCATTGGTATTCACCACCAACGTGTCAGCATCAGAAACTTGGCCAGTGTTGTGGTAGCTCCCTCTTGTTCTAAGGCACATAATGAAGACGAGCTGATAGGCACACACACACACACAAACACACAGGACAACGTACACACGTTTGCATACTAAGCAAAGTCTGGTAAAAGTTAGACGTCTGTCAGACGTCGTCTTTTTGCCAGCTGCCAGCTCAACTTGTTTGTAATTGCCAAAGAGTTGCCGCCTGGCTGGCTAAACTTTTAATCAGCACGGCAAAAAGTTACGACCTGGGCGCACAATTATTGCCCAAATTCAGTGCCAACAAAAACATAATCAACTTAATTGCATAAAGAATGTTATGCAAAAAGGCAACAATACAAAACAACAACAACAACACCAGCAGACTGAGCAGAGAAAACAAAACAAAAATGAGGAAAAAATGAGGAGAATTGGCGCCAAGTTTATTGTATACTGGCGTCCAAACAAAACATTACAACTATATACCCCAATATATATAGTATGTATGGATGTGTAAATATGTCCTCGCATGTACGTGTGTGTAGCTGTTTTATGCTGCCAACTAAAGTTTCTTCCTGTTGTTGTTGTTGGTGTAATACAATCAATTTCCGCTTTTGTTTGTCAAGAAAAAGTTCGCCAACCCACGCTTGAAAGAATGTTATGTTTTGACTTCTTTGCGCCACTTTATATTGTTTTTGTTTTGTTTAGGTTTTTTTTTTGCTTTGTGTTCTGTTTTTTTTTTTATTGGCGGTTGTATTTTTATGGAGCGGAAGCAACAGCTCAACTGCCATTGTTGTTTAAACATGACGTATACGTAATATGTCCTGCCCCCTACTTCAACATTTTATTGATTGCCTGTCATTGCCGTCGGAGCTTTTGGGGTGTCGGGTGTCGGTGTTATGCTGTTAAGTACACACTTTTTAATTAAATTTCCTCTTTATGGTGCGTAATATCCATTATCATCTCTCTGTGTATAACAATGGATGCCATTTTATTGGTCGCCTCTCTTCGGCAAATGCTGCCTAGGATTTGTTGTTAGCTGGGGGTAATTTTTGTTGGATGTTGGCATTGGCTTTGTGCAATTAGCTTTTGTGTGATGTGTGCTTGATTAAGGCATAGCATAAATAAGTACACAAATACACACACACAGTGTCACACACACACACACACAATCCCAAAAATATGTTATGCCTAGATACATAGCTACAAAATACAGACATTCTGAAGTGAGTCGAAGCATAAAGTCTACTGTGTGTTTTATTGAGGACTCCAAAAGCTTTACACAAATAAACTATCTAATTATTAATATTTCAAGAAACCTTGTTCTATTAATAGTACTTAATTTCTGGAACAAACTTCAACAGAATTGTGTTTCTATTAATATTAAAAGTCTGTAAGTGAAGATTTCTATGGAAGCAAAAATAATACCCAGTTTTTTTTTAATCTAGGCTTCTTTTCATTGATGATTAATGCTGTGCTATTTTCTATCTATAACTTTGTGACTCAGCTCAATTTCTCTTTCCATTCGAATGATTTGCCATGAAAGCAGATAACAAATTGTCGATACGAAGTATTTAAATTTTATTGCCAACGTTTTGCTGCAGTTGTTAAAATGCTTTAACGATTACAAAATAACCAAAAATAAAACGAAAATTCATAAGCCATTGAACACCAGAAGCGAAAGTGTTTTTCGAATTTCCTTGAATATTTCATTTTAAGAACGTGCGACCGATAATAAATAATCACAGCCAATTATTCACAGTTAGGCAGTTAGGGTGTCTGATAAATTCGCAAAAATAGTGATATCCCTGTAACTGTGCCTGATATCGACGTGCAAGGACATCAGGGTTATTTATAAATATATGCGCATATATTTTGATTTCCTTCAAGTGACAAATGCCAGACATAAGCGGCAGCCACTGTAATACTTCGTCTCTACTGATAGACATCATAAATAATGTAAGGCATATCAATGGGGCTCTGTAATAAATTCATAACCAGCAGACGGGCAGTAAAAATAGAAGAAGAATGAGAGAAAAAAAGGCTGACATTTTTGATTTGTGCCATTTGACATTGTTTTGTTTAACTCTGAACATATTTGCAATCAGAGAAAGTTAAGGGAAGTTTGAATGAATTTGTAAGATTGAATTGAATATACCATAAGTTATGACATATTTAAATCCTGCACACGAGCGCCTTAAGATTTATTGTTATTTCACTTTTTGTGTATAGAAATAGTTGAGGTATTAATGAAAAACTATAGTAAACTATAGACTTCTTTGGGTTTTATTTAATAAAATAATCCACAGTGAAGTTCAGTTAAATTTAATCATATCCATTTGTACATCTATCTATGTGGAAGTATATTTTAAAGCTAATGGCTTCTGCTGTTGTATTTATTTATTAAACAGTCTATAAGCTGTTTACAGTCACGACGGAAATGTTTAGAGAACACTGAAAAGCGAGAAATGGAATAGATGGAAAGTAAGTCGGGAAATGCTAAATGGCAATGGAGCAAACGGAAATCCCACGGGCATAACTAACAAAATTGTCAATTTATCATTTCCGTTTGTTAACGCGTCGCAAATTGTGTGCTTAGAAAATGTTTTTGCGCGCTTTCAAAAGCCATTTCATCACAAAGTGCGAATGGACAACAAATGGCCAGATGAACGGGTGGACAAACTGGCAAATGGCAACTGGCAAAGCCACGCCCCGTTAACTGCGCCCTTAGCCGACATTTATGTGTACATAAAGATATGCATAATTTGTGCGTGGCGCCAGTTATTCTCAATTCTCAATTCCGTAGTTGCCAGAGAGTCAGTGTCAGAGTCAGAGACACGAAAAATATCAAATAACATTCTGGCACGCATTTCTGGTATTTGTCCGTCGCTTTAATGCGACTCTGGTGTCCAATTTTTGGCTGGCCTGAGTATTTTCATGCTTTATGCATTTCTTTCGTGTAAATATGCAGCATTTAGCCACATGCTCCCAAATCCCCATTCCCATTCCTGCTTCTTCCTTCATTCTGTTCATCATTTGGCGCTTTCATAATTTTTCGTGGGCAAGGCCATTTTCTGCCTATTTTTGGCCAGACGGACGCACCTTTTAAGGCAAATTAAAATAAATGCCGACACAAGGGTTCACTCTGGCGTATACGTAATATTGTTATGGCTGCTTGCCCTCTGCGCTATGACCAAACGAGCTGTGAATAGCCCCGTGTGGAGACGCTAAATTTGTATTTCATTGCTTGTTTTCATTTTCTCCTTTCTTTTTTGTCTGGCTGTAAAAATTTATGGACACCAATTTTTAGCTCCCCATGTGGCCGAAAAGTCAAAGTAACAATAGCGAACTGATTGGACCAAGGACTAAGTAAACATTAAGAGCTGTGAAATTGTGACTGTTACTTAGCTAATGTAATTTGCACATTAAAAAGGACTCTATTTGATAGCAACAGAGAAGGGAGATAATTGCGACAGTTCTCTTAATAATATTAATATATTATTAGTATGTGTTAAGAGTTTAGCTGATCCTTATACTTTTTATGAACTCATCACAATTATATACTTTAAGGAGCAAAGTGTAATACAAGCATCTTTTCTAGAGTATCCCTTGGTCTCAATTTTATTCTAGTTGACTTTAAGTAAATTTCAACTTTGAAAGGCAGCTCACACCTTAAAAAGTGCTCTAATTAGCCAGGCAACTGGCACGTAAATCAACGAAGTGAGCTGCGAACACATAAAACACGTCGACACAATGATGAAGAGGAGAGATTGGCCACACCTCAAAAAGGAAGAGCAAAAAGAAAAGCAAACAAAATATCAAATGGAAAGCATTAGCCACCAATAAATCAAATGGCTGTCAGGAGCAAGCAAAACGCCCTATTTACTCTCAATTAAGCAGACATTTGCTGAACTCTGTCCTGTCACATTGAGCTGAAGCGCAGAAACATAATTAACAAGCCGCACACAACGCACACACAAGACGCAATGGCCAATGGGCAACCGGAAACGGAAACGGCCAAGCCTCCGAGCCAGTTATACTCTATATAGGAACTTTGTGCCTGTGTTTGGATCGAACTAATTGAAACCGTTTGAAGCACAAATGCTTTGACCAAAGCTCAAAGCATGCTGGCTTTCAGTTTTAATTAAAATTATGCAAATATCCTATGATAAGCCCAAAAATATTAAGCATACGCCCAGTGTGTATTGGCCTGATGGCCCCACAGACACCGCCACCATCACCATTTTTGGGTTGCCTACTTTTGAGCGCTATCGGGAAACAAAACGAAAATTATATTATATGCTTTTGTGCACGCACCCTGAGCTCTTTAATCATACTCTACCAGCAGAGAGTACACTTCTTATTGCAACCAATTGGATACTTGCAAAAGATTTTATAATTGAAGAAATATAAAGAACTTTTAAATTAAACAGAAGACTCGGCATGAGTGTAAATTTTAGTGATACAAAGTTAGAGCATATCCAGGTCGTATCATGAATTTTCGTGATTAATTGTATCGAATTAATTTTGAATTAACGTGAAAGCTTGACAAGAATTATCTTGTATTTGATGGCAATTTTAGCAATTAAACATGAGAGTATAACAAAAGTCGTGCACGTCACACACACACACACACACACACACACACGCTTTGTGATGATACAATCTGCCAGCACTTAAGAATAGCTTAATTGTAGCACGTACAACAACAACATGAGAATGAGAAACAATGAAAATAGAAAGCAACAATGTTTAGTAAGCACCTCTCTTGAGCGTCTATTTGCATTTGACATTAGCACAAAAGCAGCTCAGAGATACTTTACGAGGGCTTAGCATTGCCAAAGTGTTTTTATTGTACTTTCCGCTTTGGGATGCTTATTTATTTAGGATTTTTTCCCTGCATACCTTTGTGCGTGTGTGCGTGTGTGTGTGTGTTCTGTAGATTTTCGCATGAGTTGACAACTTTATTGCTAATTTGTGTAATTTCTGTCAGACCACGCCTTACCTTGGCCAGCTAGGTAATGAGCAGATCGTTTTAGGGCTACTTAGGAGCGGCCAGTCATAAAGATAAGACTGCTTTTTTTTATTAGTACTCGTATACGATTCATCATCAGCATTTATTAATTAGTTGATAATGCTTTAAGGGCCTTCAGACATTTGCCTAGACTCACACTCCATCATGGGTTGAATAAACTGCATTTGCAACTTGCCACTGGCTGTCTGCAGCTTCAGCCAAAGCCAAAGCCTCAGTCTCAGTCTTAGTTTCTGCTGCTGCTGGCAGCGCATTTTTTAATTTATTTTGATTTGCAGCCAACAGAGAGAGAAAAAAACGCAAACATGCTCAGAATGTGTTGAGTCTGGCTACGTGTTTATAATATGAATTCGTTTCTTGGCACAGCTCACAGAAGGAAAAACCATAAAGCGACGACGACAACGACGACGACTCAAAGGGCATTTGTATGGCTGGTTTGTCTTTACAGTAGTTTTTTCTTCCTGTTTTTTTATTCCTTTTGCAGTGCCTCTTTTTTATGTTGCTGGCGGCGTATCAACCAAAAAAAAGGGCAAACTTAAAGCTTAACGAGCAACTATAAACATTTTTTGGAAACATAAATTTTGGCATATTGCATATAAAATTTAATGCAAGAAAATGGAAAATAAACATATTTAATGAAATTTTCTTTAAATGACAAGTACACTAAGCTTTTATTACAAAAATCACATTTCCTTTTATGATCTTTTACATTTTTAAATTCAGATCGCTTATCTAAAAATTGTAGATAGTAAACTTGATCGACCGCGTGGAAATATTCATAAAATTGTATATAATTTAAAGAAATGACAGACTATTAGGTGCTCTGTTTGCCTAATGGTAGCTGTTTTGAATTTTTCTGTTTGCAAATTACTTTTCCCAAGCGCAGACAATTTAAACAAATCACTTTTAAATCTGAAGCACATCAAAGAATTTATCAAGCGCTAATTAACGCAGCCAAGCAAATTCGGCCCATTTATATTATTTATTTTTTAGGGAAGAACACAGCTGCGTCTCCTGAGAAGGAGGATATAAGGAGATGAAAATGGAAATCCGCAAACGCACGCATGAAAATGTTTAGCAAATTAAAACGACAACGACTGGCGACAATACAAGCAAAGTACAGCAACAAAATTGCTAAGCAATAATCATAATTTGTGGTATTAGCACAACGTCAGGATACCATGGAACCTTTGGTCCTTCTAGTCGTTGTCGTCGTCGTCGTCGTCGTCCTCGCCAACGCTCGCTGATAAAGTGTCGCTCAGCAATTTATCAGAAAAACATGGGAGTGGAAAATGGGGATGGAAGTGGGTGTCGAACTGGGAGTACACAAGGAATTCCCATTTGCTCGGGGACCCCATCCCAAAACAACGAGCTGGAGCGACTGCAACAGCCACGTGGGAAAACACGTTCCGGTAATTTATGAGTCATACTTTTGAATTCTGCACTTTTATTTGGCCTCCAGTTCTTCGGGCACAACTCGCGCGCAAAATTTTATTTCCATTATTTGTGGCAAACAAACCGCAAAAGTTTTTCCTAAAAATAGCTCTGGTTGCAATAGAGGGACAGAGATGAATGGAAAAATTTAAGTCAAAAGTTTTGCGTTGATGTGTTTAACAAATGTTTTTACCAAATTGGATACTTCATTTGCCAGAATTATGAAAACTTTTTCAACAGTCAACGATCATTCCCTGTGGCGAAATCAACTTTTGAGCAGGTGACCACTGAATAAAATGAGCGAGAAATATAGTAAATATTACAGGAATTCTGAGAATAAAACACAATAAAAGTTTCAGCTGAATTCATGTCTTTAGATAATAATTTATTTATGATATGCTCTTAGCACTGTCATAAAGATCTTTATGCGTCGCTTATTAGATAACATGAAGAGGAAAACATGGGATTTCATAATGCCAAAGTCAGGGTCAGAGCAAGGACGACGACGACAACAGTGCGGCTACTTAACCAAGTTAAGTACTGCACAAATTTGCTAAAGGGCACAACAATTTGGACACAGACACACACACAGAAGTCATAAAAGGACACATCTTAGTCATATATATGTAGTATGTAGCAAAGTGTAATGTAGTGTAGTGTAGTGTAGTGTAGTGTATTGGGCATAAAGAAGTCATATCTGTATTCCCTTATTTCGTACTTAAATGTACATATGTGAAGCAATACATATTTGCGAGGCCATTAAACACGTTATTGGATTAGAATTCGAAAACAGAGTGAGAGAGAAGAGAGGAGGAGAGAGGGAGGCAGCAACTCGGATAAAGATGTGCCACACAACGCACTCTTGATAAATACAACCAAGTATAATAAATAATAATGAAGGTACACAATACTCAATCCACACTCACACACACAAACACACAGAATGCTTTGGTATATGAATGATTTTATTATATTGGGGTGGGAGGGTGTGTGGAATAGGTATTTGAGATTTGGGTCTTACCTTCCTCCTCGACATCATCGTTGAGTTCTGTGATTTCCGCCTTATCGCACGAACGGTCGAGGCCATTTGTTGCTGTCGTCGTTGCTGCGCTGCTGCCTCCTCCTTTGCCGTTAGTTGCCGTCTTCGCATCACCATTGGAGATAATTGAATTTGATTTGGCGTGATTTGTATGATTGTTCGATGACTTTGATCCGCCACCATCCGCCAATTCCAATTGTGGAGCACTTGGCTCCGTTGACTCGCCATTGCTGACCGCATCGATGGCGGCTCCATCCTTTGTCTTCAGCTCCTGACTCGTGTTGCAACCCATTGTTTTGTGTGTTGTGTGTTGACTTCGACTCTGTTGCTTGGGTCTCTCTGCTTCGAGTTGGCCTAGGTAACCAGACCAGCCAGTTGCTGTTGTTTAATCAATTGCAACAGCAACAACAATGTCAAACTCACACACACACACTCCTACGACAACACTTTTCACGCACACACTCGCACACTCTTTATAAGTACTTTGTTGTTGTTGTTAGGGTTTGTTATTTGCACTTTTTTGCTTGATTGGGCGAAACCTTTTTGTACAAAATCAGTTCGATACAAATATTTAAATATTTTGTAAATTATTTGAATTATTTTCACGTTTACAAAAGAACTACAAAAAGGTTCACAACCACGAAATTACCAGTCAGTTTTATTTTGAATTTTGTATTGTGTTTTGGGTTCTTAGAAAACGGTGCGTAATCGAAACTTGGAACGTGAAACTCTTGACTGACTGACACTGGCACAAGCTCAGGCACAACTGACAAACGCAAGCGACGCGTCTACACTAAAAGTCAAAATGTAGCTGTTATCCTGCAGGAGCAAGGCTCAACAGTCGACAATAGCAGCAGCAGCAAAAGCAGCAACAGAGGCAGCGACAGCAACAGAGGCAGCAACAGCAGCAGCAGAGCCAGCAGTCAACGTCACCGTCACCATCAGCCGGCAGTCAACAACTGGCGGAAAGGAGCCCCAGAAATCGAGAGAATAAATTCTGATTGCCTCAATGAGAGAGCACATTTCTTATTCTCATTTTGATACAAGCACAGTGGGGCGAGTGCTGCAGTCGAAGCGTCTGGAAATGGTAAAATAAAATTGTAAAGTTCACTTTCCATGACTTTAAAGTCAAGTTAATTTTGTTGTAAAAAAAAACCTTAATACTTTTTTCAATTTCGTGTTGAGCGTAAATTAAATACCCAATGAATATTACATAAAAAGTTCATTTCTTGCTTATTTTTAACCAATATGGATTGCAAATAATTATCAAAAATATTCTCATATATATTTTTTAAAATCTGTGCAAATTGTATACAAATTTATACACAAGCTAACTTAATACTTTGAACTTCACCATTTTCATAGGTTTTTAAGCACAGTGCAAATAAAAGAAGCAGGCAAAACGAAAGAGAGTCAAAAGCAAAGAGAGAGGCAGAGAGCGACAGAGGGAGAGGATAGTCAAATTGAGAGCAGTGACAGCACAACATCAGCTGCTATCTGCCATTTTGGTTGTTGTTGTTTCTCGGCTTTTGGCTGCACAGTTGTTGGCAAATAAACAAAGCGACAGCCAAAGCCGACATTCAACACACACATACGAACACACAGCCAACCACACACACACACACATAGAAAGCCACAGGAAGAGAGTGAGAATCGGAAAAGCAGCAGCAGCAGCAGCCATTGCTGTAAAGTTGCTAAGGCAATGGCATCATCATCCTTTTGGATGTCTGCACGCACCAACTTTAACACACACACACATACACACACACGTACACCCACATACACTCATATATCTGGTATACCTTTGCGTGTAGCGAGCCGTAAACAGCTGCACAATGAAGAAACCAAAAGGCAAATAAAAAATTTGCCCATAAAAATATCAATGAAAAGTTCTTCTGTTATCTTTGTTTCTTGTTTTCTTTTTTCTTTCGTTTTTTTTTTTGTTTGGTTTGTTTGCTTTTTGTTTGCCCCAAGCACAACACATATATGTATATATAGTAAGTAGCTAACTAGTTTTTCTCCTCTTCTTTTTTTGGCTGCTTCTTTTTGCATTTTCTGCTACGCTTTTTGCTACGTTTCAGCGACCTTTTATTTTTGTTATGCTTTTTCGACTACTTTTTTTTTATTCGCATTTTTTTGCTGGCTTCCTTTTGGGAGTTCGCTTTGTGCGATAGATGTGTGTGTGTGTTTGTGTGTGTGTGTTTGGGTCCATTTACATACATATACAAATGCGTTTGTGTGAGTCACTCAGAAATGAATTGGTCTGCTCTTATTGTGTTTCTCACTTCCTCCCCCTGTCCCCCCGCAATGGCGACTATCCACAGCCACAGCCACGGCACAGGGTGTCGTTATCATAAAGTCAAATGCCTGCCTAGTAGTAATCGTAAAGATGTGACTGCATATGTAAATACATAGGTATAGAAGTGAATTTGTCCCTTTAAGTGGCATTCAAAATGGAGCATACTTCCAGGCGTGTCAGCTGGCATAAAGTCTAATCAAAAGTCCTCCTCAATTTACGCACAAACAACTATGCAAATGAGTCCGCAGTATGTACATAGAAAATGTACATTTAAAAGAGATGTTTTGTTAATCAAAAAGAAGAAAGCAGGCACCCTGTATGCACTTGGTAAATATTTAACAATTATGCAAAAATATTGCCGAGCTTACAAAAACACCATTTAAATGCCACATCGCTGGAAAAGCTAAATGTTAGTCAATTAAAAATATGTAATAAAGCAAACAAATCATTTCAGCTGCGTTCCGTGTGCCTTTTTAAGGAAATAGTGACTAAAAATTGTGACTAGTACTTTAAATTTAAGTTAACCTTGTACCACTAGTATGTAGGCAAATAAATAAATATGTAAAATAAATAGAAAAGTATCAAGAGAAACTAGTAATAAAGTTTCGATGCCCAAAAATAGTGCAGCACAAAGAACTTAAAACTTAATTTAAGTCCCTGACGACAACCGAGGCTCTTATCTGTGCTTGTAGCTGCATTTTAGTTGTCAGCACAAGACACAAGACAGGGCAAAGAAGTAACTTGACTATGCCAAACATCGCAGATTCTCTCTGTCTATTTTAAATAACAAAATCGAAAGGAATTTTGGGTATACCAAATACAATTTGGTAATACAGGGTATTAAGGATTCAGCTGCCGCACTCACAGTTCACTCGGAAACAGACTGAAGGGACAGTCAGACTTGTGGCGCGAGAATTCAACGTAATGCGTGAATTTGTACATTCCACCCACACAGAGAGAGAAAGAGAGAGGAGAGGGAGATACCAAAGAGGAAGGACAACAAAAACCCAAGAACCAAGACACAACCAAAATGAACTACAAAACATTGCGTCGCTGATGTCAACGAACATTTTAAGGCTTGAGATAGCGAAAGACTTTTTCAAGGAAAAATGCAAGCGAACTTGCCACAGAAATTTGTCGCCTTGCCTGGACGAAGAATGCTGTTGTTGTTTTTGTTGGTTGACATTCCTTCATTATTTTGTTGAACAGAGGCATGACAAATGCGCTTGCAAGACATACTATAAACCCTTTTTCTGAGGTTGATAAAGTGACAGACAACGAGAGAGTTGTGTCGAGAGTTACAGTCAACCGACATAATAATTGGTAAAACGGGTGAAGTTTGCGCATCATTTGCCCGCCGAAATGCAAAGTCATTATTTTGGATAAAAGATAAAAAAAATTCTAGAAGCTTTGTTTTCGCCACTGCCTTTTGATCTGAGAAACATTTCGATTTGTGTGCTGGCTTTGAAAAGGAAACGCCAGAGCTTGAAACTTGCCAAGTCAAATTACGTATACGCCGTGTTTATTGTGAGCAGGCTTACACTACAAAATGACAGGAATCGAGCCCCTTAGTTGTTTGTCTGTGTGTGTTTGTGTTTGTGTTTGTGTGTTGGTGAGTGGTTGGGGCCTCTCTAGGGACAGCTGCCAAGTGGAAAGTTCTCGCGTCCTTTTTGTCTGAAGTTCAACGGCGCGCAACAACTTTTCGGGGACTGCACAAATTGACAGCAGACCAAACAAAATTCTATATTAGAATTTATGCTTTAAAGTGCCGGATTTGGCTGTGGCTGTGGCTTTAGGCTAGCGGAAAACCGCTTCAGCAGGTTATGCCAAAGTCAACGGCCAAAGCCAGTTTATGTTTCTCCAACCAGATAAATTGTTGACTTCAAAAGTTTGAAAGTGCCACAGCTTTACCGCTTCCATAACTTTGCCAAAAATTAAACCACTTCCTAATCTAAGATTAATTTGGCATTTAAATTTCATATTTATTAGAGCTAAGTTTTCTTTTCATGATAATTCTTTCTATTTTTTCTGTAGAAAATTGCGACATTTCTGGTGACACCTCTATTCACCGCCCCTTGGCACAGTTTGGTGTTGATTTGTGTTGCCTTCATTTTGCGACACAAAAAGTCGCTCAGAATAATTGAATTAGCCTCGACATGATATATGATTCATTTGTGAATAGTTTGCCAAAATAGCGTTAAGTGTTTTGTTCATATATTAATCATACGCCCAGTAGTCTACTTGAAATTAAACGATGTAAATCAAATTGATGGTTATTTGTAAAATGAGTAGCATATATAAATTAATCTTTATCTTAATAAAGTGCATAACAAGTTTAACTTTTATTTTTTAATTATATCAGAATCTATAGTATATCAGAATCAAATAAAAAGTGTTTTTATTTACCACACAGAGTTGTTTAAAACTGGACGCAAAGATTGTTATTATTGCTGAATAAAACTATAGTTATAAATGAAATATCATCAAGAGAACTTTTTAATTACTTTTCAAATAATTACTTTTCAAAAGTAGCTGGACTACAAAACAAGAAAAATCTTGTTTGGCTTATGGAATCGGGGTTTTGGAAAAGTTTTTAAACTAGTTTAGTTGCCTTCGCTTGCTTTTATAATAATTTAGTTTTGCGGCTGAGCGGTCCCTCGAGTGTGCTATATCTAATTTTCCAACTAGTATTAGCTTAATTTGGGGCACACACACCCCTCACACACAGACACACACACACATACGGACACACAACTCACACGTGTCTCGGACTTGCCTCAACGATGTAATTGTTAATTAAAAACGCGCTCGGGTCACGAATTGTTTACACGGTGCCCTCAAAATGTTGAGCGACCATGAAACACGAATCGTGGTCAGTTAAAGGTGCTGAATAATGTTACGAATTTGATGTATCTGTTGTGAGAATGAGGGTTGTTGGATTACTACCCGTCATATTGAATGAAATAGCCCTGCTTTTTTTTTATTGACATCGTAAAATTGTTTAGAAAATAAGTTTATGACACAAATACGAGTATTATGTTATTCTAATACATTTTTAATGCCCAGTATGAGAATTGTGGGTTGGGAATTGGTTGTGGACAGGGCTTAAACAGATAAGTAATTGGCTAGCAAGGGCAATGAAAAGTGAAGCATTCTCTGATTGGATTGCAGCATAAACCCAGCTGAAACATGAGTTGATATATAAAATTTAATATGGCCATTGAAATGTGTTGAATATAGACATTAGATAAGACTGGAAAGAAATTCCAACTCAATTTGAAGTTTAGGCAACATTAGAAAACAAACATGGATATTTTCCTTAAGTGTATTTGATGACAAAGCAAAAATAACTTGGAAAATGTTTGAATGATGTTGCCAAAAAGATTTTCGGGTTAATTTAGATGACATTTCATGCACTGGGCACAAATCTTTGTCAACCTTGACAATTGCTAGAAAATAACATCAATCACTTGCCTACTTGCCAGATACTTCTACTTCTACTATATGCAGAATTCATCAATCAAGGAATCTGTGTGTGTGAGGCATCCTAGCTTAAAGAAAACTAACCAGAAAAGCACAGCAGGATATTTGTATGTGTGGCGCCCCCGAAAACTACCAGACTCTATCTGAGAGTGAAGTGTGCTTTTGTGTGGCAGACATGTCAACTAAATTGAAAAAGCCCATTGAAATGCAAGACGATGCCTCTCACACAGCTGATAGCAGTAGAGGGTTTGAGTTTATTCTAGAGAATTGAGAATTGGGTTTAAATTGAGGATGTGGCAACCGAGGTGTTGGGTTACTCCAACTCTTTACACTGCTCCACTCCGTGTAACTGAGAGTTGTTAGAGTTTCGATTGTCTGTCCTTTTATATGTATGTTTCTCTGTCTGTCTGTTTGTCTGTCTGTTAGTTCGTGCGCCTAAATGTATGCTATTGTCAGGGCACATTCACTTAGTGCAATGGACAAAACCAACAAAAAAACTAGAATGAAAAGTGATCCACACCACTGCAAAGATTTGATACTCTTACAGAGACTTGAATATTTTTGAAACTGTTTTGAGATAAAGTATAATAAAAATGATCGTTTGTTTGTTTCTAAGGTAAAAGTATGATACAGTAGACAGATTTAAATTAAATTTGCTGAGAATATAAAAAACAATAACACATAAACAATTTGTGGACTTTGTTGAGTTTTCTAAGAAACAGCAGTTTTTAATTCGATTTCTTCAATCGATTGTTTCTATGACAGTTAACTATTCTAATGCATTTGGAGTCTTCCTTTAAGCGTCACAAATTTGCTGACAAAGTTATGATACCCTCTACAAAAGTATAACGAGGTGTATGACAGGCAAATGACACAAACACACACACACAGTCACACACACTCTCTGGTAAAGCAAATAGTCCGTGTTGCCGCTGTCTGTGGCGTGTGTGTCATTCATGTAACCCTTTTCAATAAACATCTGAGTGGATTTTATGCATTTTCACCGAGGCGGGGGGCGTGTCTGCATTCAGTTACCACAACGAGACGAGTAATTGAACTGACTACACAGCGTGTATCTGTGTATGTCCCATTGTGTATCTTTGTATCTGTGTATCTGTAACTCTGTGTGACTCTTGAATGTGATTTTAAAGTCAACATTGAGCAGTTGTGACATACAAACTGCCAGTTTTGGTTTGCCGCTTGTCTGCCAGTTGCCATTTTGACTTTCTCACTCCGGTTCGATGTCCTTGTCGATGACGATGCCGTTGTCCGTGTCCATGTCTATCGCTTATGATAATGGTCATGTTTTGTACAATATGATATGCAGTTATCCCCTTAACCATCCGTCTGTTATGATCTGCCTCGTATTGCCGTTTAAAATTGTTGACTTTGGCATGCAGCCAAGTCATAAGAGTGGGAGAAATTGGAGTTGAAATTGATATGGCTACAGAATCAGAATTGCCATTGTACATGTCATTGCTTTAAAGAGCCATCAAATGGTTTGTCGTGTTTAAAGATGAAAGGCCAAAAACCAACGCCCCAAAATTCAATGGAAAACGAAACCCACAAAAGGACAAGGTGCGTCCTTGGCATATGAAGCCAAAGACTTGTACCATTTTAATTACATTGTTTTCTGCACCTTAACGTGTGAAAACGCTATTAAAGGTTGTAAAAACAAACGCAATAACAAGTTGAAATGCTGTTGCCAAGTGAGCTCGTTAGATTGATACTCTACATGAGCAGGAAAAAGAAATACTACAGGAAAACAAGTAAAGTAAATAAGGATTCAATAATTGTAGCAGTGTTATTCAATTTAAAAATTACATTGAATGATATCTAAGCTTTTCTTTTAAATTTTACTGATTTTTATTCAGGAGTGCCACAGAAATCGCTTTCGCTTTAAATTTAAGTGAAATTCATAGAAATTGAAGTAAAATTCAAGTGGAAGCGATTTCTGTGACATCCATGATTATTTTTATTTATTAACATCAAATATCTCGCTATCTACCATTAGCACTAGTTTATAATACTCTGCTCCCTTTGGATAGCAGGTATAACAAACAAGCGATTAGCAAAGGAAAACAGTCAATTCTCAAGAATTCTATACTTAGACGACTCTGCGATACCCTCTAACTATCATTACAACTTGTATACAAGGCTTAAAAAAGAACAAACCAGTGAAAGTTACACGAAATATGTGCTACAATTAAAAGTTGGTCCCAAATCGTCAAACAGGTGACGCATTCGTTCAGGTGTACATGGGATTATGGAGGTGGAGTTACAAGTTACAGGTTAGAAATACCAACGCCCTTTTGTATTTGTGTGTGTGATTGTTTGTTTGTGGTCCCGTTGCCCAACTGACCGCTGGTCAATGATGAAAACGAAACGATAATTTCCGTTATTTTTACTGTTACTGTTTGCTCGAATTCAGTTGTTCAGTTTGTGAGGCCACAAAGTGTGCTTAAACATGCAAATTTCCATTTAGTGGAAAAGCTTTTTGACGGCACTAAACGCGATATGCAATATGGGCGGTCAACAGTTGTGTACATTTTAAAATATAATTTAATATTCTAACTAGTCCGTAATACTAAGCAGTATGTACATTTAAGTGACTCACAGTGAAGTCTTTCTAAGAGTTGACTGCTATGTTTAGAGAGATATTTTGAAAAGTCCAGGCCACAGCCCAGCGGGTTGTGTGTCCTTGATGAAACTCCGTGGTGCTCACATTTGTAATCTGGCGCTCTTTGAGTAAGTCAAGAATCTTTGGCAGATTGGCCTTAACGCCCAGCATGCTGGTGAAAATGCTGCAAGAGTTAAACGTTAAAATTGTTTAAAATTAAAGTTAAGAAGTACTTACAGCACACGATCTTTAAAGACTTCGCTTTCCTCAATAATGCGTTGCACAAACTGCACTTCTCCGCCAGTACAGGTCAACTCCTCGGCACTTCCGGTACGCACATTTTTCGGTGCAGGACGGCGCTCAGGATTACGTGTATTGCCGCCGAAGGGATTCTCAGCATTGGAATCAAAGAAAGGCGGATTGCAGAGGCAGAAATTAAACGAATGCTTAGGTTTGTCTGTCTCAAAGTAGCTCTTAAAGATGCTTTGCTTGTCGGGTTGAGCATAGACTTCTACAAGATCTTCCAATTGATTCCTTTTCACATTTTCTCGGGCATATTCAATGTTGGATTGCTTTGATTCCAGTGCCAGCATTTGCCATTGATTCTTCTTGGCGGCCAGCAGCGAGTAGATGCATGAGGAGCCACATCCTGCAATAAATTAGTTAGTTTACAGCTAAGTAAAGTAATGTCAGTTACTTGCCTATGTCAATACCACGCACTTTGTCTAATTTAAGAGGCGACAACAAATCCTCCAGCCACAAAATATAATTCAAACGTAAGGCCAAAGTGGGCACCAAACTGCTAGGTGCGAAATCCACATGCAGCCCAAAATATTCCAGCAGTAGCATTTTGGTTAACTCTCGCAGTGTGCGCTCATTTCGAAAGTTAACCGTAACTTTGCCATTGAGCTCCTGCAAAGTGTAATAAATATAATAATCTAATTAAACAAATGTGAAATTCGCAACTCACCAATTGACACACATGGCGAAAGTTTTTGTGCTTGATGGCCAACTTTGTATAGTCCGGAGCAGTACGCAGCACATTGCGCGGATGCATAGCAAACTTTTTATTGCTATTTCTTCCCATTTTATTAGTTTAAATAAGAAAATCTGCAACAAAATGTTCAAATTAAATATTTCGCAACTAGTGTAACCGTTTAATGATGTATAAAAAGACCAAAATACTAAAAATACTAAACAATGTTGGCGCTTCCTACACGTGGACGCAATGTCTGAGGGAAATTTTCGATAACTTTTGTTCTTTAGCGCCGCCAGCTATCGGTTGTTCTGTTTTTGAACTACGGAACCCAGCTTATTGAACCACTTCTTTCTGTTTACTCGCTCATGAACAACTGAAGAAGTTTAGTCAGCCCTATCGAATTGCAGAGCTGAGATTTTCCGTTCAATTTGCTGAATAAGTTTATTCGATAATTTTTGAGTCGTGAACTAAATCAGTCATTTAGTTCAGTTTTCTAACTCGAAATAAAAGAAATCCGCTTTAAATTTTTAAATTTATAATTAATTTGGTTTGCTTTAATTTAATCTTCTGCTTTTAATACAACAATTTTATTTATTTGATTTGAAGAAGTTTAAATGAGAATCTATCGATATCGATATATCAATATAGCTTTAACACCTTTTTGTAATAGGTGGCGCTTTATTTTAAAAATTGAGCCACCGTTAAGCTTAAAAATATTGACTTGGTTCAACCAAGTTGGTTGTTCAATTTAAATTTGTGCTATGCCGTTTATTTTGGGTGGGTGCATGTGTGTGTGTGTGTGTTGTGCGTTTGAACTTGCAAAATATTTGTTGCTTGAAATAATTTCAGATAATGAAGACAAATTTAAAAAAAAAATAAAATAATTCACCAATGCTTGTTATTAAATGTTGATTCTTTGATTTTAATTTGTGCACAATTTAATTGCAATAATTGTTGAGAAAATACGTACAATTTGTTTGTGTTTTATATCACAGCACCGAAAAAAAATTAATTTATCCTTATTCCTTGCGAGCTCAAAGGTCTGCACCGGACGGCAACTAAATTGCTTGTGAACGGTCCACACAACGCAAGCGGCCAACTAGCCCCAGCAGCGGCGCAACAGTTGAGAGAGAGAAAGCGTCAAGTACAAGGAGACAGTTGGCAACAGCGAACATACACACACACACTCTGAATCGTTTAACAGCGAACATACACACGCACACTCTCCATCGTTCAACAGCGAACAAACACACGCACACTCTCAATCGTTCAACAGCGAACATACACACGCACACACTCTCAATCGTGATCTAAGCAGCGCGCTCTGAGCAGCGCTCTCTGTGGATCATCGTCCACTGCTCAGAGAGCTGTTGGTGTGGCAGGCGTCGTACACTGGTATGCGTGCGTGCTGCATTTATTTATGTACGCTTGCTACTGCGAGTTGAGGGCATTCAGAATACAGACACTGGTGCGTACACATGCCAGGTAGTGACCGCCTGGGTGCGTACTGCACCCTTCATTATCGACAACTCCACACAATATATTATACATAATTAATTCTTAAATGGTATAGGTACATAAACATTCAATTTAAAGTTTAAGCAACTCATATTTGAATTTGTGCATATTTTAAACTTGGTGAAAAATAGCCGCAATAATCGAAACGTAATCTATCTATGAATAATGTAAAAAAATTCGTTAACGAACAATCGACCAACTAAGCAAAGTATTCGAAATAGTTAATAAAATACTGAATAAGTTCATTTGTTCATTTCGATGACCCGTTCATTTGAGCTTATTCAGAACGAAACGACCCAACTCTAGCGCGTAGGACCAGGAAAATTCAACTGCATTAAGTTTATTCTTGTGTGCATTATATATTTGCAATCGACTAAGCAAAGTATTCGATATAGTTAATAAAATACTGAATAAGTTCATTTGATCATTTCGATGACCCGTTCATTTGAACTTATTCAGAACGAAACGATCCAACTCTATCGAATTGTAACAAAACATTTCTGCACACACTCAAGCCGCATTATACAGTTTTTGTTAAATTAATTAAATAAAAATGTCGGAAACTAGCTCGAAGGAGAATGTTAAGACCGCTATGACATACATTTGTGGCGGTAAGTTAAAATAAAGCCTCAAGTGTAGCAAGCAAAAACTCCGACTGGTGAATGTGCACATGGTTGCGGCAACAACAAATGTATTTGTTTATTAATACACTTTATCCTTTAACAAATTCAAACAGAATGTCATCACGAGAATGAGATGCGTCCAAGGGATCCCATACGTTGTCGTGAATGTGGTTATCGCATCATGTACAAGAAACGCACCAAGCGCCGTAAGTACCAAGATGAACCTATTATTGACAGTACCTTAGAGTTCCTCCTCTTTTTCGTTTTCTTTGCAGTTGTTGTTTTTGATGCACGTTAAACTTGATCACAATGGAAACTATTTTAGAGTTTAGCTTGTAATTGAAGAATATATTCTTAAATATAAGAGACTTAAAATCAATGTAACAAAATACCAATGTGTTTTATTATTTCCATTGTTTAAAGCTCGCTTCGCTGCAGGAACTGTCCCCAGTTCCATTTCGCCTTAGATAAAATGGTACATGTTTCAACATGTGGTACCAAAGGTACTTTTCATTTGACCCTTGGTACTTTTTTGTATCTTACGGAGAAATTAGATAATCCGTGATCTGTGAAAAATAAATCACTTCAAATAAAACGCACTTTGTTTCTATATTTTTAAACTAAT
This sequence comes from Drosophila putrida, assembly GCA_037043535.1. Lineage (NCBI taxonomy): Eukaryota > Metazoa > Arthropoda > Insecta > Diptera > Drosophilidae > Drosophila > Drosophila putrida. The sequence goes on from JBAMBI010000065.1 coordinate 3,955,365, forward strand.
TTTATTTTATTTGAATGTTTTTGGAAATATAATTTTTAAACTAAAAACACTTATATTTGTTTTTTCTTTTTTATATTACTCATTATATTTTGTTTTTTTGCAACTTGTGCTTAAATAAAATGTAAAGTAATTTGTTCTTTTTTTATGTTTTTGTTTCTTTTACTCATAAATGTCTTTTTTCGTCTCAAAAATTTTGTCTAAATGGCTTTTGTCATCCAAAAATTTACTTTACTTAAGTTGTTCTTTATTTTATTTGTTTTGTTTTTAGTTTAGCGTTTGGTGTAATAAATTTATGTTTAAGTTTACCACATTTAGCAAAAACACACATTTACACTAAAAATTGTTTATACCATTTATGTTATTTATTTTGTATCTTCTCCTAATATTTCCCCGACACTTTTCAGTCAAATATTTTCTTGTTCAGTGTGTGGTAAAAAGTTATTACATTATATTATTATTATTATGTATATCGTATTTTGTTTCTTTGAGTATTTTGTATTGTTGTTCTTCTGTTATTTTACTTGTTCTCTATCTTTCCATTCACTTCGTTCTTCGATTGTTATGTCTGTCTTTGATAAAATCATAAGAACAACTACACGTACAGTTAAATAGGTATTGTTTTTTTTTGTGTTCTTGTAATATTTAAATATACTATAAACTTTGTTTTTGCCATATGCTGAATGCAGTTGTGATTGTGGGCATATTGTGGGCGTGGCTGTTGCTTCAAACTAAAACTAGAACTAAATGTATTTAGGTTTAAAGCTTAATTTAAAAAAATAAGGCAAAAAGGTATTGAGGTTTGCATTCATTTTGTATAAATTAAATATGTATGTATATGTATATGTAAATGTATATGTATGTATGTATAATAACACAACTTAATTAACTAGAAAATTACAATCATATTATGTATAAATGGCAAAGATTACTCGCATTAAGTAACTAAACATTAATAATTATAATATTAATAATAATAGTTATTGTATAAATGAAGCTGAATAATGGCAAATTAAAGCTATTTTACTTCACAAATGATTTTGCAACGAAATTGAAGATATTTGATAAATGCTCATCGAATATCTCGAAATTCTATTAAGTGTGTGTTCATCATCATAAATATTTAAGTGTAAATGTTGTCCTTTAACACTACATTGTGAGTATGTGTGTGTGAGTGTGTGCTTTTACATAACCTCAATTATACAACTAATACAAGTATAATTTGAAATTCATCGAAATGGGTCGCTGCTTTCTACAATATCATTTTGTATATAATTGTTTTTTGTTTTTGTTTGTTTTTTGTTTTGTTTTTTGTTTTTTTGTAAAGAGAAATCATATTTCAGGTACATCACAACTTAAAATTTAACAAATAAATGCAATTTTTAATGAATTTTCAATGTTAATGCCTAATGCATGAGAAATGTTTGTTTGTGTGTGTGTTTATATGGCAAGCTAATTTTAATGAGAAAGCCTCTTCTCTGTGGGAGTAGAAGAGAGTCGAGGAAGGGCATGCTTCAATCGGCGATGCAAGAGTAAACTGTAGCGTCTCTCAAACTGTGCACTGCACTGTTTACAATTGCGAGCTGCGGCTTTCAAAGCGCGATGCTTCCAAAAACGATGCAATGCCAGAGAGCCAAGCGTATGATAATTGAAGCTTACTCCATTGCGTCGCTGACTGACTGCGCAGCTGGGACAGCAAAGCTTTTGGTGTCCCAGTCGATTGAGATGCTTGTCACGGAGCATGGCCACGACTGCCTCGGGAGTGAGACGAATCTTCTTGGGCTGGGCCTGCTTACGCGAACTGCGTCCCGACTCCGACTCGGACTTTTTGCTAAAGTCCAGCGGTGCTGTCAAATACTCCTGCTTGCTGGCTGCGTCGGCGAGAAGTGGTAGCAATGTTGCCAAATGATTGAGTGACTTGCGCGATGCGTTGCCGCTGTTGTTGTTGACAGGTGCTTGGATTGCTGCTGCCGCTGGCTTCTTGGGACTTTTGCGTGGTGCTGCCAGATCCAGCTGACGTTTAAGCAGCGATTGCGTTGGCGGCGCTGGTGGTGACTTTAACACTGGAGGAGAAACGTTGCTGCTGCTGCTGTTGTTGTTGTTGGGCAACTTTGGTGTTATGGTGAGCGTTATGTCCTCTTTGTTGCGCAAATACTCAATGTACTCTTCCGTCTCGCTCAGCAGACGTCTTCGCTTGCCGGGCGACAATTGTTGCTCTCGCTCTCCTCTGTTAAGCTCTCTCTCGCGATGCTGCTGTTGTCCTGTGGTTGTTGCTGTTGGCAGCGCTGCTGCTGCTGCCGCTAGCATTAGAGGCGTTTCAGCTGCATAGTATTTGTTAATAATATCCTTAACATAATTCTGAAATTGTGTGCCAATGCGATTGAGATTCTGGTATTCCATTTGTGTGAGAAAAGGTGTAGTGGTTGTGTTGTTGTTGCTGTTTGGTGGTGCAGCTGATGCGGCTGCTGCTGTTACAGCTGCAACAGTTGCTGCCGCTGCTGCTGCTGCTGTGACATCAGTTGTGCTCGTGTTGTTCTCTTTATCATCCTGGCGATGATTGACGGCATTTCTATGAGATTTCTCTTTGTAATAGCTGTTGTTGTTGTTGCTGTTGTTATTATTGTTTTGGTTATTATTGTTGTTAATGTTGTTGTTGTTTAGTTTATACGCGGGAGACGATTTAATAAGCTGCACTCGCTGCTGCTGCTGTTGCTGTTGATTCTCTTGATCTTCATCATACTCAATTTTGAGCTTTCGCTTGCTGGCGAGCAGCTCGATGGCCGTCTGTTCGTAAGCTGCTGCTTCCAGAAATGCCGTTGCCATAATCGCCTTGTTGCTGTTGTTGTTGCTACTCTCTTTGTGCTCGCTCTCATCAGAAGAAGCTCGCAAGCTTTTGCCATTGCTGTGGCTGTTGCCATGGCGCGACAATTTCATTGGCGATGTTGTTGCCGACATGTTGAACTCATCACCCGAATACGAGGACGATGATGCCGATGAAGGTGTATTCTCATCATCCTCTCCCGTCGAATGTTGTCGAGCACGAATCACGCCAAACTTTTGCCGCTGTGCAATTCCATTGCTGCTGCTGTTGCTGTTGTTGTTGCCGCTGCTGTTGCCATTGTTGCTGCTACTGCCCATGTTGCTCAAGCTATGTAGAAGCGCTGCAGCCTCTCGTGTCGTCCATTGCGAAGGCAGTTTATTATTGAACAGGAGTTGATGATTTGCTGGTATTTTCAACTCGTGCACGCCTCCCGCTTTATGAAAATCCTGAGCGACCGAAGCTGTGTTGCGACTAATGGCGTCCATTTTGAGCAGACTGTAAGTGGGGAGAAGAAATGAGATTAGAAGAATATAGTATAAGTAATTTGGATAGTAAATAAATATTAAAAATAAACAACGCAAATTGGCAACAAAAAAATAGAATATTTCCTGAAATTTGGCAACAAAATAAGTAGAAAATAAACTCAAAAATTGGCAATCCAGTAAATTAAACAAATGGCGAAATTTGGCAACATTACAGCATTAAACTAAGTTAGACAAACAACAAATATGTGAAACATATAAATGGAAGTAAACTTTTTAAACTGGCAACAGGAAAAAAATTCAAGTTAATTCTTAGTTTTTTTAAATAAAAACGATGAATATTGGTAACAAAGTAAAGCATGAAAAATGGCAACAAAAACCAAGAGATAAAGAAAGAAAACTCAACACAATGCAGACAGAAGAAGGCACAAAAAATGAGAATGTTATCAAAGTAAATGAGAACATCAACAGGATTCAGGGGACAAATACCGCGCATAGTCCTCCGGATCGCTACCCTCGGCTTCGAGGTATTGAAATAAACGCTCCGAGCCGCGTTTTTGTGTGGCGGCATTCGGCAGGCTGCCAGTGAGAAGATCATGTGGTGGTATCAAAGATCCGTTGGCACTGAGACGCCAACCCACCATCGATGTGGGATTCACAATGATCTCCTGCAAGGGGCCGCCAGTAATGTTGTTGCCACTTCCGCCTCCGCCTCCAGACACACCTTCATTGGTGGTTGTGGTATAGATGGTAACGGCACCACTGCCGCTCACATTGCCTACGGTTTGGCCACCGCCACTTGAACTGTTGTTGTTGTTACGGTTGTTGGTTGGTTGTTGTTGAGGGGATCACAGTTTTTCAGGGGGGCGAGAACGAGTTGAGAGACAAGACAAGAACGAGGGTAGTAACTAGAGTTAGGAGCATTGTGCGCGCTTGTTTTTTTTTTGGTGGGAAAATAGGGGGTAGAGGGAGGTAGGCGGTCTGAGAGAACGTTACCCAAAAGCGTTGCCGGCATTGTGAAACGTGTTCAGTTGATTATTGGCCACTAAGGTGTTCCCAATGGTTCGTAAGACGTTCAAATTCTGGCTATGTGTTGCATTGTTGTTGCCATTGCCATTGCTGTTGTTGTTGTTATTGTTGCCGCTATTGTTGTTGCCACTATTGTTGGTGCTGCTGCTGCGCGCTGGACGATTGTCATGCGGACTGAGGCAAGTTCAAAGAGAAACACAAATACATATTCAGAACAGGAACTTAACTAACAACCTCTAAGAGGGAATATAATCTAGAAGCGAGTGTGCTTGACTGTGATATACCCAGCACTAGGAACAAATACTTACTGCACATCACTCATGTGAACCTGGAACTCCTCCTGAGTGTCAGCCAAATAGGAGCACTTGCTGCAGGCACGCTTGTTGTGCACCTTAAGCACATGTGTGGCAAGACGCTCGGACCGTGCTGCCTTGTAATCGCAGAGCAGGCAAACGAATGGCTTTGTGTGTGTGTTGAGATGTCGTTTGAGGCCCCATTTGTCGGCACCCGACCAGGGGCAATAGCAGCAGGTGAAGCGTTTCTCTCGCTTGGGCTTAAGCAGACCCGAGCCACCGGCCGAGCTGCTACCCGAGCCGGAACTGGAGCTAGCCACCGGCTGTTGGGCATTGTTCATGACAACGCCCACATGTAGGGGCAGGACAGAGCCATCGTCGAGCTTCTCCTGTTTGAGCTGAGCCAGAGGCATGTCGGCAGCAGAGGCTACCGCTTCGATGGTCTCCACAATACTCATGCTGGTCGAGGTGGGATGTCGTTGGGCCTCCAGGAATGCATTGTCAATGTTAACGCCCGTCGCATTGATCGTCACATTGCCACGACCACCCGAATGATGTGAACCGCCCCCGGAACCACCACCACCACCTGATCCACTACCAGCGGGCACGTGTCGTCGCGTCTTGTTAATATCGTATTGCAGTTCACGATGCATGCGCAGAAAGTGTTTCTTGACGTGATCGGCACGATTGAACTGCTTGAGGCAGGCATAGCACTGAAAGGGTTTCTCATCTTTGTGTATATTCTCATGACGCGTATACAGATCCCGACGATCCGTCGAATACGGACAATGTGTGCAGGCATAACGCTTCACAATATGCACTCCATTGGCTGCGGCGGCGGCTGCTGCTGCCTGGGCCTGGGAGGATTTCTTGCGACTGCCGCCGCCGGAGGAGCTGCTGCCGCCACTGCTGCTGCTGCTGTTGGTGGGCGCTGAGGTGGGCGTGTTTTGGGCCAAATTCTGGGCCGCATTGGCCGATGTGGAGGGGCTGGCATAGATTAGTTCCGTTGTATGCTCTTGACGATGTTTTCTATTGGGATAAGGAAAGATATGTTTAGTTATAAATAGTTAAAAAGCAATCATTTTATCTAATTTTATAATTATATTTGTTTTCATACTTACTTGGACTTGGGCGTGCTCTGATGCTGTTGTTGTTGTTGCTGCTGTTGTTGTTGCTGCTGCTGCTGCTGTTGCTGCTGACTGACCTGGGCATAGCTTTGCAACTTGCCACCTGTTGTCCACTGCACTAGTTGTGGTTGCTGTTGCTCCGCAGTTCCTGCATCCTGTGCCCATCGCTGCTGTTGCTCGCCGGCCTTGAGGAGACCCGCTTGACCGGCGGCAAATCCATTCTGCATGAGAGCGGCCAGACCAAAAGCGGTGCTCAGATGATCTTCGGACTTGAAGCTGCCCACGGCTGTGACGCTGGGCGCCGGCACCACAGTGGCGCCACTGCCGCTGGCGTTAACCACCACAGAGTTGCCGGACTCTGCTTGTTGCTGCTGCTGTTGTTGTTGGATTACATTGGCTTGGGTGGTGGCCACGTTGTTACCACTGCCACCGCCCGCAGCACCGCTTGCTTCGTATTCAATGCTTGGCGCTGCGGTGCGATCGATTTGTTGCTGTTGAAAGAGTAAATTAATTATTAAATTAAAAAATAATAATATTAATTAATAACAGAAAGAATGGAAATTGTTGACTTACCAGATTCGTAAACGAGCGTTGCTCGCCCTCGGGCACCGCTGTGGGTCCACTGGTGGCCACCTGAGCCACCGGTGTGCCGAGCGTGTGCAAACCGTTTCCGGTCTCCTCGCCGTATAGTTTACGTGTGATTTCTTTGAACATATCTTCATATGTGGCCTCAACATTTGAGGACTGTGCGCTCGCTGGAGGATGATTTCCTGCGTTCGCTGGGATTAATGTTGCCATTGCTGCGACTGTTGTTTTGCGTTGGCCTTGGCTTGCGGACGCGTTGCTCTAATGTTGCGGCGACTGCTTCTCTCGCTGTTGCCTCCACGGATGCGCTTCGAAAACTACAACAAACCAAAAGATAACGAGAGAGAAAGAGTGAGTAGGAGAGACTAAAGTTAGTTGGTGTATCTAAGCTTAACGCATATTCATATCCGGCACACAAAATACCCCCACTCACAAGTCGACGTCAGTTCTGGGAATTGACTGTTGACACACCAACAACAACACCACCAGCACCGCCTAGAACCTGACTGCCTTGGATGCTTGCCTGGTGGGGTGGGTCAAAGGGGGGTTTTTTTTACCGATTTCTGTCGATGCTGTTGCTGTTGCTGCTGACGTCGCAGCATCAGCTGAGTCAGCATTGAATTGAGCACACTTTTTGTTTACGACATTTTTTCGTATTCACCGCTTATTGCGACAGGCGACAAAATTGTCTAGTGCTATTAATGATGCGAGATGTTTAAATAATCAAATCAATTAAAACTATACAAACTATATGTAGTTTATGGCTAACAAAGGAAGCTTATAATTTGACTAGTACTTTTTTATATCTTCATTTGCATTTAGACACTTTTGTCACCTGCCACAGTGTGTTGGCGTCTCAGGTTGGGCGCTGCATATATTAATAAACTTTGCCACAACAACAACAATGTCTTGGTGAAGTCGGGGTAACAATAAAAACAACAACCATTGGGAGAGAAGATAACGCGCCCAAATCTTCAGCTTTTGGCGGTTGTTACTTCGAGGACTTTTAAGCGCATCTCATAAAATAGCGAGACTAATTGTTAGCAGCAACAGCTGCAACAACAACAGCAACAGCAACTGTAAGCAACAACAAATCGTTGGCGTTGTAATTTTGGCGGCACTTTTGTGGCTTTGGTGGGTGGATTTGTCTGTTGTTGTTGTTTTTGTTGGCCCACATGTTGCTGATGGCTGCGCCCTGTTTTTCAACTGCGATGCTGACACAACAACAACAACAATGGTTGTGTGGTGACAAAATTGTTTGTTGTAGTTGCTGCTGTTGTTGTCTTGGGCCTGGGCACGTTTCCATGGCCCAGAGCCAACTGAGAGCCACCCACACATTCGCCTAGGCCGTTGAGGAATCTACTTACAGCCCAGCGGAATGAAGGAATAATGAGGGGAGGGAGAAGTGCTGTGTATAAGAAATGGGAGAATTGTTTGTTTGTTTGTATGTGTATGTGTCCCGGCCATAAGCGAAGCGTGTTTTCTTTGGTTTCTTTTGAGTTCATATTTCGTATTTGAGTTTTTTTCCTCTTTCATTTTTTTTCTTTATTTTTGCATATTTGATTTTATGCTTCGTGTGCTTTTTACAGTTGTTGCCCACACTTTGTGCCATTGGGGGCGTTTGCGTCTCTTCTTCTTCTTTGTCTCCTTCCATTGCTTGTTTGCTTTTTGTGCTTTGCTTTTGTGGCTTTGGCTTCGGTTTTCGTTGGGTCTGTTGTGCCTGTTGGATCTCCAGCCCTTTTCCCCCCCTCACGCTATATTTTTGATTGACTCTCTGCGTGTGGTTTTCAAGCCAAGGGCATTTGTTGTTGTTGTTGTTGTTGTCTGGAACTTGACTTTGTCTCCTTTGTCAAGATCCATCATAGGTTCCACTTGCATGTATTCGTGAAAAGGGCAAGTGTTGTACAACGATGCATAAATAGGGGGAATTTAAGAAAACTAGAGATGGGACGATTTTTAAGGATGCTGCAGTTGATCTTTAAATGTATACTAATTATAAATAGAAAATACGATTGTTAATTAACCGCAATATTGTCTAACATTCCTTAACAAAGTGAATCATTTATAACGAGTTTTGAAATTCTAAATTATTCCATGGTTTTCAGAAAAAAGTCTGCTTAAATTGGGAGTCACATTAGACTTTAGTTGCACAATTGATTTTTTAATATTTACTTATCATTGCATCACTCTTAAAAGAGGTGTTTGAAATTTATTGCAGCCAAAAACATAAAAAATAAATACGAATAAAGCATCTGATAATTCATCTTCAGCTATGATAAGCAAAGGGCCAACTTATGGGGTCAACTTTAGTGGGCGAGTGATAGACACACACACACACACACACACTCACTAGCTTGAAGTAATAAAAAGAGTGTCGTACGTTGCCAACAACGACAACGCGTGTGGGTGCCCTGTTGGGGCCAGGCACCACCAACAACAACAGCAACAAAAACAACATCCGCTTTGCTAATAGCAAACAGCGAAAATACAAAAAAAAAAATTAAGAAAAAAAACCCCAGAGGCAGCAACGGGCGCGTCAGCGAGTGGGCTGAAAATGGGCGCAACAGTCGCCGCCGCCGCCGCCGACAGCAGCAGCAGTAGCAACACTCTAACAACAACAAAATCAATTTACAACAACTCTAACACGCGCACCATCAAGAACAAATACAACGATCGGTCGCCGTCGCCATCGTCGTCGTCGCCGTCTCTCGTGGGTGTGCAAAAACCGACATCAGCTTTGGCAATGACAACGCAATTTGGGGGAGTCACTGAGAGCGACAGAGAGAGAGAGAGAGCACGCAAGGAAGAGAGCGGGAGAGAGACTAAACCGGTTGGCAGCTGAAAACAAAAAAAATGCCGGTTGGGAGCTTTTCTATGTAAAGCAACAAAAAATAAAAGATAATTGAGAGAGTGAGAGCGAAGAGCAAAGAGCAACACATGGCAGGGCGCACGTCTCCCGATCTCTGTTTCGTCACTCTTCTTCCAGCTGTCGACTGTTGTCTTCTGTTCTGTTCTGTTGTGTGTTAAATGTTCTCTGTACAGATGCCGGGCAATCGGTTGGCTGTTAACGGTAAACGCATTATTGGGTGGCTTTCGCTCTTCAAATATGGCTGCAATTGTTGTTGTTGTTGTTTGTTTTTCGTCTGTTTGTCACTGATAATATTTGTTGTTAGAATTGCGCTTATTGCGTGTGCTGTCCGCTAGGGGGCGGAGAGAGGGCGTCAAAGCGCTAAATTGCTAAGCCTGAACGCACACAGATGAGGGGGCGAAGCCCAATGGCTTGGACTGTGTGTATATGTGTGTGTGTGTGTGTGTGTATTTGAAGTTAAACACACACACACACGCATACATGTAGACTTTTTAACACCCGTGGGCTGAGCCGGCCCCGATGGCAGCTCAGGGTGAGCCACAACATTACTTGCAGTTGTTGTTGTTTTGGTGGTGGTGAACGGTGAAAGGCCAAGAGAGAGGAGATGAGGAGACGAAACGAGAGGCACAACAAGAGGAAGCAGAGAACGGACAACACACACTGACACAACACAGGCACACAAGCAGCTAATGACATGTTAACGCCAAACAACAACAGCCGTCAGTTCCAAAGCCACACGCAGTTATTAAAAAGCGCTTTTGCCCCGATGGCGTGCACAGTGGGGCAAGTTAATTGGCCAGGGAGGAGACACAAATGTCAAATGTTGATAATCAAGCCAATTGAAAAGTGCACGCAGTTACAGCACAAAATTATCATTTTTTTTTTAATTTTTTGTGTAATGTAATTTTACTTAAAAGCTTTTGACATCATTAATCATAACAATATTTAATCAGTTTGTGTTTTCTTATTTTAATAATAATAATCATAAAGTAATTTTAGCTATATACTTAAAGTAGGCAATTAGATTTCTTAAAATATCCTTTATTTGATTTAATTCTTTGTTGGCTTGATTTCTGATCAACTTGTCACACTGTGCTCAGACTTGTTGTCGATACATACTAGCAACAACAACAAGTCATTAAAGTGGGTGGTTGTTTAACAGCTGTGGTGTCCAGCAACGATCATTCAACGATCGACAACAAAATAAAATCTTCAATTTTATATGCGCGCTACAATCCACAACAACAACTACAACACTATAACTAACGTTTAACGATTTTTCTCGCTACTCTATGCCAATCGCTGCGCTGCTTCACACGCCTACGCAGCAGAGTTACGAGCGCAGCAGCAACAGCAACAGCAGCAGCAGAAGCAGTGACAGCAGCAGCAGCGCATGCGTGTGGGCCGTCTTAGTTATAGGCGGGCTTCTTCTACAAATCCACGGACTTCGAGCCTAATAATCGTAAACGGTCTTTTTTTTGGGACTTAGAGAATAGTTGTGAAATATTTCGTTGTAAAAAACACTCATCAAAATTTGTATAAAGCAGCGCTCAAATCACATACATTTATCATTTGCTAAGTTGCTAATTCAATAATAGTTTAGTTGATATTAATGTTAAGTTATATTAAGATATGAAAAAATTTTGTAAAGTTTTAACTCTTTCTATAAATAACAATAATAATTACTTAAAAACAATATTCAGTTTTGTTTACAGATTTTCTCGCAACCATCTCTAGAGCTTATCTTGCGGATTTTGTGGATTGTATTGCTATTGCGTGGATCCACTTCAATAGGGGGAGGGCAGTTATTGAATAAGCACAACAAATTTGACAAAAAAACTATACAAACAGAACCAGAGACTTATACATTTAAGATGTTTTTTTGCAGTTTTGGCAGCTGCTTCGCTTTGGGCAGCAGCAGCAGCTCTGCGGGCGTTGTAAATATGTTGGACTGTCGGTGTGTGTGTGTGTGTGTAAAGGCACAGAGCGCAGCTTTATATGGGCGGCAGGTGGTAATTTTTGTGCAGCCAAAGCCAACAACAACAACAACAGCAGCCAAATGATGCGACGGCAGCTGCTGTTGCTGCTATTTTTTTGCGTCTTCTTTTTGAACTGAAGACAGACAACAAAGCAATAAGTGTTGGGCCTTAAAGCTGGTTTCTTTATATGTGCATATATGTATGTATGTATACGTATGTGTGTCATGTAGTTTTGGGTGGTGCTGGTGGCATTGCCTTGTGGGCGTCTTGCAGCAGCAGCAGCAGCAGCAACAACGACAACAATCGAGATGAGCAACAGCAGCAGCAGCAACAACATTCACCGCAGCAACATCATCTTCAAGGGCAGCCATCAACTCGGTTCAGTTCAGTTAAGTTCGATTCGGGCCAAGTCAAGTCATACTATATAGCGTTGAAACCGTCTCTGACTTCAGCTTTTGCCTATGCTTATTATTATTATTGCTGCTGCTGTTGTTGCTGCTGTTGTTGCTGGCAGCTGTTGGCAGGTGCGCGCCCTCATAAAACGTCGCGTCGTCCGTCGGACGACCCAAAATGCAGGCGCTGCTGTTGTTGCGGCTTCTGTTGCTTCTTCTTCAGTTGCTGCTGCTGCTGTTTCTGTTGCTGCTGCTGTTGCACATGCTCAATACATGGAAAAAATGGCGACGTCTGTCCCTCTTTCAAGTGTCAGTTGCGCACACGCACCCTCCTCCTCCTCCTCCTTCCACCTTCTTCTCCTTCTCTGCCTCTCCCTCTCCTCATTTCTTTTGAAATCTTTGCCTTTTACTTGAATTGTTGCCCAAGCAACATGTGCATCATTCCTGTGCTCTGACTGTCGTCTGTCGATTGTCGATCTCTGCCCCTCTGGGGTAGAAATTAATGCAGTTGTTTCAGTTTTTTTAGGGGTGGTTTTCCTGCAACAATCTGCAGATAGTTTTTAGGGTTGCCACAAGCAGGTTACAGCTGCCACCAGCCACAGCCACAGGGAGCGATACTTTGACTCCTCTCAGCCTGTTGCTGTTGTTTCTGTTGCTGTTTCTGCACTTCTGGAATGTCCTACACTTGCTATTAGGGGTTGAGATCACTACCAGCTGACAAGTGGATTAACCTTATGGAAGGGATGACCAGTTAAGGTGTGTACAAAGAAGATACACATACATATAAGATATATGTCTGGGATTTGTTACACTTAATGAAGTCTACGTTAATGTTAATGCTTTTTGAGTGAGGATTAGTTGATGATATATTAATTAACCTATCAAGTTACTTATCTAAATCGTAGATCCTTATATTATTTACATTTTTAGTTGAATTTGGAGGCTTCTTTTGTATTACTAACTTTAAAGTAATCTTTAATAAAAAAGTTGTCATAGAAGCTTGAGGTTTTTTGGTACATTTAAAACCTAGGAACAGGCCACTCTACCAATACATAAGATTATGTATCCGCTCCTTTGTATGTCCGTATGTACATAAGTATGTACTCTAAACCCAACCCAAAAACCCAACGTTGAAATGTTGTTGACGCTGGACGCCTCTTAAAAATAACAACCACAAGAAGAGGAAGAGATGAAGCACACACACACAGTCAGAGTAATACAAGACCCCGAGACGAAAGAGACCCAATAATGAAATTTCACAACAACCTTCAAACAGACGTATATAAATATATATATGTATATGTATTTTTTTGGGCTCAACGTTGTCTCAACGTTGAATATTGAAAAACGGTTGAGGTTTTTAGGCAAATTGTAGTAGGAGGAGGCGATGGCGATGCGCCGGCAGCGTTGAGCGTTGTCGAGGCCCCGTCCCCGACCCCAGCCCCATAGAATGAGGCAGCGAAACGCAGATAATGATGATCACAAAGCACAAAGCGGCGACGGGACGGAGACGGAGACTGAAGACGAGTTTCTCGTTTTCGGGCCACGCCAACAAAAAAAGACAGGCCCGATAAAGCGAAGAAACCAAACCAAAATATAATCAAACCAAGAGTTTTTACCCTTTCCCCCAATCCCACACAGTGAAAGAGAGATGCTAGGGACAGACCCCAGATCCACAGAGAGACGAAGCCCAACCCAACCCATGTTTGAAAGCGGTGAATGGTCCACAAATGGAATGAAATGAAATCCTACGCAATGGGGTGGCTGCTGTTGCAAAGGGGACGCGACTCGCAGACGCCACAGGTAAAAAGTAGAAACCTTGAAAGCCGCAAAACAAACAGCTGCTGTCGAAACAGGTAAACTCTCCTTCGGGCAGGTAACTTGGCATGGTCAGGACGAGGACAGATCGCGTCGGATCGGGTCGGGGGAGGCGACGCGCTGTAACAGGAAATTCCTATGTGATTTTTGGTGAGATTGTTGCGCACTGGGGTCGGTGCAGCAAGCAACCCTCATGACTTAGTGGAAAAGCAGCCAGGTACCCGATCACCGATCACTGTCCCGTTGTCTTTCTGCAAGCCACCCTCCCCTAAAAGATTGTCAGTCGTCCCCGACGGGAAGTGCGTAATTTAGTTTTGTGAAGTTTGCGCTGACTGCGTTTTGGGGTCGCGGTTTCTGTTCATGGGAACTTGAACTTAACTGAGCCGAAAAGGGCGAGGGAGCGTGTATGTGTGTATATGTGTGTGGGTTGGCCTTTGAAATGGGGTGTGTCGATGTATAGGCTTATGTGTTTGACAATTGTCTAATTGGCTATCTCTAGACTTATTTATCCTTAAAGGGGGTTCTAAATTCTTTAAGAGAACAATGAAATACTTAAAAGATCAGCAGGAACTGCTGTCTTCAAAGAACAGGACACAAAGAAAATAGTTATATAAAGAGAATGCGTATAAATGATGGAAAATGTTAAAATATCTAAGCTTAAATGCAACCAAAATAAAAAAATTGAGTTTAGACTATTATTTTGATTTATTAAGTAATATAAATAGTTATTTATACTTCATGAAAAATAGAGTCGTTAAATAACATTTCACTGTTGCGAATTTGAATCTGTGAGAAAAGCTTAGATGTTTATGTTCAGCCGATCGCTGCATTGACAATACTCCTGGCTTGGAAATGATGAAAGCGCAGCACAAACTGTTAAACTGGCAAACGAAGAGGAGACGCTACATAAACAACAACAAATGTGAGCAACAACAAACATTACAGAGAGGGCCAAATTGTGTGGGGGCGGCAACGCAGACAACGACCATGCAAAATAAATAAAACAAACCCGAAGCAACAACAACAAAAACGAAGAGGAGTAAAATCCGCAAATGCAAAAAGTTGTCGTTGGGTGGGTGTAAGAAATTCGTCAGAAGTCTGCAGTCAGCAGAAGTATAGACAGTGTTGTCACTATAGCGGCTAATATAGCTAATTTGGTAATCGAATTGAAAAAGCTAAATATGCAAACGTTTAAAATCTACCAATTTACTTGCTAAATCAATTACCCTTATCTTGAGAATAACTGAATTATAATAAGTATACTGAAGTTATTTTGTAATTTGAAAAAGTAGTCAAATCATTTTTGACCATAGCCAATTAATAGCTAAAATGGCAACACTGAGCGGCAGAGCAGATCCAACAACTGCAGGCAAACGCAGAAGGCAGTGGGCAGGCAGGCAGAAGAATTTGTGTGATAAACTAACAGAAGGGTGTGAAGGCAAAAAAAGAACAGAAAAGCAAAAAGAGAGGGCCGAGGGCCGCTGTTTAGGCAGCGGACGCCAAAATAAAAACCTAAAATAAAAAAAAATCAACATACATACGACACAGCAGGCGGCGAGGGCGGGCGACGGTCAGTCGCGTCACTCGCTGGGAGAGTGAGAAAGAGAGAGAGAGAGCCAGCCGGGAAGTTGAGCCATGCGAGGCGGCAATTAAAGAGCGCAACGGCCATGTGACAAAGCAAAAGAATAAATAGGGCTGAGGTAGGCGTCGTTGCCTGACTGCCTGATGATGCCTCGGGGGAAACGAAACGGGCAGGCAAGATTTTCAAGACATCACCCACTCACATGTGTAAGTAAAAGTGTATGTGTGTGTGTTAGTTGAATGCCTTGCGCGTTTGTTAAACAGAAATTCGAGAACAGGCAGCAGATGAAAAGAAAGTAGGATAATGTAGGTACAGGGTTGCCAGGCCGCATTATAAGTCGAAGCTACAAGTGTGCGTGCGTGCGTGTGTGTGTCTGTCAGAGAGGGAGGCAGTGTGGGAGCGAGAGCGTAGCCAAGGATGTGGTTGCTGGTGATGTTACTGGCAGTGGTGGTGGTGGGTTTCACATCATTCATTATCGTTGCCCCTTGCAGCGAGGCGTCGCGACTGCGCCAAGCGAGGGAGGGCCAACTGCGATGGCGACTACGACTCGTTTTTCATGGTATTTGTGTATGTCTGTGTGTGCTGGCATCTCTTTTGTGATTGCCACAGGCGGGACTGGGACCCGACCCAAGGCACGAAAGGGGTGCCCACTCTTAGCGGGCATTCTTTTTATTGTTGTTGCTGGGTTTTTTTTTTTTTTTTTGGAAGTGCTGTCTGAGTGTTGGTGCGTTTTTTTGGGCGTTGGAGTGGCTGTCTTTTTTTTGTGTTGTGCCTGTGTATAATTGGAAATTGGGTAACCGGTTTGTGAGCCACTAGCTACCTGTGGGTTGTTGGCTGTGGCCTTCGGTATGATTTTTGTCGATGGGTCTATGTAATATATGATGGTATTGGTATATGTCTGTGTGTCGTCTCTTAGCTGCATGAGTTCTTAGAGAGGTAACATGTGTACAACCAAAAATTCCAGGGGGGAGGACGCATTAAAGTCGAAGCAAGAAATGACAATTAGTAAAAGGAACATGTCGACCTATTAACTTCGCAAAGTAAGACTAATCATATACACATATTCTACAAATCTGATTAGTATCAATAATTATAGATAAGAATCTAACAAGTCTATAATTTTGTAATATCTTTAGATTTCTTACAGAATTTATCTGGTTTAGCTGTCATTTCTGTTCACTTTCGTTTTAAGTCCTCTTTCGCTATTTGACAAGTCTGGCAACGTCCTTACATAGTTGTGGGCACTTGAAATTTGGTCACATTTAAATTCATGTCAAACACACACACGCACACCCACACACACACAGACATTTTTATGGCACACGGAGTCAGAAAGTTTGCCCTTGAACTTCATATACAAATATATAGCCCTAAAGAATTTCATATTATTTTTATTTTTACCTTATACTGTTGCAATTTGTGTTTGCGTTTTTGGCCCTTAAGCCATTTCCATTTGTTGTTAAACGTCCTTTTGTTGATTTTGTTTTTCTGCACTTGTTATTTGCACAATTTGTTCACTTAATAGAGGAAATGCAATTAATTGCAGTTACGCACAATTAAATGTGCACTTTAATTAATCAAACACTAGCCAAAAATCTTTAAAAAACACGCGCCGGCCAATATTAAAAGTGTTTGTCGTTACTGCTGATGCGCGCGGATGCGAACAAACGAACCGAACGCCACGAAAAATTCCAACAGACTGCGAGAGTCACAGGCAGAATGTGGGAGAGAAGCATGGAACGATGACGCAGCCAGCTGCTGCTGAAATGAACGCGCTCGAGACAGCGTCAGTGGCGTCGCACCGTGTGTTGAGTTAATAAATAACGAGACAAATATTTCTGCTCGAAGAAGAATCGTAGCATTTCTTAAATGTCATTTATGTTGTGAATTAAATTAGAGGAGGGTATTTTCAGAGAATATGTCGTTAGATCGTTATTAACATTAATTTATTTATTTAAAAACTCAGACTAATAGTAATTTCTGTCAAGTGAAAATGTATGAAAATTTCATTTTCGACCCACTGTTCATCGCCAGGGGGCCCAAGCAGCCACCTTATACAACGAATGATCGAATAAAAGAGAAATTGCAACAAACAAGCGACGAAGTCGCCGGCGCAGCAAGCCACCCGCTCATTCACGTTTCTGCTGCTGCTGCTGTTGTTGTGTGTGGGCCGCTGTCCGTAGTGAGAGCGCCAGAGAGCGAGAGTGGGAGCGAAGTAGTGTGAACGTTGTTGTTGCTTGCTGCGTAGGGTGGTTGGCTTGTAGAATTTCTGGACAGTGGTGCTGTTTGTTGTTGTTGCTGCAGTCGCGCAGAAGCAGGTCAGTTTGTGTGGCGTCGTCGGCTGCGCAACTTGATTTTTGTTGTTGTCTTTTTTTATGCGCAGCCATCAACGTCGGCGTCAGCGAACAGTGGGCAAAAGAACTGAGCTAGCGGCATTTAAGTATAATTCCGAGAATGATTTTAATAAAAGACTTAAATAAATACAACTTTTTCAAATAAAAATCTAGAGACTGGCAATGAGGTGTATAGAAAACTTTTTAAATAAAATTAAATCACAGGACAAGTAAATTAAGAAACCAAAATATTAGTTATGTGCTCAGAAATTTAAAAATAAATATCAGAATTAAGTCATGTAATGCAAAGTTTATTGTCATTTAAAATTCAACCTATGCTTCGTTTGCAAGATAACTTTATTATGTCTCAAGCTATTAATTAAACTGTAGCTCTGCCGTTTCGCCCACTGTGCGGCGTCGGCGGGTTGACTGTTGGTAATGATCTTCGTGCATGTGGGTTGCTCTTTGTGGTTGTCTCTGTTGTTGTTGTTGCTGCTGTTGGCGCTGTCGGTTACGGGGGACGTCGATTGACTGTTGCGTTCATTAGCGCGGCCGTGGCTTTTTGGGCTCGTTTTCGAGGAGGTGCTGGCTGATACATAGTCCAGGTAGATGTGTGTGTTGTGTCTGTACATAAGGTTGGGCAGGTAGTTGGCAGCTGGGTGGCGTTGCTTATAGCGTGGGTCGCTCTCAAATTGAGGTTAGGTTGAAGTCAGTCAAAGAAAAAAGTTAACGTTAATATTCTGTCATTGCTATGCAAATTGCATGGCATGACTCACATGGGAAACACCACAATAGTGCAGAGTTGCACTGTAAACTTACTACTATAAATAACTACAAAAAAGGCGAGCAACGAACGACAAGTCAACGAAATTGAAAGTTGTACGCAATCAATGGCAGCAAAGTCTGCATCATCGGTTTCTACAGAAGAGATGTTGTTGTTTTAATCCAAAAGGAGACACTCGACAGTGCTGTCCATTCAGGCTTTTTTCCGGATAGATCTGTACTATTTAAAACTCCTTCTGTCAAAATTTTTAACATACTCTATCCTGGAATTCATACTTATTATAAGTTCTAAGATTGATCAAGCTTTTTTACACTTTCAGT
This sequence comes from Drosophila putrida, assembly GCA_037043535.1. Classification (NCBI taxonomy): domain Eukaryota; kingdom Metazoa; phylum Arthropoda; class Insecta; order Diptera; family Drosophilidae; genus Drosophila; species Drosophila putrida. Next base: position 3,973,776 of record JBAMBI010000065.1, read on the forward strand.
CTCTTTTGTTTACTGAAATAGTACAATAGATTTCCAAAATTATTCTACCATTTATGGAGTCTAAATAATCCTATATTCCATACTCTTTTCCAATTATTATATTTGGCATTTCTGATTCTCAGTTTTTTCAGAAGATGTTATAATTGTTGTTATAATGCTAGATGAGAAAAACGCGTAGTTTGATGTCAATAATTCACGTAAAATAACGAATTAAATACTTAAAGGATATAGTAACTAAATTACTTTCCATTTTCATTTCTTTTTGACTATACAATATATAATACTAGTAATACTACCATGCGCATAACTGTCTTCAATATTATTCTCTTCATCTGCTCAGCATCGACCCGCACAAATCGGAAATGCTTTCAATCGCTCCACACCAGATGAGATACAAAACAGGTTACTGAGCGAAATGGAGCACCCTACTTTTAAACTTCATTGCCACTCAAGTGGCGAGCGGATGATGTGTCTGCCTGAAAGGAGCAACCACTGAACCGGTTTGCAGCAGCCCTGCTGTCGAGACTGATACCAACATGTGGCCCACTGGCCAAGGAAAGCAGCTGCACAGCCAACACACTTGACCACAAGTGAATTAAAAACAATGCAAAGTGATCCTTGGGAAATTGCAAGCTATAGGCTGGAGAAACACCAATAAAATGATCATTGAAAACATTGATTCAATTCTAATTATTTAAATTATGTTACATACTCGCAATTAAAATGTAAGTGGAAAGAAATCAAGAGTTTTTAAAATACTGACTTTCAAACATAATCACAACATAGCCGTTATTCTTGTAGGGTGAGCCATCTGAACCTTAGCCCATCCTTGGACGCACGAACTTGTGATATAACGAAGACTGCGTAATGAGCAAAGACAATTACAGTTCGCCGTAAAAGCAACAATAACAACCATAAGGGGCAGAGCAACACATGGCTTCGACCTCCGAAGAAACCTGTTGCCCTGTGGAAGCCCTTCTTCGTCTCAGTCTGTGGGAGAAAGTGTCGCTGAGTAGGGCTTCAGTTATGAAGCGCCATCGAGGGACTCAATTCTACTGCGATCATCACGATTTGCTTGCACTTTGTCACGTCTCATTTAACAGAACAAAAAATACTATATAGGAGTAACACCGAAGAGGGACCGAATCTGACCCTCTCGCCAAAACCAAAAACAAAAACAAGAACAAGAGACAATGTTTGTAGGGTGGATTGCGATCGCTGCTCGCACGTATTCAATATGGCGTCGTCTAGCGTGGGTTGTGTACGGAAACGGGCAGGGGAATGGGAATGGGAAGAGGGAGCGGTAACGCATGCGCAATTTGCCGAATACAACAAAATACAACTTGGAATCGTGGGCGTGGGTGGGCCGTTCCGTCCCGTCCATCTATTATATAAATGTCTCTGTGTATGTGTAAGAGTGTGAGGTCGTTGGATACAGTCCCCACCACGTTTTTTTTGTGGTTGGACTGTGTTGAGTCACGGTTTTCTGGGCTATCGTTGTTTGTGAATAAAGTGGGTAACTTTGCTGCCAGGTCAAACTGGAATTTAATCAACAGGAAGTGGTCAGTAGCTGAGTTGCGTCGATTTACCTTCCAGCGTTATCTTCTTATTTTCTTTACTTTCTTGCAACTTTACTGCATAACAAAATAAAGAATAAAGTTCTTGATAAGGAAAAAAAAGAAGAAACATATAAATTTAATGTGTTGTGCAACTTTTTTTAACAAAATATTTTTTAATAAAACATTAGTCTAAAAAAGTCACTTATGATACTTTTGAGGGATACTTTTCGGTCATGCTTCGATATGAATTTCCAACACCATCATTTGATTTATACTAAAGCTATGCGTTATTACGTATTTGCAGATCTTTTACTTTTTAATCAGTTATTTCCCAAACTTTTACCTTTTTTGTTGTAAGTACTATATAGTATATGTATATCCTTGGGGATATACCAAAAATGGAACTTCTTTATAGTGAAATATTCGTAGCTTTAAGATTTGTTTAAACTGTTAGAAATATCTGCAACTTTATTATTTATCGAAGGGTGTGGAATTCTAAGTTCTATAGACTTACTCAAACCTGAGATGTCTGCTGAATTTAATCTTTGGCTCTTTCTTTAATTTCTTTAAGTGCCAGCAAATGCAATTAAGTCGAAATCTTTTATACAATTTAAATACAAATTGCGGCAAGAATGTACATAAATGTATGTACTATTCTCCTCCCACGCCAAGGACCTGGGGTATATAAAGCAGGTTTTATTTTATATATACATAAACTTGTACATAAACTTGTCTGTTCATAATCCTGTGCACAAAGCTTTGAATTTTATATAATGTATAAATCATGCATGTACATATGTAATGCATCAATAAATCCTCAGCACACAAATGCATCTCCCTTTCCCCTGCACATTTAGTTGCATTGCCTAGCAACAAAAATATGGTAAAATAAAAAACCCTACAAATAAATGTAGTTTTACAAAATACATGAGTAAAAATACCAAAATACAAATTATATAATAAAAACACGTACACAAATGTCAAGTTGCACCAATACATGTGCAACATATGCCGCATATGTTGCATAAAAAGCAAAAGCACAAAACCATATGCAATCGGCGCCCAACAACGCCCACAAAATTCAAAAACTCCAAGAGCGACAGAGAAAGAGAGAGAGAACGAAAGAGTGAGAGCAGAATAGTGGAATGCAAATGCATTTGAGAACGCAGCTGGGAAGAGAGCGAAAGAAACTGTGTGAAGTTATGTGCGTAAAGAGAGCGGGCAACCAAAAGTGCAAAGCTCTCTCTCACGCTCTCTATGACTTTAGTGTGTTGTCAAAACTGCAACAATTCCTTTGCACTTTTTTCGATGCGATAAGGAGTAAGGGGGGGGGGGGGTGTGTGTGTGTGTGTGGGAGGGAGGGTGGTTTAACAAAAATTGTTATAGACACAAAATTTATGATATGCGCCACGCGGTGGTAGGAAAAACAACCACCCAACCCAGTGAGAAAAGTCGCTCGTTTGTAGTTTTCAAATGCCAAAGCTTCAATATTGTTGTATGCGTGCGTGAGCAAATGTAAGTGTGTGAGTGCGTATGCGTGTGCGGGTGTGAGTGTGTTTGTGTTTGTATTTGTGTTTGTGGAAGCGGGAGCGTGGGTGTGAGCGTGTGCATTGTTTTGGGGGTTGGAATTTTTGCTGCATAGAGCGCCTGCTCCAATACCAACATACCAATACTAATACCAATGCCAAAGGCCAACAACAACAAACAAACAACAGCAACAACTACAAGAACATGGCAAATGTTTCCATGTGGAGAAAGTATTGATGATGGAAAAATAGAAGTTGGCGCTTTTTAGTTGTGGGGGTTGTTTGGATTGTTGTTGTTGCTATTGTTGCTGTTTGGTAGTAGGGTGTTTCTCTGGAAAAAGTGCATACCGAAAAATATACGCACACAGACAGACAATACGCTCACACACAAACACACACATACACAAACGCATAGCGGAAAAATCAATAAATCATTTGTTGGAAAACTTTTTAATTGCCCTTAAAATAAGATTAAACATTAAATTTAAATTAAATGTTTTCTTTAAAATTTTTTGTTAGCTTGATTAACTTAGAATTAACTATTGCATACTTTCATGCGTCTCAACTTACCAACATGTTCGTAATGATTTTAGCGGACCGCACACAATATTTGTGATATTTTCAAATCTTTTCACAGGGTTTTTTCTCCCAGCGGTTCCTTTAACTTTCTTCGCACTGCACCTTGAACATTTTTTCCCCGTTTCGATTACTTAGCGCTTTTTGAGATTTACCGTTACAATTGGTTATTACAACTAACCTCATCAACACTCACACACTGAATGATATTTCGTGACTGAATGAATGGGAGAAGAAGCTACATAACTGCTCCTAAAATGCAAAAGCGCCGACTGAGGAGCAAAAATTTTATGGCAGCCCTGGCGTCGGTGCCGACGTTGGAGGTGGCACTGCTCCCCCCGCCGGCCCTTTTTAACACACACACAATCGACAGTCGACAATATAACCGTTATTTGCTTTGTAATCGTTAGTCTATGTTTTGTTTTGCAGCTCGACGTTTTTAGTGTTGTTGCCGCGACGATTGCCAGTCGTGCAATAATTGCGCTCCGAGTTGTGCAATTGTACAAAAAGCTTCCTGTTTATAATACGCTTTGTTGTTGTTGCCATTACAAAAAGCGCGCGCATTCCAGAGCTCTCTCTCCCACAGGCAAAAGAAGCTAGCAATAACGTTCTCTCTGCCGCTCCATTTTTTGATTGGGCTCTCTCTCTCGCTTTCTCATACCATGGCCGCCATGTTTATTTACAAAAAGTTTACCGTTATTTGAGAATAAAACTGTTAAGAGTCCTACTAAATTTTGGACAGGTTTGACAAGTTGTTTAGAGACCACAACAACTTATGAATATTTTGTAATGTTTTTCAATTAACTTAAAATTTGTTTATCGATACAATAGTTGTAATTTTGGTAACAAATTTGAACTATGCAATAGAGCTTTAAATTATTTTAAGCATACAGAAGCTTGAATTTCTTAAGTTATGAAGAAGTAAAGTGCATTTAAATTTGCGCGCCAATTACCAAGTGTGACAGCTCTGAACAAGCGCTGCCACACTTATAGAAAAAGCATGGCGATTGCTGTCTCGGCTAATAGCGCTGCCACATTAATAGCCGAGACAGCAACCGTCATGTTTTATAAGCTGGCTGCTAAGACAATCTTTTCAATGAAGTTTTTCTGGTGCGATCTTTCGTTGAAATCCATCTTTTGCCAGCTTTGCGAAGCCCAATTCAAAAAGAAAACAGCGCCGTCTTGTAGCAACTTTTTTGAAATAAAAATACGACACTTTTGTTAGCTTTGCGAAACAGCTGTTTATTTGGCGCCAAATTTGAAAATTAATATTATTTAATATTAATATTGTATTATTTAAGCCTGTCACAATTTCATGAAATGAGGGTTATTTCAGTGAAATTTCTGACATAAGCATAAGCAATTGTTTATATTCCAAATTAAGGAATTTATTAATCTGACAAAGTGAACTTTAACAATTTTAATTTAATATAAAAACTTTTATTTAAAGCTATTCAACACAGTTTGCTTAGTCAAAATTATTTGAATATTCTATACGTTTCTAAAAAACTAACTTCAAGCTAAAACAATTATACATAATTAAGCTTCTTTCCTCAGGCCGGGAGTTGTGTTATTTTAAAACACACACAAATTCTTTTATATATATTTTTTGGTTTAATAATTTTGGGGTAAAAAGTTTTAATCAAATTGCACATGTGACCATAGAAGCCACAACGAAAACTCATCCACATCAGCCACCCAAAAAGTGGCACCCCACTACTAACCTAATTTCTTTGGTTTTTCTGCAACGCCAACTGTCTCAAAATGTTTTTAATCATCGTCACCAGGCAGCAAATTGTAGATTTTTTTTACTGTTTTTTTCGGCACTCAAGATTTCCACATTAACATACATACAATCAACGGTTGGTGTATTTTGTTTCGTTTTTTATTATTTCTTAAAAGGGGTTGTTGTGAAAAAAGAGTTGTACAATCTACAGGGAATGCTTAAGTAAGTATTTTTACACAAAAAAGTAAGGGATTCGATATACATTTGTATATTAAAATTTTGGTTAACTAGATTAACTAAAATCCTCCCAAATTCCATCTCTAATAACGAAATCTATACAAGAATCTGTTACTTATAGTAAATTTGATCACAGGGTATCTTCTAGTTGAGCACTGGCTTGACTGCAACATTTTTAAATTGTTTCTTTATATTTTCTTGTTGTTTTTTTGTTGTTACTTCTGTTGGCCTCGATTTTTGGTTGCAAATTTTTCACCGCTGGCGAATTCAATGCAATTAAAAACAATTCATAATATGATGCGGTTGTCGTTGTTGTTGTCGTTGTTGTTTTTTTGTTGTTGCTGGCCGCATTTCCATATGCAGCTTCATTTTCCCAGCAAAGCCCCTTTTACTCTATATAATTTGTCTCTCGTTTTGGTTTTAATCCATTCCCTTCTGCTATCCGCCCGCCTTACACCATTTGTAAGTGTAACACTTTTGCTTGTTTGTTTTACGAAAATGATTTTTAATATAACATTTTACGGGCAACGGACTTTCGGTTTATGCATTTAATTAAAAGAAGAAGCCCAAAGCTGAAGCAGAAGCTGAAGCCAAAGCCAACAGCAAATGAAAATACAATGCAATAAAAACAAAATAAATACAATGGACAGACGGACGGACGGACGGACGGATGAACGGACAGAGACAAAGATAGAAAGACAGACAGACAAATGGTTTGGTTAAAATATGCAAACAAGAAACGGAAAAACTTATTTAGACGCCGCTGCGACACTATACAAAAAAGCGCAACACCAACAGCAGCAGCAACAGCAGCAACACTAACACTAACAACAACAACACTAACAAAAACAACGGGCTACAGGCAACAACAACGGCGAATAGACAACAAACGGGGACAGAGACAAAATGTTGCCCCGGCTGCTTATGAAAATGGCGTCACAGAACGGAAAAACTTAAAAGCACACACCCACACACCCACACACACACACACACACACCTACCCACACACACGTACAGTGAGTGCAACGCGGCTCCCACGCGTGCTTAGCTCTGCCCCAAAACGTGGCACAGTGGGCAATGAACCACAACAATAACAAAAATCATGTTTTAATTAACAATTTGAAATCCAAACAACATAAACAAAACAATTGCAATATAAATCCCCATATATTTGTTTTGTTTTTGTTGCCCAGTTATATTTCAATATTGCCAGCGAGTTTTTATTTTGTTAATAGTGCTTTGTGGTTTTTTAATTGAATAAATTTTGGTAAATGTTGTTAAAGAAAATATTATGGAATCACGTTGAATCAATTTGATTTAAACATTTATATAGCAAATGCAAATAAATATTATAACTACCAATATAAACAGAGGAAGCTTGGATAACAAGTTGTAAGCTTTTAATGCGCTTTAGCTAGTAAAATTTTGGTGTGTTTAAAATGGAATCTCTATTAATTTAAGCACTTATTAGTAAAAGATATTTTCTATATTTATGTTATGAGCTTTTAACAAATAATTGTAAGTATAATCATTAAAATTAAGCCTGGAAATTTAAAAACTATTTCAAGCTTATCTACTTTTAGTAATAAGATTTTTGTGTACTTTTTAAATAAATTGGTATTTTAGGCTATACTTTTATTTGTTAAATATATGTGCTTTTAATAATTATTTCTATGTTTTATTATACTTAATTATAAAATTTAGAATGTTTCTATCAACATCAAAAGAATTTAAAATTAATAAATGAATGTGAAAGCTTAGACAGTTTTCAAAGTTTCGTTAACTGATAAAAGGGCAGCTTTAATATGCTTTAAAGCTCTTGAATCATTTAACGACTCTACTTAAAACATTTTAACTCGGATCTCTAAAACTTGAACCCATTGTACGTTGCGTTGTCGACCTGCTGCTGCTGCTGCCGCTGTTGCATGTGGCAAAAGACTTTGGCCACAACAGCCCCCAAAAACCCCATTTGATTGTTGTATGTTAGCAATGGAAAGCATTAAAAAATTCTCTCACCATTGTTGAACGCGTGGGAAGCGTTTCAATGTTTTGTTTGTTTGAAAATTTTGCCGCTGCTTTTGTTGCCTCTGTCGCGTATAAATTTTTGCCCATCTCCGGATCCACCTCCCACCATCTTCCACCATCTCCCACCTCGCATCCCCAAGAGATTCCGGCTAAAACAGGCAAACAGTTCCCGACTGAATCACAGTTTATAAAGCCACTTGCCATCAGCTGTGACTATTCTATTATTTTACTTACTTGAGTTTGGTTTTTTTCTTTTGTTTTTGTTGTTTTTGACCAATTTGAGAGCAAGAAATTATTAATACATAATTCATGTTTAATTGCCGGTTGGTTTTTTAATTATTCCCCGCAAAGTTGGCAACATGTGGAGCAATTGCAATTGCGCAGGGAAAATCAGAGATAGATGAGACAGACAGAGATAGAGATAGCGACAGGGGAAGGAAAGGTAAGGGAAATTGTCTGGCAAAGTTGTTGGAAACTTTCGCTGATTGAGTTGCATTTAGTTTTGCGATGATCAATGCACGTTGACAGACATTTCAATTAGCTCAAATTGCGGCAGGTTGTTTGGCTGAGTTCAATTGATGGTTCCTCGTGGCTCTTCAACAACTGACAGTCAGTCAGTCGAAGAAGGGAGGCGAGGAGAAGAAACCATGATGTCTAGGGACTGGAATCGCCGTCAGTTGCAAATATTGTGTGCCCTGTGGGGTTCAATGAAAATTAGATAAACAGTTGACGAATCGAACGATGTACAAGTTGAAGGGTTAAAACTTAGGGTTAATTGAGGCCAACTCACATGTGAGGTAAGAAACGAGGGTAGTTCACAGATTGACAGATGGAAGTAGAATTAAATAAGGTTGACTGAGAGTTCTATTAAATGAAATTAAGAACTGAGCTGACAGTGAAACGTTTAAGAACAAGAGACAAAGCGAAATTGATAACTGCAAAGCTTGTGAGGTTAGCAATAGTTTAACTAAAATATTCCTAAATTCAAGATTCCAGTTTAACATAAAAATCTGACTGAGAGTTTCATAAAATGAAACAAAATACTGAGCTGACAGTAAAACGTTTTAGAATAAGACATAAAGCAGAATTGATAACTGCACTGCTTGTGTTTAACTTCAAATATTCCTAAATTCAAGAGTTCTTTAAAAATTAAATACAAAACTGAGTTGACACTGAAACGTTTTGGAGTAAGAGACAAATCGAATTTGATAACTGCAATGCTTATGTCTAACTTAAAATATTCCTAAATTCAATATTCCAGTTTAACATATAGATCTAACTTGATTTTTTTGAATTCCCCTCGCTGTGAGACTTGAATAATTGACTGATATATAGATGCAAAAATAAATGAGGTAGAATGAGAGTTCTTTTAAAATTAAATACAAAACTGAGCTGACAGTGAAATGCCTTAGAATAAGAGACCAAACGAAATTAATAGCTGCAATGTTTGTGTTTTACTTCAAATTTTACTAAATTCAAGATTCCAGTCTAACATATAGATCTAACTTGATTTTTTGAATTCCCCTCGCTATGCAACTTTCATTGACTCGCTGCGGGCTTGACAAAAAAAGTTGCGGGTGGTCACGGCTCTCAAATCGGAAGCAAATGCAACAGCTGCCTATCGTTGCCTCTCCCTCCCTCCCTCTCTCTCTCTCTCTCTCTCTGTCATTCTCACTCTCCATTCTGCATTCTCGGTTCTCGTTTACGTTTCCATTTCCTATTTCTCGTAGTGGTTGTTATAGTTTTACTACTACTTTTTTTGGATGGTAGATTTTTCAAATTGGGAAAGGGGCAATGAGTGCTCTGCGGGCAGGTTGAATGATTCAAGTGCAACAGAAATGCAACAGCAACAACAACAACTACAACAACAACAACAACAACAACAACAACAACAACAACAACAACAACAACAACTACAACAACAGTAAATTTTAACTGCGTTTGACGAGCTGAGAAGAGAAGAGTAGAGTAGAGAAGTTATTGCCCTCCGGCCCTCCGCTTGTCCAGCCCCTGTTTATTTGCTATTGGCATTATTCTGATTCCGAGTTTGATTCCGTGTATATATAGTATGAGTGTAGATTCCCTGGTTGCTAACAACATCAGCAACTCGGAATTTATTCTACGCTCCATGGCCACAAGTTTTCAGATACTTTTTGACTGTATCTGTGTGTGTGTGCGTGTGTGTGTGTGAGTGTGTGGAAGTGTGTGACGCTGCGGGTGATTAATTTGCTGGAAAAAATGTGCGCTACATGAAATTATGGTTGGGTTTTCATATATGTAAGTGTGCAAACGAAGGTAATCACATTGTGATTGGTTTGAGACTTGCCAACGAGGGTGGGCCATATATCTGGTGATTGAACTTGATCAAACAGAAATAAAAGGAAACGATATATATGAAATTTATAAAATTCAACTCAAAGAAATACTCTTGAAGTGCCTGGATGTATTTTTCTGATTGAAAAATTGCTTTAAATAGAGAAATTCATGGCCAATAATGTGTTGACTGTATCTCTCAGTGTTGAGGAGCACAGAATTAAATTGGCTTCATGTGTTGGAAAAAGAATATTTAAATTTGTACAGAAATTTGAGAGCTTTAAGAAATAACAACCATATTTTAAATCACAACAAGTAATCACGGCTTAACCTTTGACTAAATTCTATATTTAAAACTGGCTCTTTTAAAAATTTGACATTTATATAATTTTTGGCTATTGGTTGCGTAGTTTTCTCTTGTCTTTTTTTATATTTTTTTATGCTTTGCAAATTTTTGATTTTTGTTCTGCTGCGTTTTTGTTTTTTTTTTAATCTTTTTTTCCTCACTTTGACTACTCAATCTTCTGTATTTCTTAATATTCAGGCATTCAGTAATTGAAGAAAATATGTTGGACTTCATGTACTTACACAGAACATAGGTAAAAGTTGAATTACACTCATACAAGTAAATTTAATTTACCAAATGTGTGGCAAATAAAATTCTTTGTCGAGAATATCAAACACTCAAAGTAATTTTTCTTATTTAACATTCATGTGAAGCATACAAATAAATCAAATATACTAATAGTGTGTTCAAACAAATTTCAATCAATGGTTTTCTTTGCCTCTCAATAAACAAATTCGATTTTTATGTACTACATTTTGAAATATTTACACGCATGAATTATTAAGTAAACTTTACTAAACCGAATATGTTTTGTGTAAATATTAAATTTGATGTAAGGCTTAAATAGAAACATAAATATTATTTAAATACAGAACTTGGTTGGGTTTTCAAACTCTAAAACTGTTGACAACCGTTGGCAATAATTTTATAATTCTTTTGACAGTTGTCTTTTTGAAAATACAAACAAATTTAATTTTAATCGATCATATTTAATATATACTACATTTTTTTTCTGATAACCTTTTTAATTAAATTATTATTTTTTTTTTGTAAATTTTTATTGTTGCATTCAAAACTGTTTACCTTTCAATTTGTCTCCTGTCAAACTTGGTTGCATGGTAATTAATACAACAGGTTGTAATTGTTGTTCGATCTGCAACAAGTTCGATGTTGCAAATCAACTCAAACTTCCAACTGCCAAAAATTGCAGAGTAATTTTATAAGAAACACTTATTTTGTACTGCATGTGATTTAACTTGTAAAATGGGCATAGGAATTTTTTATAAGACAATAAAATATTAGATTTTAGTATTGACTACAAGCAAATTATACGCAGTGCCGTATAAGTCGTATAAGTATTTACAAATATAAGCTAAAGTTAGCTAATCCAATGTGACGTATAAGTTGCAGTATGGTTTTGTCTCCCGTTGTTTTGTTTACATTTTTGTTAGTGAGAAACGCAACCCAACAAGTGTAAAACCAATTCAAACGTAAACAAAACCCTTGGTTTCAACTTGTTACAGGCAACTTATACGTATGCGTTGTATAAGAGGAAGGTCGAACTGTTATATGCTACGCATACGAATCTTATATTATATTAGTCTACTAAACATCTTATACTTGCTTATACTGACAGTTGCACAGGGAAAACTAACAAACAACATTTAATTTCAAGTTTAAATGTGAATTTCTGAGTTAAGTTTGTTTGAATTTCAATCAATTTCACCTGAATACTATGAGTATAAGAGCATTATAAGATGAAATAGAAGACTTAACGAACTTTATAAGATAATTTTATACGAAACACTGCTACGTATAAGCTAGGCTTATATTTCGACTACGTGTTATTTCGAATGTTTCGAATATAAGCTTGCCAGCTCTTATATGTTGCGTATAAAGGGACGTAGCAAAGACACAAACCAGCAGTGCAACCTCAGACTTGGTTGTAGTTTGACTGACAACATGTTCATTCACAACCAAACTCACAAAACCTGTTGGATCGAGCGAGCGAGGAGTGTGGGAAAATAATGTAAATAAAACAAAAGCAAAACAAAACAAAATTTAATAACAGTTATTAACAAATATATCGAGTTATCGAAATGGAGTATCGATTGTGCAACCTGTAGTCGAAAGGGTTGGATATAAATGAGACTTGGGACTGTGTTTGACCGTGAGTGTCATGCAACTGAATGTTGAATGCAGAAAAATGCAGCTTAACTTTGCCACCGGACTCACCCCCTCTATTCTATTCGGTATATGTACGAGTATGTGTACAACTGGGGATGCCTTTGCACGACTTTTGACTTTAGTCCGCCGATGTTTTTAGCTGTTTTAATATTTATGAAAAAAGGCAAAAGGCAAAAGGCGAACGACGGGCGTCGAGTGTTGAGCGCTGAGCGTCGCACATTGCAAGCCGCATAAATATCCACTAAGTCCCTTGCACACACACACACACATAGAGATACAGATAGAGAGATACATGTATGCATGTAAGTATGTGGTGCTATGTGCCACCCTTAAGTGAAAACTGAAGAAGACCTGACAACAACAACAACAACAGCAACGAGAACAACAACAATAAAGACAGCAGTAACAGCTTCTGAATGTCGTGTCTCCCCTTTTGAGCTGGCTCTCTGGGCTGTCAAGCGTAAATTCAATAAATATGAATATAAGATCACACACATACATACATAGAGTACTTGTTGTTACATTTTTCACTCACTTGGACTAACTTGGCTAACAAACACACGCACACACACTCACACACATAGTACAAGCATCTTTGCCTGGCAATGACGATGCTGACGTTGTGAAGTACAAACGATTCAAGATTCAAGAGATTTTTTTTTTGTTATCTTGTTGTTTTTGTTGTTGTCATCTTATTTACTCGATATCGAAATCTTTGTTTGTGCTTATTATTTGTAGCTCGTCCTTTTGTGCTCTTACTCAAATTTTACGATTGCCAATGACAAAGACCGATTGACTACTGACTGAACAAGTACAGCAAGTACAGTGAAATGCCACGAGGTTGGTTCCAAAAGTGACAATAATACTTTAAAAAGCAATTCATTGATAGAAAAGTTCATTAAATTTAATGATAGATCTGCTATAGATACAATTACTTTAAAGTAGCGAGAACATGTAGCATATCAAGGACTCACAGGACTCTATCTGCTCACTACGTTACTTTTGTTCCCTATTACAAATTTTAGTAAGGAATTGAGGGTTCTTTGCTGAACTACACTAAGAAGATTTTATAGATAAAAATTGTATTTAAATATTGTATATAAATATTGTAGATTCTGTGACTTACTGTCTGAATAAAAGCATCCAAATTACTTAGTAGCATATCTTTTATCTATTAGCTGGCATGATATCAAGTTGATTTTCTTAGATAAAGTTTGTAGCAGTTGCCTGATGCTTTGATTGATTCATTTAACCCACCCTCGCAGTCTGCTGAGAAAATATGAAAATAATTCATTGGCACTCGTACCAACGACATCGACAACGTCATTCACATCCACATCCTCATTCCTATCCCCATCCTCATCCTCCATGCTCATCCACATTCACTTGGTCGTGCTCATGTTCTGATGCTCATCGTCATCGTCTGCTCCACAAAACTGAAAGTGTGCAGCCGGCAGTCTGGCAATAAAGTCAATGGAGCTATCAAAAATCGTCAACGCAATGAAGCTAAAACTTGCCAAAGTGCCACGCCGCATATGTGAATGGGAACGGGAGAAGAAGGGGAGAAGAGGGGGAATGGATGGATGAAAGAAAGAGGAAGGAAGCGTACAAGATGACAGAATCAAAGGCAGCGGATCGAAAGTTGCTACTGTGCATGTGTTTTAGTATGGATATTTATGCCCACGGACGGTTTGAGTTAATGCAATGATGGCCAATGGCTTGTACCACTCGCTTGGCTAGTAAAAGTGGCTACAACTGCTGCATTGATGATTCCACTCTCCCCATCTCTCTCTCCCTCTCTCTCTTACTATCTTTATGTCTGCACCACATATGAAATATGTAAGCCATGAGTAACAGATATGACCAAGTAGGAGGGCCATATGATTAAGTAGAGAGCACTAGACTAGATGGAAGATGGGAGGGTCCTTCTGATGAGCAGGCGACTTAATATAGCTAATGGCAATGGAGAAAAACTTCAAGTCATAAGCAAATGAGCAAGCAACTCAAAATGAGGGTGAGTCTTCATACAAAAAATACAACTAAAAACTACAAACAATAAAGGATACAGGATAGGAACCGTGCACTTGCTCAAATTACACAAAGCAACAGCAACAGCGTAAAACTTGACATCAAAGTGTCTTTTTAGCTTCATTATTTGCTCGTATTATGTTTATAATAATAAAGTTGCTTTCAGCTAAAACGAATCGTTTACAATTCTTTGTCGTTAAGTGTAACTTGGGTAAACTTTCGACCCAAAACTTGCCGTCTTCAAGTTAAAGACAAAGTCATAAAGGCATATTGAATGCAAGTTTCTTAGGAAAATTTAAAAGAAATAACATATAAAAAAAGAGAAGGGTTCGTGGCAAATAGGGTTAAAAGTAAAAGGAGAGGTAAAAGCACATGCGTGCTAAGAGCGGGTCAAAAGCAGTTGCAAGGGTTGGTATTGTTATTGGCCTGTTTTGATAGCCAAATTAAGCCAACTTTAAGTTAGGCCTAAAGTGCGGCGGACAACAACTGCAGCAATTGTTAAAACGGACGGAGTAAATATTGCAAAGTGGAAACTTCAAGTAATTCAAGTTGCCAACAGGAACAGGAAAGCAAAAGGTATTAGCCCGGGTTAACCATTCTCCAAGGGATTCACGAAACTCTTACCAAAGCCAAGAAACTGCAAAAACTTGCTAAGAGGATGCAGCTAAACAAGACGAAGAAGAAGAAGAAGAGCACCAAAATGAGGCGAGAAAATAAGGCAAACTTTTGTTAAGTTGAATATTCTTAGCCATAGATACACACACACACTACATACATAGATACAGACTAGCTGCGTTGGCCTGGCCTGAATCAATTGGCCAAACTTGAGGTGGGCACTTTAAAGATTTGCGTGCACTTTAAGTATATTATCTACCATAAGTATTATACTATTATTTATGAGCTATTCATATAGGACAAACTATTGAATAGTATAAATGAATATTATTTAAATAAGAAAGAAAAGGGAGTCAAGATATTAAGGAGGTCTAGATTCTTAAGTTTTAGTTATACCATTGATTTAGAATAATATTCTAAAATCTTGAATAAAAGTAATGTATATCTCTCAGAAATTTAAAATAAATCAATCAAAATCATTTTAGGTTTATTATGAGTCTGTTAATCATTTTATAAGTCAACATTTTTGACTTGACTTGATTATGCTGAGCTATTATAATTTATTATGCTAAACTATGCAGTATTATATTTTATGAATAGTTACAAATCACAGATAGAAAAGAAGAGAGGGAGAGAGAAAAGGAGCAAGAGTTCTTTATAAAATATGCTTAATGCAAATAAATGAAGCAACATTTGTTTCAATAATGAACCCTGCTAGACTCTCTTAACTGTTCATTATTTGCGAAACTGTCGGCAACATTCAACAACATTAGCAAATATGTTGGTACATTTGTTTTTGTTGCAATTTTGCCTTAGGGCTACTTCAACTTCATAAGCTGTCATCATTTTTGGCCTTAACCAAACTGGCATTAACATTGGCAACAGCCAATTATAGCTCCAGAGTCGAGGCGAACCCTTCAGGTGTATTTGGAACAAGTCTGTGTGCGACAACTACGCATTGGAAACTCCCTCCAACCCTCGTACTTAGACACATATAAACAAACACAACCCTTTCTCCGATCTTTTTTGGCCACTAAGCCCACAACTAAGCCCAGTTGACGAGCAAATTTTCAGGGTTACTCGCATTTTTATTCGAGTGAAGCTAACTAGAGATGCGGGATGGAATGGGATGGGAGTTAGAAGGGGAGCTGGAGGGGGATACTGTTGCTGACATGCACTTGAAGGGTCGGAGCAGCAGACAAGCAGACGCATGTCAAACCCAACTCGGGGGAAACTGTTAACTGGTAGCTCGGAACTCGGAACTGGCAACTGGTAACTGGTAACTGGTATTTGGTAACGGGGAACTGGTCTCTTTTAAATAGACGCCATAAAGAGCAGAACATTTTTTTCTGTTCTGTTCTGTTCTGTTGTTACCAAACAGAAATCTGTAAATCTGCTAAACAAAGTAAACAATTGCACAAAACTCAGCCAAGGGTTGCACAGAATAAATAAAATAAAATAAAATACAACTGAAAATAGATGGAAGAAAAAATGCGAAATAAATAAGAAGAAAGATGGAAAATACAGGGCACGGAAGTTGTCAGTTGTTGCCATTGTCTTCTTGACGTGTTTGACATTTTTTGGGGTTTTTTTATATATAACAACGAACTCATTGTCAGAGGGAACTTAAAAAATTGAATTTAATGCCCAACTTCTGTGTCAATTTCTATTTATATAGTCCTTTTATAATCTTCTATTTATTTTTTATATGTTATGTAGAGGAGTGTGCATTTGGTTGGGTTTAATTTGGGTGCTGCTAATTTATGGCACGCGTCCGTCCGTCTAAGTCTAAGATGTTCCACTATAAAAGAAAAGTAAATATTTTATTACACACATTTATGACGCACTTTGGCGCAGCTCTGGCGAAAAACTTTTGGGACCCAAAACTGCCAAGTGGAACTATTAAAGCTGTAAAAAAGTTTTCCCACACACACAAACACACACACACATGTGAATACACAGACACATGTCAAACTAGGAAAGCCTCAGGCGTAGCAGCGAGAAAGAGATGCGCAAACAGGGTTAAAAGCGAGATGGAAAGTGTTAGAGACAAGAAGAAAGACAGCTAGTGAGAGAGAGAGAGAGAGAGAGAGAGAGAGAGAGAGAGAGACAAGAGAGAGGGGCACACAAACATGCGGCTGGCGTTGTCAGCAGTCGCGTCGTTGTCGTCATTTTGACCGGAAATGCGCAGTTTTTAGTGAAGTGCATGCCATTTTGAATTGCCAACACACAGATCCATACACACATACAAACACACACACACAATCTATTCACAAACACACACACACATTCGCGTTTGTCAACACAGTTCGCGCGCACTTTGGCTAAAAACAAAACGAGTGGCAGTTACCTCCCTCCCATCTCCTACCACCCACCACCCACCACCCACCTCTTACCATTTTCTCGCTTTCCCACTTTTGACTAAACCAATCTGCCCCTCTCTCTCCTTCACCTCCACCTCATCCTCTCTAAATGCTTGTTCACTGCATGCTGTACTCAGTTGGTCAATATGGCGGTTTTTTTTGGGACTCGGACGCGTTTGTTGTGGCTAAAACTACAAATTCCTAGAGATGAGCACGTGACAATTGTCCTTTAAAGTGATAATTGAAAATATAATGACAATAAGATAAGTTTCTGAAAGTTGGGGAGTAAACAAAGTTGTTTAAGTCTGTAGCATACTTAATAAAACTGTGTGTAAAAGTAAAGACTCCATCCTAAGTATTGAAAAAGGTTTATTATAGTAAAGCTGTTTCGGAATAATTAAAACCAATTTGTATAATAATACCTTAATAATACAATTTGTATACATAACAGATTAAAGCACTAATCTATCTGTGTATATTTCAATAATAATAGTTAAATAATAAAACAGTTTTATTTAATTCACCTCTCATTACGTAATTAAGAACAAAATCTGACTTTATTTAATAAATATTTAATATACTTAATATAATTAATATTTGTTTCTTTAAACTTGGACTTTGTATACAAAATACTATTTATTTTTTTCTTATAACTAAAAACAATATCAAACTTAATTTATATAGGTAAAAATAAATACTTAATAATACAGAACTTTATAATATTAACTTAATATCTGTTTCAATTGTTTAAATACAGACGTCAGCTTTTATAATACTTTATCTTCAACACTCTATTCAACTTCAGAATTCTCTTGTTGTATCCCAGATGCAATCTGCCGAGTCACGTCATGGTCGGGCTAAAATCGCGATGCATCGCTAGTGGAATGGTCAGTGAACCTTTTGGCCATATGTGTAAACTGTAAACTGTAAACTGTGCGACTGTGTCGCTGCTAACTGGAACTGTCGTCTGCTGTTTGCTGATGCTGCCTCTCTCTCTCTCTCTCTCTCTCTCTCTCTCTGTCTCTCTCTGTCTCTTCATTCGCGATGCCTTTATCGACATTTCCGTTTAGGATTCATTTTGTTGCATAGCCGTTAGTTGTTGGTTTTTTTCATGCCTCGTTGTATAAGTCTGTGTGTGTGTGTGTGTGTGATTGTGTGTGTGTTTATTGCATTGTGACCCAGGGATAATTTTCAACAGTGCCCATTTCACTTTACGCTTCTCTTTGTTTTCATTTCTTTGGATATTTCTGCTTTCGAATTGCGTATTGCACATCTTCCGCAAATATGTCCATGTAAGTTGCATTTTCTTTGGAAAATTCAAACAGCAATGAATATATGATATTTTTGTGGTTGGTCAAGTTAAAGATACTGAAATTTAAATTGCAATAAATAAATAACAACAAATTAAAGGAATTGTCTATCAAAGCCATTAATGTGAATTATTTACAAGCTGTGTTCTCTGATAAATTTCAGCTGCAAGTTTTATATTCTATTAAGTGTGGCTTTATTTATTTTGCCGCACAGTTTTTGCACTTTAAAGTTAAAAACAGTTTTATTTAAAGTATTTATTTATAAACATTTCAGGACTTCAACATATTTATTTACTTAAAAATAAGCTGCATTCTTAGAATCAATAAAGGTTATAATGAAACGCATTGTTCAAAAATTATGTTAATATTTAAAGCCAATAATTGCAGATTAATTAATATGAATATAAATTAATGAAATATTTATTATATGCAAAAAACAAGTGATTAATACGACGTTAATTCAGCTAGTTACAAACAAGTTTTTATTTTAAACTGATTAGCCTGACCTGATTACGGAATTGAATATATGAAATATATTTGGAAGGAATATAATTGTTGTGTTAGGTCAAAACTATGTAATATTATCTGTATAAAATTCCATCTCAATTAGTTATGTATTATTATTTCCAAAGCTTTTCTACATAAATTTCAGAAGAGAACCTTCTTCGAGTTGATATTTCTAAGAAAGTAACTTCAAGTTTATATTAACTATAGATTGAGTAATCGTTAACAATAAGTCAGCATCCTCTTATTGTGTTTCTAAGAATTCTATGATAGTTTTGATGACTTCTCAATCTGGAGACTTATAAATTCCTCACAGTAAAATACCTAACTATTTAAAGTAATTAGAGAAGTGAAGAAAAGTTTGAGAGCGGATTACATTTGAAGTACTGTTAAAATTTAAATCCTGCGCAGTGGGCAGCTAAAAATGCATTAAATATAGAGTTAAATCTTTGTTAAGCTGCAACAACAGAGTCGAATCCTCTTTTTTTTGTATTTCCGCGCATCAATTAGATATTTTTCCAATAAGGTGGAAAAATAGTACAAAAAAAGTGGAAAATACTGAAATATAAACAGCACAGCGTGTCTTCCATGGAAAACTGTCGGTGGCAAGCGGAAAAATCAACAGAAGCCAGCGATGGGCAAAGCAAAGTCAACGCGAACGGATTTCGACTTGAAGCTGAAGCTGGATATGAGGGAGTAAATGGGAAGAGGATGGACTGAAACCATGTTGCAGGATGGGAAGGGTGTGGCAGTGGCAGTGTGGCAGTGGCAGGTTAGAGCAGCTGAGAGCCAGCGCAGTTTGGCAGCTTATTAAAAACTACTTGTTAAGTTTGTTGTTTTTTTGTTTTTTATTTTGTTTTGTTTTTTGTTTTGCGAGTTCGTTCGTTTGTTTGTTTGTTTGGCCAAATTGGCGGTAGAAAATAGAAAACGCATAAAGCGGGTTGAGAATCTGAGAGAGTTTCCGTTGCTGAACACAAAATTGCAGCATAATTGTTGCAAAAGCAGGTTTCATTTTTGTTTTCTGTTTTTTTTTGTTTTTTGTTTTATTGTTTTTTATTGTTATTGTTTTGTTGATATTATAGCAATACTCACAGTTTGTTGTTTCTGTTATTATTTTCCTGTTTGACTTGTAAGAAGAGAGCTGGAAAGGATGCTTCTCTCTCATATCGTATGTTGCAAGTTTTGATTAACTTTTAATTGAAAATAAATGAAGCTCGATCCCGTTGTTTTGGTTTAACGATTACCCAATGAGCCACGATTTACAATAATGTTCCAGATGATCAGATATCCATATTTTGATGAAGGGGCAGCTTAGATAAATGGACTACAAATATTAAACGAATAACTGAATAGATTGTAGTTGGTGGCTGTTAATTCCAATTTAAAGATTCTTTACATAACGCACGTCTGCATAATATTTGCTCAATCATTTTGGCTTTCACTCTATTACAAATCCATGGATATACACAAAATTATGTGTCACACAGATTTGGAATGGTTTTAGGCTGATTTTCCCAGGTGTATTAAGGGACCCAAAAAATGCGTACGGCTGCAACACAATAATCATGGTAATTAACATGCAAACGAAATTATGAAAGAGAGCAAAAGGTAAACAGTCGAGACGCGACTCAATGAAACATCATTGTGGAAAGAAAACCCGCAAGAGCCAAGAGGCAAGAGGCGAGAGTTTGAGGCAATGTTTAAATAAACATGACACACACAACGTGGCCTGGTAAAATGGGATGACTTCGATGATGTCTGAGAACCAAAATACCGAGACGTGATGCGACAGATGAGATGCGTCCTCCTTCTATTCTATTCTATTGCCATTGTCATCTCTGTCAAGCGGGGCAATGATTGGCAAAGAGTCAAAGTCCCGACTAGGCGACCTTTGTGCGTGTCTGTGTGTGAACGCGTTAATTAAGCAAAGTGAGCGAGACACACGTTGGCTTTTTTTTTTGAAGGAGAGAGAATCGGGAGAAGGGAATACTGCAACTGTGCGGCATTCAAATGAAATGCACAGACACAAACGCACAGGACAAGGTTAAGAAGACTACACAAAGGACCAAGTTGAAGATGAAGAAGAAGAAGATATTCTAGAGGGTTGTCTACCTGCAGCCACAGTTACAGGCAGGTTGGCAGGAATGAGAAATAAAAAAAAAGAACGTTGCTAAGATGCATTGAAGCGTAAGGCAGTGATAATCACGGCAAGGCGTCGCCTCAACACGTAACGTCAAATGCCACGACACGGGCAGGACAGCAGCAAAAGCAGGAGCAGAAGTAGGAGTAGGAAAGGTGGAGGGCAGGACGAGACGAGCTATTGTCATTGCCAGCCAGTGAAATTGCACGATAATCACAGCAACTTGAGCTCTCAAGTGTAGGCAGCGCACAGCAAATGTAAGGCCAAAAAGGAAAAGGGAGCCCCCCCCTCAAGTCTTGGATCTGTTTATGCGTGGTAAGCCAATTTGGATATGGGAAAGCCCTAACCAAAAATTCACAGAGAGAGAAAGCCAAGGGCGTTGTCATTGTCAAAGTGCATGCAAAGTCATCCGAGGACGATGATGATGATGATGATGATGTTGAGCACGGGAATGAGAGAGAGAGATTGTTGAGGCCCAGGAGCTGAGGCAAATGATATGTCGGCGACAGAGTAATGACATTCTGAGTTATTGTTATTGTTGCTGTTGTTGTTGCTGTTGTTGCTGCTGTTGTTGTTGCTGCCAGACTGTGTTGAAAGCGAAAATGTTTGCTTTTTAATTGTTTTGTTTTTGTTGTTTTGTTGTGTGTATTCGTTTCTTCAAGAACTCAACTCAACGAGACGAGGTAATCTTGAAATGCATCTGCAAATATAAAAGTCCTTCCAGCAAAACCTCAATTTCTTTCGAATGAAACAATTTAAGCTTAGCTCAATACACAAATTGTGGCAACAATATTTTTGAGCTGATGCTGCAATTAATTTGCTGTCTGAACAAAATTCCAAGAAAGCTTTACATTTCAAAATTCAGCTTTAGTCAGTTCTTAGGCAAAAAAAATAGAGAATCAATTCAAGATAGAATGACTAGAAGACACCCTGAAATCAAAACCATAATTCATATACGTATTCTTAATAAGACATTAACATGCAAACAAGTTTGATTTAAGCATATTTTCATTCTCTTCTTTGCCATGATAAATAGTTTTTTAAGCTGCTTCTGTCTGTCTGTCTGTTGTCTATCAGATGTAAATGTAATTTTCGGATTAGACAATAGAGCATAGAAATTAAGCCTTGGGTATCAAATTTATTATTTATTTATTACACTTCTGTTATTTCTTATTATGTTAATGAATAGCTACATTTGTACTTAAATGGATGTTTTATTTACTATTAGTATATTGTCTTTTATTCATTTACTAATTCAATATTCTTAAATATAGTATATTTTCTTATGAGTATGTTTTTAAGTTCATCTATGACTATATTCAGCTCAATTAAATACAAAATTCCCACAATGTTGTAATACCTTTGTAATGGAAGGGTGCAGGATATGAAAAATGCAAGGATTTTTGCAGCTGTTGTATATAAAAATAGCTGACCAACATGTCGGGCTTAGATGCCAATTTATTTTGAAGCACTTGTTTGAATATGTCTCTGGAATTTGCTAACTTTATAGGTATTACTTAGAAAATGAGCTGCAGTTGTGAGTACTCAAATATTTAATGTCCTTAAATTGAATTTATCCTTTGTTGGTTTTTCTATTTGAGCCATTAACAATGATGTTAGAAACTCGCACACATATTCCTAATTGTAGACAAGCCATCAAGTTGTGTTGAATCAACTTTCATGCCACAAAATCATGTCCAAGCTGATTTGACCCACATCATCCGCTTAGAATACTTAAGGACCTACCTCAAAAAAACGAGACCGCAGTCAAAATCACCAAAGAGCCACCAAAACAAGGGAGCGAAAGAGATGGGCTAAAAAGATAGAGAAAGAGAGAGGGACAGAGAAAGAGAGAGAGAGAGAGAAAGAAAAGTTGTAGGGGCGCGTATCTATGACAAGTTCAATATTATAATTTGTTTACGAACTTTCGGCTGCATTAAAAATAAACGATAACAAGAAATGCCGCGCCTTGTGAGATAAAGAGCCACAGAAAGGACAATAGAGAGCAAAAAAGGACATGGCGTACAAAAAAGTACGTACAAGCCCGCAAAAGAAACTCAATTTTCGTGAAATAAAATCAAATTTAAATAATACAATAGGGGAAACCCTAAACGCAAGCGAAACCAGCAAAGAAACAGCAACAACAGCAACAACAGCAACAACAACAAGGGGTATAATAATAACAACAAGGCAGTCGAAGGCAGCAGTCGTGAGCGCGACAAGAGCAACAAGGACATCATCAAGTATATCGCTGCTTATTTATCTTTATCGCAATTCTTTGCTGCCGGCCCCCCTGCCTACCTACCACCCCTCATCTCTCTTTTAGTCCTTAGCCACGGTCGTCTATCGTTTTCATGCTGCGGGCGTCCTTTTGATATGCCAGCTGAGTTGATAGAGTAAAAGAGAGAGAAGAGAGGGGAGCAGTGTAGAGAGGGATATACGGGGTCTGTGAGTCAAAGACGACATCAATATTATTGCCATAAGTTTCATATTTGCAGGCTTTAGATGCCGTTTAAAATTTCGCTGGCAACGTCTTCGTCTTCGTCTCCATCTTTGGGTTCGTGGCTTCGTCTCCATCTTCAATCACATTCTCTTCAATGCTTTCCCCATCCGCATCCTGGTCTTCGTCCTTGTCCTGTAGATTGCTAGAATCCTGCAGGACAAAAGTGGCGGGCAGTTTGTTTTTCATTTCGCTGTGGCTTCGAATTCGTTTACTTTTGCCTTTGCCGTTTGCCTCGATTTCTATACATTATATAGCATAATTTTTTATTGATTTATTTGCCTTCCCCCAAAGCTTCCCCCACCCTTTCCCCCTTCTCATTCTTCCACAAAAAATTGTAATGGAAAAATGTTTGCTGAATTATGTGTGTATATGTATGTATGAGTGGTGTGTGTGTGTGTATGTGTGTGTGTGTGTAATGCAGGCAAAATCAAACGTAGACAAGTGAAAATTTGAAACGATTTACGCGCAATTTACGGAAATTGCAGTGGGGCATATCAAATTGACAAGGGGAGAGATTGAGGGAGAGAAAAACAGACAAGAAATGTGCCACACACAATCCAAAAAAGAAAATATAAAAAAAAATGCTGAAGCCAAACTAATAGCAAACGCATGACTGACTGACTGACTGACTGAATGAATGAATGAATGAATGACTGAATAAATGTACACAAATGACAGTCGAAATTGGATTGAAATGTTCGATTTGGCGATGGAAAACTTTGTCCAAATACTATATGTATGGCCATATTGACAATATCGCAAAATTTGCATTTAATTATCAAGCATATTTCAATACTTATTTATGCATAGGTAATTGCATAAATTATAAATAGCTGAAACACATTTTATACACAGATATTGCAACAATTCTATGTATGTGTTGACAAAATTGCAGTGTATTATTTCCATTGAATATATGACTTCAGGCTGACTTGATTTGTTGATTGGTGTCATAATATAAAAGCAAAAGTAAATTCTAGTTCCAATATTGACGAGCTATTAGATCTATGATCTATAAGGGAACGAGTACTACTAACTTAAATTTAAATAATACTGTACTTTGTCAATATTAAAAACGTTTAACTGTCGCAATATATGTTATGTATTTGTGTACAATTGATTTAAATATTTATTCCAACAACCTTAGTTTTTTCTTATACTAAGTCATATTAAAAATGAACAAACTAGTTATTAAATATATTTTGAGCATTCTTCAACGTCTTTAACTTTTTTGTAGTAAACATTTAATATTCGATTAAGCAGTTCTTATGAATAATAAATTTAGCCATTTCAATTAACGATCAATTATGTTTTGTAGGTCTGAGTTATAACTGAGGGGCATTAAAACTTTGGCTATGATGATGATGCTGTCGTATTGGCTAGTTAATAATAATTAATAAAGTTAGATGTCAACGAATATATTATCATCGTCCGGGTAAACATTAAATACATTTGTCACAGCCAAATACTATCTTGAGTGTCAAATATTCATTCACTCAAGTTAATTAATTCCGAACTTGCAACATAAAAATAATATTTGGATGAACCTACTTAAAATGCTCAAGAAATTGATCATTAGTTGGGACTTGGTTGACAAAGTTTTATTTGAAAGAAGTTTCTTTAATTTTCCAACTACTTTTACTACGTTAGAAGATTTACCATCAACATTTAAAGTTTTTCAGAACTCTGGGTAAATTAATTGTCGTTACATGCTTAATAATGAATAGGGTTAAATCAGTGACCAACGCTGACCTTTCATTTTCAGAAAACCATCTTTAAAATCAACAAGTCTCGTTCTAATTAACTTTGACAACCCAAAAAAATGTTTACCTTTTTTTCTACGTTTTTTTTTTGGCGGTTGAACGGGCCATTACAAATTTTGCATCTGTCCAATCTGGCTTGAGATAAAGTTGCTTAGAAAAGGAAAGCAAAATAGGCATATTAAAGACAATGATAGACTATGGAATACTCTTCATTAAATTCTTGAAAAAGAATGGATTGGAGGGTATTTTTAAAAGGTAGTCGAAACAATACAAAGTCGCTCATTTTTATATAATTGTTTTAGGAAGTCTAGATTGAATTCCAGGAAAAACCTAAAGCTAATCAACATTTCTCCAACTTTATTGAAAGAAAATGAGTATCTTTCGTGCAGTTTTAATATACCTGATTGTTGCTTTTCTACAGAGTATTAAAAAACTCAATTAAAAGTCTGCTTAGTGCCAGCTTAAGCAATCTGCTGCTGAGCGTAATTGTATTTATTTTGAACAATTTCGTAATCAAAGTCAGCCGAGCAAACAATCAACATTACTTTGACCAAAATGTACCTAGCTGGAAATAATATAAAAACAAGAAGGAAAGCAACAACAAAAAAAAAGTCAAATAAATAAATAAGTTCGCACGATAGAAGGAGAAAAATTGCGCCAAATTAATGAAAAGCGCAAATGACAGTGCGAAAAAAAATTGCCGTGAATTTAAAGCGGCGTAAAAAATGTGCGACAGGAAAAAGCAAAAAAACGAGAAACGAAAAACGAAAAAACGAAAAACTCTTTGAAATTAAATTTTCGAAATGCGAAAGACAACGAGGCAAACAAAATGCGAAGCAAACGAAAGAGAAAGTACGCCGTGCACTTTGCTATATAGTCATACTATATAGTCAGTGCAAAAGGAAAGTACGCAGAGACAGGGAGGGAATGTGTACAAATTCCGGAAAACGCAAATTTATTTCAGCATTTTTATGCTTTGCACAGATGAAAAAGAAAAAGGAAAAAACTACCCAAAACAGAAAAACTGAGAAAAAATTGCGCATTAAATAAGTAATAAAGAAATCAAGAGAAGTTAAGTTAAAATATAAAAATCAGTTGGTTGTCGGACGGCGCTAACAAAGTTGCCACTTGTCAGACGTCAGTTGTCAGTTGTCAGTAAATGTTTATGAGTTAATCAACTTGTAATGACCAAAGGAGGCCCCCAAACAACTGGGACCAACTTGTTTAACGGGACGGACGGACGGACGGACGGACGGAAAGTCACTTAAAGTGCGGGCAGAGGAAGCCGAACAAAAAGTGTACGAAGAGTGAGTGCAAGCGAAGAGTGAGTGTATTCACCGAGTATTCAGAAAAACAAACTGTTGAAAAATAAAACTTAATTAGCTTTCATTTAAAGGCAGACTGTTTGCTGCTGCAGATAGCACAAAAAGCCGAGACCAAGGCTCTGCCCAAGCTGCAGATGATGGAAAAAACAACAACAGCAGCAACAGCCACATTAACAACAACTAAAATGAGCGACAAATAAACAAAAGTAAAAGTAAAGTTTTATCCAAGAGCGGAAATGTGCAACGCGAGTTGTTAACACAAAATGTGGCAAAGGCGTGGCATAAATGAGGCACACAAGTGGAGTACACAAGTATATCCACAAGTATGTGTAGTTGGCCAGTCGTGGCACACAAATGTCATCTAAATGTTTTTGGCCTTTGCCATTTATGGAATTTCTAAAATGTCTTTGGCCAATTTGCACTTTTACAGATGCAACTCGACGGCAAATTGCAGGAAAATATCTAGAGAGTAGATAATACTTGTACACATCTCTTGTGGCATGCCACTTCAAAAGCTTCACAGTCCCTAAATTATTTCACATATACGTTCTTTACATCAGGTAATTAAATAATTTAGTTTGATTGGTTTTCGATACTAGCTTTAAATGGACAGTACAGATATTCCTAGAATTATTATTGGAAACATCCTATAATAAATATTTAATTTAATATACATACAATATAATTTAAACCTTGAAAATTAATATTACATACGTGGTATCTTAAGCCCAAGTATTTCTTGTAAATTAAATGTGTTTTTAGGTTCAAAAAATGCAACTGTTGTCATTAGATAAAACTATTTAGGTTAATGCCAGCCACAGGTTGTTATCAATTACAAAATACTTAACACCAAATATTGTTGCAAGCATAAAAAGCAATTAATCGAGGGATCTATGCCAGACAAGTTTCAATATAATCTTATACCCAAAAATACACTTATCCATTACGGGGACAGAGAAAGCAAATTATATTGTAAGCATATGAAGCAATTTACAGGTAAACAAGAGAACTAAGCTTAAGCCCACAGAGCAGAGCAGAGCAGCCCGGAATTGTCAACATAATGTCGCTTCTATGCTCCCAATAAAACGTTGAGAAATTTGCACAAGCGTCGACAATTTGCTCAGGTAACAATATTAAACAGTTAGCATAGTTCGTTGTCAGTTTTACCTGCCCCTTCGGGCGCCTGTCTACCCATTTAAAACGTTCCAAAAGGTTTTTGACAAAAACACAACAATTACTTTTACGATGCCATTCTGGTGGCAATGTGGCAAGATGGCAAGCTGCTGTGCGTGGGGGAGGTGATTCAGGTGAAAGGAGAGAGAGAGTCGGGCGCGTGCTCACTAATTTCTACAAAGATAATCAAGAGTGATAATTATTTTTGTTGGAGTTGGACGATGGGAACCGCAGCTAACTGCGAGCACCTGCTGTGTGAATTACTTGAGTTGCGACAATAAGTTGGCATCCCCTAACAGCAAGTCCTTCCCTCAAGCCCCGAAGTCCCTTGCCCCTAGAACCCAAAATATCCCAAAAATTGTTGGGGTTTGAGGTCTGGCAAACGTTACTACTGCTTTTCCTACTGCTGCTGCTGCTCCTGTTTCTGTTTCTGCTGCTGCTGCTGCTGCTTCTGCTTCTGGTTGAACTCTGTTGATGATGATAACATTTTTGCCATAACGTTGACAACGACCAGCGTTTATATTCAGAGCTGAGCGCCAAAAACTTTCGTAATTACATAAAATTTTTGGGGGTAAATAACTTTGAACTACGGGCAGCAAAACGACCAGAACAAGCTCCCCGCTGGTTGTGGCTACAGCTACGGCAACGGCTACGGCTACTGGGCACCTGCCAGTCCAACAAACCACTACAACTCTCCATTCTGTCTCTGACTCTATCTATCGGGGACCAGCTGACCCCGCAAAATGTTCTCTAAGTGCGCCCGCACATTTGAAGTAATTAAAATTTTGTGTTTATGTTTCGTAGGCAATGGACACGCAACACCAACACCAACAACACCAACACCAACAACACCAACAACAGCAACAACAACAACATCAAGAGTAGTAGTAAAAGCAAACCCGGCACCAGTGACATCGACCATGAAACATTTTTAAGCAATTCTCGGAAAACTTAAATTATTGAAACGACCATAAAATGTTTATAGACACATTTTTCACGCTGTCACAAGTTCCAAAGAATAATGTGCATAATTTTTCAAAAAGGGTATATGGATTTGAAAACTTAGTTTGATTAAAGTTACATTGCATTGAAAAAATACACTATTTCTCGAAAAAGATTTACATCATTTTAGATAAAATATTAGATCACTTAAATTATCATTGCTAAACATCTGTAAAGCAATATATTAATTTATTAAATATTACTTTTATTATATTTAATTTATACAAAAAAAGTTTAGAGTAATTTTTATTATAGAACATTAAGTTTTATGTTTATAAATTGAATTTGTTTTTAATAATATTTACCAAGGAAATTTTTAAGCAGATCCTTTAACTTTATTTTAATCCAAAAGTTTTTTATTGATTAAATACTGATAGAAATTATAAAATAGTACCTTAACAAAATCATTCTTAATAAAATCAAAAGTTTCCATTTTAATAATAATTTTGTAAATTAAAGTAACAAGTTTATATTTTACCTTAATTTAAAAAATCAAAGTTAAATTCAAATACCTCCCAATTCATATTTACAAAGTTTTTATTTAATATAAATTGATTAGAAATCAACTGTTAAATGAAAACGCAGCTCTGTTTTATAACAAATTATATACATAATTCTATTTACACACTTCTGTAAGTGCATTCTATATTCGTCTTGTGATTAGTTAGTATTCTTTCTTATATATTAAACACTCTGAACACATTCATCGCATTCATTGTAGACACTGTTGATTACTGACTGCACTCCCCGCCGAGAAGTGATCAACTGTCGAGAACTGAGTCAGAGTCAGAGTCAGAAACTGAGACAGAGTCAGAGTCACTTGATGTTTGTTGTTGCAAAGAGCACGCGAGGCGCGACAATTAAATTAAAAGTAATTAAAAATTATGAAAATGGACAAGTCGATGGCAAGTGCATCGGGCCATTGACCCAGCGGGCGCGGTCAGTTTGTCAGTTTGTCAGTTTATCAGTTTGTCAGTTTGTCAGTTTGTATGTCCTGCCACTTTACATTGACTTTAGACTCTGACTTGGCTGTGCATTTAATGAAAATTTATTCTATGCAATTTGCGAACGTTGCGACGAAGTCGAAAGCCAAGTGGTTGGTGGTTGGGTGGTGGTGTTGGTGGTGGGGATGGTTAGTGAATAGGAGCGGTTGTTGGTCAGAGACTCTGCTCCGATTACACAGCCCATCGTTTGTCTCGTGTCAATCCAAATGTCTTTTGCCTTAATTAGAATTGCTGGCACTGCAGAGCGGAAATAATTTCCTTCATTCACATTGGGACAGCGGGACAGTGGTTAGGGGCGGGCAGGAGAGGATTGGTATCTGATACGATGGGCAGTTCGGCTGCCCTTTGATGCCAAATGTCGCCAGCAATTGTCGCCCGTCTCCTGGCACTCAAATGTTCCGTTGCGTTCCGTTCCGTTCCGCATGTGGCATTATGTTTTATGCAATTAAATGGGCGTGTCTTTTAGTTTGCGGTTTTGCTCCTCGGTCTTCCTACTCCCTTTCTCTGTCTGCCTGTTGATCTTTATCTAATTGTTAGCGCCGACAGTGTCTGCAACTAGTACTGCAACAGGCAGCCTTGTCTCGGCCATCACATTGATGATGGAGGCACTCTGAGGTCTCACCGGGCGTTTTGATGTGGTGCCAATGCCCACTGTTGCCACTGTTGACCCCCCCCCCCCCGTGTGGTGATTGGCCCATGGCGTTTTTAGTTACAAAGTGGGTTAACCAGGGGGCGGGTTAGGGGGGAAGGGGGTTGTTGCATCAAGGTGCGGTTTGCCGTAAGTTGCTTTTAGACACTCGGCGGGGCATCATGTCATCAGCAGTTACCCAACTCGTAAATGTCTTACTTGCGGTTAGTCGATAGTGCCGTAAAATGTAAACAATCAAGTATTTCAGGCATTGCCAGTCAAGTCTTCAAAATTGTAAGCTGCAAAATAAATTGGCAAAGTAGCTAGTTTTTAAAATATTATATGTTAAGTATATTATTATATACATAATAAAATTTGCAAGCAAACGAACAGATTTATCTATCATGAATTCTAAGAATAACTTTCTATAAAGTACAATTTATAAATTGTAGAACAATAAAATATCTAAACAAACTGGATTTATGATAAAAATGAAGGACACTCATTTCAATAACTTGTAAAATAGTCGAATTAAATTATGCTTGTACTCAAAGAGCTATTCCTAAATTAAATTGTTTTTCTGTAAAACTGTTCTATAAAATATTTTGGTAGATTACCAATTTAATGCGTAATTTGTTGTAAAATCTTTTGTCTAAAACAAGAAATCATTGTTGGTATTTAATTGTTGTCGGCAATATGTTAGACTTCCATGAATTGCTTATTTGTGGACTAATTAAATTTCCTTACTCATTTGTAATTTCTTCCAAAGCTTTAATCCAAAATCAATATCTGAGTACAGCTTTAGAAAAACTAAAATATGTAGCTTGTACAATATTAACATAATTAGTAAGCAAATTGAAAGTCAATAAATGTATAAATTTAATTAGGCTTGAACTCAAAGATCTTTTCTTAATTTAAATTGTTTTCTGTGTTAAACAATACAATATCTTATTATTAAGAATAATGGTATTTGTAATTACAACTCAATTGTTTTAAGCAATGCATTATATTTCACTGAAGGGCTCAATTAACAATTAATTTAATTTCCTTAAGGGCCACTATCTCATTTGTATTAGATAATAGGTAACTAACTAACCAAATACACAATCCTTAGCCCTGTCAATATACAGTATATGAAATGTTTGTTGCTTTGTCAGAAATTTGAAACTCAACTCCTACTTTGAAGCAATTTGACATTTGAGACGGTCTCTGGTTGCTGCTGCTGCTGCTGCTGCTGCTACTATTGCTGTATTTAATAGCACTACAGTTGCTGCTTAGGTGCCGTACAATTACATTAATTAAGTTTTAATGCATCGCTTATGTTGGGCAATTACACTTTACAATAACTAACAACAGCAACGACAGTAACAGCAACAAAAAGTGCTGCCACATGCACATTTCAAATTAAACAAATGCATTGACATTTGAGTTATGGCCCCAGACATTTGAACATTTTTAATTTGTGCTGCAACAGCAACAAGAGCAACAAGAGCAACAGCAGCAACAACAGCAGCAACAACATACATAAATCAAACAGCTGACTGCTGTCGACATCGGATATGGAACGGGTTTCGTTTAAGGGTCGACATCGATGCCGTGTCCGGGGTCAGGTGCCAACTCTGAGGTATGGTCAGAGAGCCCTTTGTTTTGCCCTTGCAAAGCTTTGCATCTACACCTCAGCAATTTTGTGACAACCTGTGGCAACCAAAATGTGTGCCGGAAACATTTGGTCAAGTGCTTGCATGTTTCGGAATGTGTGTGACCCTGTGTGTGTGTGTGTGTGTGTGTGCCTATGGGGCGTGGCAAGTTTAGGGCATTTCCCAAAACTAGTTGAGCCAGAGAGAGCCATCGAGTGCACCCTTGTTATGGTGTGTTATAAATTTGTTAACCGCAACAGCAGCACTGTAATTATATTGAAACTCCTCCATTGTGTTGTCTGTATATAACTATATGTGTATGTAAGTGTGTGTGTGTGTGTGTGCGTTATTTGTTGTTGGTCAAGTCTCCTTTTGACTTGGTGTGTGTTTACGTGTCATACAGCTTGCATGTTGTTTTATTGCATGTTATGGCATTCGCATATCATTTATATTATTATAACGAGTATTATTATTATTATTATTATAGCTATTATTGTTATGGCTGATGTTGCAATTGTTTAACGCGCTGTTATTTATGTTTGGCATTAATGCCCATCCTGCATGTCCTGCCAATCCTGTGCTATCTGCATATCCCGACATTCGTTTAATTAACCAACAGCCACAAACAATATTTTTTCCTGCTGATATTTTAACTACTTTATAGCCGCCAAATGAAGCCCCCCGTTCTGACCAGTTCAGAATGAGAGAACCAAAATTTAAAACCGCAACGGCACTCAGGCATATCATTGCAACCACAATGGACATTCAACGGATATTCGGACCTCGAGTATGAGATTTTCAAGTTGAAACATGGAAATGGACTCATAAATGTGGACTGTGTGTTTTATGAGAATTAATGAAATTTTGGGTGCTAGTTTTGTAAGTAATGTAAGTAATTAAAGAGCCAATTAAAATGTTACGCCAACTATTAAAACTCACGTGTCACAAAAGTTTCTGAATTATTTTAAAAGAAATTGTCGAAAGGGAAGTTTGAAAATGTAACGGAAATCAACAGTTGATCATAAGCCATAAATGATTTATTCATAAGAATATATTGGGCTTGGATAAAATGTTCAAGTCGCTGCGTAAAGAAATCAAATTCGATTAGGGACTTCAGGCTTTTCTTTTTTTTCGTTGTTGTTGGGGTAAATAATAATAAAGGCAATAAGAAACACCAACAGACTGGAACAGTAGATTGTTTTTAACAGCTGTTCAAGATGAAGTCTCAGATGGCTCTGAGATGGTAGGTATAGGTTACTGTTGGTTCGGTTGGTTGTCCTATTGCCGGTAATTGTTTGTTTATTTTGTATTCATATTTTTCGTGTTTTCCTTTTAAATATTGCCAAGGCTACCACCATTCATACCACTTGTTGAACAAACTCAACCCAAAACGACAAAACGAACAAATTGAATGGAAGTAATCGAAAAGTTGCTCCAAAAGGCAAAGGCACAAAGAAATCAGCCACATTAAGAGATGGAGAAATGGTAGAGCTAGCATCAAAGACGCATAAATAGCTAGCTGTCAGCAATAAGGACCAAAAATATAAAAAGAAAGAAATGGAGACTGAGGGAGTAAGAGGGAAAGAGAATATAAAAAACAATTTCCTACTCTATTCGCCGATAGGCAACCAATCGGATTTATCCTGGAGTCTTAGCGGATTGCTCAGCGGCTCAAGCAGCCAGTCTGAGTCTGAGCCTAAGACTAAGATGTTGAGGTCGAGCTGAAGCCAGAAGTAGATTGAATTCGATAAGATATCACGAGCCTGATAGCTGAAGTGATTTCACGTAGTGGCTTTCAGCTCAAAAGTTTACTTCCAAATGCGCCAAAAGTACACAAATTCCGTTATACAACAGTGCATTGGGGATTTTCTTGCTTTGCATGAATCTTAAAGTCATTGCTTTAATACAAAACCACAGGATATAAAAAGTAAGTAAAGGTAAATCTTTAACAACACGTGTCAATCAGTAATATAAATAAAATGTTTAATATTGCAATAGAATTTTGTATATTAATATTACATATTATATCTTATTTATAATATTTAAAATATTTAAATTAATAGTATTTAAAATCAAGTAAAAACCAATTTAATTTTTAGCTATAAAAAAGTTAAATTTATAAACTTATTTATTTTGTTTATTTGAAAAATATTTTTTAATAAAGACACATGAAGCTACTTTCTGATTATGTCTCGGCTACAGTTGCTCTTCTTTGTTGTTGCAACACACTCAACTGTGTATGTGTAACATGAGCCTGAGCAACTGGGCAACAGGAGCAACAATGGCAACTAACAGGCAACTGGAGGCGAGTTATGCGCTTCAAGCGGCAATTTACCAGGCGACTCATCTGCTTCAATTGCGGATCGTCTGGCACGAAAAAGCCCAAAATTGACAGCAACAGGAGCTGCCTGAGTTGCTGCTGCTGCTGCTGCTTCTGCTGTTGTTGCCGTCATTGTTGTTGCTGCTGTTGCCGCTGGGCTTTTTCAAGTGCCCAACTGTCTGGCTTACTCATGCCCAAAACACTTTTTGTGTACGTGCCACATCGCTAAAAATCATGGCCCGCATTTCTTTTTAAATAAACAGCAGCAGAAGCAACAGCAGCAACAGCAGCAACAACAGCAGCAGCAGCAGCAACACCAATTCGCATATTTATTTGTTTATTGCATGCAGAGTCGTCCTGCTGCTCCTGATGATACACGTGCGATATGAGGTTCCCTCTCCATTGACACAATCCCCTTCCCCTTTTCAACTTCTCCACTACCCTCATTTCTTTGTCCACTGATGGTGTTGCTGATTTCTTTGTTGTTGTTGCTGTCGCTGATTTGTGCATGCAGCAGTGTGTTGATATGTATGTGTCTGCTTTTATGGCATGCTGATTTATTCCAACAGCTATTTAATGTCAAATGTAAAAAGCCCACGCTAAAAAACTGTTGCCTACATCTGTGAGTTCATTGCAAAAATTGTAAATAATCATGTTGGATACCAATTGAAATGTGGGTGCATTTGGGTTTCTGTGGTTCGCGGTTCGTCTTTGTAACAACAATCAACCAAATGAATCGTTTTAGCAACTGATTTAAGCCAACAGCTGGCTTAAAAATAATATATAACTACATATTTGTGGTTTTACAGCTTAGTTCTTTATTGTTTTCAACTTTTAAGGTTTTTGTTATTTTAGAAATAATTTATGAATTATAAATACAATATGAATGAATCGCTTAGTCGAGTTAGGAAATCTGTAGAGTGCATTAAAACTTTAAGGCTGAAATTATGTATGACTGAAATTTGAATGGCTCAGAGTAATTAAATATTTCTGAAAGTATCTTTAAATATATAGAAACAGATTAATTTACTGACAATGGGACAATTTAAATCTTTTTTCTGTTGATAGCTTTGCTATCGAGTAATTTTATCTTTGGCTTTCTGATGAAAACTGTCCAGTCTGGTTTTAACAAATTTTATTATTTTTTTGTTACATATTTGCCTTTATTTGTTTGTTGAGTTAACATTTGAGAACGTGTGCAATGAATTGTTTTCATATACGCACAACGTCAACTTTCAACCCCTGATCAACTGGTTATTATTCAAATTTACATTTGATACATTTGGCATGGGTTTTTAAAATGTTTGCATAGCGAAAGGAAAGGATGAGGATGAGTCGGTGTGTGTGTGTGTGTGTGTGTGTCTGTGCATTAATGGCGGTCAGTGTTGGGCATCCGGCCAAGCATTTCACTTCTGGTACGTGGTCCTGGAAACTCTCCATTCGCTTGGATGGCCAATTGGGCTGTGGCTGCCTTTGTCAGCCATTGTCTAGACTTTATTCGAGTGTCTGCGTTGATTTATAATTATTGTGTGTGCCGACATTGGAGCGGAGTGAGAATGACAGACAGCAGGAGCTGGAGCTGGAGCTGCTTGCAGCACAGGATGCGACAGGACATTGCTTACCACACCTAAAACGACTGCCACACCCCACCCCTCCCTCAGTGTGCTTTGTCAACGTGCAGCGCTGACTAATAACCAAATTTCATTTCCTCAATTTTTGATTTCCTGCACTATGCGGTCAGAGCAGCCTCAGGACAATGTGTGTGTGTGTGTTTGCGTGTGTAAATATGAATAAACAGGAGCAAGAACCCAACAGCATATTTTATTATTTTAACACGCGCACAAGTCACCCATAGATGGTAGTAGATGGTAAATGCTAAATTTTTGGCACGCACTCGAAGGGCCCCGAGCCGCAGGGTCGTCCTGGCAGTGCAAGGGTTAACAGCTGCAGCCACACCCGGCGCCAGGAGGAATCAAATGAGAGAGGAGGAGAGACAGAACGAGAAAAGGCGGGTTGAGATGGCTCCTTCTATTTGTATGAGTTTGTCAAACCAAAATTTCTGGGTTTTTATTATATGGCGAATGCTGGGCGCTATTGTTTGTTGCCAGAAATCATATTCATAAATAAAATTTGCATTTGGCATTTGCGGAAAGAGTGCAGGGCAGTGAGGCAAATGCCAGGGGATGTGAAGACGCGCCCTGGTCGCATGTGTTGCCAGTACGAGTGGCCATGGCCTGGCATTTGACACTCACACGATTGCCAGTGGACTAAATCGAGGACGAGCCAGGATCTCTCTCGCTTTTCTCCAAAATTCTATTGCCATCTGTGTAGCTGTGTGTCTCTCTCTGTGTGTGTGTGTGTGTGCTAACTGCCCGACATTATGGCACAATGGAATGTCCTTTTTACTTACGTGCTGGGCTAATATATATAAATTTGGTCGCCGGGCTCTGACCTGACCTTTCATAATGCTGTCAATTTGTGCGCTTGCCTGCACAAAATGTACACATATATACACACATAAGGACAAAAACTTAAGATCAGCTTCAAGAAGTCGTTACTGCAATACACTCTTCAAAATATAAGCACAAATAAATCTCTGTGCTTAACTTATTTGATTTACAGTTCAGCGAGTAAAGTGTTTCTTGAATTGCTCACAAATATAAGACATATAAGAAATAAATATTTGACAAGAAATAAAGATTAAATATCTTTTGATTTGACAAGCTTTTCCATTAAGTTGACATACTCTGTTGAAAGTGTATTTATTACGAATACAATGCCATTTTATATATTTCGAACAATAATAATGGAATTATGAATATTTTATATAAGTATTATGCCTTTTTTGTGACCCCAGACAATTGGCTGGCCGTTAGGTTGGAAAATATAAATTTGCGATTTTAT
This sequence comes from Drosophila putrida, assembly GCA_037043535.1. Lineage (NCBI taxonomy): Eukaryota > Metazoa > Arthropoda > Insecta > Diptera > Drosophilidae > Drosophila > Drosophila putrida. The sequence continues at coordinate 4,011,211 of JBAMBI010000065.1, forward strand.
TTCTTAGAAAAATAAATGCGTCGTTTCTGTTATCAAAGTCTGAGAAATTGCAGCTACACCATAAGATTACTTTCTCTACTCAGACTCAGACTTAGAGTTAGACTACGTCAGTGCCTTGTCAGGATATTCAATAAAACACACACACACTCACACTTACCATAACACTCACACGCATACAGTTGCATGAAAGGGCATTCATGTGCATGTGCGTCTAAGTTGATACGAAAACTTAAACATTCAACAGCAAACTAAACAAAACTGTGCAAGGGAAACTGTCATAGAAAGATTTCAGACAAGTATGTAAGTCCCTCTGAACCCAAACAGCAAAACTTGCTACAATGCACAGTGGACTATTTACAAGTTTCAATTAGAATAATTTATTGCCTAGCTTTTTGAGTACAATATAAAAAGTTATTTCAACTCGGAGATAAAGTTTATGATCTCCGCAAATTGCCTTTAACATTTTTAACTTTGGTTCAATGGCTGAATTTGAACATTACCTCAATATAAATTGAACTGAACTGAGCTGATTTATTATGCATATTTAATAAGACTTTAATATAATCTCCTATAAAAATTTCCACTTCCATATGGTCGACCCACTGTGTCACTAAGTTACAGATAGAAAAGTGGAAGAAACGGAAACGGAAGAGCGTGGCAGGAACAACTCGAAGAACATATCAAAAGTTGTAGCGCGACTTTAATTAAACTTTGTAGCGAGAATGCAGAAAAGAGAAGTACTTTTGGCAGCTTTCAGCTAACACAGACACACACCGAGAGACAGATACGGATTCAGATTCAGTTTCAGGGATTGGCAACAATAAGTAGGCATGTCAGGCAGAGAGGCAAGGAGGCAGGAGCAAGACGATCTGAGTACAATGACTGTGTCTAGCGTCAAGTAACAATGGATTAGGATGAACAGAGGGCGCAACAGAAAGCAGGACTTTTACACCAGGTGCCACCAGTGGTAGGGACTTTTTCTGGTCTGAGCCGGGTGCCACACAATGTCATCGTCGTCTGATTTGAAACAAACTGTTGATGGCTTGTGGCAGGCAGCAAGTTGGCAGAACGAAGGGGACCACCACGTTGTGTATTAGTGTGACACCCAAGACAGTTAAGGATTAAATAGTAAAATACCACAAATTGCTGAAAATGCCGCAAAGTTTGCAAAATGTAGTGTGCCTGTTGCCATCCCGCCTGGCTGCTGCTGCTGCCTGCTGCCTGCTACCAAGCAACCCTGGCAACGTGGCATGTGGCATGCTAAACGTTTGCAGTTCTCGCTCAACTCGACGTGGCTCTCAACTCGTTGATGTTGATGGCAGTTGAAGTTTGTTTAGCTGACTATGAATACATGTATGTGTATGTATGTGTATGTATGTGTGTGTGTGTGTGTGTCAGTTGCAACAATGTTGCTAGTACATAAAACAAACACAAAATTAGTTGCAACGTGTGCTGTTTTATTTTTTATCATCATCTTTTGCGTTTCAACGACTTGCCTGCGGCTAAGCTAACGTTTTCCTCTCTCTCAGAAAAGGAGCAGCAGCCAACAGCTGTCCAGGTTTTCCACTTACTTTAAACTGTTATGAGAAGAAATTCTTGATTTCCATAGAGTTCTATATGTGACTAGAAAGAAACTCAATCAAAAGTCAGTACTGTGTATTTTTAGAATATTTAAATTCTCAGCCCATTGTTAGTCTGATCAATAATGTAAAAAATATATTTATACTCTTAGAGTTAGTTTTAAATAAAAATTAACAGCTGTCCAGGTTTTCCACTTACTTTAAACTGTTATGAGAAGAAATTCTTGATTTCCATAGAGTATGTGACTAAAAAGAAACTCAATAAAAAGTCAGTACTGTGTATTTTTAGAATATTTAAATTCTCAGCCCATTGTTAGCCTGATCAATAGTGTAAAAAATATATTTATACTCTAAGAGTTATTTTTAAATAACAATTAAAAGCTGTCCAGGTTTTCCACTTACTTTAAACTGTTATGAGAAGAAATTCTTGATTTCCATAGAGTTCTATATGTGACTAGAAAGAAACTCAATAAAAAGTCAGTACTGTGTATTTTTAGAATATTTAAATTCTCAGCCCATTGTTAGTCTGATCAATAGTGTAAAAAATATATTTATGCTCTTAGAGTTATTTTTAAATAACAATTAAAAGCTGTCCCGGTTTTCCACTTACTTTAAACTGTTATGAGAAGAAATTCTTGATTTTTTATAGAGTATGTTACTAAAAAGAAACTCAATAAAAAGTCAGTACTATGTATTTTTAGAATATTTAAATTCTCAGCCCATTGTTAGTCTGATCAATAATGTAAAAAATATATTTATGCTCTTAGAGTTATTTTTAAATAACAATCTGCATTTATTTATTGACATTTATTTATATTTGTATGTAGTTTGTATATTTATTAGGAAACTTTTCTGTAAGCAGCTTAACGCTGCATCCACTTCATTTGTTATGTGTAATCCTATTATATTACACACTCCACTGATGTCCATATTGTGTTGTGTGTTGTTCAACATTTGAGTGTGTCAACCATGTGTGCTTGCAACAAAATGCACAAAATATTGCCGCATGAAAGCACTTTAAGTTTTGGTTGCCGCTTCTATAAGCTTCGAGCGTTAATGAAATTTGTTGCTTAAAGAAATTTGAGGCAAGTTTTTGCCCGTGTTTAGTCGAAACTTTTACCTAACACCAGACGCAACTTTACTTTACTAGTTGCTAGTTGCTGTCAAGTTTAGAAAGTTGCAGCTGCGATGTTGCTGCGAATCAAGAGCACCTCATTGCGTGCTAAATGGTTTCACGCTGCAACATTGCATCCACTATTACAAGGAAATATAAACATCTACCGATGAAGGAAAGACAAAGCTGTCAGACTGTCAAACTGTCAGACAAATGTTTAGTTGCGAAGCTTTAAGAGCCTTTTTCGATATCAATTTAATTATAAGGCTGAACATTATTAGATCATTGTGCAATTGTGTTCGACTAAAGGTTCATCAATTTTGCAATTCTATTAACCATACGAGAGTGGATATATCCACTAACGACTGAGTTCTGAAAATGTTGCAAATGTTGTTGGGCACACCAAGGCAACCCTAGATGCCATTAAGTATGCGCCACGTTACGCACTCCGGGTGACCCAAATAGGGCGCACCTTTTTTGCTCCATATCTTTGTTGGATTGTAGGAGTACGAGTACTCGGCGTTTTTCAGTCGACGCCATCTTCCATCCATTTGCATGCAACATTTAACTAGAGCGTTGAGTGTCGGGACTTTGGCAACGGCAACGGCAACCGCAACGGCAATTAATTATGCCATTCTTTAGCAAGATTTGTGTTCCTCTGAGCATGTGAAACTAGCCAAAGTCGTTAAGATTTTATGCTCGGTTTGAATTTCAGCTTTGCCTTATTTGCCCCCCCCTCCTCCTCAAAAGTAGGCAGAAAACGCTTCGACTACGACTTTGACTCCCATTGCTTAATTTTGCAAGTCGCATAAACAAATAGAGAGAAAAAAACTGGAATAATGTAAAATAAAACAAACTTCAATTTAATTGTTTTCGAGCTGAGCCACTTGACTTGTACGTTACCCTTTTTTAATAAATAAAATTTGCGAACTCCTCCCCCCGCCCTTCAGCCGTTTGCAACAAAGTCGACGGCAGAGTTTAATGGAGTGCATGCTGGGAGTTTGTTGCAAAATGGCGGCAAAGGATCAACTTGCAAGAGAGAACAGCAAAAGCAACAACAACAACGGTAAAAACGCAAATAAGAAAACAAGTTTTAATATGACACGAAGCTCGTATACCCTTTAACTAACTAAAGTGAGCATTGAACTTGATTAATTTTAATATTCATATAATTTATTAAGTCTTCTAATCGATTTTTTGTTTTAATTGGTATATTTTAAAATAAATATTAGTATTTTAGCAGATACTTTAATTGAAATTCATGCTCACACGTACTTGTTGGGATTTATGGTTATGTTAAAGGGTATCAAAAAACAATGTTGCAACTTTGCGAGGCGACGCGACGCGACGTTGCTCTGCATCGTTATTTTACGCTTAGTGTGGCGCGAGCGCATAAATTTTTGAAATTAAAAGCGGCAAAGAAAACATGAAGCTAGGCAGGCAAACCAGAGTCCTTGTTGTTGTCGTTTTTGTCGCGCATTGTTGCTGTTGGCATTGCAGGATGAAGTGAAACGGGGGGGTAAGAGATAGGGACAGGGATGGGGACAGGGATGGGGACAGAGGCAGAGTGCAGTCAGGCCAGGGCATGCAGTCAGGCAAACACTCCAAGTCGCGCTTCCGGTTGCTATGGCGTATACTTGATATGGCTGCTGTGGGCGGCGTTTTGATGTAGCACCCGCCACGCGCTGCGTTCGTTGCACTCAATTTTGAAGCGTTAAGTTGCACATAAATTTAAATGGGCACATGCCTCGCCTCTGGCACTGCTCGTGCCTCTTCTGTGCCTCTAAGGGTAACTGCATAACAATGCTGCCATTGCCATTGCCTCGAGCCTTGTGACCAGCAATGTCCTGACCATTTGTGGACGTGGCTTTGCGATATGCCTGTTGCAATTAATAGTTTTGACATGCGATGTGATCCATGAGCTTTTCCTTGATTACGGATAGAAACGAGGCTAATCCAAACTTTACTTAAAATGCTTTAACAATTAATTGTGTATGCAGTCAGTAAAATAAGCACTACAATAAACAAATATATAAACTAAACTAAACTGTACTAACAAATCTAAAAAAAGTCTATTTAAAAAAAATACAATATAAGCCAAACCAAACTAAATTAAACTAATAAACTTTTGTTTTTTCTCTTATTTAAATTAACAAATTTGTTTTGTTTTTTGTTGGCTTTTGTTTACTATTCCTAACGCTATGAAATTGCAGAAATAACATAACATGGATACAAGATAACTATTTCAACAAAGCATAAATTAAATTGGTTTGTCTGTTGTTTGTTGTTGGCCTAAAGCTTGTTACACTCTATATTTATGACTGCTGTTGATGTTTAACTTTCGTAATAGGAATTACATGGACTTCAGTTTGAGGTGAGCTAATTTATGATGGAGTTGAACATAAAAAATCACTCAGCATAAAATTTGCGATCATTTAAAGTTTATAGAAAAACTTCATAAAGTTGGTGGATCACTTTCTAGTGAGCTGAAGGTCTTCTCTGATGGCATTTACTGCTGGTCTCTTACCATGACAATAACTCGACTATTTGTGATCCACTAATCATCTTTTGTCCGTATGCCAACGTGTTGTACCCTCATAGCTATAAATTTAACCAGTCCGCAAATAAAATAAGCTAAACATAGGTGTTTCATAGCCCAGAAGATAATTTAAATGCCATTTGGAATGCCAGCGACAACAATTAATACCAGTTTATTTGAGCACTTAAAATAAAATTTAAATTCATTTATTTCTATACTCATAGACACACACACACACTGAATCACATACACACACACATGCAGTCAGACAATGTGTGACATCATTAGCCGTGGATGAGCCAGAAAATGTTTGGAATTTGTTCCGTTGTTGCTTTTGTTAGTTGATAAAAAGTTTTTCGGAAAACCAAAAATATTTTTAGCCAATGCAAAATTTTGTGCATTTTATGCAAAATTTTAGTTAATTGCGCATAATTTATATGCTGCATGGCACATAATTTATTACTGCAGCTTATTAGCTTTTTGCGAGAGTTTGCGACAGGCCGAGCGAGTCATTTAAATGAAATGAAATAAAATAAATGATAATAAACATTATTGTTGCTCAGTCGTTTTGTGGCAGCAGCAAGCAACGTTTTGTTGCTGTCCGTCCTGTCGCCCTCTCAGAAAGTGCCAACGTTTGCACTTCTTGCTGTCCTGTTAAATATTGAATGGATTTATGGGCCACCCAAAAACATTCACATACTACCCATTTCAACATACATACATAGTATATACCCACTAAATCGAGAATAACGGCTTGCACTTGAACTGAACCCACTGAACTTTTGTGGCAATTTGATTAAAACACACTCAGTGTATCAAGAACCAAACAGCCAAGAGCCAAGAGGCAATAGCCAAGAGGCAAGAGGCAACAGCCAAGAGGCAAGAGGCAGGAGGCAGCTTAGCTTTTTGGACATTTGTTGACCATTTTTGCAGCATGTTGTGGTCTATGTGACATCAAATGTGGTTAGAGATGGCAGCCATTTTGTAAGCATTTTCGGTCACATACGTAGTTGTCAAAGGTATCACCAAATCGCCAGTTCCTTTTACGTCACATACGCTTGATTGGAATAACTAGCTTGGACTTACCGACTTTCTGTCTACTTTTGTGCCAGCTAATGTATTAGTTTAGTTAGTAGCTGCGTTTTGTTGTAGAGTCAACTATAAGGAATTCCTATACAACAATTCAGATATTTTAATCAGAGCAGGAAATCGTAATTACAATCTCTTTTCAGTAAGGTTTTTGGCATAACTAAATATTCCAGCACTGTAAAGGTTTTTGATTTATGTCACTTAGCTTAAAATAGAAAAGAAAAACTGAAAAATACAACATAAATTAATTTTTAACTAGTTTTATATTTGTTTTTCCTTCTGCTAAATTTTAGTTGCAATCTTAACTATTCTCAAATATTTATTGGGACTTGTTAGTTCTATCAAAAATGTTGACATTTTAATACCAGTATATGAATTGAATATGTTTTCAAATATTCAAGTTAAGCAAATATAATAAATTTATATTGAAAATATTACCAATCAATCACTGTATTCAAGTTCAATTTCAGATCGAATTTAATGATGTGAAATTCATAATGATATGGATGTGATCTTTGTGCCAAAATTGGTTAAGTTTGCAGCCCTGGCTGTGGTAATGAGTGAATGTTGGAATGTTGTGCTGCTGCTGCTGTTGTTGTTGCTGTTGTTGTTGTTCTAGTTCCGTAGTGCTCGTCGTTCAGTTGTGGTTTATGCGCACGGAGATATGGCACAAACATATGGAGCATAAATATATGGGGGTCAACTTCTGTGGGGGTTGTCGCTTCCTGGTCGGGTTTTGTTGTTATTCAGCGTATGTGTTGTGCTGGTGGCAATAAAACACATGAATGAGGCGAATGTTTAGCCTTAGAAATGCCAGTGCCACTGACAGTGCCATCGACAACATCTACAGCAACAGCACCAGCAACAACAACAATATCAGTGAAGAACATCAGCAAAAAGCAGCAGCTACCAATATTAGCAATGAGCCAATGACAACAATGGGCCGACTGGCCGCACAACGCGTTACCAACTGACTGCACAACACACAGACAACGACAATGCCAACTGGATTCGATGGTATGTTTGAATGTGGCAACCAGTATGTGAATGTTATGTGGTCGCCGAATCGACTGGCAACTGGCAACTGGCTACTGGCTACTGGCGATTCCTGACTGCATTTACAGCATATGGTCCACAGGGCGCGAATGTACAGGAGAAAAAAAAGAAAAAAGAAATGTACAAATACCAGAAAAAAATAGAGAGTATAATGAGCTCAGTCTCGTGAATAGTTTGGACCTGGCATTTCAATAGGATTCTCTGTGCTATTTTTTGATAGTGGCTAACTGGCAGATATTTTAGAGAACCACGACCTCACCACTAACATCTAACATCAGGAAGCTGTGAAGAGTGAGAGTGAAAGTAGGTTGGGCGTAATGAGCAGTTGGTTTGACAGTTGCTGCAAACTGTAGGGCATAACTTTGGTTCCCCCTCAGTATAGTAAGTGTGATTTATAGCATGTAGTTTACTGGCGGCATTATAGATGGCCACTCGTATAGTTTTGAACTGTTTGCAGTCCTTGTATTGGGCTAATATATAAGTCGAAACAATACTGAAAACTTGCTAGCTGTGATTTAGTTTTGTAAAACATTGTACAAATGTGAATAATGAAATGAAATGCATTTATTTTCTCATATTTATGTGATCAAATGCATTAAATAATTGACTCTCCAGCTAATTGCATTGTTTTTAGTATTAAATGGACATTTTCAAATCTGTTTTGGAAATGACAACAATTTGAAACTGTGAATAGGCTTTAAATGTGAAATCCCAGATCAACTATTGTTCAACAAATGGGTTACAAAACTTGAACTAATGCTTAACATTCATCCATCTATCAGGCGAACATTTGCGTACGCCATGTGGTTTTGGTGGTTTTTTGCAGCAATTTCGAATTGTTCAGCCCCCAAGCAATTTAGCGTAATCTATGGGCGCTTGCAGTGAAACTACAACCCGACATTAGAATAACAATGAAATGCCTGACATGGCACAAGGCACAAGGAGGACCAACGACGACGACGACGACAAATTCGCGCTACCTACGCAGAAATCAGCCAAAAACTCGACGAAAGCGCCGAAAAACCCCAAAAACCAAACCAAACCTAAAACCAAACCTAAACCTAAACCTAAACCCAAACCAATTGACGTTGCCATTGTCATTCACATTCTTGCACATTCATTTACCACATACGAGTCCAGTGTGGTTGGTGACCGCCTGGGGTGTTCTAGTGTAGCACAGCGAAAAAGCAAACGGATGCCTGTGCACCATTGCCATCACCATCTCCATCACCGTCACGAACACTAGCACACAATTGAAAGTTTCGCACAACGCTGCGTATACGTAATTTATTACAAGCGACGCCATTTTGCGTCATTTCGCGCACTGTGCGCGTGGGCAAAGCTGTCTATGTCTATGTATGTGTGTGTGTGTGTATGCACGTGTGTAGATAAAATGCAAAATAGACGTCACGGCATCTGTTGGTGTTTAGATAGGCGAGTTGTTCTCCCCGCGGACACTCAGCTGCCATTTGCTTTCATGTGCCCAGCTACTTGCCTAAAATATGTCAGCGCTCATGTTAAGCCCGTGAGTCGAGTGGGTGTGTGAGTGCGAGTGTGTGTGTGTGTGTGTGTGTTAGGGTATGTAGGTATACGTGTCCGTCTAATTCAATTACAAATGTTAAATGCAAAAGCGCCATCACAAATTGTTGTGTGACCTGCCTAAAAGAAGAGCATAACCATTAGCCAGGCAGCCAGACAGACAGACATAGACACAGACATTTGCCAACTAATTTGCAGTCAACATTGAAAACTAACTAACAACAAGCAATTTGGCCCAGTTGGCAGACCCATAGTACTCTCAAATACTCAACTGCTCTGACTGCTCTGGCAGCGAGTCTCGAGCAACAAAATGACGGCAATTTCAACAACTTTTCATTATGCAAATCAATTTTACACTTTTTATTGCTGTCTCTGATGGAATTTCATGCATTAATTTTGGCCCGAGTCATTTAAGTGAGGGACTGCCTCGACTGCCAAAGTTTGTTTAGGTGTTCTCATTCCCGTTCCCATTTCCACTTCCCACTTCCCATTCCCTCTCTCTCTCTCTCTCTTGGTTAGTTTGGGTATAGGCATTATCGCAGCGTTAAAATCATTTCGAGTGCAAATCTTCAATTAGGCAAAACAAGAAAATTGTGGAAAATTCAGCGCCGTTGGCAGCCACCATCGTTGCTGTTCAGTATTTTTGCTTTTTTTCGCCTTCTTCTCATTTTGCTTTTTATTTTATTTTTAATTTTTCTTCTTCTCATTTTTTTTTGTGCATTAAAACCTCCCTCGTTTTTGCTTTTGGCTTTTATTCATCGGGCTAATTATGCGCTACAATGCGTCGCAGTGGCCATTGTGCCTCTTGCAAAACTTCCCAACTCATCACTTCTGTCTATAGACTCCAATGTGTGCTCTGCTGTGCTGTTCCTCGAAATTGAATGGGGAAGGTCAAGGACGGAAGTGGGGAGCAGTGGTTTTTGGCGGCGTCTATATAAGAACATGCCTCGTTAAATGAATGAGTAAAGGCTTGAGTGTGGAGGGAATAAAGAGCAAGAGTCGCTTTATAGATATGAGAATGAGAGTTTGTTCGCAATTGGCATTCGCAAAAATTAAGAAAATTTTGACTGGAAAAGTTTTTAAGCACTTTGTTAATGGTCCACTCAGTCTATCTTGTTTTAAACTTTTGTGGAAAATTTAACCAATTTCCCTGTTGAATATCTAAACGTGTCGTAGAAGTTTGATTTGTTTTTGGAAACATTCAAAAGGTAGCCCAGTTAAATTAAGCAAAAATGTTACAAGTTGAAACTCCACTCTACAGAATCCCCCTAGAGAGTCAAACCAGCTAGGATTGTTTCTACTTGATATTTAGACTTTACAATCAATGCTGCATTTGTAATTTCTAGACTAATGAGGATACTAGTACTCACATGATGGTTTTTCTATTGCATGGATAACAAGATAAGTCACTTTTGTGCCATAGCCGTGGCCCATAAAATGTAACATACACCCAGCCTCCTCCTACCTCCCGCCTACCACCTTCTCCTTTCTACCCTCAATTAGAAGCTGTTTGCTCTTCGTGGAAAGAGGGTTGTTCGTGGTTGTTAAAAGCAACTGTAGCTGTAGCTCATAAAAACTTTTGGTCTATATTTATACAATTAACACGATGAAAAATTTCAACAACATTTGTTTATCTTAAAGGCATTCGCGTGTTTCCAGACTGTGATTAGAAAATTGCCATCAAATAAATTAAAGGCATTACATTTGTTTTCAGGGGGGGTGACCCAAACCGGAAGGAAGTTCCTTTTTCTTTCCTTTTGTTTCATGGCCATTCTCGACTGACTGTGCCTGTGCCAGAGACTTTGACTTTAATGCTGATAGATGATGTTGATTGGAAAGACTGATGCGACGAACCAATAATCAACTCAGGACCGTTACGTTACTAAGCCCTTCGAGGCGGCGGAGGCAGCGCGTGCCGCAGCTCAGCAAATGTTGATGGCGCATAAGAAAAAGCGAAGAAAAATTTCCTAAATGTGAAAATGTGTGTGCTGAAGAAGACGGGGAAAAAAAGCGCACAGTTTCAGAAACGAAACGAAACGAAAAGCGCGACCTTTTAACAGTGACGCACATTCGAGTAACGAAACTTCAAAGTTGAGGAAGAGCCTTAAAGTGGAATAAGTGCGGCAACAGTCGCTCCCATTTTTTTGGGTGGCTTGGGGCAGCCACAAGCCACAAGCAGACCCAGGACAGGGTCTGTTCCTTGCCATATTTTGTTTTGCTGTCACAGTTCGCCTTTTATAAATACTCAGCACTAGCTCCTTTAACTATTTCAGCAGGTTTGCCATGCATAAGAATATGTAGAACTCAACTAAAGCTATTAAGTGATTCAAACATTTAATTATTCTATTTGTCTACGGGGCTAAATAGGTTTTCTAAGTGCACGAGCTAAATGGCAGCTCATTGTTGTATTTAATTTCGTCTAAAAATAAACTGAGAATACATAGTTTATTCGATATTTTAATGGTGTGTTTTGTAATCGATACAATTGTTTATTTTCAAGTCTGTTTTACTGGAATTAAGTTGCGATTAGGAGTTGTAGAAATCGAAAATACGAATAAGTTGGTATGAGCAACAAAATAAAAACAAATAACATATTTGTCAATGAATTCGCGTAAATTTACTATATTTTGATCGAATTAATTGTATAAAGTAAAATTTACCTTAACTGTCTTCAGTCAAAAGACGTTTAAAGTCTCACAATGAGTTTTTTTAATGTAAATTTTAATAAATAAACGTATAAATAATAAACAACAAGTAGAGTATCTAAGCTTCGCTTTTGTGCAGATATTTGTGTTTTTTTTCGGTTTCGTCCTGTCTCTTCTGTCCCTATGTCGTTTTCTTTTTGTCCTGTTATTCATAGCTTATAAAACAATTCCCCTGGCTATTGCGCTCTAATGTTGGTCGAGCATTTTGCTGTCCTCCCAAACCCATCGTATCTTGGGAAAGCATTTACAAAAAAAGAGCGAGGAGAGCAAGGAGAGTGAAAGGAAGATGGAAAAAACAACGACCGTATGACTACTTAAGGTAAATAGATGGCACTAGCCATGGCAGGGCCTGAACCTGAACCTGTGTCTGATTCGGTTGCTGTTGCTGCTTCTGTTTCTGAGCCTGGCCAACATGCACACGACAAGAACCTTCGCCTGCCACGCGCTGATGCTGATGATGATGTTGCTTATGTTGTAAACATTTTAAGCAAATTGTTTAGGTAAATAGATAAGACGTGACCTTTTTTCACGGGCACAAATGCATTGTCAGTGTCAGCAGTGGGCTGCTTTTCGGCCAAAAGCGCCAAGGATTGTCTTGGGGGACTGGCTTATGTCTGGCTAATGTATTACTTACCATTTGCCATTATTATGCTTTTTGCTTTTTTCTATACATATCTTTTATGTATTATTGTCAATTATAAAATAGCGGCACAATGCATGCTACCAGTGGCTGCGGCTCCAGGATGAGGCTGCGACTCCTGGATTCACTTTGACTATTCTCATTGTCCTGGATGACATGGCCATTGTGTGCGGCACAATAGTCCTGGCTCTAGAGTCCCTTCTATTCGCCCGCCATTGTCGTCTTTAAGTTGAAAAATATGCAAATAAATAAACATAAAGTAGGTAAAATTGTCTGGCCAACAACCCGAGTGAGCCTGAGTGGCCTCGTCCTGTTTACTTTACATTTCGAATGGGTTGGGATAACTCAGCCCTTAGCCAAGTAGACCCGAGAGGCTTGTGCTTAAAGTGTTAATGGTGTGGGCGGGTTACCCTATACCCCATACCCTATACGAGTATGACCTTTAGGGGTGACATGTGCAAGACGTGAGGGTTCGATGTAGTAGTTATCATCCCTATCATCTCAAAGCTAAGAGCTGAACTTTCTTCGGCATTGACATGATAGTTAATACTCATCATTGAAACCATTATGAATTTACATACATATCTGAATTGTTTGAAAGAAAGCTGAATATGCTACCAACTTAATACACAAGGCAAACAAAGTGGCAAAATATTTAAAAGTTTTTAAAGAAAATATGTCTTAAATAACTATTAGGAAAACTTGTAGAACGAATATTATCCAAATTACTGATTTTTAATCACCTGTCTAACGTAGCTCGAATTTCGTATTAATTAAAACAATTTTACAAATGCTTTCGAATATAATTTAGATAAATTATCAAAGAAAATAAGACTACTGGAATTTCCATAATTTGTTAGCAAAACCATAGCGAATAAACATTGATAAGATATTGTATGCTAATTGAAAAAAACTGGAAAATATGCGTTATCAATTCAAAGTTGCCTATTACGCACTTAATATAGTGACTCAAGCAATTGAACATTGAGCGCTGATAAATATATTGGTAATAATATTATTATTATTAACTTTTGGGAATCTCCTCTTTCACACACTTAATACTTATCTGTACAATGAGATAAGATAATGAGAGACACACCTGTAGTATTGTTTTCGAATGCGTATTATGGATAGATTTAACTAATATATTAGATAAATAATTTAAGCATATTTACCTGAGATAAAGACATCGAAATTGAGTTGTAGAATCTGTAAAAAATAAGCACTTAATTTTCCAAAAATATCTTTTGATATACTCTTATTTTATCTAGTTCTTCCTTTAGTATAGTAATGTCTTTCTTTTTTAAATATTAGTATTATTTTTATTAAATTATGAAATTAGAAACAATAATAATCTTTATTAATATCTTTAACTTGTGTATTGCGATAAAGCTCGGTCAAATTGCAATAAAAATAAATTAGTTTTCTTTTATAACATTAAATTTACAAATAAAAAGTATTAAATTTTGGGTTAGTTTAGAAAGTCTTAAACTCAATCCTTGTTAATCATAATTAGGATTATTTCTTAATTTAATTTGAGCTACTCCCACTGAGTTCTTCGAAAATTTCTCTAGCTGCATTCCTCAAGACCTTTCCATTGGTATTTAGTGGAATTGTGTCCACAAACTGAACTCCGGCATTGAGTTGTTTGTATTCGACAACAACTCGCTTAGCCACATGCTCCATGATCTTCTCTTTGGTTATATCAGATCCTGGTCTCTTGATGACCAGGGCACCAGCAGCATCGCTGCGACCCACATTTCTGACTCCGACTACACAAACATCCTTAATTTCGGGTAGCTCGGCAATAATTTGCTCTATTTCATTTGGTGAATAGTCCTTTGACTTATACTTGAGTACGTCCTTCTTACGATCGGTCAGATAGAGATAGTTGTTGTCATCGAAATAGCCAATATCTCCCAGCTTAATCCAGCAGCCCTCTTTGGTTTTAGCAGTTTCCTCAGGATTTCCAATGTATCCCTGCCATTTGACTCCATTGTCAATGAGTATCTCACCAATTTGATTATGTCCCAAGGCATTTCCCTCTTCATCCACAATCTTAATTCGGTTGCCTGGTGTCAGACCGCCTACAGAATTTCCCAGATCAACATCAAAGCTAATTGCGATAGCATTGGTTTCAGTTGCTCCATAGGAGAACAATATGAAGGCATTTTTAGCAAGACTTTGGGCCTTTCGCAGAATCGCCACTGACAGCCAGCCACCAACAATAACAACCACTCTTAAACTGGCCAAATTTTGTTCCGTGGCCGAAGGATGTGTGAATACTTCGAATGCTTGCCAAGGAGCCATCGCGTACATGGTTACCTTGTACTTTTCGGTCATTTGAATGAAGCTTTCGGCATTGAAAGTCTCGTCAAAAATGACTTGTGTGGTCCCAAAAAGGAATCCCATCATCATGCATCCCAAGCCTGTCATCCAGTCTAATGTGGCGCTCGTCAAGATGACATCAGTGCTATTAGTTAGTCTATAAATAAAATAAAGTACATTAAATGATTAAAAGAATCTAAAAATCGAAAATTATTAACCGAATTTCACTTACGGCGCTGTTTTGGCAATAACTCTGTGAGATAGGGCAACAGCTTTGGCCTTTCCAGAGGTTCCTGAAGAGCATAGAATACAAGCTGTTTGATCGCCGCTAACCGCCAAAGGTTCGGGTCTAATGGTGAGAGATATTATGATATTTTCAGAGACTTTGAAAGGATTCTCTGACTTACTGGTAGAAGCGCTCGGCAGGATGTGGTTTCAGCAGATCCTCAATGCTGGGCACGCCATCCACACGTCCTGTCAAAGTTATTATCTTGGGAGCCCACTCTGCTGAAATCTCTTTAATAACCTCATAGTCTGCACCATCGCAGAACATAATTTTTGGCTTAGTCAGGTCATATAGTTCCTTGACGACTTCTGGCTCTTTAACATAGGTGTAGGCAACTGCATGGAAGGGTGTTGTATGGAAAAGACAGGCTACAGCCAGAGAAGATACATAGGTGCTGGCCTTGCCAATGATGCCGATGACATCCTCATGTGTTAGTTTCTCGCTTTTAAAATACAAGGCCAGACGGGTGGCCCAGGCTAGACAGTCTGCATAGGTTGTAACTCGTCCATCCATGTGTGTGATCTAATTGAAAACTCTAACATAAGAAGGAGTTACTTGCTTAAGGATTTGATTCTAGTTACCTGTATGACATTTTGGGGATAACTCTTCATGGAGTTGAATGCCACTAAACCCATGGAGCAATCATAATCGTAAAATGGATGCCTGGGTATGCCACTCCATATTTTGGTCTTTTCATCAAAGAAAGTGGGTAACAATGCTTTTGTTGCCATAACTATTATTTGGTATTAACTATTCAGAGGTAACCGAACAACTGTTTACTATTAGCTGTCAATTGGACTTTATATATTATGGCGCACTTGGATTGAAACATTTGCATATCTCTATTTGATAGTGCATATTTTTTTATCATTCGAATTCAATTCGGTTTTCCACTAAAGATTAAAGCAACTGTTTAGTCACGCTAAATATGAAGTTTTTAAATAACTTGCAGCTTATCTAGTAGTTCTCTTTTAATTTCCTTTGAAACGCATTTTCTAAAAGTTATTGCAAGTCATTTGGTACTATTCCATTTTCGTATTTAAATCTTATTGGCGAATAATCTACAAAAGTTATGTTCATCGCACTCGGGATAGTTAAAAGAATTTAGCTTATAATATATTATATATACAATCTTTACAATTATAATATAATATTTATGAGTTTATTTTAATAAATTATTTAACAAAAAATAAATCATACTAAGCTTAATATATAAAGTTCAGTACTAAAAAAATTTATAATTTAAAATAAAAAGAATTGTTAAAATTAAAAATAAAATATTCTTGATCTCACAATAAATATTGTAACTTAAAAATATATATAAATTTTTTATTTATTTTATGTGCCCGGAGATGCATTTTTAAATATAAACAATAACAAATTTCTAAATTCAGTTCAGACTCAAATTATACTTATTAAAATATCTTCTACCTCGATACTTACATTTCATACTTTTCCAATTGAACGACAATCAGAAACTATGTTAGTTAGTGTAAACTATTATGCAGAACTTTGTACTGGTATTTCCGTGACGTGCGCCTCAATAATTATTTGTTTTATTTTTTACGTCAAGATGCCGGAAGCATTACTGATATCAGTCAGTGGGCACACTTCAAACTCGCTACGCAATTTTTGTTAACAAGGTCTAGGCTAAACAGTTAGTTGAGGCACCGAAAAGGTGAAGGCAAATTAAATTTTTACCGGATATTCAAGGGGGATAATATTATAATCAGTTGATGGAACGATATATTTATTTGAAATGGATTTCTTTGACACAGTTTTGCTTTATTTGCGTTTGTTGCGAGTTCAGTCAATTAACTTGGCTTTCATTATTGCATTCTCTTTGAAGGAAAGAATTGAGTGATATTATATAATATATTATATCATTGATATAAAGAGTATAAGTTGATATGGGCGTATGAGTGAATATGTGCAGCACTCTATATATATATCATATTTAACTGAAAGGTCTTCATTTGGTTTTGACTGCTCAATAATGATGACGTTCCAGTTCTTGTGATTTATTCTACATTATTTTACATTTAATTAACTGAATTTGTTCTAGTTTTGCTTACAATTTTATAACTATTTCGTAGTTAACAACATAACGAAAACGAGAGAGTGATTTTGCAATAAATTTATATATTTTTAAACAAAGAAATGAAAATACTTTGGTGTAAAATATCATCGTATTGACGCAATCAGACGAACAATACTGTGAAAATAATCTAAAATCTATTTAAAATAAGGTAAAATGACTGAAATTTAAAGTGTAGTTTTACCCTTATGCAAAATTCAGAATTAAATTACAATCTGTTTGTAATGGGTTAGTTAGTTGCACTCTTTAAAAAATAGAAAAAGGAATTCAATTAAATATCCCAACGCGCTTTAAGGTGAAATATTGTATATACGCACAGCGTTTAAATAAATTGTGTCATTCGATTTATTAAAAAAGGGACTAAATGTGAATGAAACTATTTTTACAAATCTAAAATATTTGGCAGCATAAATCAAACGAAAGCTGCCCCAAAAATAATACTCGTAACGAACCCAGAAACCATATCCATTTCCACATCCACATCCCCTTCCTCATCTCCGTCCCCATCCACATTCACAGGCATATCCATATCCATATGCCATGTCAGGCTGACAAACTAAACTAAAACACAAATACATACATATGCATAACATGAGCGGAGCTAAAACAAATCCTCAACACAAATAACTGCCAACACATTTGCATATATCTCACAAATAAGCGAAAGGAGAGCAGCATGAAAACCAAAAGCCCAAACACCAAAACAACAACAGCGACACGGCCACAAAGAGAAAGCAAAAGGAAAACGCGTTTACAATTGTTGAAAAAGAAGAGAACAAAAAAAAAACAAAAACCAAAAAAGAAACGTAGAATCAGGCGGCAACAAAATGCAAAACACTTCTAAAAATGAGGCATTTCCGGTCGACACACGCAACAACGACAACGACAACTACATATAACAACCGGCACATAAAACAAGGGGTTAAAAAGAGGCGCGAAAAAGTAAGGCATAATAAACGCTGAACATAAAAATCGGCGCTGAAATCTGCAGAAAAAACAACAAAAGCTATCGCATTGAACGAAACAAAAAAGGCAAAGGGACAGGCTCTATATATTTAAAGCATATGCCACGGCTAATACAATATTATATGAAAGGCAATAAAAATCGTGGCCGGATTCGTGGGCAGAGGTAGAGGAAGGTAGGGAAGGTGCAGCAGCTGCTCTTATCAGTGTGAAGCCATCAAATTCGATTAGATGAACGACCTCTGAGGGATGGCAATAACGGAAAAAGAAACACTTGACTGTTTTGGCAGCTGCAAAAGATGAAGATGAAGCCCGAAGCCCCCTTGTCGACCATGAAGTCGTTGGCTCTCCAACTGAGTTGTGCGGGAGGTGAGAAAGCCGTTGTCCTGTTGCCTTGTTGTCCGTAATTGTTTGTTTGTTTTCTTTTTCTGTGTTCATATTTTTTGCGTATTTATCGTTTTTTTTTGTACCCAAAAACCCAAGCGATAAAATAAGCCGGCAGACATAATGGCCACGTAAAAAACCATATTTCTCTATATTAACAAACAATTTTCGTATGCCTGTTAATTGCAGCTTATAATAAACGATTGAAAACAATGCGATTTAACAAATATTGTGTTAAAATCGACTATGATTGAAGAGCAGTTATTGTCAATGAAAGTTTGTTTTAATTAAAAGGAAATCCATATCGATAAATTTTGAGAAAATTGTTTGAGTATATCTCATGTTATTTTCTTATCCTTTCTTTCTTCACATAATAAAAAATAATGTCATACTGTATATTGAAAATTTGTTATATCCTTTGGACATTTTAAGCTTTCATTGATAAAAATTTCATATTTAATACCTAAACACTTTTGTATTTGAGTTATTGGCAAAATGAATATTCACTCAAAATATTAAAATTGCATTTGTTGAGTCTTGTCACAGAAAAACGAGAAATCAATGTGTGGGCTTAATGCAACTTCGTTTTCTAAAAGGCGGTAAAGAGCAACTCGAGCATCGGCATCATAAATAAAAGAAATGAAATCATTTCAAGCAATTTGTCTACAATTTTGTGTCACACTTTCTGCACCATTTCTCACATGCCATAAAAATGCTCCACACACACATACACACACACAGACACCACAGTACAAGTCAGGCTCCAGACTCACACCCAGACATTTTTTGGAAATCCTGGACCAAGTTGGCTACCCGGCAAGGTGTCACGCTGATAAATGGCGTTGCCTTACTTACGCCAACTTCTCTATCGGTATGGTTACCCTCTCTCACTACCGCTCCCCCTACTCTTTCAGTTTGCCATTTCACGTTTATTTTTTAGAGAAAACTTTTTTCGTGTGCCAATTTCAAGAAAGATTTCCTTTAAGTGTAATAAAATGCAGTGTCGCTGTCATAAATCTATTCCGCTCGATTGTCGACGATGACGCACTACCGCAAAATTGAAATGCATTGACATTGAAAAATTAATAATAAAAGAGTGGTTCGCCAGCAGAATTTTTTTTTGTAGCAAAGCGTGTCAATATTGGCATTAGCATTGGCATTTTATTATATGCAAAATGTTGTCGCAAAGTTAATGCGGAAATTAAATATTTTCCAAAAACCATCAGTTCAAAATGAAGAAAACAGGCACAACATATAAAAAAAAGAGTGGCTTCGAAACAATTTCAAAACATTTTCGTTGACAGCGGCCCCGGCCAGACAGACTTGACAGACATCAACACACAAATGCTGTCCCTGTTTGCGCATGAAAGTATGCTACATATACTCGCACAGCGTCAGCAAGCCAAGAGTTTATCGCACCTGTTCCGCAAATCGCATTCGCATCAATATCGCTCATTTTCAGGCCTCAACAATAGGCAGTAAATATTTCATATACGTATTTGTGTATCATCCTTATGCTAAAGTCTTTCAATAGGTGTGTGTGCCTGTCTTTGAAATACCCTTTAGTTAAGATTATACTTATTTATCATTTGTACTCATTTCTACAAACTATTTGGAGAAATGCGTTCGATTGCGTTTTGAGGAGCAGCGAAATATCCACTGATACATGTATGTATAGTTTTTGTGCTGGCAAAAACGTTTCTGGGAGCTGGCTTAAAAATTCTAATAACACAAATATTTGCAGATGAAAGAGGTACTAAAAGGCATTTGGCCGCACACTCCACTTGTCAAATGGATATAGAGAGACAGCGAGAGAGACACAGAGAGAAAGAGTGAGAAGAAAAGAGAGTTCATGCTGCATGGAGTAAACAAATGAGCTGGAGCTGAAGGAGTAGAGGAGAAGAGGACAGACCTCTAACGACCCCTACTAACCCCATGGATACTCAGTACTGTTGTCAGTCGCAATCTCCCGCCCGAATAGCAGTCACTGTCACTCCATCATTTTGGCCCCGGCGTTGGCATACTTTTTGACAACACCAGAGACAACAACAAGCCACAGACAAACTAACAAAAACAGCTCACACACACGCATACACACACACACTCAAATAAACAAGCAAGCAAACACAAAAAAAATTTGTAATTTTCGTAGCATGTTTGCTGCGTTTTGCACTTTTACTGCACATTTTTCATTTGCTGCACAAAACTTTTTGACATGTTGCAGAGCAAATTGAATAAGTCTGCAAAAAGAACGCAAAACAATAGAACAAATGTTGCCCATGTGTGTATGCTCCACTGTGTGTGTGTGTGTCAGTGTGTGTGATTGTATCTGGTTGAATGTTAGATCTGTTCCCAGCTCGAAATAATCAAATTTGTATTGTTGCAACGCCTGGTCACTGTTAATCGCTTTCTAATGGAGTTGCCGCCTCGTCAATACTCCAAGTGATTGCTGGCTAAATCGCATCCCAGTTTTAAGCCGATTCACAATGAGCAAGGCCCCAAAATTGATTCAGCATAATTCGAGGCACAGCAGAGAAACAGAGAGTTAATTGGTCATAGATCCGTTAAGTAGACTCTAGGCTCAACAAGAAAATGCTCTGTTATACCATTGTTCCACTGCAAAGTTTAGATAGACTCCTTTTCTCTTTTAAACATACACTTTAACTGATTGATAATTTATTTTGAATATGTAAACTAGTTTAAAGGGATGACAGTTCTAGGAATGGTCATTTTAGTTATGATTTGTTTTATAAATTGATTCTACACTTAAAAATACAAAAGGCTATATTAGGCACACCAAAGATTTAAATCCCCTGCCGAGACCTGTATTCAACTTGCTACTAATGTAACCTGTATAGTTAGTTTAGGTTAGCTCAAGATGATTTATATATATATTTACAATACACCAAGATGAATTTACTAAAAATAATTAGTAATCTTGGGTTAGCTTGCTGTTTCGCCACATCAATAATTATCGATTATAATCGACTATCGTTTAGTCTAATCGCGTATCGGTTTTCTTAAGCTCGCCTTATCCAGTTGCTCCGCGTTTTTTTTATTGAAAATCGTAGTTTGATCGGTCCAATTGGCTTAAATTGTGTGTTCAACGGTCAAGCAAAGTTTTGTGCACATAATGCATATGAAAGTTGTTAAATTAAACAGCGTTATTTTGTTAAATTTAATTTTTAATATTTGCAAGTGCTTTGTTTTTGTATAGCGGCCAGCGAAGCACCCGCTTTGCTCTCTTTGGCGCCATTTAATCTAACGCTATCCCGCTCCTTCCTACGCATTGCGAATGCTTGCGTCTTCCTTTGTGTGCGCTCTCCTTGTGATCGTTGTTGTTGCTCGTTTTAACTGCTGGACTCTCTTTGGCGCCATTTAATCTAACGCTATCTCGCTCCTTCCTACGCATTGCGAATGCTTGCGTCTTCCTTTGAGTGCGCTCTCTCACCTAGTGATCGTTGTTGTTGCTCGTTTTAACTCCCGCGCTCTCACCCACTTATGCGATGATACATATGTATGCGTGCACTTCACTTTGCTTATTTTCGTTTTAATTGCGTGCGTTCCGAATTTTAAATTCGTTTATGAAGTGTGCGTGTTGTAGCCCGCAGCTTTAGTCAGGCTATAGTTTTTTTTTTTTGTTTTTCTTTGGTGTTTAAAATGAAGTCAGCTTTTGTTGATTCAAAGTGTAGTGAAGTGATTTGTGAAAATTGATTGTAAATTGTTTTTTTTAACATTTACCATGCAATCTAATAAAATATTATGTAAAAGGGTAAGTTATATTTCTTTACTACCATAAATATGTATTCTGTATCATTTAAGTATTGCTCCTCTTTTTGAGTGTTGAAGCAAAGGTATAAGAATAGTTTTTTCAAATTGAACTTGGAATTTTATATGTGGGTTCATTTTTTGATGAAAAATATGGTATACGTGGTGCATACAGTTGAAATGTATGAATCTTATTTCTGTTTTTTGTTTTCCTTGCTAATTTACCTGGTCCGTATGTATTGCATGTTGACAGCAGCAACTTCTTGAGCTTTCTTATGCCGACCCAAATTGAAATTTGAAGCCCTAGGTTCAATTCATGGCTTAAAATGGGTTGGTTATTGAAGAGAGGTAAGTGCTATTCATTCAGCAAAAAACCCCACACATCCACACATCTACACACACACAAGTAGTTTGTATTGTGGAATTTCAGTTTTCGGGTCTGGCCGCTGTTCACTTTGTCTTGGTGTTTCGACACGATTTTTCTTCATTTTCCGAAATCAATCAAATGCAGCCTGCTGCCTCGTTGTTATTGGGGATTCTGTTGTTGTATTTGGTGTTGACCAGTTATAGCCATGCTCAGTACGTGCAGGCAGGCTCCTCCTGGCCTGTCAACAAAGACAGACCCGACCAGGCCAATACTGAGAGCTAAGAGCGAGAGCGAGAGCGTGCTGAAGCGTCCTGGAATGTCCTGGCAGCCAGTCTTTCGTCTGTACGCCTGGCTTGACTGCCTGCCAGGCTGCTTGTTGGACATTCATCAAGCCATTTCATCTATTGACTGATTGATAATATTTTTGATAAATGATTGGCGGCGTCGTCCTGTCGTACTGTCGTCCTGTCGTTCTGTGCCTGCACCAATGCTCAGCCTTCCGGCCGGGTTATTTACGGCGTGCAAAAGAGCCAGGCAAAGGATTTATAGGTACGATGGCTCTGGCGATAGCTGAGCTGATGCAATATGCAAATTGATGGATCCTCGATAGGTCATGTACATATGGCTGATATAGGGAGTAGGATTGGGCGTGGGACTGATTGTAAGAGTGGGTGTGGGTGTGGTAGTTGGCCAAGGCTAAGCTTATGGCTTAAGCTTGTTAGTTGATTGAGCTGTAGGTTGAAAAGACACTGAAAAGGGACCACCTGGCAATAACACAATCGCCCAATAGTCTCATCACTTGCAGCTCATCATTTTTCATAAGCAAACAACAGCAGGAGGAGCATCAGCCATGCGCATAACGAGTTGAACTAATAAAAATTAATTGAAACATCAACATTAACACCACACTCCAAGCGATTAGAATCAGTTCCAGGCAGGCGCACACATTAAGGTGTTGTATTGTTGCTGTTGCTGTTGTGGCTGCTGTTGCTTTTGATGTTGCTATTGTTGTTATTGCTCTTATTGTTGTTGTTGGCAGTCAGGCACGCGCCAATGTTTACACGGCTCATGGCACAGACGACAGGCAGTGGGCAACGGGCAATGAGCAATGGACGGGCAGTGGGGACTGGCCATATGCGAAGCAAGAATCACAACAATCAAGCCAAGGCAGCCAAACAGACAAGCAACACCACAACATAGGGTAACAGCAACAGCAACAACATTAAACACTAACAACAACTTAGGGACACGGACACATAAAACGCCCACATTGGACGCGCAGATTCTCAGACGGACGCGCTTATACAATAAGCCACACATTGCAGAGACAACAGACAATGAAGAAACGAAAGGTGATGAAGACGGGAACAAAGTTCTGAGGGGGGGACAGAGGTAGAATTCAACGTACGTGGACATGGGACGGACATTGCAGATCTGCGCCAAAAGGTAGCTAAAATCTTTCGTGCAGAACTTGACGGTGCTGCCAGTGCCACATTTATGTATGTGGCACGGGGCATGTTTACTCTTTGATGACGCAAAACTGAGAGCCACTCAATGAAAGTGGATTGAGAATAATAATGATGGAAAATATGCCTACTTAATATTCTATATATATAATTCAATTAAATTCATATTACTTCAATAGACATTTAAATTCTAAACTTATGCTTTGTTCTTAACAAGTTTTGTTAGAGTATGCAAGCTTCGTCTAACTGTTTTTACAATTCCTTTTGATGTTGTGATTCTTGTTGTTGCTGTTACCTTTGCGTTTTTGCTGTGGTGCTTCCACCTGAGCTGAGTTAAGCGCCGCGTGACTTATTTGATTGTTAAACAACATAATCTGTTGTAGCCTGCATGCCTGCTGCCTGCTGCCTTCTTCTTGGCCGTGTGCTTTTTGCCACTACCAATTGATTTTGGTCAAGTGTGGCAAATAAGTGAACAAACACGAGGCGGACAAGTGGGCACGCGAGCAGGTGGCAAGTGGCAGGTGGCAGCTGACAGGTGGCAAGTATCAAGTGCAGAGACAACGCTCAAGATTGAAGATGCATGTTGGACTGAAAAGTTCGGTGGATTGGCGGATTGGCGGATTGTCAAGGCCGGAAGCGTCCAACACCGGTAAGCCAAAAGCAATTCAAGCAATTTGCAATAAGGCAACCAAAGACTGCCGACTTCAATTGCTAACTGGTGTTGCCTGCCTGTCTTTGACAAGCGATTCTACTTACAAATATAGAAAAAGAAAAGTTTTCCGACTTCTTTGTCTTTGTGTTGTGTGTGTCTCTCTCTCTCTCTAAGAGACTCGCTTTCTCGCTCCCGCGCACACGTGTAATGAAAATGCAGCGTAGCAGAAAATCTCGAAAAAGACACAGGGCAAAAAGTTTGTATATGGTATGTGTGTGTGTGTGCAAGTGGAAATTGAAAAGTAACGGACTAAAGTGTAAAACTGCCCGCACCAAAAGAAAAAAAACGAAAATAAAAGGAAAACGAAAAAAGAAAAATTGAAAGTATAAAACGAAAGAATATTGCGAAAAAGGTATGAAAATTTCGTTCAAAATTCATGCATGAATACAGCGACCAAAGTCAGTGAGAGTTGCAAGCGGAAGCGGATTGGCAACCGACTACCAAGCAGGGTACAAGGGTATGTGTGTGTGTTGGAAAATGGGAGGTTAACAGAGGGTGGGAGAAGGAGAACAGAGTACTGTAACTGGGATTCCAGTTTGGGGGTCTGCTGTCGTGCGCACTTTCTGACAGTCAATATTGCCGGGCGGACAAAGCCACTTTAGGTGTTATTGTGTCAATGTCTCGTAGCCAGCGTAAAACCCCCTGAAGTGCCTGCCCAAACTGCCAGAGTGGATTCTCTTCTTTTTTTCATATACCCTATGCCACTACAAAAGGGATAAAGTGGTCATAGTCTGGCTATGAAAAGTTATCTTCATATCAAAACTGTAGTCAAATCTGTGATGGTTTTTAAATTACAAATTGCAAATTAAATAATTGAGAGTAAGGTTTCAAACTTCTGTCAAATGTGTTGTTTCATGTATAATATTAACTCTGATATCGAAAGTTGTTTCAATTGTAAAACTTAAGACTTAAAGTTTTAAAAGTTTTCTGCTGCGAGTATTTATTTAAATTTTGTTTTAGATACTTACAAAATGAACTATTTTTACATACAGTATTATTTTCTCTACCTAAATCAAAATAAAATTCTGTTTAAAAATCTTTTCAACTTATCAAATCCGACGGACATTTTAAAATCCATGTTATTAATTGTTTTCAATTACTAATTAATATTAATCGTAGAATCAGTACAAAGTAAAGAATAAAGAGTATTTCCAAGTTCGACAAACGCAACTAAACATTTTCAATTGGTTTTTTTTTGTTGCATTATTGCTGCTGCAACAGTTCCAAACAGAAATTGGTAGTTCATATTTTACAGCAATTTCCATTTGGCCATATTGCCAGGCTTCAGTTCACTCGGTTCCCTCTTAGACCTCTTAGCCCTGTTAGCCCATTTTAACCCCATGCTTTCCACTTTCTTTACTCTCTGCTGTCTGCTGCCTGCAATTGCAATGCATTTTTATTTTGTCAGAATTCATTTGAGTCTCGAGTCTTGGCTTAGTGCTATAGTGTTATAGCATTTGGTTATGGTTCAGTTATGAATACTTGGTCGGTAGTTTGTAATTTGCCGATGCAGATGAACAACAAACAAATCAACGTTAATTTCAATAATCAGCATTTTTGTCGCATGTCCTCCACAAACAACATGTTCAATTCGTTGCGCTTCCTGTTGGCCATAACATAGTAAACTGGAACGCAGTGTTGGCTTATTAATGGCCAAGACTTGGGCAGCTGGCAAACTAGGTAAATGATGCGCTACTATGAGTCTTTCAATTCAAGTTAACAATGTTAGACATTTTATAAGATGAAGAATAAGTTTGACATAGAATCAATCCAGCTTCAATTTCGATTTTGTTCAAATATATACATTTATCTCTTTTGCAAGTTGGTTGTTTCTGTTTTGTGCAATAACTAATATGCTCTACGTTTTGTGTCGGTGCCTAGAAATTGAAATTACTTTGGTTACACGCCACATTATGGCCACAATGTAGCTTGTGCCACACTCAGACGTCTCTCGACTTCCTCTAAGCAAATTAAGGCACTACTCTGCCCATGCATTGCCTGCCGTTCGAACGGACAATTGCCTTAAACTATAATCAAGCGGGCCAACTGGCTAAAAATAAAATTGGCCAGGCCACGGACGGTAGGCCAGTCAGCAAGCCAATCCGCAGTCCCTAGTTACTATTAACTAGTTGTGGGGAGCGTAAATCAGAGTCGAGTCGCATCGAGGAGCTGGCGAACCGGATGCTGGTAATAATATTTAGATTTTTAGCCCTTGATGCAAAACTTTATGCTTGTTTAGATAACATTATCGCGTTGGCCGTGGCCCCGGGTTGGCCAAGACGACTTTCTGCCCAACTTGTTTCTTAGTTGGAATGGAGGGGAAGGGAAAGGGAAGGGAAGGGGATGGGAAGGGGCGCAAAAACTTTGCTAGCACGCATAAAGTTGGCTAATTTACGATTGCATTGTGAGCATTGGACTGGCCGTATAATTAGGAAAATTAATTTGTGTGCTTTAATACACCAGCAACAACAAAGATTATAACAACTTTAACAACAACAATAATAACAACAATAACAACAACAACAACAGTTGTAAGAGTCAAATGCAGCAGCATAAAGTTTTTAATTTTCATGATGCAGATAATGCCCATTAAAATACGTTGCTAACGGTGACCAACACCTGCGGCGGATCCTGGCCAGGTTTCCAGTTCCTGGGCGACTGCGGCTCAGTCAGGCCGTGAACTAAGTGCATTAAAAATTGCAAAAAGGAGCAACCATTCCAAGAGCAATGGTAATGGCAACAGCTACGACTACGACTACGGCTACGGCAATGAAAAAAAATTATGATTATTATTTTTTATTATGCAAGTGAAAGAAAAGTCGTCCTTTGGGCCTTTCAGCCGTACTGGACGCGTTTCCTCTTTTTGTTGGGCAGACCGGCAGGATGCGCCGGCCTTTTGAACTTGTCGGAGTCATTGCACGTTGTAAAAGGCCGGAGTTCTACTTACTGTTTTTGTTCTTTTTGTTTTTGTTATTTTTGTTGTTTCTGCTGCTGCCGCCGGCGGTAGCCATTATGCATTATTATTATCCTGCCCCGTCCTGGCAGCGCATCCAACTCTTTGCATTTTGGATATATTTTTTCCTGTCCGCCACTCGAGCTGAAAATTATTACTCGAAATCAATTTCATGCAATTGAAGCACTTAATTTTTACCAATTCATTAATTGATTTCGCTGTCGCTGCTGTTGCTGCTGCTGTTGTTGTTGCTGTTGCTGCTCATTGCGCAGCGAAGGAGAAATTATTGAAAACTGCCAGAAAAGGAAAAAGTTGAACATGCTGTGCTATATGTTTAATACCCTAACTGACACTGGCATTTTAATCTTGCAAAGTAAAAGAGCATGAATAACGAATATAGACATAGATATAGATATAGATATATATATAGATATAGATATATATACAGATACAGATATAGATAAAGATATAGACATAGATATAGATACAGATACAGATACAGATATAGATATATTGTAGATATAGATATAGATATAGATACAGATATAGAAACCTGAAAAAACGTTGCTAGTAAATAATTGCAAAGCATGAACTAAGCGATGCATCCATTTTACACTTTTTTACACTTTTTACACTGTGCATATACATATATGCCAATTACCTTGCAGTAAGATCTTGTCATATCAATGGAGGGCAAATAAAAAGTATTAAGAGAATATAGTTCTGTATGTAATAACACCAATTCACCAGACGCGCAGTTGGCATTTAAAGCGACTTTATCCTTTTTGCTTTTTGCTGACGAGTTTTAACGAGTGTCCTGTGATGGATATTTCTGTTGAGTATTACGAGTGGGTTGAGTTGGTCGAGGATGTGGCACGGTTCACCGAACGCCGCTTGACCAATTTACGAGTTCTGAGAAACTTGGCGAATGGTACAAGGGATACAAGGGATAAATTAAGCAACTTTCCGTTTGGTGTTGAATAAATTGCAACAATTGTACATTTTATGGAATTCCATGTTATGCGGCAAACATAAACACAAACAAATAAATGCAATGCAACCTTAACTTGAATGTAATTTAATTAATGTCCAATTGTTTATTTACATATGTCTAGTACACAAAAAAAACCCAAACACTTATACTCATTTTATTTTAATTTAAATACCCCTTAAAGTTGCAACAAGGGTAACATTCGATTCTATAAATATATCAAAATCATTCAGTAATTTAAAATAAGAGTCCAATTTGTAAAAGAATTAAATAATGCATAAAGTACTGCATAGACTTTAGCCTGGCATACAGGGTATGTGTAAGTCGTACCATCGGAATTTGCAGTTATTACACGGAATCTGGAATTCCGCAATCCACAATTCGATTGCGACACAGCCGCAGACAAACAATTGTGCAAATATTTATTCAAGTTCGGTAAAAATGCGTGGTTCTCGTTTTATTTAATTTAATTTTAAATATTCAAAGAGATTTTAATAATGCGCCCGCCATCTGCCATAAGTATCCATTGTTGTGCGAATAATTAATGATTCATGTTTTAATTGATTATTTTCATTTACATTTCAGTACCTCGACCACTACTTAAGTGTCATCTAGACATATTTATTAATTAAAATTAATTTGATAACATTTTAAGAAAGCATGTAAAATATTCCATATAAAAGTGCAAAATTACCTGAATATTCCACAACTTTAACATGTTAATTCATTACCAACCAAAACAATTTCCAACACAATTTAAAATAATTTTTAATTTTGCATCATATATTTTAATGAATGTTTCACTTAGCAACTTAATAAACCGCGATGGGCTCTGTTTTGAATTAGCTTAATTAAACTCATTAAATTTTATATTGAATTATAAAAAAATATTAATGTCATGTAGCCGTAAATAATTTCCATGCCGTTTAAATTTCAGTTCAATTAAATACAAATTATCGTCATTGTTATCATTTCACTTATTTGTATTATACACATTTTTATGCAGTTTTTTATGTTTTGATTTTAATTAAATTATTCAATATTGATTTAATGCATTTACATAAAATACTTGCAATGGCATTTATTAATATTTTTATTACTGTCCCAGTCCCAGAGGGGAGTGCATTCTTTTGGGTTGCTGACAGTCCGAAACAAAGCTCAACACCTTTAGATGCACGATTGCCACGCCTACTTCGCACCATTATTTGCCGTTGCCCTTCATTGCAGCGTCTGCAATTGTTGTTGGTTGATTTTTTAATGAAACGCTGAAGTATAATTTATGAATTTTAATGAGTTGCCAAATGATGCCGAACCGTTGATTTTCCATAATTATTAACACAACGATGCTGGACCATCAGTAGCATCAACAGCAGCATCATCACCAGGAGCATCATCATCAGCAACAACAACAGCAACAATGCTGCCTGTCCGTCTGAACTGAATGCAAAATGAACGAGTTGAGGATAAGTCTGGGACAGAGAGGAAGGAGCCCAGGGGAGTGTCGTTGCCAGGCCATTTGTCTGCCTGCCTGACAGCCAAGCCGATCTGCAAAAGTGCAAATTCTCGTTATACTCTCTCATTAACTTCCTTTGGAGTAGTCTTAGCTTACCTGTGATGAAATATTGATGAGATTATCGCAGATTTCAGAGATTACTTAACATTTTGTTAATACCTCTATCAATAGTCTAACAAGCATATCGTAGAGTATAGTATAGAGAGAGTATACACAGAGTATACAGAGTTCGGAGTTCAATATCTCAACAGGATTATATCTGAAACTTTTCATTTGTTTGTTGACAGTTGGGCTTTTAGCATTCGCTATGAGATGGGGCTGTGTGAATTGTTTCTCTTTATTATTATCATTTTATGTTTTCTTATTTTGTATTTTTAATTAACAGATTAAGCGCATTTCGCATAATTAAATGGCAAAATGGTAAACTCACCTTTAAGGATCTTTAAATATTTCGTATTTCGTAGAAATTTTCAATTGATTTTTGTGACAAAGCCTGGATTAACACATAATTGGCACATAGACAGCCTATGTATGTGTATAAAGCCGCGACTAATATGCGAATGCTGCCAATAATACTTAATTAAAGCCAATAACTATAACAAAAAGCCAGCAAAGGGTATTACATAATGAAATTAACTAACTAATATTGCCGCGTAGCGTTTACTTAATTAAAATGTGCCAAAGCAAAACCTGCGTGGTGTATGGCTTAAACATATGAATAACAACAACATAACACACACACACACACATAGACACACAATAACAAACGAAAACTACATGCACAAAGGGTGAATATTTGATTTTAATGTGCTGGGACTAAGCCGGCTTACCGGTCGTATGATTAATTGTAATGTGCTGCATTACATTGCGTATATGTCACATTGGATTCTATTGGAATGTTGCAGCTGGCAGCTGGTTGCTGGTTGCTGGTTGCTTGATGTATGCAACAAATGTCGATAGCAACGTTGCAACGGCTTTTCGCTCACGTTTAATTATGGCCAGATAATCGAATGTATTTAAGTACATTTTGTATTTGAGTGTGATTACAATTAAAATCAAGTGACATTACTAAAATTGCAACATTTTCACCTTTATATACGATAATGTGCACCTCATGTTATTTGCTGCTATCATTTTAAGTCTAATGCCAACATTAATTTAATGATATTTAGTAGCAAAAATAACTAAAATCATGCTCAAACTAATGCAGAAGTTACAGTATTTAAACAACGATAGATCAGAATGATATTTCAATTCACTTGCAATTACTATTTTTTATAATTAGCAACAAAGTGTCGGAATTTCCGACAGCGTATTGATATCTCTCAATTATTTAAAATTAATTGTACATTCAAAGCATTTCTGCCATAAAAATAATGTATTCTTCTTTATAATGTTACTAAAAAAAACTACATTTAATTGGTAGCTAGAAATCTAATGCCAGCACATTTTTGGAATTTTCATAACTAAATTAGTAAAACTAATTAGACTAATTCAGAAATTGAGTTGTTACCCGCGGCTCCTCTTGCTGAAATTTCAGCATGGAAATGTTGTGCATCAGTTAAATGACAAACAACATCAATTAATTGTCAAACATTTTCAGCAATTGCTAAACCAATATTGATTGCAATTGCAATTGCAGTTGCAGTTGCAATTGCTGGCGATACATAGGCGCCAGGTATAGTAGGTGGTCATGCAACACCGTGGCAATATCAGAGAGCAGACGTTACAACTTAAAGTTGCCTAATGCCTAATGATAATGCCCAGTAAAGTCAACACACATTGACACAGGGTGCTTGAGAGAGCCAGGTTGATGCAGCATTAGATGCAAATGCGAGTAAATGTTGAAATTGCCAAGCAGTCTGTGGGTGGTGCTGATGGTAACAGAAGGGTGAAGGGGGGTGGTCTATCTATACATACATATGTATGTATATGCCTGAGCCCAGTATGGAGTAAATGAACTCGTAATACACTGACACGTTTATGCACTTAGAGAGCAGTTGATAGTTGCTCAGAGGCAGAACAGCACTTGGCACATTTAGCTGGCCCTAACGGCTGCCGGCCGTCCGGCCTGGCCTGGTCTACCAGTCTGCCTATCTGCCTAACGGTAAACAGCAATCACTGCTAATGAGTTTTATTGTAAATTAAAATTGCAATCAGTGTCAGGCAGTGGCAAGCAACGCAGACGTCGCATTGTTGCCAGCACATATAGTATGCGTAGCTCAATGTTGTGGATGAGGCAGTATAACATAGAGTAAAGAGTAAAGAGAGCTACATGATAAATGCAATAAATGACACTGTCGTACCGTTGGGGGCATCTCAAATCCTTGCATAATAAATTTGCCAAATTGCAAACATTAAATAAAGACAATACGTAATGTGCAATGACAAGCCAGATGCCAACATCATCAAGAACAACAATAACACCACCAGCACCAACACCAACAGCCAACAGCCAACAAATAGCGTCTGAGGGCGGAAGACCATGTTTAAAGGCATCTCGTTGCAGCCACATGTTGCCGGCAGGGTCAATAGTTTACCAGACACACACACCTACACACCCACACCCACATCAGTGCTGCACAGCAAAGTTTCCATCTTCACTCTGCGTTTTTTAGAGTTAAAATCTGATAAAATTAGCTTCCAACTTTGTGGATAACTCGTGACAAAGATACTTAAAATACTTGTATTAACTTTATTTTCTCTGAGAATATTAAAAACACAAAGAAGAAGTTGGAAAAATTATAATTTTTATGAAAATATTATTAATATATTTCTGCTTAAACTTTAAAAAATATTACTTTCAGTAATAATGTTACTATATTAATTCCTTTAACAATTTGGTTCACAAAAATTAAGCTTGTTATATTAATTATAATAAACGACAATCAAAAATATATGTGAGATTAATTAAAAGGCAAATAATTCAGATTGGCAATTAAACTCAAGCAATGATTCTTGCTTGAAATATGTTTAAAAATTCAGAAAAGTCATTATTCTGTTTAACTTAACTGAATTATTTATGTCTTAGTCATGTACTTTGGCTTATCTTCTGGAATTTGACAATCTGCTACTCAACTTGCACAACTCTGATGCTTACACACACACACACCACACACAAAGAGACAGACGTGTGTATGATACACGCATTTGTTGAAGTCATTAAAATGGCATTTATCATTCAGAGCGAGAAAGAGAGTTAAGCACATGGAGAAAGAGGAATAGAGAGAGAGAGAGAGAAAATGAGTGGAGAGGACCGGGAACGAATGGGGACATGTACGATGCTGGCTTATCGATATGCCAAGTTAATAATTAAAATCGCAAAATGCGTTAAAAGTCTATCAGTTTAATTGCCTTCAGTGGCTACAACTATCACCAGATGCCAACCACCGACGTTGACGTTGACAGCGACGCTGTTGCTGTTGCTGTTGTTGTTGCTGTTGCTGTCAATGACACTGTGATGAACTGCTAGCTGCCAGGCTCTGACTGCATCCTGCTTTACTATCTTCCTATCTGCCTACCTTCCTGTCCTGTAGGGCTGTCCTATCAGGCCTGATCCTGGCCCTGCTGATGCTGCATTGATATGCAATTAACAGAGCCACGAGACGGATTCGAGCCAGGAATGGGAGAATTGACGCAGTGGGATTTATTCTATAGTCGCATGCATTTTTTATGATTAAATGATAGTTGGAGTTTTTTTCCTGCTGTTGCTGCTGTTGTTGTTGTTGTATTTAAATGCTGCGACAGCAGTCAACCGCCCATTGAGCCAAAGAGCCACTGAGCTCTCTCTGTACAATAATTGAACAATTGGCAGCTGCCAGTGGGGAAATGACCCCGAAAAAAAAAGAGTCCATCGTAGTTGCAACTGCAACTGCAACAGCAACTGGAATTGGCAGCCGAAATCTATTCATACTGAATACTTTAAATATTAAATCCTATATATGGCATGGCATTAAGAAGCATCATGCTGACTGCATCACATTTTTTAATTCGGATTAATTTTGTGCATATTGTGATTTTATGCTGCGGTTCAACATTTGTCCATATACATATTTTTAATTGACTTGCGTTAAATTCTGCAAATAAAAATAGGGAAATAAATAAAATCTGTCAATTTAAAAACTTTTTCACAATAAATTCTTTATAATTGTCTTTGACATATTAATAATAATAATAATAATAATAATAATAATAATAATAATAATATAGTAATAATAATAATAAGGTTGCTTAAGGTGTCAAACAAAAAATAATTATTATTATTAAAATAATGAAAATTTGTCAGGAAATGTATTCAATTCATAAAAATTTTCTTTAGTTCAACATGGGCTTTTATTACGTTTTTTATTTAATTATCACATTAATAATAATATTTATTTATTGAACAAGTAAGATCATAATTCATATATCTTACATGGATTATATGTATCCATATGTATAATAAAGTCAGCGACTTCATTCGAGGAAATTTAAGGCAGTTAATACTGAAAGCCACAATGATATACTAAGTTACCCAAAAGTTTCTTCCTATTCTAAAGCAAAGCGAGATTTGAGTTAATTTGGAGTGCTTTTGTTAGTTCTGATCTAGAGAATAGTGGAGCTTATGAAGATGATACAAAAACTGGAATCACCTGACAGCACACACACACACACAAACAGACATTATACTATTCGCATAAATAAACCTGTGCTGAGCCGTATCGAATTTTGTGGGTCCTCTTACTTCTTTGAACCAAATCCCCAACACGCGTGCCTGTTTCCGATAGGTAACGCCAAGCCAAAGTATTTATGCTAAATGAGAAACATGTCTTAATCGGCTATTCATATGGAAATGCATGGATTATTATTCAATTAGTTACGTTTTGATAAAAAAAAGAAATGAAAAGAACGAAAATAGTCATAAAAAAAGTGGAATATTTTGTGTACATATAGGAATAAGAGGATGGTGGGGTTTAGCATATGAGAGCTCTATTCGTAGCCCTATCCATATAATAAATACACACATTCACACACATTCACACACAAAGGCACACTTAGACACGCAGATGAAAATAAATGGGCATCTAAGCAAAGTTGCTTCGCTTCAGTGAATTTTATTAATGAACTGTGGCCAACGCATGGAGTAACTCGAGCATCGTTTTGGCCACGGGAAACAAACTAGAAATACACCTGCGAGCGTTTCATGTTCATTATTTGCCCAGGCAGGCAAGGCAAGGCACCCGTCTCACATGTGCTCGTATCTTGTATCTGGTATCTTGTATCTTGGCCAAAAAGCAGATTGCGAAAGCCACAACAGCAACAGCACAACAGCGTAGTAAACGCAAATGGCCATGGAGAGCGGGAACTGGAACTGCTGTTGATGGAGTTGCTGCTGTTGCTGCTGTTGTTGCTGCCACTCTCATTCATTCATAAAAATCCCAAGCGCCAAATCCAGTTTGAGACATGGTTTTAAACCAGAATTCACACACGTCTCAAATCAAGTTCAGGCTGCGCACAGTGGTGCAAGATTATGTGAAAAGTTTATAGTTTTTCCCACTGGATGTAGCTAATTTTCAAACTTCAAAGTCAAAAGCAATATGTCTTTAATATTCTTCTTGAACCATTTGAGAATTATACAGCAAAGTTAGATTGAAAGAATCAAGCTAGTAATACAATTTGTTACCTCAATTGTTAACAAGCTTGTTACAATTGACGACAAGCTTGTTACAATTGACAACTGTGCGAAGTCAACGCCGACGCCGACGCCGAGGTGGACGCCCCCGTCACAACAACATGGAGGACAGGCAGCGGATGTTGAGGCAACAACAACAACAGCAACAACAACGGCAACAACAACCATAAAGACGTCAAAAGCTGCTGATGAGACTTTGATCTTCGGACGGTGAAGCGAACCTGTTTATACCATAAAGTATCTATATCCATAAGTATAGACCGTCCAGCGTTTTTTATATTGATTGAAGCAGGCCGCGTGGGCAGATATCTGTCAACTTTTGGGTGAGGGGAAGAGAGGCTGAAGAGAAGATGGTGGATAGAGAAACATAGTAATTGGATGCCAAATATCGAGCAGGCAATTAATTATAACTGTTTGTGTCAGGCCATAATATGAGTGGGTGTCAAAATTGTACCACATTTCCCTCCCTTGTGACCCCTTTTGACTGACTCTTGGCTTACATAATTTGCATAATAAAAGCAGCAGCGGCAGCCAGAAACAACAACAATGTAGTGTATCGAGGCAGCTGCAGGGGCGTGGCAGCTAATCAGTGCGTTCTTTGTTTAGTCACAAGCGTGATTACTCACAACTCAAACTCACATAGAACGTAAACTCCTCCTCAACGCACGCAACTGGATTTTTTTCTGTTACTCTTTTAATAACTTTAATAAATGCTTGTTTTAGTTTTAGCGATCACAAGTTTCTCAAGTAACCAAACAATTAGCGACATGCAGCATTGCGCTTTGGGAACGGAAGCTTGCCACTTGCCGCACGCAACATAGTCAAACACAAACCATCAGCGAAATTACTATTCGTATTCGTATTTGAAAAGTTCGCGAATGGACGCGAGTTGCTTCTTAGCTTCATTCACAGTGCACAGATCATTTTGCAGCAACTATAGTAAGATTCTTCAGAACGGGAAATAATAGTCATGGTGCGATCTGCATTTGTGGGCTTTCGTTATGCCCTCCACATGCACCAAGTCGACGACTCCTTCAATGTAAGCTACAAGGAGTTAGGGTATGAAGAGCTATATACCCTAAGCTAAGATCAGACCTAGAACCTTTTCAGATATAATATTTCAAGCCTTTCATTACCAAGTGTATTACAAATGAATGTATCAAATTTTCAACCCCAAATAAACAATTTTAAAATTGAGTTCAAAATCTTACACAATTTACCATTTAAGTTTTGTAGAGCATCTGTTTTTCGACCAGCACTCAGAAGTATATTAATCGCATATGTTTTGTTTCGTTTTGGTTTTAATTTTGTTCACACAATTCATTTGAGCTTGGCCTAGGTGACTGTCTTCGTTTCGTCTTCGTATTCGTATTCGTTTGTGACTCAGTGTCTCAGTGTATCTGTATCTTTGACTTGCCTGACTGAGCTGAGTGATGGTGATGGGAATGACTTGCTGAGAATTCCCACATAAATTATGTGCGAGCCCAAGTGTGACCAATAAACCAACTGTCCAGACGACTAACCTCAAGTCCAGTCTACTATACATAGCCCCCCATTGCATCATTTGCCTTTCGGTTTCGGGAGCCCCTTTTTTGCAATAAAATATGCCTGGTAAAATCTTTAAAGGTTGACTCTTGAGTTGACGGTTTGGCTACTGTTCAGTCTTTCGGTTTTCGTTTCAGCTTGACTCTTTTCTCGGTCTGCTCCCTACCGCAGACGTGCTTTGAACCCTTCTTTGGCATAACCTCTTTTTAACTTAATTTAGAGCTAAATATTAGAAATTACCTCACGTGCAGGGCATCAGGAGTATAAAAAGTAGGGAGAGCCTGACACCCAGAACAGAAGAGAAGAGAACAGAACAGAACCGAACAGAGTTGAACATAACTTTTAAGTCATGCAAAGTTTACACAAGCATCTTCGACTTGGGCCAAATGTGCCTGCAAATGTCTTTTCAATTGGCCATCGACGAAGGCGCAAAAAGTTGCGGTAATATCGTTTTCAGTGTGTGTAGTATCCTGGATGCGGTCCTTAGGCAGGCGTAATCCTGTCAAAGTGTTATCGGCAAGCACACACACACACACACTTGCACACACCTTACACCTTCTACTCTCATCCGTAGTTACATCTTGCTTTTTAGTCTTGACTTGCATGCAAATTTTTGCACGGCTGATTTCCTGCTTTATATTTTGCCGATAAGTTCGGCTGTTTCCATTTTCTGATTTCTTTTTATTTATTTTGTGTACTCTTTTTCTCTCTTTTTTTTATTTTTTTGCTGAGTGTGCTCACGATTTTTACGCTTAAATAAAAAATATCCACACTTAACACTTTTTGTTGTTGCGCCACCGTCCGCAAAATCCGTGCAATATTTTGACTTGACTCGACCCGGGAGTTGGGAGTTTTCATGACTTTTGTATCGGGCCAGTCATCAGCTGACAGAGGCAAATGGCATCGCTTGTCGCCATAAACTTGAACAAATATGTAGCTCGAGACGTGCCACTTATGGAGGAGCCCACCCACACCGACACCCACATCCCACCCACTTCCCCCACCCACTTTCCACCCACTTAACCGCTGAACCTCATCACCATCTTTGGCAACATTTGCACAAGGTGCGGCGATTGCCGTTTACCGTTTGCTTTGACACGTGTGGTCGGATTCAGGTTTGAGGTGACTGGGGATTTCCACAGGAAGTGGGTCTCTGGTCTGGTTTGTGGATATACACGAATGTTTGTACTTATAAATGGGCCTGGGGTCGTATTGTAGGTTCTTGGTTCCTGGTTCTTGGTTCCTGGTTCTTGGGGCGCTGCGCTTTTTGTTTGAACTGCGGTAGATGTTTCTGACTGCGGTGCGATTGTACGAATGCTCGTGGTTTGATTGAAAGATTGTCTTGGCCATGGTCTTATTCTATCAATGTGGTCGCATTGAGATATGTACTTACTCCCAGTTTACCCGAATTATGAATGTTTAAACGGCAGTGAATGTTAAATGATTTATGTATTCATTTGTACATTCTTGCGGATTCAGATACTTTAAGATAGCTCTGGATATTCTAATGCTACAAAGTAAACTTATATTTAAAGCAGTCACGATTATAGTTTAAAAATTATTCCAAAATAGGAAAACATTTTGATTTGTTTAGGTTGCTAGAGATTTACAAGGTTCATGGTGCTCGAAAAGTTTCGAATACCATAACTTTTAAAAGGCTGAACCGATTTCCAAGCAGAATGTCATTTCATCATGATTTTCCCTCTCATTTCCAACTAATCTTCTCTACTATCTTACTATTTTTATTTAATTTTTTTAACTATAAATATTTCTTTAATTGCTCTGCTCTGCAAGTAGCTCATTTATGTTCTTAAAATAAGCGACTAATGTGACCCATAATAAATTTAATATAGTAATCCCTGCTGTTGTTGCCATGAACGACACTACACCCACTCTGCGCTCTCTTTTTTGTTCTTATGAAATTCTATTAGTGTAATTAGTTTTCCGTAGCTCATCCTTGAGACATTCGCTCATATTACATCCGCAGTTGCCAGCTGCGTTTGACTTGTTCCCCAATTTGTGTTGCCTGCAATAACGTGACACGATATTAAAGCACATTTTAGATAAAAGATACAAATATCAATTTAAAGTCAAACTAATTATGGGAATAATAAATGCACAAATAATTAGATTGTATAGACATGTACCGTAATTGGCCCCACTCGTGTCGTGTTTAAACAATTCAACACATGCTCATCTCTAATCAAAGCTAACCATTTGCTCATTAGTTGGCACACAAGCTATGGTGTTCATTATAACACTGTCAGCGACTGCTGTTGACTCCCCGTAGTAACAGAGAGTTGCCAACACACACCAGCAACATCATCATCATCAACATGAACATCAACATCAACAAAGTCCCAAATCTAACATCGCACATCCAACAGGCTGTTGCTGTTGATGTTTCATGCAAATGAAACTTGGCTCTCTAACTACCTACTAAATGTGCTCATTTTTCAAATTTTATAGCTACTTAACAGAACATCAAACAATTTTCATTTTATTAACAGGCCTACACACACATACATTTATATACTTACATATATGTATGTAAGTATATATTTATTTACATATGTACATGCATCACATTGACTCCCGCCACGCGCTGTGGTGTCTAGCAGCTCAATTTAGAGCTCGTTTTCATATTTTGCTTTGTATCTACAAGATACATTTGTATCTCTCTATCCATAATAAGACGCCGCTTGCGCCTGAATAGCTACGGAAAGTACCCGAATATATATTCGTAAAGAAAATACTCGAAGAAAACATTTTCGGGAAATATATTAAAATAATTGTGTGCTATGCTATGCATGATGAAACCAATACACATACGTTAATTGAATATATATGTATGTGTGTGTGTGCACAGAGAAAACACAAGAGTAAAACAGGGAAAAGAAGTAAGAAAAATATGGATTCAAATGCATGTATTTTTATACAAGACATGCCCCAAAGGGACTACAAAGCCAAAGTCAAGTCAAGCCGAAGCCGAAGCCGAAGCCGAAGCAGAAGCCAATGCTGAAATACTGTTGCCGCTGTTGAGGCAGCTTCAATAAATGATTGAACAAAGCAACGAATGAAATGAAAAATGAAAAACCCCCGCAAAGGTCATGAAAATATCCAGCATCAGAATGCAGAATACACTCCAAGGCGGGAGCCATCAGATCTCAGAAGAAGAAATAACAGAGTACAGCAAACGAACCCAGCGGGCATGTCGAGGAATGTGCGGTTTAAAAATAACAAAAATAACAAAAAATAATAATAATAAAAAAAGCCAAGGCAAGAGGCAAGGCGACAGCCAACGGCGCGGCGTTCAAGATGTGCCACATGGACACCCTATGCTGAGCTCAAGCAAAAACAACAACAACAACAACAACGATGACTGTAACTCGGGCTAATTACTCGGCCTTTGAGGTGTTGGTGTCGCAACAGACAACAAACCAAATAAACTATGTGTGCCACAAGGACACAATTGGGTTTATTTATGAGCATAATGTCAACGGTCGAGACATTTGTTTGAATTCAAATATCAACACATCATCTAAGCCCCGTTTTGAAGTAAGCCGCATCGAATTTCAAGACAAGGTTATCTAACAAATGCCTGTGTCTCAACTCCCTGTGGCTGCCACACACATTAATTTGTCAACATTGAGTTGCGATCAAATTGCAAGACCTGATCCTGAATCAGGCAACTATCCAAACTCAAACTCTGGGTATGTGTGTGTGTGTGGCTTGACCTGCAGTTCAGCCAAAGGCCAAAGCGGAAGTCTCGGATTTTTTTGGGTATTTTTATTCTGTCTCAGGTTTGGATTTTGATTTTGGCGACATTCGGGCGAGGATGTGGCTGGCAGGCTATCCACTTGAAAGGGATATTGTTGAGAGATTTACGAACACAGTAGTTGCCTTTGACATTGATGAGACAGTTTCAATAGGGATTTGTCTATTAGCCAAGGCATTGTATTTCAGCAATTAATGTGGTTTAGCAAGACTAGATTTCAAATATGGTGAAATTAATACTATAGATGCTAATCGGTAAATGTATAGAAAATATTCCATTAGTAAAGATTAACGACAATCAATATTAAAATCTACATACAAATGTTTTCATCTTGTATTTCAAATGGATAACTCTGTTCAACAATTGTCTTGATGGCATTATTAAAATTATGTTTGTTTAATTCTAAATTTGCTAAGAGCTTCTGCAAAATGTTCTGTGCTCATTTGCTATACATCAGAGATCTTGAGCCTAACGCGATTCGCTTTGTTACCCAAAATGGAATCTTAAGCTCGTTCTAATTCTAATTATATGCATACAGACTTAAGATTCTGTGTGTTACCACCAACCCGACCAGACCAGACCAGACCCAAAAAGCACTCATCAACGCCTAGCCGCCAAAGTTTTTCACTTTGTAATCCCGCCATTTGCCTCAAGACATTCCCACTTGCCTTATGGCAGTTGTTGTTGTTGTTATTGTTGTGTTTTTGGCTTTTATTTTACTTTGTGTATAGTATACGAAAAGCAGCTCTCGTGCTTTTCATCATCGTCATAATCTCAACAGCAACATCAACAACTTGAAGTGATTTGTGTTTTTCATCCGCCTGCGACGGCTAAGATTTACCTGCTGCTCTTCCTTGTCCCCCTCTTTCCTCCTTTCTCCTTCCTCCCGCAGTTCCTGTTCCTTATCCTGCTTCTCATTCTATAAGTCCTTGCAGATCCCACTCCTTTCCACTTGTAGCACAGCACAGAAGGCTTCTGACGCTCCTGGCTGTCTGCCTTTTTTACTTAATCACCTCACAAGGCGCTCGAGCACACAACACGGCTTTAATCTATTTTAATTAAAATTATAATTATTTAATATAGCCCAAGAAAAAAAAATGTTCTCAGCATTCGAGCTGCCAGGTAACTGTGACTGGAAGAAACGTTTTGCGATTTCATTAAAGGAAATTAAAAGTAAGATAGAGAAATAAGTTGAAAAGCTAATAAAGAGGCAGAATTCATAAAGCTGCTTTTCATTCCCAGATAGTTTAGAGATGATAGCAAAAATCTATAAAGATTTAAACGTGATAATTGCTTTATTTCTGAAAACTCTTACATTAAATCCATTTACAATGAATGAAAGCTTGTCAAATATCTACAATTAGTATTTACTTGTGTATAAAATAGAAAAAGAGGATTTCCTTTGAAAAATAGTATAATGTTCTATTTGATAATTCCATTCACTGTTCCCATAGTCACTGTTTACCTCACAGTTTACAGAGTTTGCAGAGTTTCCAGAGTTTCGGGTCCTCATCGAATTTGTAGCACTTCTGGCAGCCACAGACCAAAATGAAAGAAGAAATGCTAAACACATGACGTCGACAACGTTCCGCATAAAATTATAAAGTATCTGTAACTGGGCCGGAAGAATGGGTAGATGTTAAATGGAGTAGGTTGCTACGGGGACAGGGGGACAAAGGGAGGTAGGAGGCAGGAGGTTTGAGGGATTGTGCTAAGGGTTGCCGACGCAACTTGTGGAAACTTTCATAGCTGTGTGTGCAACATTTTGCTGGCAAATCTGTGCAGGCTTTTGTCGCAAATTCCCAGTACATCATGTGTAGAATTCATTAAGGTGACTAAATACATTCAAGTGATTCAGAAGGTAAGGAAAGCACATACATACACGTACATATATACATACATACAGACAGGCAGTTTGGCAGTTTCTCCAGCTGCGTGTAATTTGTAGCAACTGTGGCAGGTAAAGCGATGCCAAAAAGAGAGGTTCTTCACTGTTGCTGTTGCTGCATCACAGATATTAATTTCTTGTTGCTGGTAAAGGCAAAGTAACTTAAGCCTCAACTTGTAGCTGTAGCAGCAGCAGCAGCTCGGTAAACGAGATTGAGATACATCTACACTGCTACACTTGTGCCACGGTTGAGCCGCCTTTGCTTCCTTAAAGACACCTCGCTAAAGCAAAGCTCAAGTTGTTGTTGCTGCTGCTGTTGCTGTTGTGGCTGCTGCTGTTGCTGGTGTTGGTGCCGTGCACATTAATTCGTGGGAATTAATTATTCTCAGGCCTGTGACGATTCCCAAGACACTCGCTCACTCATTCGTTCGTTGATACCCAGCACCGATGCCATTCTCATCCCCATCCCCCATCTCATCCACCTTCCTCCTTTCATTCCGCCATCCACACAGTCGGTTCCATCACTGTGTGGCAACGCGAAAATCTTCGTATCACCTCCTTGCCTCACAGCTACAGATACAAATGTATCTGCAGCACTTTACAGCTGTATGTATGTCTGTGTGTGTCTGTATATAGTCTGTGGCAAAAGTTTATGTACTCGTACTTGAAGCTACTGCCGTTTTTCTTCAGCTTCAGCTTTTGATTCACAGTCTGAGCTAAGCGGCACAATTACAACAGTGGCTGCAAATCGCTTCATCTTTTTTTATGGTTGCACTGCAATGGCCATTTTGGGACGGTCTTATGGATGGCCAGGCGCTGTTTGTTTGTGCCGGCCTCATAACAAATCATTTGGCTATTTAAAATGAACAAAAGCATCGTCTGCCTCTCACATTATCTTACCTTTAGCTTACCTGACTTCACCGCAAAGCTCATTAAATTTGATAAAAGGTCATGCAGTACTAAATTAGCATTTTTTGTAATTGAACTTTTTGGTGCATGCATAACTCAAATAAACAATTTATTTAAACAATAACAACATGCATCATAATCTCATATAAATTGTGTTCTTTATTGGATTCGAACTGCAATTAATAAATAAACAAAATAAAATTGTATGCACTTTTTAGTAGCTTTAACCTATTGCCTATTTATTTACCTGTTTATTTAAACGTGAAAACCAAAAAAAAAGCGAAATACAAACACATTTGGAAACTAGTGAACATATGTTTATTAATCAAAAGCTTTAGATTATTATCGGATAATGGCATTCAACTGGCCAAAAACCAATAATAATTTGGCTAATTTAAAGCAAATATTTGATTTGTTTTGTAATTAAAA
Source organism: Drosophila putrida (assembly GCA_037043535.1). NCBI lineage: Eukaryota > Metazoa > Arthropoda > Insecta > Diptera > Drosophilidae > Drosophila > Drosophila putrida. The sequence goes on from JBAMBI010000065.1 coordinate 4,055,522, forward strand.
GTGCGGTATATTGTGTCAATATCTACGCAATGCGTTCTACATAAAAATAGTTGCACATATTTAATTTAAATAATTAATTTCTAAAATGTACGATTTAAATAAACTGCATTATTGCTAATTCCTATGAAAATTTTATGAATTTCAGCACATATCCATGGAAGTTCCCGTTTTTCAGAAGTGTACTTTGGATGTCTGGTAAGTTGAACCCTATTCTCTTATTCGCGGTTCACCCCTTTTTCCTTACACGTGTAGGTTTTCCTGAGCCTGCTTTAGCATAAGGTCTCATGGTTTTGTATGCGGCTGTTTTTTTGTGTTTTGTTTTCTCCAACTTGAGGCACTCCACATTGCATTATTTATGTACATACATATATAGAGATGTTGTCTAGAATTTTTGTTAATAATTCTCTGTAGCAGCTTGTAAAAAAATATAATTTCGCTTTTTTTCTTTACGCCAGGCAATGCTCAGGCTATTAAGCTGATGATTTTAATGAGTGAATAATGTGTTTCGGGCCCCCAACTGCATTAATGAAACAACAACCAGCAACAGCAGCAGTTTTTCTGCTTTAATTTTTTAATAACTTTAAAGAAGCGAACTTGCCACTCAAAATGGGGGCCACATGTAATCCCTTACGAAAAAAACAAACTCCCGACTGTGACTCCGACTCCGAGTCCGTCTCTTACTCCGATTGCGAGTGCGACAACAATTTCAACTTCACTTAAAGGTCAGACACAACCAACGCACTCTAGAGGCATCTCAATGTATGTATGTTGTTTGTTTGTTTGTTTTGTGTGTATGTCTTGTGTTTGCTTGTCGACATGTGTCTGGAGCTGCCCCCCAGGTCCCAAAACGAGTGGCGCATTAAATTTGTCATTAGGTTCTGTGGCGCATCTAGAAAATTACATAACTGCCGCAGACACGCATCAACTTTTTAAATATTTAAACGTTCTAATTGCCCAAAGACAATTCAGCTAGCCGTTGGCCACTTGAGGCTCTGAATACGATGGGAAAATTCTTTCGTTGACATAGATAATTATGCTGATTATGATTGTGTCACAGATAATGTACACTAACTGACAAATTTCGGGAGAGAAAACAAGCAGCTTTTGTAGTGCTGAATTTCGGCAGTGTCAACTGTAATGAGCCCTTGACTTGACTTTTCATTTCTCGAGCTGACAGAACACATTTCAAGTACTCGTAACATTTTCAAATGTCATTCAATCTCCCCCTCCCCCTCTCTCGCTCTCACTTTTTCCATTTCTCCGCATTGCTTTCTCTGTCTCTGACTCTGTCTCTTTCTCGGGTTTGCCACTGCATTTTTCCTCTAAGCTGTGACATTTTTTATGGCCTGTGGTGATGTTTTGACCTACTAATTTAATGATGCTAAATGGCGTGGCAGTTGATTGCCAAAGCATGCGGGTGTTGGAGGCGCCACACCCACACCCCCTTCACTTGGAATTTCCAGATTGGGAGGGGGTGTGAGAAAAAGCTCGAGTTGCGCCTCAAGTGGCACAAACGAAAGAAATTATATTTATTACTTGAGCTTAGGCCTCTGAAATACTCAAGTACCCAATATCTTGCCCAGAAAGTTGTGAGAATCTTTGAATGCAATTGTTTTTCTTTTTTGAATCATTCTATAATTAAGAGCTTTGTGGTGTCTCCTAGATGCTTAGATTGTGTCTTGGCTTTCCGAGATGTTTCTATAAGAAATCCTCTTTCATTTCCCATTTCATCTTTGTCGAAAATCCTCTTAGTCTACATTTATGGTAAACTCAAAGTTAGAGCACATTTCAGTGTTTCTTATCGTCGGCAGATTCATCTCCGGTTGCATTTCACACCCTGACTACCAAATCCCCAGGTGCTTGGTTCTGTCTTTGGCTCTGGCCAAGAGGAAGTAATCCATTCTGCGGGCAGTTTTCAATATCACTTTCAGCGACAACTTCCTGCGCGTCGCATCATCAAAAACTGTTGGCACTTTGCATACAAAATGTGGCTCGGCTCGGGACCGCAACAAAACTTATCGCAACATTTTAATAACTGCCGGCAACAGTAGCCAAGTGCACAGTCTCTACCTCTCTACCTCTTTTTTTCAGCTTTAGCTGTGGCAGCTTTCATTAATTACCAAGAAAAGCGAGTTTTTCGTTTTTTTATTTCGTTTTTGCTTATGCCGCTGCACTTTTCCTGCCAGTCAGAGGCAACTCAACTCTACGCTTGTACGTAGTCTATATATAAGTATATTTTCTGCAACTGGCCAGCACGTCAACAGGTTTGTGTTGGCCCTAACTGGGCAGGGCTTTAGGCTTTATACACTCTTAGAGCTGGAGATGAAGCTGGTTCTTATCTAGCGTCAACATCACGCAACATGAGCGTAATTTTATGAATGAAGTGCTCGCTGCCGGCCAGGATTCGACTCTTATTCGTACTCGGAACTGGTCAGGCAGGCTCTTAATTGCACTCGCACCTATTTTTTACATCACTTGAGGAAGAGGAGAGGCAACAGGCAGCAGGCAACAGGCAACAGTTTGTCAGCCAGGTTAACAAATTGCGTTAAAGCGTTGCAGCAATCGTGAACCGGTTTTCTGCACATCTGTGCCTCGTTCTGGCGCACTTGTTGCATCAGCATCATCATCATAAACAAGAAGTTGAGCAAGAAGAACAAGACAAGAAGAAGAACCATCTATAGAAACTGGCCAAGAAGCCTTTTCACTGCAACTGCTGACTGCCGACTGCGACGCGCTTATTAAATATGATTATGCGTTCGATTGCAGGCAGGCAGCTTTCAGTTTGGGGCTGGCAAACTGAAGACCGAAGACTGGCAGACTGGAGACTGGGCACAATCACAGGAAGTGAAGCCGCGCCAGGCGTCGTCACATTGCCGGGACCATGCTTAGAACCTGCCCAGAATAAAGCGAATACAATTTCATCCTGCCCCGTTCTCGTACCCATACTTCTGCCCCTACCCCCTACTGGACATGCCCCCGCCTGTGGCAGGCAACGGCTGCTGCCAACTGCTGCCCACTTTTAATGAAGTTTTCCGTTTCGTGCCGCCGTTTGCTTTCCTTCTTGACTCTCTCTATGGGACCTCTCAGAAGGTGGCTTCCATTTTACCCTACAATAATTTGATAGACTCGACATCCTGTTCAACGGTTTGTTTTTAATCAAATTTACTATTAAATAATTAAAAACATTTCTAAATAATTTAGATGCGTTTCAAATACTGTCAAAGCTCAAAGAAACTTACTGAGCAATTATTATTACGATAATTATGCAAAATTTAATAGCTAATTTGAGAGCAAGTCACAAAGAGCATTGGAAATTCGACCTTTTGCTATATGGTTTCCTTTTATTATTGTGCAATTGTTGTTGTTGTTGCTGCTGTTCTTTGGCTCCTGTAAAGTCAAGCGAAATAAAAATCCATTGCCCGTTTCAAATGTTTTAATTAAAATTTAACGAATTCACTGTATTTAATTATGCATTGTTTGCTGTTTTGTCGTTTCGTTGCGCACTCAAAGTATGTTGAAAATTAATTTTAATTGTATTTGCTATTATTGTTGTCTACTTCTCAGTGCAATAGAGTGGCAATCGAGGCGATTATAGGTCTCGAGAATTATAGGCCTCGTTACGGATAGAAAAAGCATTGCACTCTGGTAATTGAAATAACATTTATTGCATTTTATTTGATGGCAAAAACATGCGTACAACTAATTTGACTACACTGTGAAACGAAACGAAACTTTAATTAACTGACATTTTACGGAGTCGAGCATAAACAAATACTCAATTTAATAAACAAAGAAAACAAAACAAAAGCCATTGCAAAAACCAACATGAAATTGCAAAAGCCAAAGCAAAACATATTAAATTATTAAATTTATTAATAATTCAAATAGAATCGGGGCTATGTTGACCAAAAAAGTAGGACACAAGCTTAAGTTTTGTTATTCAGCCAATCAATTAAAATATGTAAATGAAAAACATAAATGATGTGAAAATTTATTGATTTATTGCTACAACATTTTATTTGACCGACCTCCCAGTTGGAAAATAGCTGTACTCTGGGGTCAGTGAAAGCTAGAAAATGCTTCAACCTGGACTCCAACTTGTATGATCTTTGGAAATTAAGAAATAAATATTATTAAATGCGCTATTAATTAAGCGGAGCAGCGACGCTATTAATTAATAAAATTTCTAAACAAAGGCCGCCGTTAAGTCTGGCCCCCAAAAACAATTAGGCAGCATTTAAGGTGTAAGCTGGCACGCCCACTTAATAGCGCCCACGGCCAGATGAAAGGTGAGAGGTGGCATGAGAGAAGCGAGAAGCGAGAATATGATGAACAAAAAGCCAAGCGCTGATTGATGGCGATAGACAAATTTGGGTACTGCCACACAAAAAGCCATGTGGCATAATGAAGCAGGTGCCGAGGCAACTGAAAGACAACTCGACTCCTACGTGGGTGCGAGCTTCCCAAAGAGGATCCCATTTACGCATATAAAAATATGTAGATTTATTTTAATTTTCAAAGATTTGTAAGTTATTTTTATTCAAATACTTTTGTTTGAAGTTACAAAAATTTGTTGTGGATGGTTTTTGTTTGTTGTTTTTTTTTAGGTTTTTTTTCGTTCTTTGATTTGAAATATGTTTTAAATATTAATTACATTAATTACATATACATATAATTTATTAAAGTTTGATTTTATACACATGCTTATCTGGTTTAAATGCAAAGATCCCAAGTCTAACTTTAATTAACATTTTCTTCCATTCTTGAATTTTTCTGTGTATTCTTTAGCATAATTTTTGGCGCTTTCGCATGTTTTATCATGTATATAATTTATTGTCATGCATGATAAAAACTCATTAAATTTTTCGTTTTCGTTTTCTTCTTCTTGTAAATACGTATATCATATATATTTGTGTGTATGTATGGTTGTATGCATGTACTTAAGTATTTATTTCATGAGCTCTTAAGTCTAACGAAAAATCACGCTTAGAATTAGTTTATAATTGATGTTGTTTGCATTTTTTTTCTCAAGATTTTATGTTTTTTAATTCGCTATTTTATTGTTGTGTGATTTCGAATCGTTTATGTTTTTTATCGTTACCTCTTGTCGGGCCTTAGGGTTTGTGTGTATATAGATATACATTTACGAGTATATAGATATAATTATATTTGTTGATATTGGTATGTCTAGAGAGCTTAAACTTGAACAACTGCTAATGAGAATGAGTCACGACTCGACAGACTCGTTAATATTTATGCTAAATGCTAAAAATCGTAATTGCTACTACTTAATATCGAGAAAAATGCCTACAAATTAATATTTGAGTGTTTTGTTGTTTTCCATTTTATCTACCAATGCTGCTGTGTATATTATAATTGTATTATTGTAATATATATATATGTATATACTATATTGTTGTGGTAGTGGTTGTTGGTGATGAGAGGGGCAAGCATTTGTAGAGTGGGTTGCGTACCTGCCCCAAAGGCTAATCCAACGGCAACATCGATTGCATTGATTGATGTGGATCCATCATTTGACATGCGTGTTGTTATTTTTCATCATGTGAGTCGATTCGAGTCGAGTCGATTCGAGTGGAGTGGAGAGCCTTGGATACAGGTACTTATCACAGCCTTCGAGCGCCGCATGCAAATGTCTTTTCTCAAAATACATTCAACATGTTTCCTCCATTTGCGCTCCATAATAATCAACGTCATTTAGTAATAATTATAAACAGAAAACAAAAAAAAAGTAAAAACTCGCAACAGCAACAGCAACAACCCAACAAAAGCAAAAAATGAAAAAGAAAGAAAACATCTTTAAAAAGATCCCTATTAATGACTGAAATCGACTTCATTTCAATTTCCTATATCTATTTGTTAATGTTCAAGTTGTTGTTGTTGTTGACTGTTTCTGCTGTGGTTGTGATTCATGTATGTGTGTGTTTTGTGTGTATGTCAATCAGTCTAGCTGTGTTTGGCTGGTGTTTGTTGTTGTTTTTGTCTTCCGTCTTTGACGCGCTTCACGGCTTAGTAGGTCTATAATTTAAAGAGAAGGGAAGAGAAGAGAGAAAAAAGCATAAAGTGGATATTAAATTTAATAAGCCATTATCAATATCAGAGCTCAAAAAAGTGTGGAAAGGCTGACAGAAAGTTATTGATTTAATTGTTAAATTTTACATTTAAAATATTATGTTATTATATTTTTTTAAGCCAGAAATAATGAGATTTATTAATTAGAGTTTAAGCGTGAAATTTCATAATAATAATCAAGAAATGTTTTCATGTATAAATTATAGAAAATATGCTACAGAGATCTGAATGATAAACAGTAAAGTCCCCAATAATAATCTAAAATACTTCCCCAAAATTTCAGAAGGAAATTCTCTACGAAATCGTCTGTTAATAAGATTATAAGATTTTCAACTTACCACTGGTGGATAGGACATATATTTATCGCTCATATTGAAGTAGGAGCCATCAGCTGGCGGCGCTGGCGATGGCGATGATATGTAGCTGCCCTTGATGACCAGCGAGGAGGCAGGCGAGGGTGATGGTATGTAGAGGCCATTGGAGATCAGCATATGATCATCCTTGGCCCGCATAGGCATACCTTCAATTAGACCCGAACTATTGCGTTGACTGTGTCGCTTCGGATTGGGAAGGGTTCGTGTAAAGTCCGGATTACAAAGAGGATATGGAGGTGTGCACATGGAACTCTCCTGATATTTGGGAGGATACGCCGTAGACTGTATGATATCCACGTTCTCCACAAGATATGTGGATGCCGCTGCTTTCTTCTGAACGTCCGCCTGCAATGCAGTGATCGGTAGCTGGTTAGGATTGGGTTAGTCAGTATGTGATACAATACAATAAGTTTTAGCTGAAGCTTAATTACCTTATAAACCGACTGATTGTCATCCTTGGAGTAGGCATCATCATTGCTGGGCTCCGTTTCGCCCTGGGACTTGTTCTGTCTGCGTATCACAAACCAGGCAACAAGTGCCGCATTCAAAACTAGGAGAACCATGGCAGCCGAAGTAATGCCAATGATCATGACATTGGGTAGCTCATCCTTTTCCGTATACTCTGCAGAATGTGGCTGGGAACCTTTGCTCAAGGTGAGCTTGATGTCCGGCAGGAATTTACTGCCACCTGCCTCATTGTGAGCCATAACGGAGAAGTAGTAGGTTCCACCGGGCTTCAAGCCTTCCAGTGTTGCATTATGTTGTCCTATTTTGGCGTCCACATACTTGTACTTATCCTCACCATGTTGTTTGAAGCGTATGCGATAATACACCTGCATGCCACCATCAAAGCCAGGTGTCCACAATAGTTCAACACTCGTGTCGCTGACATTTCCCACCCTTAACTGAAGTGGAGCATCAGGTCGAGAGGGTTTACTAAACTCCAGGGTGGTGCTGGCCTGACCCAACGAATTCCGCACCACACACTCGTACTGTCCATAGTCATCCGCCGAGGTGCTCTCCACGAGCAAAGCTGACTCAAAGTGCAGAGGATCCACCTGACGATCAACGCTTGTGAATTTATTCCTTCGCTGCATCTTGAGATCCTTGCCATGTCTTCTCCAAATGAAACTGGGCTGAGGTGAAGCCAAAGCCCGGCAAATGAGCTGAGCTCGAGCTCCTAGACGTGCAGCATACCTTGTGTAGCCAGGAGAGTGATCAATCTCAGGAGAAGCTGTAGGCAGGAAATACAAAGGTTAACTGCTGTCAAGGATATACCGAATCTTCAACTTACTCTGCACTACGAGTAGAACATTTTGTGACGATGCCGGACCACGTTGATTGTCCACTGTACAGGTGAAGTTGCCTATATCATCACGCTGTACATTCTCAATATGCAGGAAGGCAGTGTTGTTCTCAAAACTGAAAGTGGTGCGAGTGGCAAAATCATAGCCTGGTCGGGACCAACGTATATGGGAGGCCTCCAGAGGACGAGCTTGAACTTGGCAGGCCAGAACAGCCTGTTCTCCAGTCATAAAACTCTGACCCTCAGTGACAGAGGTTATAATCGGAGCATCTATTTGAAGATTAGCATGAGCAACTGATCAAATAATTATAAATTAAAAAAATTTACTTACATTCAACCACCACTTGAATCTCCAACATGGCTGTGCCTTGAGTGTTGAGTGCCTCACATACATAGATTCCAGCATCATTGCGATTGAGGCGACTAATATTAAGACGAGGTCCTTCTGAGATCAATCTTTGACCACTTAAAGAATTGCTACTGATCGGTAGACCATCCTTAGTCCAGGTGTAACTTATAGACATGGGATTACCGCTGGCATGAAGTTCCACTTGCAGAGGGGAGCCTTCAACACCCACAAAGGTGGTAATCTGAGCGGCATCGAACTTGGGAGGGACTGTTTACAATATAGATTGTATCTTAGAAGAGATTTAGGATAAGAAATTGTCTAAGACCACTTACAGAGTATGTCCAGGCTGATGGTTTCATGTACACTGCGCTGCAGGACTTCATTGTGACTCTGACAGGTGTAGATGGATCCATCAAGATCTTGAGTAATATTGACATGCATTTCCAGTGTGGATACTGAACCACCCCAGAGACCAGGTCGATTGGCCAGATTGAGTCCCTCAACGGGAATGCCATCCTTCCACCAGCTAATCTTCGCCGGAGGATTACTAGAACTGGAGTCGCAGATCAGTTTGGCACGTATGCCAGGCACCAGATTCTTGGGTGCTACGCTGATCTTGACAGTTTCAGGAGGAACTGAGGGGAATGACGTTTTAAAGGAAAGTTCCTAGATGAAGAATAAATCATGTACTTACAATGAACTCCCAGTGTTTTGGTTGCAAATAGAGGAATATCGATGGCAGCATTCTGAACTTCACACTTGTAGATGGCATTATTATCAGAGGCGTTCACCAGCAAAGATAACTCCGAGATGATCTTATTATCCGTTACCTTGGAGGCAGCATTCACACGTTTATCATTCTTGTACCAATGTAATGTGGGAGGAGGATTTCCTCCAGCCGAACTGCATTGCAGTTTCAATATGGAACCAGAGATGAGAATATCTCCATTGTTATAGCCAGTCAGCAGAGGAGGCGAAGGAGGATCTACATAAAATAGATGAGGCTAAAGCAAACAGTACAGAATTGTCTATCTACCACTTACACAAAACATTCACCGTGTGTGAACCGACAACATTCTGGGAAAGCTCCGGATTCAGTGCATGACAAACCGTGATGAAAGTGCGACTTTGTGAATCGATGTTCAACGTAATGTTGGAGCTGCTCACCCAACCACCATCAGAGCTGCTGGTTGTCTTATAAGTGCTGTTAGTCAATGGACGTCCATTCATCGACCAGTTAATCCTAGCCGGAGGATTTGAAGGAGCCGTAATACAACTCAATTGCACCGAGTCTCCGACCTTAGCCTGAGTAGCTCCACTCAGGAAAACATCCTTGGGTGCGTCTATATTAAAGATATTGTGAAAACTGGGAGCTAGGAAGTTTTAAGAGTTCTGAAAGACTTACACAACACTGTCAGATTGAGTTCAGCACGCAGAGGAGTGTTGGATAACAGATTCTTTGCTTCGCAGACTAAATTGGCACCATTATCCGATGCATTGGCCGTAAACTTGTAGATATTCTCCGAGAGACGACCCGAGGTACGTTGGGGTGAATCAACAACCTCACCATTGCGATACCAAACCAATTGAGCTGGAGGATTTCCACCACGACTGCGACACGCGATCTGAAGTTGCTGACCACGACGCAAGGTCTCACCTTGACTGTATCCCTCAAAGAATGGTGGACCAGGTGGGTCTATTTGGGGAGTGCAAAAGTGAGCTACATTCTAAAAGGGACTACCAAGAATTGACTTACAAAGCACTGAGAGTTGGACTTGAGCACGCATGGGAACATCTGGAGGCAAAGCCTTGTGTCGTGCTTCACACGAGAATTCCTTGTAGTCATCATCGGAACGAGGTTGCAGGTGCAAGATGGAACTGGTGCGGAATCTCTTCGATGCCGTTTGATTCACTGTGACAATGGGCACTACAAGCAGCAGCTAAAGTCAGACAAGTTCAAGGACTATGGTAACTGTAAATAACTTACCCATTGTAACGGGCGTCTCGCCCTGATACCAAACAATCTCTGCCGCAGGATTGGCATTCTCAGTGATGCATTGAAGTGTTAAATTTTGACGCTCGATAACCTCAACCTTGGCATTCCGTGAATAGCCATCAATGTAAATGCTGCTCGGAGCGGCCACAATGCTCAGTTTGGCATTCGCCCGAATTGCCGGATTTCCAGGGGCAGGTCCCACCTGACATTGGTACTCTGCATCATCCTCGAGCGTGGCATTCTTGATTTGCAAATTGTATGTGCCGTGGGCAGCATCGACGAGTACGGAATACCGCGGATAACCCGGAATAACCGCCGAGAATCCTAACGCAAAGCCGTCCTTGGTCCACTGCACTTTGCCAGCTCGAGCCGAGACCTCGCAGCGTAATAATGTATCTGTGCCCTCCAGTATTTGCAGATCGTGCGGAGTAACCCGGAACTTTTGTACGGCGGAGGCCGGAGCAGAGGGTGAGGAGGTTACCTGGGCATTGCAGTTGACGTCAACTGTTGGAAAAAAGAGGAAGAAAGAAGAAATTCGCATATTGTTAATCGGCACGTTCGACAATTGCTCACGTAGTTGGCAACTGCAGCAGAATCCAGTTGAATTGCCAACGCAATCGACAAGTCGACAAATCGACAAATCGACGAATCGACCTGTCACACCGTCACAGTCAGAGTCAGAGTCGAAGTCACAATTACATTTACCTACATTTTGCAGCCCACACATAAAATACACATTACTTAAGCGTAAGACCCAACGACACAGCTCAGTCACATCTCACTAATTTGGAACAACTTTTATTTTATTTTCCCTCACACATGGCTCACATCTGGATCAGAGAGGAGTATGTGTCAGGGCACTCTCAGGTTGTCATTGAGACATGTCCATGTCTCTGTCTCAGTCTCTGTTTCTGTTTCTGTCTCTATCTGCGTCTCATTTTCTTTGTTTTTGTCTTTGTTCTCAACCATTGGCAGTCTGTGTGTCGCTTTATCAACCTACACCTAAACGAAGTAGGTCTACAGCTTGCGGCTCATTAGCATTAAAATGTCTTAAAGAAAAGACCAGGCCACGTTCGATACCAAATTGAACAGACTACTTAACTGTATGGCATGGGAGTGTGTATACATATATACACACATACATATGTATGTATAGGTATTGTCGTCGACCTAATCAGCATTAGAGCAATCTACATAGGTAATATAAAAGCACGCACACTGTCCGCAGTTCATAGAAAAACGCTGACTAAACCAGATTTATAGAGGCAAAAATTGCATACATTCTATTAATTGAATGACATAAAACGATTAACTTGTTTTAATTGTCAATATATCAAATCAACAATAAGCTCTTTGCAATTAATTATCATTTATCAAATAACACAGAAATATTTCATTCATACCCAACGCGATTGGCAATCAAAACAAGTTCAATTAGTTTCAATACATTAGCAATTAAATGCTCAAAGATGACTTTTTGAGCACATATCAAACGGGTTTCAAATGTAGCTCTTTTGGTTTGTGCGTGTTTGTTGGTTTTTGTGCCACTGTGCGGTACAGGAACCAAAGAAAAACAAACATCCGAACTCTGCGTGAGACGTGCCTACAAATGGATCAACAAATAAACGTCGCTGTCGTGGACTTCATCAATGGATTAATTGATTATTTGTCGTAGACAAGACTGAAGCAAGAATACACGCTCTTGAAATGAAGGCGATTTCCGTTTGGACTCGAACTCGGACACGAAATGAACCACATACATTTACATAGAAGAATAGATACCAGATAGAGCTATCCATTATGATTTAGTTACCCAAGGAAACGACCACCCGCAGTTGGTATTAGTCACTCAATTTGCATGTGGATGTCTTTTTACTGGTTCTGGGCTGCATTAGTTGGCCCAAAGTTGAAGCAATTAAGACCAGAGACCCAGAGACAGTTGACCAACTGCACAGCCAGAACATTTCCTGCGACAATTAACCAACAACAAATATACAAAAAAAACTGCACAAGTTGACAGGTTTTTGCGACAATAAACGACAACAAAAACAGAGACAGAGAGAGGCCAAGCCCAAGAAGCGTCTCCGGTTGGCTACAACTCATTTAGTGTCATTACGAGGTAGCTTCCCTGTACCCTGCCCGACACCCTTTACTCATCCAGTACACAGTATATAGTACAAGACAATAAGCAGTGGGTAATTGTCACACACATATGCATGGCAGGATGGCCAACAAAGAAATCCTTGAAGTGTGACAGTAGGAAGCACCGACAATACACTGACAATGAGAGAACCCAGAAAGGGGGGAAGCAGAATAAAAAGGAGGAAAAACACACGCTGTAAAGTGAAGTAAAGTGCAAAGTAAATGAAAGACGAAACTAAAGGCGAGTAAAGTAAACCGGTTTCCCATTTCATTCATGCCATCTTCTGACCGAACCATTGACCAGTGGTCAAGTGGCAAAGTGGTAAGCGGCGCGGCACAGGAATCACCCTGAGTCTTAGGCTCTGCTCCCTACAGTAATTGTCAACTGGGCCCACAAATTGTACGCAAACTAAACTAACAGCTTAACCACAAAACCGTTTCAGGCAGTCAGTCGATGCTGATGTTGATGGTGATGGTGATGATGATGCTATTGCCGATCCTGTGACTTTGACTCGAGCTCGGCCACAAGTTAAGTGAGTATATGCCATATCTACTTCATTGTATCTGCGTGTCAGTGTTGACAGTTTGGCATATTGTAGGCTAGATCTGGCATATTTCCCATATTAAATTTAGCCTTTTTCATATACCTTTCTTTTGCTTAGTTTCCCACTCCCAAAGTGTCCTATTTAAATACGCATAGAGTATCGGAAGCAATCTTGACATAACTATTGATATATTTACCTAGTTTCTAGGCGCTACTTGCAAATTGTTTTGTCAAGTGAAATGGCAAAAACAAATATAACAAACAAAACTTGAGCAATGACTTTACAGAAAGTAGAGAGTTTAAGACTATTTATTTTTCTTTCTAGTTTATTCTGACTACTTTATTGTTTGCAATTCTAGCCTAGTTTTAGTGCCAAGTTGTGGCAACACTTGTGCATCTCTTTGTTTCTCAGCTGGCCTAGGCCTAAAGCTTGCTAATAGTTTTGAGCATGGTCTGTGGACTACGTGTGGCAACAGCAAGCGAAGCGCAACGCCGGATGTCGCACTAATGGTCAACGCAAAAGACGCAACCTCCTCCTTAAAGTCCCTCTGCAGTCTATGTACTCCTGTCTCTATCTCTCTCTGTCTCTTGTCTGCTTTGTAAGTTAAACTATCTACAAGTCATTAACTCATACAAAGCCAGCGACTGTCGCACAGCAGGCAAGAGACGGAAATACAGACAGACAGACACAGGCCTGTTGTTGTTGTTGTTCTTGCTCAGAGACAATCCAAAGTGAAGTGGCCTGAACCTGGCTGGATCTGGACCCTGTTACACTCTATACAGTACACACTGTATACAATATATACACACTTATAACTCTGGACTGGACCAACGCACATTTTGCTTTATACTTTTGCTTCCTTTTTTTTTTTGTTTTTTCTTTCGCCTTCTGTTGCCTGTTGTTGTTCTTAATATTTTCTTTTTCTACAACTGATGCTGCTGCTGCTGTTGCTGCTGGTGTTGCTGATGTTGCTGTGTTGTTATCAAGACCAGTTTCTGGTTCTCTGCTTTGGGGTTTGGCTCTGTTTGCCTGCAACTTCAGCGCGTTAATGGAAAATATTGTGGCATATCACAGGAAATCCGGTGAGGTTTTTTCCTCGCACTCCTTTTTGCCGTCAGGACACTTAGCGTGCACACAGCCATCAACAACAACATCAACAACACAACAACACAGCAACTACAACATGAGCAAACATAACAACAACAGCACGCACTCGAATGACTTTGACAAAATTAACGGCCACATAAATCTCTCCTATAGAGCTCTAGGCGCTCTTTGCGGCTTTGCGTTATAAATTTAATTAAAATTTCTTCCTTTTTTTTGGTTTGTTTTATTTTGGTTTTTCTATAGCGTTTTTTTCTTTATTTTTGGCTTTTTGGTTTGTTTGCTGTGCTGATGTTGGCGCAGTTCTGTTAATTTAACAAATGTCTTTTATTATATTGATTAAAGCGGCTTTGGTGTCAAATTTGTTGTCAGCTATGTTAAGCGCCCACAAAGTGTTTGGAATTGTTTTAAATGGCGCAACGAATAGGATTTTTGGGGTAGCCATGACAATTATTTTCAACATGTGGCTTAGGACTAAAAACGTCAGCCACCCTCAACTCAACTCCCCACTCATCTCATCTCAACTCAACACAGCATGATGTGGATATGTGAAAAGGCTTATAATTTGAAAACCAGTTAAGTAAATTGTGTGCACTCGACTCGGCATTGAGTATAAGGATGAGGATGGGAATGGGGATGTGGATGAGGATGAAGCTGAGCCGCTTAGGTCTATGGACTAGTTAAGATAAATTCGAAAAGTCGTTGTCAAGGGTTGTAATTATATATTCTATTTATAGAACAAGATGATTGCTTACTGCTCAGCTCAGTGTCGATAAATAGGTGCTCAGATTTCACAGCATGTTGTCAAATTTAAGAATTGTTTAAAACGCATCAATTTGCCGCCCGCATAGAATCTAGAAATCTATCAATCAGCTACAGAATTCAAGTATAACTTGTTTCTGGGAGAGTCTCTGCTTTTAAAATATTTATATTGATTTATTTTAATCAGAGGGTGTTTACTCTTTGTCTTCCTTTCAGCATTCAGTATTCATTATTGAAATATTGAACTTTGTTGCAAGAGTTCAAGTCAATTGTTATTTATGTATATATTTTACCAATTATGTACTTTGTTGATATAAGTATACACATATAAAGATGAAATCCAATCAATTACGCATGTTTTACAATTGTCAGTCTTTTGTGTTTTTCTTTTCATAATTTCAATAACAATATTTTGTCAGCATCGTTTATAGAAAATTCATCGTTCATATTCACTTTTCGTCGATTTTAATATTCTCCTTTATTGTTTGTGCTCCTGGCTATCTTTATTGCTCCATCCAGACTCTTTCTCTCCGTCTCTCAGTCCTTCCTTCAGTGTCACGGGCCGAGCATTTAATGTTCGCCTTGGGCACGCTTAATAAATTCACAATAAAACGCATTTGACTCACGCGAATCGCACAGCCCACAATAACGACCTCCAAAATGTCTCTCTTACTCTCTCTTTCTCCATCTTTCTATCTCTCTCTGTTGGTTTCTTAGCTTGTGAAGTTTTTGGGTAAATTTCACACAAATTGCCGCATTACCAAGTCTGTGTGTATGAGTGTGTTTGTGTTGTGCCCTGTGCACTGATTGAATTATAAAATTTGCAGCTGAACAAATGTGACCAGCCATATCAAATGGTTATACACACAACACCATCACCCGTTACGGCTAGTGCCGAAGCTTCAGTCCAAGCATCTCCCCCGCACAACTAAGCGGACAACCTCTTTGGAAGCCACGTTAAACTAATCAACTAATTTGCTATGAACTTTGCGGTCTGCACAAATTAGAGCGCCATTGCCTGGGACACAGAAAGAGATAGAGCATCAATGAATGAGTATGTGTGAGCGTGTGAGTGAGAGAGAGAGAGAGAGACAGTCAACCCGGGCCAGCCAAAGCATTAACATTAATTATTTTCTGCTTCATGAGCATTTTAGATGAACATGAACGAGGCCGACGATGAAGATGTGCTCCCAACAGTTCCAACATCCACTGTTGACCGGAGGAGCTTTCATCTTTAATTAATTAATAAAAATTATTGCCCCTTTTGAACTCTCTTGACTGTCAACTATTTTTTGTAAATATGCACCAAAAATATTTCCCTTTTTTCCCCAGTTTTTGCTTTTGGCTTTTGTTATTTGGTTTTTTGGTTTTTTTTTTGTTCTCTCCGACCGCAACATAAAAAATTGTTTTGAAAATTGAAAGTATTTTGCGGCCGGCGCATGCGGGCAGGGCAATTAGCTAAATTAAGGCTGGAATTTGCCGAAAATTAATTCAAGTCTGACTTTAAATGTTTGCAAAATATTTAGTTTAAAGTTGCAGCATAAACAAGAGCTATCAACGTTTACCAAATATGCCAAATTGAGCACATAAACCATTGAGTCCCAACTAACTAAAGCTTAGTTACTAAGCCCAAAAAAAAAATGGAGGGAAGTCTTTTATGCTCGTATCTAAACATAAAAGGTCGGCTAACGAAAAATACTAAAAAATGCAAAATAAAAATAAAATAAAGCTCAACAACACTTTTAAAATGAAATTTAACAGCATTCGGAAGAGTCGGAAAAATAACAACATCAACCAAATGTATAAATAAATAAATCCAAACCAATTTTTGTGTATATTTTTGGTATTTTCTTGTTGTTGTTGTTGTTGTGGTCTTTTTTTCATAATAAAACGAGAGAGAACTGTAATAGATTTGATGATTTTATGACTGTAAGCCACTCAACGAACCATTCGGAGGTTTATACGTTCGTCCGGTTCGGTTCGGGTTTTTTTTTTTGACAATGTTTGGTTGTTGTCACCAGAGTGCGTGGGTTGAAGTTGAAGATCTCGAAACTCCCACATACAGGCGGAGAAGAAAATAATGCTTTTTGAAAAAAAAAATTGACAAATTTTATTAGTCATAAATTGTTGGGCCAGCATTAAAATCATAGGCAACACCTAGGCAAGTCACCAAAGAAGAAGAAGAACGCTGTGTCGGCAGTCTATGAAAATAAATTAGTCAGTGAAAATATTAAAGAAAATAAGAGAAAGAAGAGGAATATGAAGATGAGTAAAAGAAAGTTTGGACCAATGAAGCAATGAGGACGAACCTCCAGCGACATCTTCGGCGCCTTAAAATATGCAACAAAATATTATTTAGTGCGCTCGTAAAACTTGGGTGGGTGTTTGTCTGTAAATGGGCAAAGTTTGTGCCACTTCTTGTACTTATTGTTGTTCTACTTAGTTTGTGGTAGGCAAATTAATTTTTTGCTTCAATTTGGTTTGGTTCTTTTCTTTTGTTTCTTCAGTTGTTACTTTAGCGAGGGCTGACATTGGGTTTAATGTGTTAAGTTTGGATCTTAGCAGTCGGACTACCGGTCTTAAAGTCCACACACCCACACAGAGATACACACACAACACACACATCAGAATCACAGCTGGTCCATTGAATCAGCCCACAGGTCCGTAGGGTATTTGAATAAAAAATCAAGAGAGCATATAAACTCGTAAAAAATGGTACAGCAATAGACTCATAAAGAAATCAAAAGCAACATTTTGCGCTAGCCATGGCTTAAACACAAGAAAAAAAACCAGTTCGAGTGCCACTAACTAACTGAGCCGTCGCCACAACCTACGTGCCTCAAATACGGGTTTATGAATGGCTACCGCCATATGAATGGCTTACAAAAAGACGACAAAGACGTGGGCCGGCAACGACGGACGACGGACTGACAATTCCCTCCAAACAGACCCAAAAACACAGAAGACAGAAGGTGGAGTGGGTAGTGGGTAGAGGGGAGAATCTTGGCTTTCAGTTGCGGCGCATATTAAACTGAATTTCAATTTATCTGGCAAATGTAAGGGGCCAACTTTAGCTCTGACTCTCAGCTCTAGTCTTAGCTCTATATACGCAGATATATATATATAGACTTGTAAGTATATAGTCGAGTGGCAAGTATCGCTGTGTTGGACACCCAAAGCACGCACCTGGCTTTGACGTTTTTGCCCGGCTTAGTTTAATGCGCTCGACGAATCGGCGGATAGACAGACAGATCGACGGATCGTCGGATCGACAGCGATCGACGGCTGCACTTGTCGTTTGGCAAATGCCAAGACATGAAACTATTGCATGCCACACTTGCCCCTTACTGCTGCCCCTTACTGCTGCCTTTGCTGTTGCTGTTGCCGTTGGTTTGTGTATGTGGCAGCTGCATAATTATAATGTCTGGCCCGTTGGCAGTGTATTAAGTTTTTTTTCTTCTGTTTTTTAGTTTTATTTTTCTGAATGTCTTGTCTTTGCCAAGCTGTTTGCCTGTCTGTCTCGCCAAAAGGTCAAACTGCATATTTCTGCTGTTTTTTTTTTATTGACGTGCTGAACTTTGTAGACGTGGCTAAGTGTGAGACCAAGAAATACGTTTATCATGCAACTGGGTTAAAAATGTATTTTAAAACAAATTTCAGCAGATTATTAAAATTTAATAATGCTATAAAGTAAACAAGAATTTGAAGAACTCGCAAAGACAAATTTCCATCAAAATGACAAGTATATATTTTAATAGTGTAGGCAACCATTTAATCTACATAAAAATGTGCAAAAATCACAACAAGTCAAGTTAAGAAACTATCAGAATCATAAATTCAAAGCTGACAGATTATTTTTCTCTTTTTATAACCATTGATAATACTCGGATTCCATGGATCCAGTTTTGAACTGAATGCCGCCATAAAACACACTGAATTATTATTTAAGCTTAAACGGAATGTATTCATTTATAGACTTTAATCAATATGATCTGTAGGATTCTCAACCGCCCCGCGACATATAATTTTTAAGTCAGTTTCTCGCATAAAAAGTGCGATTTTTTTACATTATGTCAACGATGAAACAGAAAATATTATGCAAATAATATGTGTGCAATTCCATTTGGTTTTTAATTTTATTTTTTTATACTTTATTTTATTTTATTTCATTGCCTTCATTGGTGTATCCATGAATGAGTCTGTTGAAAAGTTTTTAGTAGATTTTTGAGTACGAGTATTGTGTTTGGCTTTTTGTTTAATATTATTTATGTATGCAGATTGAAACTTTTTTCCGACTTTGCTCCGACTGTGGGATTGTGTGGTTTGGCTTTTTGGAAGACCGCTCGCTCGCTCGCTTGTTGTTTTTGTAAAGTTTAATGGCCATCTGATTGCGGACAAAACTGTTCATATTACCTATTTATAATTCCAAGGATGTGTTCATTAAGTCTCAAGATTTATGTGCGCATATGTATGAGAAGGTGCGTGTGAAACAAATGCGGGCGATATCCAGAGATATCATTTGTTCAACTTGAGAAATACAGTCATTTCATGTTGCACTTCACTCCTAAATTGGCCTCGTCTTCTGCTTTTGGCCACCAGTTTAAGAACTCAAAAGCCAGTCGAGCGCGACGAGCCTGAAATTCAAGTTATCTGACAGCATTTGAAAAACTACTCGAGCATAACATTTGACTACACACCAAAAAGTTAGATAATCAAGCGACACACACTAAAGGCAAAATAGATACACTTGCACTGCACAACATGAAACATGAAACGAACATGGTCACACTGGTCAGATTAATGGCTTCAAGCTGATTAGTTTGAGGCCATGACAACAGACACAAAACTGAAGACTTGAGACAAGAAGCAAGACAAAGGCCAGACAACAGTGGAAGCCATAATTAAGAAAATCCGCCGCAGTCCGAATTCGACAATTCATAGACAAGAAGGGAAGTTTCAAGGGGGGATTGAAGATTATGCTCCATATGCCCAGCAACCAAAATCTTCATTTGTCAAAATTAACACTCGGCTTAAAGCCAAAAGCTATCTTTGCTGTAGTTGTTGTTGTTGTTGTTGTTGTTGTTGTCGCTCTGAATGTTGCTAATGTTTTGCTAAAGTAACAAAATAGTTTTCAACAATGATGCGTAGGAGCAGTCATCAGGTAATTATTTTTACATTTATCTTTTAAAACTATACAGCCTTTGATTTCATTGGACTTTCTTTGATTTTTCATATTTATTATTTTCTGATAATTAATTTTAATTTTGCAATAAATAAATCATTGAATTTAGTTTGATTTATTTTCCATTTTAATATTCCATTCTAATATTCTTAAAACAAGTTTTTAGCTCAATACTGTTACCACAATTATTAAAATATTTATTTGATTTAATTGATAAATAAAACTTGTATTTACCATTCTAATTGCAATACATTTATCTGCAGTTATTATTTATTATATTCCCACATCAATTTTTGCTCTATCAATCTTAATTCTTGTTGAATTTCGATAATTTTCGACATCGACCTACTATTGAACATTATTAAGCTTGTAGTTAACGTTGTTATACCTGTTCTTGCTAACTGAAAACGGCAAATTGAATGTAGAAGAAAAAAGAACACTAAACAATTTTCACATTGTCGCGTCTTGTTATTAATTCAATTTTGTATTTTTGTTGTTGTTGTTGTTGTTTGTATATTATTACTTTTTTTGGGCCAGAGTTACCGTACACTTTTGTGGGTTTTCGGACACGTCCCTGGCAGTTTAATTGAGTCAGCGGAGGGGAAAAAGGCACTGACAACTGCTGTTGTCCAAAACCGGCTTGGGCGCGTCACACATACACACACATATGCACAAGTCATAGCCATCCATCATTATGAAATGTGTATGTGTCTTATACTCTCTGTGTGTGTGAGTGTGTGTGTGAGTTGAGCTGCACCTGCTCGCATTTTGTTGGCCTGGGAAGACCGAAGCCGAAGTTGAGGCCTCCTTCATTGATAGTTTCATGCACTGGGATCTCAACTTTCGCATGCGCAAAGTTGTCGGACAACATATGCTGACCGACCGTCCATCCAGCTATAGTTCCAGCTTTAGCTCCAATTCAAGCTGGAATCTGTCTCTTTATAGCTGGAACCGGCCCAGCTGGCTCACTTTAGTATAGGCTACAAGTTTAGCTTCTGTTTTTGCTGTGATTCTGCGTAGAGTCTGTCTGAACTGGGACTGAACTGGTCTGGTTTGGTTTGGGGTTCGCTTTGCTTTGGTCGGGTTTTTGTTTTTGTTTATATTTTTTGTTGCCTTGCGCTTGTGTTTTTTTATGTTGTTGTTTTGTTTTTGTGCGACCAACGTAAGTTAATATGACTTGTAGCACGATGATTGCTTCCTGTGCCAAGAGAGTGACTCGAAAACTCTCTCACAAAGCGCCTGGGCGCTGACAGCGCTTTGACGACGACAACGACGACGACGACGACGCATCATCAGCTTTTGTTGGCCAACTTCTGCTAACTGACTTTTTTTTATGAATGAAAAATCGTTGCTGCTGCTTTAGCTGTCGCTGCTGGCGGAAGTAATAAATTAATTGAGTAAATATCGATTCGCACTGCTGGCAGGGCTGAATTGTTAATTGGCAGCACTTGAATAGCACACACACACACACACACACACACACACTCACACACACACAGATCCAATAGTCGAGCATTCAACTTACAGATGTGCAATTGGACTTGAATCTTTTCCCCCCATTTTGCATAGCCAAATTGGCTGTGGCATAAAGGAATAGAAGTAGATGAAGTAGATGTAGAAATCCAGCTAAATCATGTTAGCGTGAATTCAGTCAACACACACACACACACACACACACATTGAAGCTCGTCAACTTAACACCAACTGGTGTCGTTTCCCAAACGACCTTCTTCTCCCATCCCTCCTCCTTTTCCTTTCTCCTTCTTTCCTTCATGGTACGCAGATTAATGTCCATTGATAGCGCATATTCAACTGCGCAGCGAGCGTATTAATGCAGCTTGATAATTTATTGAAAGCGCTTCTAATGAATTTTTATGTTTGCCTTAAAGTAAACATCAGAGCAGAGGATGAAAAAGCGACTGAAGGGAAGAGCTGTTTTCTACTCTGCTCACTTGGGGTACTTGGGGTACTTCTGGGTGCTTCTAAAGCGCTACTAAGTGCCTTTTAACGGCTGCTTCCGCTAGCGTTTTTAGCGTTTTTAGCGTTTGACTTGTAATTTCGTACGTAAAGCGTTTTTTATGGCGGCTTTTATAGCAGCATATGCCAACAAGCTGCCTCATCGTGCGTACTAAACTTAATTAATTGGCCAACGGCGTTGTTTAGCAATTATTACTAGTTCTTCTTCCCTTTCCGTCTTTTTTCCCTTATAACGAACTTTGATTTAAGCTTAAGAACTGCACAAGTGTGAAAAACTCCAACACTTTGAATATTTCATTATCACACAGTATCGAAAGTCTTTTCAACTAGCTTAGCCCGAAGGTATTGTCAGTTATTTACAATGGAAAGTAACAGATACAGATTATCAACTTATTGTTAGTAGTTTAAAATGGAAAATTTATTTATTTATTGTTGCTTATTGAATTATTTATGGAGAGAGATTTCTGTTCTATTTTTTACTACTTTAATATTTTCTTTATTTTACTTTGCATACTACTAAAAAATCTTAACTAATATATTCTATTAATTTATGCAAATAAATGTTGGGCTTTTTCTACATATTTCCCAATATTGGCAACACATGTTGCAACTATTTTTACAATTCGATAAAATTTAGTAAATAAATAAATATTAAATATTTGGCTTTGATTTCGTACAATTTTTTTGCGAGTTGTACAAAATATTTACACTTTTCAATAGTGGAAAAATGTGTGTAAAAAAGTTGAAAGTGGAAAAAGGATATGAATATTAATAATGCTGCAAAGCAAAAACCTTCTAAAGTCAACATGGCAGGTTACATATCTTCAACCCAATATTTTAGCAAACATTTTACGATGTTTTCTTTTTGGCTCTGTTGCTGTTGCTTTCTCATATGTTGCTGCTGTTGCTGCTGCTGTTGTTGCTGTTGCTGCTTTATCGCATCGATCTGCGCGTCATGCATAATTGCATATATCAGATGCAAACACCTAACTGTACACATGTAGCTATATCAGTATACATATATGTTTATATATTTATATACAGACATATATGCTCGTTACGAACGAGCCGTCATAAGCAGCGATGGCAACAACAATCAAAAGGCAGCAGCAACTGCAACTGTTGCAACTTGTTTGCTCTTGCTGCTGTTGCTGCTGCTGCTGTTGACGCCACCTAACTGTCAACTTTCTTTTTTTTCGCCGGCGCACATAATTACAGTATTTGTGAGTGTGCATGTATCTGTGTATTAAGTTTTACTTGCATGCAATTAGCATAAAAAAATATCAACAGCGTTTGCATTTATATAACGCTACAAATTATGCATCATTGAAGCCGCCACAACAGCAGCAACAGCAACAGCAGCAACAGCAACAGCAGCAGCAGCAGCACCAAATTGCAATGACGTTGAATAATGACCGAAAATGCAATGGCAACAGCCTCAAAGTGCAACTTCCATCCGCCACGAGCCGCCATTTGCCACCGCAGTTGCCACAACTTCAACTTCAGCTGACGACAGACAACCAACGATGATGGAGATGAAGCTTCAGCTTCGAGCTCATGTACTCAACCGTGTGTTAGGTGCCATGCCACTGACACCTCACGCACGCCCACCTCCCAGCCTCAGTCGAAGTCGCAGTCAAAGTCGCAGTCGAAGTCTCAGTCGCCGTCTCAGTCGCAGTCAAAGTCGCTGTCTCAGAGCCACTTCAATTGCTTGTGGCATTGGCTGCAAATCTGCAATTTCAAACGCAGACAAACCCACAACTCGATAGGCATAAACATGGTGCTTAAGATTGACTGGTAAAGATGGAACAGATCATGATATCACAATAATAAATAAATAATTAAGTAAAATAATAAATAAAAATTATAATAAAAACAAGGCTTGCTGTGGTGTTAATGTAAAATAAAATAAAACAAAATAAAATAAAAAAAATTATAAATAAGAAAAACTAAATGCATATATTACGTATAATCACATTCCAAAAATATAAAATATAATAAAAGCATTTTGTTTTAATTTATTATTTAATTATTAATATTTTATTAATATATTTTACATTATTATTTTATTTATTATTTAATTATTATTTGTAGTATCCAAGGCAGACTTTTTTCGGACAGATCTGTTCAGCTTTAAATATCTTAATATCTATTTTTTTATCTATCCATTTTCTGATTGTCAACTTTCGGCAACACTTTTATGTATTCATATTTTGGCAGTTTATTGAATAACAAATAGCTTAACTAATTGGTAAACTTCATAAAAAATCACATGCTAAATCTAAAGCTAAAATTCATTTCAGCATTCACAAATGTTTGACTTAAATTGTCAGTCATTTGTTTGACTAAAAAAAGCGGCATTAAAAAGCGGCAGAAAAAGTTGGAAAATATGTTAAATATCACATTTATAATCGTAACCATTTGTGCAGATTACCAAATCGACAATGATGTGAATGTCATGTTAATGATATTTATTTATATTGTGACTCCCACGAATGGCGTGTGTGTGTGTGTGTGTGTGTGTGAAGGAAGAGAGCATTAATGACAAACAAAATAAGGTCGCATAATAACAATATCGATAACACAAAACGTGCTCATCTCTAATTCACATATGCATATGGTTTGTTTGTTTGTCTGTTTGTATGTATATTTTTTTGTGGATATATTACATATGCATTGAAAATAGGCTCGACTTGGCTCGAAGGTTGGCCAGATGGAAGAGGGAAAAAAGAAATCCGGGCATGCATGAATAGAGGCATAGAGTCATCCATAGACAGCTTGACGCTTTGAAAGCGCATTTCGCATTTGGGGAGCGGGTTTTGAAGCTCGGGTTTTTCTCTCTCACTCACTTGACGCTCAAAGTGGTGCAAAATAAGCGCAGCGATGGCCCAACATAAAGGAGAAATACACACACATATGAACAGTGTGTACACATCTGATTGTGTGAGTTTGTAAAAAGACAAACAAAATGAAAGCATACGGCAGTTAAAAAAAATAACATAAGAAATAAGTACAAAACGAAGAGCAGAAGATGAGAAAAGTTATAGAAAAAACACTCACACACACACAGACACACGGATACACAAAAAATTGGTTCAATTTAGCACAAAGACAACACGGTGCACACATAGTACTACAAGGAGGGGCACATCACAACATTGGCAGCATCGCTTCAAGGGGGGAAGGGAATAAGGGGCATGAGCCTATTTGCAGCTCAGTTCAGCCTAGGTTTTCTTTTCTCCATTATTTTTTTTTTTTTGTATTTCGTATATATTTTCTGTAGTCCAAACGAGCGACGACAACTCGTTAGCACAAATTTGCTATGTGGGGTATTTAATGGCGATGGGGCAGGGGGATGGCCAGGTTGAGGGAAGGAGGGGTTGGGTTAGAGGGTACACTGCTCAGTGCTGTCAACGCCTTTTAAATGGGCAGCAGCAACGAAAAAGCTTTTTACAATAGAACGAACCAACGAAAAAAAAACCCAAGTAAAACGCGTTCCCAAAAGCTGCCGCCAAAAACAGGAAAAGTCACTCCATTTTGTTGTTATTGCTGTTGCTGTTGTTGTTGTTGTTGCTGTTCTTGATGTTGATGTTGCTGTTGATATTTTGGCAAATTTTCATAAACTGTTATTTATTTTTATTGCACAAAGAAAATGTAAGCAAAAAAGCCAAAGACGCTGCAAAGTTGCGAGCAATTTTCTGCTGCTTTTCTCTGTTTTTTTCTGTTTTTTGATGGGTGTGTGTATGTGTGTTAATTTTTTTGATGTTGTCGTTTTGCTGGCAAAAGTCTGTGGCGGAAGTGAATTTGCAAAAAATACAACAATAACAACAAACAACACACATACCCCAAAGTACAACAAAAAAGGAGAAGAAAAGTAAAATGCTGTGCGCTTTTGACCAGTTTCAGCCAAAGGCGGCACAAACAGAAAATGTTTGCAAAACACACAGAAACAACAACAACTACAAGTGCATATATATATATAAATGTAAAAATAAAAAACAAAACAAAAAGAGTGTCAGACTGAGAGACTCGTTGAGTAGAGGCAAATATGCAGCAGGAACAGCAATAACAACTTGGAAGCGCATTTTATTTACATAAAAACAAATGACCAGCATTTTGTGCGGGTCTCCAAGTTGTTGGCATCATCGGGTAGTCAAAGTCAAACCCAGGAGTGAGTTGTAGAAATGGAAACAACAAAAAATACTACAAAAAAAAGGAGAAGTTAAGACAGGGGTTGTAATTATCCAACATGAGGGATGAGAGAGACAGAGAGATGGGGGCAACATCAAATGAAATCCTCAACATAGTTGCACACATTGGTAGGTCTATTAGGTAGATGGACTCGGTCTTGGACTGACTCTCGGACTCGGCTTGGGCGTGGGATTGGAATAGGGCTTACAGAGAGAGCCCTGGCACTTTGGAATGTGCTGGGAAAGTTGCCATAGTCAGCCTGGCCATGAGCTGGCAAATATTCCATATTCTACTATATGTATGAATATTGTGAAATGATGGGAAGAGAGCTTAAGCTGTGAATGTACTTCACTTAAAAGTAACAGAAGGTAACAGAATAAAGCTGCAGTTAGAGACGGGCAATTTGAAATGTCACAGAGCTCACAAATCAGTTCAGGATTTATGAAAGCTTCTAATGGATTCGAAATGTTGCATTACTAAACTTAAATTATGTATGTGCGTCAATTTATAAGAATCGTAATTGTATTTCCAACTCAATGTCAGTAATAAACTTTAAAATAAGTAAACATAAACAAAGCTTCTTTCATATGTTTACTAATTTAATTATGCAACTAACATGTATTTTAATTTAAATATGTATCTTTATTCAAGCATATGCCACACTCAAACTTTTCAACTGAGCATCTCTTGAGAGCTGAAAAATGATAGAAAAGTTTTTGGCCAGCTCCAATTCCATTTTACTCAGGCAATTGCGGTCAGTTAGTGTCTTTTTCCCCCCTCAGTTCCCAGTCTCATTCCCGTTTCCTTTTGCTTAACGCTTTCAGTTTTTCATGTTGCAAGCTAATGTGTATGTGGGATGGCTAACTACGAGTACTTACCACTAACTTCCCCGCAACCTGTTCAACATAATTCGCAGCACTTTTTAATCAGAGCAAGTGGCTCACTGGACGAGTGTACTCACACTCGCACTCACACTCATACTGGCACTCACACTCATACTACTACTCATAGTCTATTCATTCCAGCTGCCCACCGATTAGCCGGTCTCTAAGCGGACACAGTTCAATGCACTGCAAAGTGGCATAACATACATACAGACAAATATATATAGTATAACATCTATATGAGCCACACGGGCGACGCAAGTTTTTAGACAAGCGCGTCAAAAGTTTTATGCCAACAGAGATTTTAGGCACGGCTTTAAGCCAAATCGGTGCTAAGTCCAGCCAGAATGAGCCAAGTGCCGTATGTTAGTCGAGGCTTTAGCTTTAATTCAATTTGCCTAGGTAAATCGTGGGGATTATACATACTATATAGCAAAGTCGGACACACACACACACAAATACAAATGTATATTTCTAGCACACATAAACCTACATATTTGGCTTAAAGCACTGCTTCCTCTCTTTCAGTCTTTGCTTTTGCCCATCAACATTTATGTAGGCAAAAGAGATTTGTAAATTCTACACTTTGTTCCCCTCCCCCGCTTCTACACTCTTTCACACCACCGCCTTTTAGGGCTTAACCACATCCTCAATTTTTCTAGTTGTGCCAAAAAAGAAAAGAAGAAAAACTCTGACAACAAAAAAAAAATGTAATCATAATTTTTGTGCCGCCTTTTGTAGGTTGTAAGTTGGTTGGCCGCTTGCTACACATGTTGTTGAAAATTTGACTGCCTTCAAAGTCAGTTGCCCCATTGCGGTCTCTGGGGCAGGTGTATTTCTTTTTAACAGCCTGTCTGCCAGTTTTTCTCTACTTTTATTTTTGTTTCTCTGTGTGTGTGTGAGTTTTTGCCTGGTTTTGCCAGCTTGCCAGTTTGCAGCTTGACTGGCATTAATTTTGAACGCGTGTTTCAATGGAGTTGGTACTACGATCGTGCCACATGCAGTGGCAGCTGCTCCTCATGTCCATGTCCATCTTCATATCCCTGGGCGTGTGCCAAACTCAGAGACAACAACTGAACAACTGAACAAGTTGCAACATCAACTTCAAGTTCAGCTGTGCTAACAGTGATGATGCCCCTTCTGATGAAGGTAGCAAATTAAATACTCAGGCACATCTCGTAAATATACAAATTAATGTTAATAAAAATCATTTAAAATATTCTCAAAATATACTCGAAATACTTTTCAATTAATAATCAACTTAAGGGAACAGCTGCAACTTGGCAACGTGGAATACTTCGAGTCAGTCTAGAAATTTGATTGTATAAACCAATTGTTAAGCAGCTTTGTTTCAATGATACCAGAAATAAAATCTTTATTTTTCAAAGTTAGTCCAATTTGCTTAATCTGCTAAGCTGCTAAGCTGCCAAGAAAAACAAAAATCAAATTGAAAACAAAAAAACAAATTTAATAAGACAGAAACAATTTGTGGATTGTGAAAGCTTTTCCTTCTAATTCCTCTTATAACAGTTTATAAAGTTTTTCTCAGTCGCCTTAAATTATAAATACAAATACAAGTTTTCATGCGTCTATTAACAGCATGTTAATTTATAATTCTCTATGGCTACTAATAGATTCGTCATGTGGTGTAAAATGATTAAAATTGTGTTAACTGAAATGCTTTGGATTTGGATTGATTGCGAGTTTGAATTCATATTAATTTTATATTCAAACATTTTTCATCGGCTTTTCACATTTGTTTATGCTCTTCATTTGTTGTCGCGCTCAATTCATTAACAGTGGCCCAATAAATAAATCAAAAACAGAACTTTCAAAGGCCGCTCAAATTTAATGTACAAATTGTATGAAATTTGTTGAACATTTCACATTTTTTATGCAAATAGTTTTCAATTAGCCGACAGACAAATTGTCAAACAGACTCTACAACAATGGCCAGCAAACTTTGCAATAAAAATGCAAAATAGCAAATAATTAATAATAAAATTTAAAAAAAAAAACGGGAGCAGGCTGCAAGCAACATGATGCATGTTGTGCGACGCTTGAGGCAAGAGGCAAGAGCCAGTAGGCAGTTGGTAGTTGGTAGTTGGTAGCAAAGTGCTATGGCTAAAATTAAATTATGTGTGCCACAAAGTTCGCCTCGAATTATGTCGCATAAATCAAATAAACAGCAACGGCAGTGGCAAAAAAGAGAGAGAGAGAGAGAAGTGAAGTTGAGGCTGCAGAAATGTTGAGGAAAATAACTGAGAAAAAATTTATACGAAAAACTTTTGCATTTAAAGTGAGCCCGTGGGCGAGAAAAACGGGGTGGCAAGTGGCAAGTGTCCCGTGTGTTAGCGCAACACTTGGCTATAGCCAAAAGAAGCAAAAAAAAAATTTGATAAAAATGAAAATGAAGGAAAAAAAAACCAACAAATTTTTATTATATGTATTCGTGTTGTGAAGTAGAAACCGCAGACTGCAGCAACTTCAACAGCGGGCAAAAACAAGTGTTTAAATGTCAACAGCAAACACAAGAAAAACCAGCAGCAGCAATGAATTCCCCCATGCCCCCAACAGACACCAAGACCGACAGACAGACAGACATACTGTCAGACAGAAGGAGTTACGTGTATGTGTGAGTGTATCTGCGGAGTCCGCAGAGCCACACAATTCATATGGAAAGATAACCGCTTCTGCGTCTGGGACTCATCTTCTATTTGAAATGTATATAAAAGTGTTTTTGTTTTTTTTTTTACTTGACTCTTTTTAGGCAGTCAAATGTCATGAACTTTGTGGTCCACACAGTCCGCGAAGTCTGCAGCGGTCAAAAGCATCTATGAGATACTTTTTTGGTGCACATGGCTGCGAGTCGCTTAATAACTTACCCAAAAGCAATGCAAATGTCAAAGTTATCCAAAACTGCATCTTGCCGCCGTTTGATGTTTGTATTTCTTGTTATTGTTGGAGTTGTTAACTTTTTGATTGGGTTTATTTGCCAATACACACAAGCACACACACAGATAGACACAGATAGGCTGTTTACAGTTGCAGATACTTTTGTATCTTTTGTGTGTTTAATTGCAAGCCGCTGCCTGTTTTAGGCTTGGCCACGCATTCGAGCCATACATTTTGCACAATAATCGCGACACTCAAAAGCACTCTACACACACACTCCCACACACACAAAAGCGTTAGCTTGTCAATTAATTCAACTTGTTGACTCAAATTTGATAAACCTCAGCAGTTAGTTGGAAAATTTTTGTTTATCTATTTCTCGACTCGACTTTTGATTTTAATCGTTGGTTGCACTTGACGCATGAGAGAGAGATACGCGACGTACATAAACAACGCGCAGACCGTTGAAGACTAAACGCAGATACAAATTCCGACTTCGTAGATACGTCCCGCCAAACAGGTCCAAGTCGAAGCGCAGCTCACAGACGATTGAGACGAACTCGAACCTTGATTCATGGTGCTTCACAAAGTAAATTGAATCGAGCTCGAACCTCGAACTCAAACACGAACTTATACACAGGCGAGGATTCACTTTTGCCTTTGCCCTTTGGTTTGAGTCATTGCTAAACCAGTCATGCGACAAGTAAGTTGTTAGCAAAACGAGTATTTGCTAAATTTTGCAAGTTGCAACTGAAATTTTCGAATTTTAATAATATATATTAATTTGTGTCTATAAATTCAAAGTACAAGTACATGGAAAATTTTCCATTTATCGTAATTCGTAACAAATTGTTGTTAATATTTTTGTTGTAATTTTGCCTATGTATCTCTTAGCATACCTAAAAACGATTTGGATACTACATTCAAGTACTCGTATTATCTTTTAGTACACCAACTTCGTTGACATCTTCGTAGGAGTACTCCAACGACTCTCTTGGCGACTGCGCCGAAATGTCTTCAAAGAGGTGCACAACTCTACTAATTTTTTCGAAATTTGCAGACTCACTCTTATACAAAACTCTGCTACTCAGGCAATTTCAATAGCTGAATCTAATTTCGACCTACTTTAGCAGAGACACAATGAAAATTCTCGAAAAAGAGCAACTAAATCGAATAATATAAGAGTACTTCCTCAAGTCTAATACTCGAATTTAGAAGAGTTCTAGAGTGAGAGAGAGGTTTGAGAACAGAGGTGGCAACATGTCTGAAGTATTTTGTAGCTGAAGTGTTAGGATTTTGGTTATGAAAGTAAAAGTGTAAGAGTGTCTACTCCGCTATTCCTTCATCCTTCATCTGTTTCTCAGGCAACACAAGTGGAGAAAAACATGAGAAAAACTTCATTGAAAATGCAGGCAAACGCTAACCCACAACAACAAGTTTTAGCGTAAAAGATTCTAAAAGTTTTCCTCACACACACAAGTGAAAGTGGCAGGCAGCCATGGAAGTCAATTTGGGTGCTTAGTGCATTGGGCAAGTAATAATACATATATATTGAAAGATAGATTATCTCAAACTTTTTGCAGTTTAAGTGGCCAAACATTATTCAGATCTATTTGAAATGGATGACTTTTGTGCTTCAATGAGTTTCAATTGTACAATCTCAAGTTGAACACAAAAAAAAACATTTCCTGAAATCAAAACATTTAGTTAGAGCCTAAGCCAATTTCCTAATGCTATTTTTTTCAACTTAAGTCCTTCAGTAGCATTTCCTGTGAACATCATAAATAGGTTCAAGGAAAATCCTTCACAGATAAAATAAATCAAGTTACATTTCAAGGTTACAATTCTTGATTGTAGTAGGTATTTGAAAAAAATTTAAGTATTAAATTGAGACTGAATACTTATGTATATTTAATTGAATTATAAAATTGTTATAGGAACCTTGATAAACAAAATATTTGCTAAGAGTGAAATAAAAAACCATTACTCGTCTTAAGAAAATTCAAGAAGTGAAATTTTGACACCGTTTGGTTGCATTTTATTCAGAAAATCTTGAATTCTGATTTCTGTGTATTTCAGTATTACAAAAGCAGCCTTTAATCCTTATTCCCACGCAGAATTCAGAGCTGCAAAGAGAAGTGAAAAGAAGTTATTATATGTAACGTATTAATCTGAGTTACTGGCCCAATTATAAATTCCAACAGGTTTTCCTCATAATAAATTGCTGAAGCGTGAATTCGTGTGCATTTGTGATACACTTAAGTAGATGTACGTTTAACAAAATTAATTGAAAATGTTGAGCTCCAAATGAATATTTTATGAGAAAAACGATTATGTTGTTTTATTTGAGGAAATATAAATAAGTAATTTATAAATTAAACTGCATTAAATTTGCAGTAATTTCAGCGGTATTCGCTTATTTCGGAATTTAGTGAGAATTTCTTAATTAAATATCTCAAAAGATTACAAAACTTCTAGAATTATGAATTAGAAGTAGATTATGAGTTGCCAAATGATTTCTATGAAACTTGTTTATTTATTTAACTAATAAATTACTTACAATTTATAGCACATTTAAAGTGCTCTAATAATTTCTACTAATAATTCAAAATAATTAGCATCAAATACTGAGAGATTAAAACAAATTTTACTTTGCCTAATGCCTTAGTTGAATTTCAATCAAATTGTGTAGTTAATAATAACACATAAATAGACTCTGAAAATATAAATAAATAAATGCCAAGGGAAAAATCAAGCAGAAACCTTGACTACAGAAAGTGCGATGAATCATCTCCTTTCTCTTAGTTGATTTTCGATGTATAACATATGCAAAAGGTGTGTGTGTGTGAGGTGTGTAAATTGTATGTGTGTGTGTGAGTGAGCCCGCAGACAGATATGTATATGTATATAAGTACATTTATACCTATGTAAGCTAGTTGGTAGTACTGGCTAGTCCACAGCAGGCTTTATTAATGGCTCATAATGACTTAAGTGAAATTACTGAAGCATGGCAACACACTCCCATCCCCCATCCCCCGATGCCCCTCAGTAACCATCCCTGTCTCTCTCTCGCTCTCTCTCTGTCCCTGTCTCTGTTTGTACCTCTGTCTTTGCCTTTAGTTTTCCTTGCGCCTTTCTCTGTCTGTGGCATTTCCCTTTTGCTTGCCGCAATGTGGCAGGCAACTTGGCTGCAGCCATAAACAGCGAGAATTCCCACGCGGCATTTAATATTCTGTTGCCCAAGTAAATTTTCTCTCTGCTCACATGTTGCTGCTGCCTTTACAAATACCTATTGGCTTTCCATTTGCCCTTAAAGGGTATATTCATATTATATTCGTAGCTTATGCTAATCAACTTTTATCCCTCTACATATCTATTTCACATACTAATCACTTAGATTGATCACTTTTTAGATACATTCTGTTATTACATAGGGCATTTTATAGTCAAAAACATTGTTGAACATAAAACTCTCACTTGTTGTTCCACATATTTATTTGTTGTTGCACGTATACACATTGTTGTTGTTGTTGTTGTTGTTGTTGTTGTTGTGGGTTGTTACCGTGCTACCAAGTAGTTAAGGTCAGTTCATATATTATGCTTTGCCTGGCAAAAGGTGCCATAAGTCTATGAGTTTCAGCGTGTGAGGAACTGAATATGTCTGTGTTTTTGTTTCAGAGAAAACATGAGAGAGAGAAGAAATGTGAGTGGTGGTGTGTGGGTGTGTGTGTATAGTGGAGATGGTAGGAAAGTGTTGATAGGTATCGGAAAAGATCGCATAGAATACAGCATATCAAAAAGTGGTACTTACTTAATAAAAAGCTTCAAATCGTATTGAACATTTAATATAATATTTAACTACTTAAGTAATAATAAGAAATATTAACCATGTAAGCCAGATTCAGTTAATATATTAGTTCTTAATCAAATAAGTAATACACTAAAGCATTAATTGAGGAAATCGACCGCCTATTTTATTTGCCATAGATCGTTTTATAAATCCTTATATGTAAATACTATGTATCGCATTAAATATCCTATAGTTTTCAACTTGAATATCGTTTCGCTGTCTTGATATAATTTCGTTATCACCATATTAATACCCATCCCTAGTGTGTGCAGAGTCTTTTGCCCAACAGCTCTTATTTATTTTGCCTGCCTGCCTGCCTGTCTTTCCTGTGCCGAGTCGAGTCGAGTTGAGTCGACAACTGTTGCCTACTTTTGTGCGTCTCTGATGTCTGCTTCTGCCTTCTTGCTAATTAAGCGAAATTTTGCGTAATAAGCTCGTCTGTAATTTGCGCTATCTTTTTGCTTTCGTTTTCCCTTTGCCTTTTGTTTTTGTTTTTGGCCAACATGCGTCGTAGTATAAATAGTTGTTGTAGTTACTTTTGCTTCTTCCGCATTTGGTAATAATTCTGTTGTTGCTCCTGGTCTTGACTCTCTGCGTTGTGTGTTGACTTTGTTAACTGTCATCAAGGTGTTCATTGGCTTTGTTATTACGCCTCAATGAATTTTCGGTTGTGTGCGTCTGTCTATCTGAACACAAATTGTACGCCATTCAAGTGATATATGCGTGTAATTTTTCATACTAGACGGAAGCATCTCTCAACAACAACGAACGATAGTTGAGGATACTGGTTACAGTTGAGAGCCTCGCTAAATCATTTCGAGACAATCCACAGCAACAACAACACCAACACGACCAAGAACACGAACCCAGAGGTCAGTCAAAGGAAAATGAGAGCAAATTTAATGGGGTAGCTAAATTTATTGTCTTTAATTTGCTTTATCCTTGCAAATGCGTTTCAAAATGCATTGGTTAATCGAATTCGATCAATTTCCGGATACATTTATTGAATTCTGTAAGCGATACACTCTTGAAGTTTAGATAATTAAATTTGCCCAAGTCAAGGGTCAACAGCCTGAAGACGTCCTACAACAATTCTGTTGGACTATCCTTAATGTTGTGACTGATAAGCCACATTATTAACGCCACGTCAAATTCAGCACACGCATAATTTCATCAGAAACTCACTCCCTTACACTGTGTGTGTGTCAAGTGTAAGTCGACCTACGTTGAATTTTTACACCTGATGCTCATGTTTCATTAGACTCTGTACTAAGAAAAGTGCAAAGCTTCTATTGAGTTTGTTAAATTAAAAATGTAGGGAACTTTTAAAGCCATGTTCAACTTCCTGCAAATACCAATAAACACCTAGATGAAAGGTATGTCTGTATGTCTGTATATTTTCAGATCAAAATTACAATTGTCATTCAATTATGCCACGCCCATCTCTGCCCACACAAATCGAGGTAACAATATACTTATTTATATAATTATTTAAATATGTTTATAATTTTCATTTATGTTCATAGATTAGGAATGATTATTCTACTTCTTTATTGAATCATTAATATTATTATTTTTAAGCGTTGTTTACTTCTGCAATTTACTTACAGGATCCTACACTATCGAGCATGCTTTACTCTAGCCTTTCTCTATCTTTTTTTACATTTTTTTACATTTTTTCACAATTTTTTACATTGTCCTCCTGTCCAATAGAGATCAGGCAGCATAATAACAACATTATTTATACAGACACGAAGTACACCAAAGAGTGACAACAACAACGACAACAACAACAATCGCAAGTGTGATAGCAAAGTCTCACACTCTCACACTCACACACACGCACAACATGATGGCATTTTAAACACATGTAAACAAAACCGTTGAATTAAACCGAAAATTAGCATCGATTAAAGTCAAGAAGCGGCAACATTGCCTCACACTCCTTGCCACACCCACACACCACCTTATCAGTAGCAAAGCCAAAAAACACACACGCACACACACACACGCAGTTTATCTTGCACAGCCGCGTTGCTTTAAAACAAATTTTAACATAATTTAAACATGTGTTGAAGGCGCACAGCACACGCTGCGTATGCTTAATCCGCGTTTAATCCGTTTTTAGGCGCGACAGCAACGTAAGCGCGTTTCTCACTCTCTCTCTTTCTCTCTCTCTCCCGGTACATAACCTCAACAACAAGAGCGAGGACTAACCTAACCTAATCTAACCTGTACAACAACAACAACAGCAACAGTAATAACCAGCAACAACCAACGGCAACAACAACAACAGCGACAGTGGCAACAAAATGCAGCCTCTGATAAGGCGTCTCTGCTGACGTCCTTGGCGGGTCCATTGAGGGTGCCAGCATAAATAAATAATAGGGTGTCTAAGTAACTGACTCTGTTTATGTGTGGGTGTATACTGATATGTGTGTGTGTGGGTGTGTGTGGGTGTGTGTGGGCATGTGTTGAGGTGTTTGCAAGACTGCAAAAATATTAGTGCGCTCGCGGGCTTCAACACACTGGCTGTTCTTCATGTCAGTTGTTGTTGTACTTGTTGTTGTTGCTGTACTTGCTGTTGTTGTTATTAGAGAGTATATGGCGCATAGGGTTGCCCCAAGTGTGGTTATGTCTGCTGCAAGGGTTGCCCGCCTACTTATCATATGCAAATGTTTAAAAATGTTTGTGCTCATAAATTCTGACAAGATGCGCTTATGAATAGTGTTTGTTAGCGCCTACTATCCACCCTACCACTACCTCATCCTTCACCCCTCCACCTCCCCTCCCCCACGAATTATCCACAAGTTGAGCCTGTTTGTCTGGCGTGTCATAAATTCATTAGTGAGGTTTTTATGACGCCCTGTCTTGCCTTGAAGTAAGTACTCGCATCTTACTTGAGTTGGTGGTGCAAAAAGTAACTTGCTCTCGGCTTTTATGTGCGTCATAAAACTATATATGATATCGAGTAAAGGTTACACCCAACTGACCGGTGAAAGAGTCCAATAACTAGTTCTTTTTGTTAAAGTTAATAACAACAGTTTGTAATAAGAAACTTATGCTACAAAAATACTCGCAAGTCTTTAACGAAAATTTAGTTTGACTAGCTCAAGTTATCGAGTTACTACTGTAGCTGATTACTGGCAGCTGTCATTCAAAATGCACTTTGAATAATCAAGTGCACTCTCAATTAACTTCTTAACTGATTTCGTGTGTACTTCAATTGACCACATGGGCTAATTAAGTTAATTTGCTGTAATTTCAAAGAGAAATCTTTTACAAAAGCATTTTAAATGAAGTTGATAATATTGTTTCAAATTTAAGTTAACTTCTCAGTTAGAAGATAAAAAGTTTTAGCTTAATAAGTTGCGTAATAAGTTGA
The DNA here is from genome assembly GCA_037043535.1 of Drosophila putrida. Lineage (NCBI taxonomy): Eukaryota > Metazoa > Arthropoda > Insecta > Diptera > Drosophilidae > Drosophila > Drosophila putrida. The sequence goes on from JBAMBI010000065.1 coordinate 4,092,554, forward strand.
ATGAAACTTTTGTTATGAAAAAAGAAAGTTACATTTCAAGTTGATTTCCATTTCCATTTTCTTCCCATCACATTTTGATTAGTTAATATCTTTGATTTCCTGGGCTAATAGTGTATCACTTACAAATGTGTAGTAAATCTCAGAATTTTATTTATTTCATGAGCGACATTTGCACATCTGCTTTGAGCACTTTTCACTTTGCCTCTTTCTGTTCTGTACCGAAAACCTTGGCCTGCTTTTTGAACATGTCCATCTTCAATAGAGCAGACATTTGAGCCGAGCCGTCTTTCTGTTTACAATTTCCTCAACTGCCTCCCACTCTGCATTTGGGGTTCACTTTTTATGTACAGCTTTCTATAGTTGGCTTGACGCGTTGCTTTCTTAGTTTTAGCTTCGTTTTGCATCGTAAATGTAATTTATACAAAATTAATTTACGTCATAAAAAGACTTTTGTGCCTGGGCCAAGTAACAAGAGGGGGCCAAGAGAAAACTGACTGTGAGCTGTTGATGTCATAAATGTTGCATTGCACAAACACAAAAATACACATACACAGAGAGTACACACACACACAGAGAGAGAGAGAGAGAGAGAGAGAGATGCGGAAACGAGAGAAAGCAGAAAAGCAACAAATATGCATCGAAATAAAATAAAATATAAGCCCAAAAGTAGTAAAACCTAAAGCCCTGTCCAAAAGGCCCAAAAGCTGTGCACAATTTATGCATGAACACGCCCCCATTGGCGCCTCGCCTCCAATGCTTGGCTGGCTGGCTGGCTGGTAACATTTTGTTGCACTTGCATCGAATGGTGGCATGGGTTGTTGCCTATTGTAAATGCAGCTTAGAATTTGCTGCAAATAAAGTGAAATGGCAACGGGCTGCTCCAAAATTCCAAACACACAGCAAAGGCAAAGCTCAAAATGGAGGAGGAGGAGGAAAATACAAGGCAAAGGGGCATACACAGAGAAAAGTGAGAGGAAAGCCAACAAGGCAGCGACAACAACAACAACAGCAACAACTAAAAAAATTGGCAATTTAACATTTGACGTTTTCTACGAGACTTGTTCAAACAATATACTTGGGAATTTGTTTTAATGCTCAGTCGAGGCTTCGAGTTTGGCGGAGTTGACGGGCGGCTGCCTTAAGCTCCATACGAGCGAGAGACATGAGAGCCAGGACCTAGAGCTCAGGACCACGACCAAGACAAAGGGGTGGGGGGAGCATGTGGCATGTGGCATGGGGCAACTGGCAATAATGGCTTTAAATTTTTATTAGATGACGACGCTTATGCGCCTTAGTTGCCAACCATGTTGCCACGGCACGTTGCAGTTTGCTTGAAATGTTGAAATGTTGTTGAAAATGCAATGCTCCTGTTATTGTTGCCATTCCAGTTGTTGCAACACAGTTGTCGAGCATAACTATGTGTGTATTAGTGAGCTAAGAACTTGCCAGTTAGGTGTACTCAGCACACACACATTCGCACACACAAGCTGGTCATGTAGAAATAAGCATAAGCACTAATTACCCAAAATAAAATACAAATACGAGCATGTTGCAGGATCTGAAGCTCGGGGCAGCATATGGCAACAAGCTCCAGTCGAAGCTTAAATACACTCTTATCAGTAAATGCCAACAAATTGCGTATACTTGATATAGCTATGGATACAACTGATAGAATTCGTGATTACGCGGATAGAAAACTGTTTATTTATGTATTTAATGTTGACTAATAGCAATCGACGTACAATTATAAAAGTGAGATTAAAATTATATATAAGAACTTAAGAATACATTATTATAATAAAGAAAAAAGTATAATATTTATAATTAAATATATATATTTTTATGTTTTCGTATTTTGTTCTTGACTCATTTTCTAAAACTAAATATAATTAATTTTAAGACAATAAAGAGACCATGAATTAGAGCGGCTTTTTATCAGTATATATAATATTTAACAGCTGAAATCAGTCGAGATTTAAATCTTTATGCTGTTGTTTCTTAGCCTTATTTTAAGTAGCTGCAACTTTGAGGCATATTCTAGTTAAAACTTGTTGTAAACTCTCTTAGCATTAACAGTATCATATCTCTGCTTGCTTCTGTGTGTGTATGTGTGTGTGTGTGTGTGCGTGTGTGTGTGCCTGTGTGCATTTAGCTAGTTGCCCCTGAGCGTATGCTACACTTTATTTAATGTGGCGGCTGTCGCCTAATTCGCATAATTACGCGCTTATTATTTTTGCAAACTGTGGCCATCTCGCTCTGACCAGCATCTCCTCACACACACACAGACATATCTATATACATTTACATACACATATATATGTATATATATATATATGTAATTGCTGTTGTGTGTGTGCGTAATTGTATTTCGCTTTGCGTGTATCCAGTAATTGTATTATTTGCATGATTTTATTATTTTCAACGCTGCCGTTCAGCAGCGAACAGCCAACAGCGAACGGCGACGTGAGGCGCCACAAAACGAGGCGCCACGAGGAAGAGCGAGGATCGAGGAGCCGGGAGCCGGGAGCGAGCAAAGCGACGCGCAGTGACCATAATTAACCAAATAAATAAAACAGTCGAAAACTGTCCAGCTGATATAACGGCATTATAGTAGAGCCTAAAGGGAAACGGAAGTGGAAGTGAATGGAACCGAATAACAAATACAACTACAACTACAGCCAAAATACAGTTAACACACACACAAAAACATCACATGCATGTTGTTTGGAGTATTGTCTATGCCCCGTGGGTTAGATTTGGGACTTTTATTCATTGCCGCCATGACAACAGCAAATTAAATGACTGTCATTTCATTTTTTATACCCTATGGAAGCGGCGCACATAAACTGTAATTATGTATATCGGTTATCAAATACTAAAATAATCAAATATTTACAGCTAAAGGTGTTGCTTTAAATGTTGTTAAACTGTTGGCTAAATTGAAAGACTAAAATTTATATATATACTCGTACAATAAAAGCAATCACCATAAAAGAGAAACTGCTGCCAAATTGCTCAAATAGTTGTATTATAAATTGAAATAAAAATTCACTCTCTAAATCTCTCGTACATTGCTTTAAATTGAAAAGAAATACATATATTTTTAACTACATTTTTATTTATTTATTTTGCCAAAGTATTTTTGTTTAATAGTTGCCAAGTTGATTGAAAGTTTTTATTCCAAGCAGTTTAAATAACAAATTCCTTATTTTTTTCAATAATAAATATAATAAATGGTATTTTCTAGTCGAGTTTTCTAGCTGAAATTCAGTTAGTTTCACTTTTTTTGTTCGATTCATAGTTTGCTCGTTGGATTACTTATTGGCTGGTTTGCAAATTCAATATTACTATGTTTGCTTGTTTGTTTGGCTTTGTACTATAAAGTTGTGAGCATAACTAATTGAAAAGTTTTTGTCGCATTTTTCAGCTTGGTTAGCGGATTTGCAACTTGCTTCTGACCACAAAAAGAAACAGAGTATTTAAAGAGCTTAATAATGTCGAGCAGAAGCAGGAGACAAATGGCCAACAGATGGAAATGGGCCAACAGCTTGTCAACTTACTTACAATGCACTTAAAAACTGGTCGTAAATTCACTCAATCCATTGAATTTAATTTCAAAATCTGAACGTAAAAGTAGAAGAAGAAATTTTACAATTTGTCTGATCCAGTGGCATTTCCCAGTTTCTTAGTATATTTTTGACTTTCTATTATAATATTAATAATTGAATTTGCAGTTTACAGTCAATATGTTTTGAGCCGACTTATACTAAATTTAGTTGTGGTCTAATAAGCACTTTGTTATTTTCATTTAGAGTTATTTTTAGAATGCATAGTGGCTTACGTGATTTGAATGAAGCAATGACTATGGTAAATAATTCTTAGAACATTTTCTATGTATATTCTATATATGTTTTGAGCCGTATTAACATCAAAGTCTTACGGCTTGACGACTTATACTAAATTTAATTGAAGTTATTTTTAAAGTTCATAGGATTTCCCGTGAATTGAATTGATGCAATGACTATGGTAAATAATTCTTGGTAAAATATTTGAATTTACATTTAATAGGCACATACAAAATGTAGGTGTTACTTTTTATGGTCAAGTGCATTCATATTATTTTTTATTTCTACTGCAAATAAATCACACACTTACCAAAAATGTTCGACTAGTAGATACTGTGTACTCTGAACAAACTTGCAAACTTTACAACAGTTACAAGCATGTTTACATGCATCGTTCAATTCGAGCACCTTGTAATGCTATTATGTGCACTTTATCTGATTTGAAAAGTTTTTGATGAAGCTAATTTGATTGTTTATTGTGTTATTAAATGCCTACTGTAAACTTGTAAGTTGAACGTTCTTTTCAGGTCTTATCCGGTTTCGATTTGGCTTGCACAATCACAATTGCCGCTGGGAATATGGCAAATACACGCATACAAACACACACACACCCTCACACACACAGTGAGCAATTCCTGGCAGCCTGTTACATTCATGGGCTCATGGCTCACCGCTGCCAATAACCACACAAATTACATTTATTTAAGTTCCGTCACATCAAACGTTTACGGCCCTTGGCCACACACACAAACACTCTCACACACACAGACACATACCCCTCCCCTGGGTGACTCTCCTGCTCTCATAACTCAAAGTCTCCATGCAACAATTGCCCATCTAATTCACTCAACTGCTCACCTGTTGGCCCGCTCCACTGACAACGCTTCATCGTCATCGTCATCGACATCTTCCCGTTGTCGTTGTCGTTGTCTTGGCTGCCGGCGGCACAGTTAATGTTGTCTGATTTCATTAGCGCAGCTCCCGAGACTTTGCCACCTTTCCCACACTCCCCATTTCTCCCCTCATCATCATCAAGATCATCGAGCCAAAGCGGAACCCAAAACGCAAACGCGTATTGACAGTTTTCGTTGGATGGCAACCTTAAAGATACACGCGTAATTTATCTCTTAACGTTTCTCGACTGCTTCGCACGCCAATTAGACAATCCCCCCGCCCACGCCCCTCTCTCTCTCTCGCTCTTTCTTAACACTCTTGGCCACTAAAGCATTTTACATGAACTTGAATGAGCTTATTATTGGTTTCGCTTTTGTCGATGCCTGTCAATATTATTGATACCCATACTAAACGTATTTATTTCTATACATATGTATATATGTATTTGTTGTATTTGTATTTGTATTTAGATGTGTATTGCTCTGTTTATAGGCATCGGTATTTTCTCACTGGGCTAAGCTGCTTCTTGTTGTGTTTTGTTGTGGCTAATTTGCTTTTATTATTCGCATTAAATTTTATGCTTATGTTTATGCTTTTTTCTAATAAAATGCCGAGAGCTGATAGAAATTGAGACATTGTTGCTGCCAGTGCGAATTAGCCGGAAAAATGTTTGTTGCCCTTATCCGCATCGTTGCCGTGCATTTTAATAGCCAGTTTAGGCCAACAGTTGCACCACCACCAGCAGCAGCAGCAGCTGTTGTTGCCCCCAATGATTAGAAATGGCCAACAATGGATGAAGCCTACCGTTAAGTGATATTATCATCTTCGACATGTGACTCTTATGCCATGACACTTGGACGAAATGAAATGGTAATCGTATTCCAATAACTACTACTTAGTTTTGATTAAAATTTGAATACAAATTAATTGTGTACTTAACTACTTTTATCAACAAATGACATTTGCAATAACTTCTAAGCTTGACTGCCAGCTTTATAAGAGATTAAAGAATAGATTTGTGTCATTCTATTTTGGGCACCAAGAATTGATCAAAAGTAAGGATTTCATAGTCATTGATTAACATCTTATATTAAAAAAAAGTTTTTATAATATTTATTTTCATACAACAACAAGTAGAAATTGACAGCAAAACATTATCAATTTACAATTTTAAATATTGAACTTTACATAAAATATGCATGAATTTATAATCATATATACAATTGTTCCTTTTCCATGTCAACTTTTTTTTAAATCTGCCTCTCACATTTATCAATCAAAATCATTGTCATCATTTAAGTATTTGCAACGCTTGATTGAAGATATAAAAATGCCATAAAAGAGAAATTCACTTGAATTGTTGTACTTTATTTGTACAATAAAATTCAACAGAAATATGCAATGGAATAACAAAAATACTCTACACTTACTGGTACTTTGATTGACAACACAAGCTGTGAGAAGATGGCATTTTTAGCATTTCATTAAAGCGAACATTACCTTGACCAATTCACATTCACATATAAAATTCCTTTATCTAGCTTTTGTAATGGGTTCAAAACACACACATTTAACCTACTAGGATGGAGGTAACCAACCTTAATTAAAATCTTGCTGTCTGGCAAATTTCAATTATATTTTGTGACCTATCAGTGACAACAATAAACAAAAAGCGAATCGTTCGAAAGGAACACAATGACCTGCCCCTTCCTCTCTACCTCTCTTTCCGCTGTTCATGGACAATATTTGTGCTCTTGTTTGTTATGATATTCGCATATACTATATAGTATACATATATAGGTAAAGGTCTCTCCATATTGCCCCCTGCCAGCGAAGCGCATATGTGTCATAAAAACAGGCGACACATAACTCTGCCCCACACATCCCCCATCCCCCATCCAGTTATCCAGCTACCTCTCAACGGCATCTCCGCCTCTTTTTCTCTCTCTCCATTCAGGCACACTGTTGTTTTGTTTTTTATGCCACACCTCGATGCAAATCATTGCCACATCTGACGCACATGTGGCACGTAACAGACACAGAGACAAGCTCGTGTACAACGTTCCCGTTTGCAGGATTTGTCTGTTTTGTGATTGTCGTCGGCGGCTGGCGCTTCTTCTTACCCCCTCCCTCAATCTCCTGCTCCTGCTCCTATCACCCATCCCTGCTGTCGTCTGCTGTGACATTTTGTAGGCGCTATGGCGTGCGAAATTGTAAATTTTTGTGTCTCCTGGTCTCGCTACAGCATCTCTTTCCACTTCCCCTCCTTCTACAGTCTCTCCTCCTGCTCCTCTTTATTCTTCGCCAGCTCCTGCTACTGTCCATGTTATGCTTTGTTGTTTTTGGGCATATGCATTATTAAGAATATACTCAGCTGTCAACAAGTCAGCGTCTGGTATCCCACGCAGATTTTTTGTCTTCATACTCTCCTCATTGTCTCCTCTCCGCTCCCAATGCCTTAACATTTGAATTTGTGATGCCTTTTTCTGCTGATTTTCAATTGGAGGTGGTTCAGTAATTCAGTGGTTTGTCTGCTTTGACCCACAGCAGTCAGTGATGACAAGACTTGATAAGAAAAGCAGTATAAACAGATTCCGAAAAAACTATAAAAGTGAATAAATATAATACATTTATAAGAAAATATTTAAATTACTAAGCAATTTAGAATCAATTTTTAAACTATTCTGCTTGTCACAAATCAGTTTAAGACTGTTTTTTAATTTAAAGCCTAATCCTAAACGGACTATAAGTAAATAATAATCTCTGCATTAAATTTTAAATCACTAATTTAAGATATGATAATAAATATAATATTTCAAATCAATATTCAGAAAGTATAGAGCACAGTTTATCGGCTAGAGGAAGCTTCAAAAACCTAACGGAAAATTCCTTTCAAATAAAATGACAGATCTATCCTGAAAAACGATGTTTTGACAGCACTGTGGTTGCTTTTAGGTTTTCCTGCTCAAGGTCGAAATTGAGCGAAGGAGCGTCTAAAAGTGTTTTTTCCCGTAATGCTCGTTTGGGGTCCGACAGCTAAACTAATCCCTGGACTAGCCACATGGAACAACTGCTGCTTTAAGTGCTTTAACGGCCATTGTGTTGCCTCCTCCCTTTGCTTTTGCCCTCTCCCCTCCTGGGGGTGCTAATGATCGCTGTTATTGAACTCTCAACTGACAGCTTCAGTTTACAGTCTACAGTTTACGGTTTGAGTTTGAGTTTGGGTTCCATTTGCTGCGAGTCTAACCATGGCCTTAACTGCCCCGTCGATGAATCATGAGTACGTGCCGAAAGTTTTACTTTTGAGTTTTTCCTGCTTTGGCTTTGGCTTTTGCTGCTTTTGCTGCCTGCTTGCAGCGGAAAAACTTGACTCCGCTTGACCTGCACCAACAAACAGTGTGCGAATTTTCCAAGTTCTGCTTAAAAATTTATTTCATATTTTTTCGCTGACAAAACGAAGCGCCACACGAAACTGTAGCTGAGTTGGCCGCTTTCCTATTTACTTTTCATTTATTAGAAATGAAAAAAAGCAAATACATATATATATATATATATAGGAAATGCGACTGTTGCAGTTACACGCCCACGCCCATCTTGCCACGCCTCATTTGTGGGCTCTCCAACGGAATGGCTAACCACACTTTTTGGCTCGTCACTTTTGCTCATTGGACACGTGTTCACAAATATTTGTGCTACGTGGTTGCACACCTTGCCGCATCCCCGCATCCCCTCCCCTCCTCTTTTCAATTGCCCCTTTGTGTACCCTGGACGGGGCAAGTAGTAAAGCAGGCATGCCGGACTATCTCATAAGACATAAGACTCATAAGACCTCTAACTAAATAATAAATAAATCTAAATTTGTCGAACTTCAGTTTCACATTAACAATATAAATAAATGTCTTACGTTTACAGGGTATTTTTGATATACAGCAATAAAACAAACCCTCTTCGTTATGGGAATTGAAAATTATTTCATGCTATGGTTTTAATAATCCAGCGATTTTTTCTCCTTGTCGATTATTTACAAAGCGTATATAAAAAAATTGCGGAAACGGAAGCAAAAAAAAACGAATGTTCCCAGAGAATATCGACAAATTTGCCGGACGCACATATTTCCATGTTGTTTCCCCCCGTTGTCGTTTTTATGTGATTTTCAATAAACACGGACGGAGACACGGAGATTTGGACTAGCGATGGGTTTAAAAACCATTTGCCGGTCGCTTGGCAGCTGATAATTTTGTCGATTTTTCGATCATTTTCATTTTCATTTTGTGGCCCGGCACAATTTAATTTTTGTTTTAGCGGCAATTTAGGCGGCAAACACACAAAGTGTTCTGCACTCTATTCATGTGTGAGTGCCTCTCTCTCTCTGTCTGTCTGTCCTTTAACTGGTTGATATTGAAATTTAATGTCGAGGAGGTGAAGTTGTAAACCAATCGAGGTAGTTGCACTTTAAGCCAAAACCAAACGATGTGGCTGGGAATGTTTGTTTGAATGTGGACGAGAGAGCATGTGTTTATGTTTGTATTGGATTCTCGATACTCTGGATGCTGAACGTTGCTGGGATCTGAATTCCTGTCGTTTTTTGGTGGCCAACCGTTTATTGTTGCCTACATTGGGTATCAATATTTGCACAAGTCTGCTTTTATGTTCAGCTTATTACATTTTGGCCGCATATACGATTACTATTTTGAAATTTTCTCTGTGTTTTTGTGGTCTTCTAATTGAACATCAATTCATATACAAAGAGATACACACACATATATATACTTGTTTATAAATAAATAGCTTTAAAGTTACGAATTCCGTTGAAATAATTGAAATTTCAAGGCGCTTTTGTTGAGTCTACTTTTTGCCTATTACACAGTTGCTTTAATCGCTTTGCATATATTGCAAAATTTACTCAGCAAATATTGCAGTTGATTTCAACACTTTGGGGCTATGCATATTGATTATAGCCTGGCCGAAATGTTGGCCCATTTATATTTCACATTTACAACAATTCAACGCCTGTCTGCCTGCATGTCCTTGCTATAGATACTTTTAAGCTGTCAATTTATTATATCCCACTTTTAAGCTGTCTATTTAAGCAAACTCTTCTCCTACATTCTCTCTCTCGGACTCGAATCATTTATTATTGATATGTTGATGGCCAATAGGCAACACTTTAAGTGCACACTTTATGCAATAATATGGCCTCAAACGTTATCTGAATGTAGTACAGTGTACACTGTACAGAGTCTGTGCAGTTACCTCTTTGGCCATTGGTATAAAAGATACAAATACACGGGAATCGGAATCGGTACAAAATTCAATTGCATAATGTTGAAGACATTTTATATATTCGAACTGAGGGAAACTTACCCGCCGTAACTTTTCGACTATTTGCACTGACTTTGGCTGCACTGACATGCAAAGTAGCAGAAAAATTGTCTGGCAAAGTTGGCTATCAGAGGGACAGACAGACAGCAAGACAGACAGACATTATACCCTTTCCCATGCTTAAGCCAACATCCAATGTCAGGACAGACACATAAAGTAGCTCACACTGCAACTGCAGCTGTTGTATCTGTATCTGCATCTGTAGCTGTAGCTGTATCTGTATCTTGTAGCTTCTTGTTGCTTGTAAAGCTTTTGGATGGGGCGCATCTTAAAGATTTTGAACAGCACACACATAGCACAAACTTGTCGAAAATATTCGTATATATGTATAAGCGAAAATTGTTTAACAAGTTGAATGCTGCCAACGGGAGGAAAAGAGAAAAAAAAGTAAATGAAGAACTTTTTTCACCTGGTTGCCGGCCGGCAAAGTTTTCACACCGGGCCATAAGTTTGCTGTCGTTGCTTTTTAGCAAACTGCAAAATTCCAACAGACGCTTTTGGATTTAGTTTCAGCTCCAGCTACAGCTCCAGCGTCAGCTTCAATTTCTTAGCTTTTAATTAAATAATTTTCAGCCAACAATAGCAAGAAGAAAATGCTATACATACATAGAGGCTTGTGAATGAACATTTCATATTTGATTTGGCTTTACGTTTTCTGCAATTATTTCGGCTGGCAAAATATTTAACTGCATTTCCTATTGATTTTAGTGCTTTGTAATCAACTTGGCAACCTGCAGGCAGCCAGGAAATTGACGATCTCCTGCAATTGTTGTGCCTTAGCAAAGCCGGAGCTCTCTCTCTCTCTCTCTCTCTCCTCTCTCTTACCAACGGAGCTAAAGCCAAAGCCAGAGTCATAGTCGTAGCTAAATCCAAAAAGCCATTGCCATAGTTATAGCCATAGCCAGCAGTCATCCAGGAAGTGAGCGCAGCTGCATTTTGTCTATTTTTCTTTAGTCTTCCTTACACTCCCACATACACAAACACACACACGTACACATACTCACATATGTACACACACGTGTAGTCTCTTCAAGGAGAGAAAAAAGGTAAAATGTTGGCATGCAAGGATGGAAGGATGGGCAGCGTTTATAGCAATTTTACTTGACTTTTGCCGCTTTGTTTGCTCTCGGTCAATAAATGAGCGTAATATTAAGACATTGATTCGTATGGCTTAAGCTAAAACGACATTGGTTAGTCAGTCAGTCAGGTAGAGAGGCAAAGGAATGCAATGCAATGTTGTCCGCTAACTGTGATTCCCTATGGTCAATAGAAATGCAGTCAGCCCCGATGTCATTTCAAGTTGTTGTCTTCCTGTGTCTGGCAAATAGCAAAAACGATTTCATAAACCAATAAAAATATCATCAGCTGTACACGTAACTTAACGCTAATCAATTTTAACAAGTAACTTGCAATAAAATACTTGAGACAACCTTTTTCTAAAATGGTAGCTTGCTAAATTTATTTTGTAAACAGAACTCGAAATCAAATTTTATTTAAGATCTTATATTTATTGTCAAATAAATATTTTATGAGTAGACAATCCTTAATTAATTAACTCTATATACAACTCAAATGTTATTAAAACTCAATATGAAAAGACAGTTTAAAGTTCTTTACTAAATCTCAGCCTGTAAAAAAGACCCTTTTAAGATTTTTAAGGAAAGATCTCTTACCCATCACTAGTCACACTTAATAAAAAGTTGTAAAATGAATCAATTACCTTGCAGGGGAGATTTGAAAGTACGCTACAAAAGTTTCATATCCTAAATTGACATCATTGCACAGCGCTTACCTTGAAGTAGGCAACAATATTTAGCAGCTCAGTTGCAAGATGCTCAGCTAAATGACAGCACAAGTGTACGCCATGGCTTTTAAAAAGTCAACTAACCAAACTTGCCGGACCCCTTCACACGCATACTAAACTAATATATATATATATATATGTATATATATATAAATATATATATATATACTTATACATACCTGTGCACACGTTCATGCACAGAGAATTTGTGACAAAGCTGACACTGCCTGCAAGCATGCAGCACTTTGACATGATTGAAAAGGAAGGGAAGGGAAGGGATGGGAAGGGAAGTGAGGGGGACAGGGCAACAGGGTAGCAAGTTGGCCAACATGTAGTGCAGCGAGCCAAAGGCTAATTCACAGTCAGAACGCGAACAATGCGCACAAACAGTAAAAACAACAACTACAACAACAACACCAACAACAGCAACAACAATTCGTCGCGCACACCGCCTTTTGTATTGTATTATGACAGCAGTCCCACCTGAAAGTATGCAGTGATTTTTTTCTTTTGATACCCTGTGCGGGTATATTAAGTTTGTTAAAAAGTAAGCAACTAAAAGGACGAGGCTGCAACGGCAAAAGTGTAGTTCTTAAAGGCGGGAAACACGACAGCTCCGTGTTGCCTAACTTTAGAGTGAAACTAGGCCAATTAATGGAAAAGCCTGAAAGTATGCACCAAAAAAGATTTTTGGCTTGACTAAAAAATAAAAATTGAATAAAAACTTTTTTTAAGTTACAAAATTATTTCTTTTAAAAAAATTAATGAAATTATAAATTAGATCAAATCAAGCGGATTATTTTAAAATATGTCTCGTCTGTGTAAATATAAGAAGAAGATTAGTTTAAATTACATCTTTGACGCAACAAACCTCCGCGCCTTAAGATAAGATCAGTTTTAAGGCCATCCCCCTGAGACTTGTCTCGTAAGACATTAAGAATGGTTCCGTTCCCGCACAGAGTATTTTGCGGTCGATTGTAAGCTGCCCCACTAGTTTTCTCTATTTTTTTTTCAAAATGCACCTCATTCTCAGTCTCGGAAAATTGTAAACAAGAACTTGCAACAATGGCTAGGTGGCAATTGTTGACAACGACGCTGTGGTATTCTAGTTGTTCATTGTCCAGGGTCTAGTCCTCATACATACATGACCCATTCATGGGAGGCACACCAGTAAATGATGGCGTGTGTGTGTGCGAGAGTGTGTCCCAAAGCAGTTGGCATATCAACTGGTCGGACATGGTGTAAACACGTTTAATGTTGTTGGCCATGTTGTCCATTGCATGGGTGCAGTTGCTCCAACGTCGGCTGCAGTTGCACTGTTGCTACGTTTAATTTAATCTACTAGTCGGACTGCTACCTTGACATGAACTAGCCCAGTCACCTCTTACACACACACAAAGAGACTTACACGCACTCGCCATCTCAGGCAATATGGCTTAAAGTGGAAGTGTGCATGCGTATGTATGTGTGTGTAAGAGTGTGTTGGCTGCTTGAGTGCACCGCAAGTCCATTTAACTTAACTTTGGTCATACATGCACTGGCAGAGGTTGGGTTTTGGATCCATTCTCCTACTCTCTCTCTCCCCTTCTACCTCTTACTCAGTTTTTCTCACTCTGTTGCCTGTCTGACTGCATCACTCAAACGTACAGCCAAATGGTGACAGGACTGCGTGTCCATATCCATATGTGTGCCTGTGCTTGTGCTTGTGCGTGTATTTGTGGGCAACGTAATTTGCATGGTCAGCATGGAATGGCAATGGCAGCAGATGGGAAGGAAATATGCATGGGACAGAATGAGAGACACAGGCAACAGTCTACCGTTGCTAGCTTAATTGCATGGCATGGCACAGCATTGGGGCAACTTCATGCTACCGAAATTCAATTGCTGATGCCAAAAAGTGTTTCCTACTTTCAGGCCTGTTACACTTGCAACATTCGTTTTCTTAGTATCAGTTCTTTTACAATCAGCATATCTGTGTATGTTTTTAAATAGTTTTTAAACATTAACAAAAACGAAACTTAAGTGTGCACTTTATAGTTGGATGCTCAGTTCCCCTGGCAGGTGATTATAGGTCGTAGTTGCTGTATATATATACATATAGATACGTATACATATATTTATTTACTCCATATGTGCGTGTGTGTGCTCACGTGACCCAACACATGTGTAACTTAAATTACGGATAACGGGTAACGAAAAAATAGTATATTGCACAAGTGCCGCAACACGCAAAACATTAAAAGGATTTTTTGTTTGTTGCTGCATTGTACAACGTCAGAGTCAGGGAATCAAAATCAGACCATGTTCTCCGTATATGTACTGTGTTGTATGTAGATGCGTATGTGTTTAACAAGGGCTTGCTGAAAAAATTGTAAACAAATGGTACAGCATTTGCTACCCATTTTTTTGTTTGACTGTAATCCGAGCGAATCATTTGCGAGCGATTTAATTTCAATTGCATGGGCGTTAATCAATAGCAACAAAAGCCAAACATTTAGAACGCATAGAAACGGCAAATTAGAGTATACCAAAAAATAATAAAAGTTGTTCAAGCGCATAAATGGCAAACCAAAAAGCCATGAAAAGAGTAAGTGCATAAGAAGGATTAAATTCAAATGCGCGCCAAGCCCACACTTACTTACCTACACTACTTTAGTGATATTTTCAGCACAGTATTAATCTGCCGACCACCACTGAACAAATAACGCTGTTTCGTATCGATAAGTAAAACGCCGACTGCGCTGCGGCAGAGCTCCCACTTCGCCAGCTCTAACACATTGCGTTCAGAGCTGAGATTCAATTTGAGATTCCGTTCAATTTGCTGAATAAGTTCAATCGATAATTTTTGAGTCGTGAACTAAATCAGTCATTTAGTTCAGTTTACTAACTCGAATTAAAAGAAATCCGCTTTTAATTTATAAAATTATAATTCATTTGGTTTGCTTTAATTTAATCTTCTGCTCTTAATAAAACAATTTTATTTATTAGATTTGTAGAAGTTAAAATGAGAATCTATCGATATCGATATATCAATATAGCTTTAACACATTTTTGTAAAATAGTAAAGATCTTAAATATTAAGTACGAGTTATGTGGGAAGTCAAATTAAATGAAATAGGAAAAATTTTTACAAAAACAAAATTTTTTTTCATTTTTTCACCTTACAATTCCCAACTGGTTCTAACCGTACAAGCATGAGATCCCCTCTAGGAGCTGTGTGCTGAGTGCCTAGTGTACCTAGTGTGCCTAGTGTACCTAGTGTAGCTAGTGTACCTAGTGTACCTAGTGTACCTAGTGTACCTAGTATACCTAGTGTACCTAGTGTACCTAGTGTACCAGGTGTCACAAGTAAGTAAAGACTTTTGAGAGAATCAATGAAATATATCTCTAATGTAAGTTTACCATCTCTTTCAGATTTGTTCATGGCACTTGTGATGAGGAAGCTGATTTAAGAGCGCTCTAACCGAAGCTCCCTCTGGCCGTGCTCACATACATGCAAATGCTTGCTGCAATATTAATTTATACAGGCTTGCGACTAATTCAGATTGTCTGGTAGTTTTGCGCGCTTCGGACCAGGAAAATCCAACCGCAGTAAGTTTTTTCTTGTCTGCATTATTTATTTACAAGAATTGGTCCAAAAATTTTGAATTGAATAAGTTAAAAGAAATTCGTTGTCGAACAATCGACAAAGCATAATATATCGATATAGTTAATAAAATACTAAATAAGTTCATTTGTTCATTTCGATGACCCGTTCATTTGAACTTATTCAAAACGATACGACCCAGCTCTAATTGCGTTGCGTTAACAGTTTTAAGTTACTTCAGTTTTTTTTAAATAAATTAAATTGTTTTGTTAAAAAATGAGATAAAATTTAAGCAAACTAAATTTATTGTAAATTAAATATACTATAGTGTATTCTTTTAATACATATTTCGTAGCTGTAGCTACTCTGGGAAGCTAGTTCCTTAAAAGAACGTCTAAAAACTATGAAACATTCAGAAAGTTAGAATTATTTCTGCAAAAAATTAATACAATATGTCGCTTTATCTTTCTTGTTCCGCAACTGTAAGTCAGAAAACTTTTGGCCATCTCGTTTCCGAAAAGCACGTAGAAATACGGACAGTCTTAATTCAATTTATGTTTTGTTCACACCCAGATGTTCATTGCTCTTTTGTTCACTCATTTATGAGCAACACCAGTTCAATTGAACGATCGACGGAACAAACGCTTTCGAGACGTCAAAAAAATTTCTTGAATTTCACTAATTTAAGAAAAGTAAAATAAAATTTGCCATAAAAAGTATGATTTAATGTTCGCCTAGAGAAGTCCCAAGTAAAGGTAAGAATATGGTAATGCAATCTTAAAACAAGGAACTAATCGCATAAACATTTAAAGTGTATGTTGTACTGCATTGAAAATCCCCTAAATAACAAGCAGCAACAACAAAAAACAATAACAAACAGTATCGTTAAGAATGCACGAAAGCCATACAATTGTCTTGTTACTCGATTTAAGCATTTAGGGAAAGCTTAAAACATAAGCCAACAAGCAACAATAAAATAGTGTGTACAATTAACCAGATATGAACGGAACTCGCAAAATGAAATCGTTGCGTTTTGTGCGGTTTGGCGATGTTCTATATGACCAACAAAAGCGTTTAATTATGCTATGCCGAACATGTCAACGCAACTATTCGAGCCTGGAAACATTTGAGAATCATTTAAAGAAATGCCTTGGGATTAAGCACATAACTGCATCTATAGATGAGCTGCATTATGATGAGGATAAACGAGAAACAAGACTAGTCAATGGCAAGCAAGAGGTGAGTCAAGATATATAAAGTTCTCATACCTATACCAACTAAATGCATTTCCTTTTTAAGGTATTTATTTACGAGCCCGATGCGGTCCGTAGTGGCAACTTCAGTATAGACTGGGAAGCAGAGCTTGAGGATCCCCGATGGTATTCAGAAGAACCTGCTACTACACTGCCAATCAAAGCAAAACAACAATCACCCGTCAATGCCAAAGAGAATATGGCCAAAACCCGTACGCGCTCTCAGGTCAAGATTGAAGTGCCACAAAAGGAGAAACCAATCCAGAAATCGCCAGAGTTACCAGCCAAGCGTATGCGACACTCATCGCCAAAGCGAACCATTCTCACAAACCAACAACAGAGTAGAACTCGCAGCCTGGATTTGCCCACAGCGCCTGTGAAAACGAAAGCAAGTGAAGTTTGTGTCGTCAAGAATGTTGTTAAAGACTTAATGCATCTGGATCCAAGTCCTCGAGTACCTGGAACAACGACAACAATAATATCAACAACTTTACCCATGGTTACCATCCCAGCTGCGAGTTTACCAAACGGCGATACACAACAAATTCTAAATAAGTTACGTGCCTGCGGTGTGGAAGTTAAACGTCGTAATACTCGAGAAAGTGTGGAAAGTGTTGGGGATGCAGCGACAATTGCCAAAAAGCAACAAGCCCTTGATATTATGCGAAAACTACAGTCCAATGGCATCAAGTGCACCAAAGTAAATAAGCAAACTTAAGCTAAGTTTAGTGGACCGTATGTAGTTTTAAATAAATAGAAAAGCGAAATCATTTATTAAGTTCGCAATTTATAGTAAATAAATGTAGTTTGTTTTAAAATAGGAAAGCAATTTAGGCTGCTTTTATCCCAATGGGGAAAGCGGTGGCGCCACCTTTTGTTTGCCAGCGACGCCAGCCGACAGTTGTTTACTTTTACAACTAGATTCTTGTTAAAGTCTGACAATCTTCTCAAATGAAAAAAACAACTCTAGTTTTGTTGGTGCCGCACGCGTGCGTTTCAAGTCGATTGAAATTTGTTAAAAATTTGGCCTGCTCAGCGGTTCTCAGTTTGTTTATATTTTATAGTAATTCGTAACACAAAACGCCCATTAAAGCCGCGTCGCGTGTGGCTAAGAAAAGCAGTAACACAAAACAGGTAAGAGCTCCAAAAGACATCGGCTTACATAATTTTCGGGCTTTTGCGGCCCGAAATATTGTTTTGCATTTATAGATTTGTGTCAAACTGCAGTCGGAAAATGACATCATACTTGAATTTTTAGGCGCCCCAAGTTGCAGCTGTTCAGCTGTTGAATTGCAATCAAAATTGTATAATAACAAATTATACCAAACTGGCATTTTATTTGCGATAAGAACTCAACTATTGAGAGAAAAAAGTTTCTCTGTAAATTGGCAATTTTTCGAAACCCATTAAAAAGACAATTTCCTCTTGAATTAAAATGTATATTTTTATTTTTAACTATGCAGAAATACTTGTTTGTTTGTTTTGCACTATAACACGTAGCTTCATCGTCGCCTCTTTCAGAATATTTGAGAATTTCACTTAATTTCTAATTGAATTCGTTTCATTTGCCCTTTTCAATTTGTGGTATTTTAGGCTAAACTATTTAGTGCATGTGCCCATTGTTCATTAATCTTTAATTAGTAAGTGGCATTTTTCGTGGTTTCTATTTTATTATTAAACATTAACTTAAAGCTGCTTATGGATGAAAATTACAATTTTTCGCTTTGAAATCACATAAAATGACATTAAGTAGAGTTACATATTAACAATTTGAGAAACATTTACGCAGGACACTCAATATTAGTGATAACATTTATCATATTATTTATATATACGAAAATAGATGTAGATATACATTGCTATAAATATGTATGTAGGCATTGTGTACTTAATATTCAAGTGTGAACTTAAATGCGGCATTCACTTTTCACTTTTACGATTTACAATTCATTTAATATAAACAAACTTTAAATTTGAATTTGATATAGGCGCGCAACTGTTTTTAGAGTTCTTAGACTTTCCAGAGAGTAGTTGTTGCTGCTGCTGCTGCTATTCGAGGGAGCGACGTCGCAGTTGTCTTCGTACACTGCCCATGGCAGCACTGCTTCGATCTAGTAGCTCAGTGGAAAGCCTCGCCAGCAGTGGAAGCTCACGCATGGAAACATTAACCGATGGCAAAGGAGCCAATTGTTGTTGCAACTTCTTGATTTGAGCCGTTGCACCATTCGGCTGATGCTGCGGCGTCACTGGCAGGCTATGGGCAACTGAATCGGGAGCACTTATCTTGATGATAACATCCCTGGCATCCACTTCATCACTGTCACTGTGACGTTTAAGCGCCTCGGCGCCCAGTGAATCGGGTCGCAACTCTGTAGATTTGGCGCGTTCAGTTTGCTGATGTTTAGCAGCCTCCTTCAGCATCATCAGATGATCCAGCTTGTCCACGGTGGCCTTCAATTCATGCTCCCACACATCATTCTGTTGCTGACCGTCGCCTCCTTCGATGGGTCGCACTGCGAGTATTTTAACCTTTTGCCGTAACGCCTCCAATTGACGTTCGTCGACAATGCCTCGGAGTTCATTGCTCATTGTTGCCTCATCATAATCGCAGACATTGTCGTCCTCTGCCTCATCCTCTGTTTCGACGGCGGAGGGCGTGGTAACTGTGGCACCCAGCGACATTTGGCTGCCCGCTATCGATGGATAGTCGCATTTCTCCAGTTCCAGCTGAAAGTCGGGCAGCGATGGCAACGCACTCGAGGTGGGAGTGTTCAGTTCGGCACCCACGCCCGGCTCACGAGGTCCAGGCGGTGGCGGAGAAGCGCTTAATGTTGGATAATCACCCCTCTGTCTGTGTATATCTTCGCTGATACGTTCTAGATTACGTAGGGCTGTGGAATAAGTCGTCTTGGCACTTGCCACCTGTTGCTGCAACTCCTGTATGCGATTCTTTTGTGTTTGCAACTGATCCTGGCAGACCTGTTTCTCCTCAAAATATGGACGAGACTTATTGATGCTACGCCTGAAACGATCCTCCAACTGTTGCAACTTCTGCTCGGCGCTGTGAAAGAGACGTGTTCGTCGTTGATGCTCCGCATGACAATCGGCTTTTTGTTTCTCGGCATCCATCACCTTTTGGGTGGCATGATTCAACATCTCCTGCCAGGCATTGTCGAACTGCCATTCGTGTGAGTTGGACATGAAACGTTGCTCGGCCAGAGCCACAGTTTCCTTAGCCGCGGCATGGATCTCTGCAAAAACCAATGGAATGACATTTAGTAGATATTCAAAATGGAATTCGAATCTCAGCTGCAATCACCATTGGCGCGTTGAAATTTAACTGCCGCCTGTTGACACTCGATTTGTGCCTCCCGTGCCTTATCCAAGGAATCATAATAGGGACGTGCCTTCTCGATGCAGTTGCCCAGCTTCTTGGAGGAGAGTTTCAAGCGACGCGTCGACTCATTGAGAAGTATTCGAAATGTGGAATTCGCCTCCTGTCAGAGATTAGAAGAATTAGAAGTTGATCTTACGGGTTATTGCAAATTTACTTACCTCCAATTCGATTTCCAGCTTATTAATCACATCCGTAGCGCTATTGAGATTCTCCAGTTCAATCTGAAAGTAAACAAAATTAAAAGAATTAATTTATGTTTCTTTTTGAATTGCAGTTATTGCTTAAACCAACTAACCCACTAAAAAAAACCTGCCCCACCGAACGAACACAAGATGTCACAATCAGCGAAAGGCGGTGCCACGCCCAAGGATCCCAAATACGATCTGGGTAAAATAGGTGCTCGTGTGGATCGGGTTAATGTAAACGGTTTACTTCGCACCCACAACGATTATGTAATGAAAGCAGCTGATGGACTCTTCAAGGCGGATAACTTTCAGGACATGATGGTGGAGGCGATGGCAGCCAAATCGTATCTGCATGAGCTCGGTATCTTTAAGGATGTCAGCGTACATATAGATATTAGTCGTGGCAAGGATGCCACGCCTCAGGGTTACGAGATAACGTTCAAGGGCAATGAATATTCGCGTATTATGGGCTCAGCGGGCACGGAAATTGGCCAAAACGAGGGCTCACTACGCACCGAGTTGACCATACCCAATGTATTGGGTCGAGGTGAGAGCATCTCACTCCAGGGCAGCTACAGCAGCACCAGAGCTCACGATCTGCAGCTCAAGTTCTGGAAACCCTTCTATCACACCAGATTCCGCGAGAATCGACCGGAGTAAGTATCTAATCTGATACATTTTGTTATAGTTGATCCTAATGTGAGTTCTCTTTTGGATTTGTGGCCACACAGAATGTCCTTCAGCGTGTTCCGGCAAACGGATCGATTCGATATCAGCTCGTTTCAGACCACCAACTTGGGCTACTTGGTGGACTTTAGTGCACACACAATGTTGGGAGTGGATGTAAGTAATTGTAATTGAAAAAGTAGTTAACTAATTAATACTCTCCCTATTTCACTTACAGCTCACACACTCGCTGCAGTATGAGAACTCGATTCGGGATCTGGGTTTGTTGAACAAATCTGTGCCCTTTGCCATACGCGATCATTGTGGACCCAAGTTGGCATCGTTGTTGCGCTACTCTCTGATCTTTGACAATCGGGATGGCAATGTCTTTCCCACTCGAGGCATTCTCTTAAAGTCAGTGAATGAGTATTGTGGCCTGGGAGGCAATGTGGCGTACACAAGTAGCACGGCTCATGGGGAGGTGAATGTGCCACTATTTGCGGGTTTGGTTGCACAATTCTGTGCCCGAGTCGGCGTCATGAAGGAGACGAAGAAAACCACAATGCTGCCTATTAACAATATGTTCTATTGTGGTGGACCATTGACGCTGCGTGGCTTTAAGTATGGCGGTGCTGGACCCGTTATCGATGGTACACCGATTGGGGCACAGACATTCTGGTGCACAGGGGCACATTTATGGACACCTCTGCCGTTTGCCGGCGTCTTCAAGGGTCTGGCCAGTCATTTTCGCATGCATTTCTTCTACAACATGGGCAACAGCAATTGCTTTAACACGGGTATGTAATAACAATCATGTAACTTGCGAATCTGTTCTATAATGCATTATCTCAACTATCTTTGTAGACAACATGCGAAGTGCTTATGGCATGGGAATAGCTGTTAAGCTGGCGGAACGTGCTCGAATTGAGTTAAACTATTGTGTTCCTGTGCGTAGACAAAACACTGACAAGGTCCTCAATGGTTTCCAGTTTGGTATTGGCTACGAGTTTGTCTAAATCCTTGACAGAAATTTGTAAAATGTACTTAGGTGTAGAGAAGCCATGAGAGTCGCCCACGAACGTAGCAAAAGTAGCTGCCCCAGAAAAATAGTCACTGTTAGTTTATAATCTACGATATTTTGTTGTGTATTTCTTTTGTCGATGCATTTTATCATCCTAAAATTTATTTGTAAACAAAGAGCACATTTAAGTATAGTTGATAAGAGACGTGTATATAGAAAATAAAAATGTTGAACAAATAAAAAGTTGTTGATTCAAAAGTAATTGGTTATAATACTAAACTTAGTAAAGAAATGGATTAAAAGAAATCCTTACAAAAATGTAAGAAATGTGGTTTATGCATTAGTGAAGAACAACGCTATACAATGAAGTGACGCGTACTCTCCGTGGAGTGAGGCCATAACCAATACTTTCTTTAGCCCCATGTGAACATGAAATTGCTTTTTGAGCAGCGAATTCCAAAGCAAACCTAGGGGCAGCCATATAGATAGTAGAAAAAGATCCTAAAATTCTAAAGATAGAGATACATTCTGGCGGCTAGAGCAGCACTCGAACTCGCGTTCTTTGTTTTAGTTTGTATGAGCAGGCGGCAACTCAACGCAGAGTGCCACGCTTATATCAAAGAACAGGCAGCCATATTGACTACTTAACAGCAGCCTGTAAAATAACATTTTATGCTAACAGTTGCCCATGCCTTACCAGTTGGGAATTTGAAAATCCAATAAGATTTAAGGGTAAATTAACTGGAGTATGTGATTTTTAAGTTACTCTGGGTAAAAATCTGTTTTAATTTTTTTAATTTCAAATTTCGCAAGAATATTTTAAGCAAGGAACCCATATTTTCCTTTTTTCGGGATCCTTGTTAACTTATTTAATATTCCCATATGTATGTTTTGGGGCCCGGCGTCCATTCATTGTCATGGATCGCTGAACTGCATGCGTTTACGGGTTTTGTTTTTTGTTTTGGTTTGTTGTGGTCGAAAAACTGGTTTTAATTATCATTTTTTATTTCGTTTTTATCTGAACTTTGTCTGCGGGTGTGTGTATACAGATACACTATACTATATACTACATGCGCTACATATGTAAGTTTTTATGGCAGCTTTTATTAAGCTTGTCCCAGTTTGATTTTTATCGTGGTCGCTGGGCATTTCTTTGCACGCCGGATATACGCAGGTATATAGTATATATAATATATGTATCTGTGTACACACATTGTGTGTGCTCGGGGAATGAAGCAAGTCGTCGCAGGGCGACTCTGGAAGCTGATTGATATGATATAAAGGCCGAGACGGTTGGCCGAGACTGAGACCGGTTTCAGGTTTTTACCTTTTGGCTGGCCCCTAAAAACCTGTTTCTCATATACGATGCAGAAAATTTCAAGAGTTGAACTTTCCAGGAATTTAGCTGGCAAACTGGCAACTGGCATCTGGCGTTCATTCGAATGGCACACAAAGGAAGTGCCCGCAGTTTGTTGTGGGCCTCTTGGCATTTTGACTGGCAAAGTGCTTGTTGGCTAATTAAAAGTTTTTCTTTGCCAGCCGCACAATTTTCCAACAATTTGCAACAAACAACATGCAACTACAACAGTTACAAATAAGTTGGCATAGATAGCGATCTAATTAATGCCGACGTGTGCAACGGCCCTAAAAGAGGCAAAGACCTCTTAAATAAGTAAATAAGAGTAAATATACCACCATATATTGGATATACATACTCAATCCTTCAGTTCAAGGAGCTTCATTCAATGAAGTTCATAAAAAATTTATTACAATGCAATTGAATTGTTGAAAAGACATTGTGACTGTCGCAGCTGTACTTACTTTATGGCTATGAGTAGGTAAATTATTTTATTTGATTACAACCAAAGAGGCAAGAGTAATTATTTATTGCTGGCAAATTGAATGTTGCGAATGATGACTTGAAAATTTTATCAAATATTTGCGCAACTTTTGCATATTTATTTATTATTTTCTGCCTCATGTGCAAAGTTCAATAGCAAAAGGGAAAAATTTACAAAAAAGAAGCAAATAAGCAAATAAAATGGGTTGTTCCAAGAAATGGCCAATAAATTGTTGAAATATGCTTCAGAGAATTCCATTAAATGTATACAGTTACTCGGAATGTACAACTTCTTTCCTTATTCTATTATTTTCCATAACAATAGTAAAGTTAGCTATGTAGAATAACTTAATCTGGCGAACTTGAAATATTGATTTGTTGATTGTTGCACGTCAGCTCTTTTTATTTCACTTCATTTGTTTTTTTCTAGATGTGAAAGCGTTTTCCATAAACAGGGTCAAAATCACATGAGCCGGCAACAAATGTTGCCCAATCACGCGATACGCTGACGTTTTCTTTTTGCATTCATCAGAAACTAAAAAAGCTAAAAAAGGTGCAAGTAAAGGGCAAAAGTGCCTCTCAACCTGAGTCACAGACTATATAAATCAAATGGAAAAGGTTACAACCGCAGCAAAGGCGCGTCTAAATATCACAAAAAAGTATCTTTGAAGATGACGTGTTTGCTTTCGACCGAGCCAAAAGGGCGCCTCTTGCCAATAAACCAACCGATAAAGTTGATGATGACGTTTATTTTGAGCCATGTTGAAAGATGATAGACAGCTCGAGGGACTAACAAAGTTAACCATTTAATACTTGCTTCGAGTATCCGCTGTCAGTCTGGGGCAACATTATGGACTTAATACTATATTGGCATGTCCTTTTTATACGATGGCAACAGAAAACAGTTAAATAACAAGTGGAAGTGGAAGTGGGGATAAGTGAAAGTTGTTAGAGTGCTAAAGTTAACAAACTATGTGAATAACTCAAGTACTTTTAAGCCAGCAGATAATTATTCTCAGGAAATGAAAGCTTAGAAAACATTTGAACTTTATCAAAGAGCTGTGACTGAGATTTGCATGTCGTATAATTGTGGATATAACTGGGAAGACAAAGAACGAATTTCACAAGTGTTCTATAGAGTACAATAGATACCCTAACAAATCTACCCTCTTTATGGCTTAAGCTGCTCATACATGTCATTAGTTTATTGGCTTGTTTCACCGTGAACCCGTTGAGGACACACCCCGAAACAGTTGGAAGGAATGACGCCAGCCAAGCAGCAATGGCGTGATGTCCTGTCGCGAATCCTGTCTACCTCAGCCCAGCCTAACCTGACCTGACCTACTTGCGGTGGCCTCGTACTTCAACAACCAGCACAAATAACATCAAGAATATGCGAATACACAGGGAAAAAATCATTATAAATATGGAGTTAATAATACTAGATTTTAGCTGGAATTTGTAGAATATATAATATTAAATTTGAAATAAATCGGACAGTCCAAACCGTAATACATGAATTTGTATACTAATATTAAAATATAAAAAAAACAATTTAAATATTTATTAAAACAATCCAACTTCCTTCAACTTTTAAGCCTTCTTAGAACTTTTCTCTCAGTGTACCAATTGCTGCGTAAACATTTGCAAAATAGGAAATGCGAGCCGTAATTGGAAACCTTATTCATCGATTTGCTTTTAGCTGCTTGTGTAATACACAGGACTAGGAAGGAAGGAAGGCAGTAGTACAAGGCACGTGTAATGCCCTCAAAGGACATTCAACTCAATGCGTTCTCATTTGCGTCATAATCAGCGGAAGGTGACATACATATACTATATATATACTCTTATATATATTTATGAATTGGGGGCAGGCAATTAACGCAGATTTCAGCTACATGTTGCCAATAGAAAGTGGCTTTAACTGAGGCTTTGAGGGGAAGTGGGAGGAGGTCTGAATCTTGTAGCTAAAACTAAAGTAGCACAAGTGTTGCCTAAGAAAGTGGCAGTTACATATAAAGAAATGCATTAAGCTACGGTGGAGCAAGCTCGACAGTAGGAGACCCAGTACTTTTTTGAGTGCAAAGCGATTACTACAGATTATTTCAGTTTCAAAAAATTTCCATAGATGGCGCCACTTCAGAGATTGATTTTGCCCGTAACATTGTTAGTTGAATAACTTCCGCGTTTATCATCCGATTTGGACGAAATTTGCTGGATAGGTTGGAACTAAAGTCTGTATTATACATACCAAAAATCAAGGCGCTAGCATTAAAGGTGCTCTTGTAATTCGACTTGAAAATTTTGTATTTTGATTTGCGGGGGCGGAGGGGGCGTGGCAAAAATCTAAAACAAACTCGTTCAACTTGAGATATAGATGAACCTACATGCCAAATTTGGTGTCCCTAGCTTTTATAGTCTCTGAGATCTAGGTGACACAAAAAGGGACAGACGGACAGACAGACAGACGGACAGACAGACAGACGGACATGGCTATATCGACTCGGCTGTTGATGCTGATCAAGAATATATATACTTTATGGGGTCTGCCACGCCTCCTTCTGCCTGTTACGCACATTTGCACAAACGTAATAGACCCATTTGTACTTTTTTAAAGTACTGGGTCTAAAAAGAGAGTATGCCACACCGCCCAAAAATGTGAAACAACAACAACTGTGAACTCAGCGTAGCTTGACTCAAAACGCAATTGACCGAAACAATTTTAATTAGCCCAAAACTTTAACCCCAAATAGAAAAAGATATGAAAAAGAGACCAAAAGTTATGTCAACTAAGCTGAAACAGAGAGATGAGGCAAATCTGATAATGAATAATGTTCATAATAAGCAAAGAAAGAGAGAGAAATGAATAAGATATGAATCATGGGCAGAAGTCAAAGAGAAAAGAGATTAGTCAAGTTTATCGCATTTCAAACAAAAGCCAAAGATGGACTAAGAAAAATACTTTGTAATTTGTGAAGTAAAAGAAACTTGAGAAAATGTAAACAATCAAACTTTTCCATCTGAACTGAAACGAAAGGTATTGAACTTAATCATTCTTTGTTCTAAAGTTTAATTAAGCAAATAATTTTTAAGCAAAGTTTGGCTTATGAAAAGTATTACAAATATGATTTGTGGACTTGCATTAAGCTCAATTATCTATGCAAATATGTTTAAAAATATCGAAATTTTAGGTCTTTATTTTTAAATCCTAATCAAGGTTCTACTCTACTTTTAAGTTAATTCTCAGCTGTTTAATTTTGTGACAGTTCCAACGGTCAACATATTTCAAACTAGCATAACCTTGTCATATCTAATACAATTCTTAAGCGGAATAATTATATATAATTATTTATTTATTAATATCTAACATCACAGCGCTACAAGATCTTATCAATCCCTTATCAATTAATGCACTAGGCACAATAAGTTCATAATTTATTTTAGTAATGATTTGATCTATAAATTAACTCTTCATTTAAAAATTATGCATTTCCAATCATTGTAGATATACCTGCCCTATTGTTTCACAACATATTTAAAAGTATAAACAATTGAACTTCGAATCGTATTTGAAAAAAATGCAGCAACAAGTTATTGTTACTATTGTTTGATAAGATTACTCTTGATATGTGTGTGTGAATGTACTCCATAAATACAATATACAATTTGATAGATAATATTACTGCTTAAGCTGGCAATAGCATAATTTAAAGAGCGGAAACAACTACTTGGCATTAAGCAAGATATTTGTTGTTATTGACAAACGAGGAATATCATTAAAATGTATATAAAACAACAACAGTAACAACAAAATACGTAACAAAATTGTTGTTAATTATGAATTAAAGCAAATTATGCAAACAACAAATGCAAATTGAGTGCGGTAACCGACGGCAAAATGTGGCCGACAGATTTGCCACAGATTTTTGTTGTTATGCATCATTGAAGAGGCGTCAGCTCATGATGATAATGAAGATGCTGATGATGATGATGTTGATGATGATGATGAGGACACCTCGGGGTCTTGTTTGAAGAGTCGCAGTCAACGAAAACTACAAACAATTTGCGCTACGTCAACAAAACACGAAATGAAGAAAAGAAAGTTGACAGGTTGTAAAGTCGAATTTAAAATACACTAACAGAGCTGTGATAAATTTAGCTCTTTAGCGAAGTAGCTTTAAAATGGAACTGAAAAATGTTAAACTTGCAGCTGATTGAGATGTATGTGAATCTCAAAACCCATCTCAAACCTATCTCAAAACCTATGTCATAGTTATAGTACTTAAAGTTAGTGCATTTCGCTTATAAAATTCGTAAACTGATTATGAGCTACACTTACACTTAAGAGTGAATGAGACAATGGCATCCGTTCAAGTTGCAATTGCTGATGGTGCGACCGCGATAAATACAAATAAGAGACCGAGAGAGCAGAGTGTGTGGTGGGAGTTCCGTCAATGTTGCAAGTGCAACAACAATACAGTTGCTTTATGTAAATATATTAACAAAAGTCAAATAAATCAACTTCCTACAATTGTTCATTTAAAAATAACCGCAGACAACTGACAACTGATTCCAAAAAAAGTATGAGAAATATTTTTGTGCTTCGATCAGCCGCCTGGTAGCGTGGCCGAGCGGTCTAAGGCGCTGGTTTAAGGCACCAGTCTCCTCGGAGGCGTGGGTTCGAATCCCACCGCTGCCAATGGGAAACTTTTTTCTTCTTTTTTTTATATTAACATTTTAAATTTAACATTACGCCTTTTATTTACTATAAATGGAAATACAATAAAGGAAACGCGGTATCATAACATATTTATAAACCATACGTAATGTATCTGAAAATAAAACTTAATCAGCATTGAGTAAGCTTAATAGTACTATTATTATGTTAATACACATATCTATAGTATATATACTCGATCGTTTCTTGCAAAATCTTTGATATAGAATCCATTTTTCATTTTGAAATTATTTCCCTTTGTTTAGTGTTTATTCCACGGCCCTTCAGCGTGATTAGTGTACCTTATAAATGCATATATAAGCTACTATATAATTATATGACATGTCAGGCGCGCTTTTGTGATTCATCAAAGTTTTGTTTTGTTCTCTATATATCGTGTCTCGCTTTAGCTTGCAAATAAGGCGTCCATGTATCGAGTTTGTTAGTCATTAAGCTTGTCAGAAGACGTGTATAAAGTTTCCTTCGATAATCAAATTATCAGGTGACACAAAGTAATATTAAAAGAATAGATTAAAGTCTCAATTTCATTTCAATAACAATAATAACATGGTTATTTGAATACTTGTAAATCTATCCAAAATTCAGCTTAATAAGGTTAAATTCGTCTCAATTTCAATTTTAACAATACGTTTATTTGACAACATGTAAATCAATCAGAATTTCAGCTTTATGAGGTTAAATTTGATATGGAGAAAGGTTATTGCTTCCCTCATTGCTCTTTTATGGCTCACATAGCATTCTTTTTATTTGTTAATTATAGTACATATAGGCGTATAACAACAGTTATCGTGTCATCGATAAGTAGTCTCTAATTATACAACCCATGACGACGAAAGTTTTTAATGCCCTCAAAGCAAAGCGAAAAAAACTTCCCCCTCCACAGAAATGACTAAACTTTCAATACTGTGTGTACTGTTTTTTGGGGAGCGTGTGGGAGGCGACGGGTGGGTGGCAAACTTAACAAACAAATTCAGTGGAACGCAAACGACAACAACAATGGAACAGCTGTACAAATCGCAGATAAAGACGATAACTTAACGCTTTCAAGACTTTTTTCTTTGCTTTCTTTTGTCGTACGCTCTTAGAGACGTCATCAAGACGTCTTGTTGTCTTATTATCTTTACTGTTAGATCTAACTTAGTCTGTCTCTTTCTAGACTCTGTCTCCCTCTCAATTTGCGTGATAAGACAACAGCGAAACAAAATTGCACGCGCTAAATATTTCATTGATAAACAATCTGAAATCAACTCAACAAAGCAACAACAACAATAACAACAACAACAACAACAAATACCGCTGCCTCTAATAAGAGGAAGTGGTGCATAAAACATAGAAAATCCATCAAAACCTCAACAGCAAAAAAATACAAGAAATAAATACATACATATTTATGACCATTATTCGTGTATTATTATATCATGCGAATTCGCAAACAGGTTTTCAATTATTTATGAAGAGAATCGTTCAACACACAATTTATGTTTAAAAGAAGCTCACGCAAACTATATTGTTTGTATCAGAAATTAGATACTTATATATCGATACTGTATATCGTACGTTCCAATCACAAATCACATGCCTCTACATCAATATTTCGTTAATATTTCTACTCAGCGTGGGACTTTTGTTATCATTTTTTTGTTTGTGGTCTCCCACTTGGTTGCGTTTAAAAATAAACAAATAGCGGCCGGGTGGGAAAAATAATAAATAGACTTCTTGATATTCCTAGAGAAATACTTTGTCGAGCCTAGGAAACTTAGGTAACTAGGCAAAGAGACAGGTTACAGGGCAGGTTAATTTTAAAGACCCACCGAATTATTATAGACTATATATAAATTGTATACTTTTTGTTGAAGGGTATGTGCATTAAATTATGCTTTATCAACCATTTGATAAACAGCAGTGTAAGTGGAATTACACAAATATTTTAGTTGATATTTTTAAGACTTTTCGTGACTTTTCGGGCTTTTTACATATATTTATATATATAATTTAAAGAAACCCTTACTCTAGGTAGGTTAATAACTTTTAAAGTTGAATTTTAATTTCTCTTATCTAAAAATCATACAATTTGTATTTCAGATACATGCAAACTTTACGCTGACTCTTTCAAAATATTTACAAAGTAACTGGCGACAAATAAAGCGAAATAAAGCAAAGCTTAGCTTAATTTATGCAAACTGCGCACAAAACACTTCAAGTCAACAAGAACAAAAACAACAAACAAAAAATACGTTTTTTGTATTTGCTTTAGGCTAAAATTTGCGCATTTGTTTTCATCTGCTTGCGTCGGCGTTTTGGCATTTCCCTAAGATATAATATTAATATTATGCATGACATTGCCATTCCACGCATTCCAATGTGAATCTTGCTCTCTCTATCTCTCTCTCTCTCTCTCTCACACTCCTTAAGCCGCACCTAAGACACAAACAACAACACTGCACTTAACTTGGGATTCGGTCACACATACAAAGAGAAGCACACGCATCTCTCTCTCTCTTGCACTCCCTAAGGTGCACCTAAGGCACAAACAACAACACTGCATTTAAGTTGGGATTCGGTCACACATACACACGCAAGTGTAAGTGTGTAAATATAATGTGCGTGAATATGTGAGAGTTCGAAAGAGCATAAAATGCAATTACTTGGAAGTGACAGCAACACAAAAACACTTGACAAGGACATGGACATTTGATGCCAAGTGAGAGTGCGAGTGAGAGGGTGAGAGGATGTAACAGAGTCTGGAAGTGCGCAGAGCGGAAGGTGGGACGGGGCGGACAGCTGTTTTGCCCAGACGACGGTAAACACTGCTGGTTCCCATGAATATTTAACAGTTTCATTAAAGGAAGCGCACAATTTGTTTAATTGCCCAGGCAAAATGGTATGAAAATTGATTTTTATTGTTTCTGCTCAAGTTGAGCAACAAAATGCAGCCAAGCGTAAAACAGGCACATGCGAAAGCAAAATAAGATGTGCAAAAGAAACTAACTAAAACTGCCTTTGACAACTGTCAAATTAATTAATAGTACACCTATTCACAGAGAGAGCGCAAGAGAGAGAGAGAGAGAGTCATACGTAAACAAAGAGAGCGTTGCAACAACAACTACTTACAGAAAGACTACTCATAAGCAATAACAATAACAACAATAGTCAAGGCAACTACAGCTGAGTATTTTGTTGTTGCGCCTGTCACGGCCTGGCACCAAGTTGGCCAATGGGTAAAAAACAGGGTATCACAGGGGAATACACGTGCATTTTGGCCATGCTCTTCTCTTACCTGAATTTGCGGGTCCAGCTCGCTGTCTTCAGTGTTTGACATTTTGCACTACCAAACAATTTTCTATTCACGTTTGCCAAATCCAAAAAACAATCTATTAATTTGCGATTTGCAGTCAATGCAGTTGAGATACAACGTTTCAATTTCAATTAGTTTTCACTTTTGTCGCCAGCTGCTCTTGCTTTATTTGCGCCTTTTTTTCAATTAGTTTGCATTTGCATTTTCACTTGCATTCATTGGCCAGCAAAAAAATTATTAGTTTTTTTTTTAGCTCTGCCTGGGGGCGCTACTTTTATGGCAGAATCTATTTAATCAACAATCACACAATGTGTATGTGTGAGTGTGTAATACGAATA
This sequence comes from Drosophila putrida, assembly GCA_037043535.1. Lineage (NCBI taxonomy): Eukaryota > Metazoa > Arthropoda > Insecta > Diptera > Drosophilidae > Drosophila > Drosophila putrida. The sequence goes on from JBAMBI010000065.1 coordinate 4,124,798, forward strand.
TTATGCAAACACTATTCTCTTTGAGAATTTTGGGAATTAAACAAAAAAAATAATAGCATTTGTTGTATTGCGATGTGTGTGAAACAGAGAGTGAGAGAGAGACGACGACGATTTAAAACACGATTGCAACTCTATGTATATTAAGACAAATAACACTAACTGCTAATGCACACTGCTATTATTATTTTTTTTTATTATTATTATTATTATTTTTGTTACAAATGCTAGCACTATCTTAAAATTATTGGAGCGACCGTCGACCGTCCGAACGCGGTGTAAAGTGAGAAGCAGACTGAAAAAGCAAACGGCGAAACAAAAAACATTGCTGCCCAATTTAGTCTTTTTCCGGACAAATCTATCTTGTTTTTAAGAGACAAAATAGATTTTCACACTACAAAATCTGGCCTTTTTATAACTGCCCAATATTTCCAGCACTGACGAAAGCGAGAGAAAAATACCAAAAATTATCGAAGTATATTTCAAAAAGTAAACAATATTACACTTGGCGGAGCTAGCAAGTAGTTGCGCTAACACACAATAGGTGGCGAACTCATGTATCGTAAGCAGTCAAAAGGTGGCGCCACTGCAAAGGTGTAGTATGATTTTCTATGAGATGACGTTCTGGGAAATTTTAGGATATCTTTTCTCTGAGATGGCGCTTGGGACATTTTTTTAAACAGGACGCAACAGTTATTTTTGAATTGAATCTATGGGATATCAGCAAACAATTCTAAATAATTTCGAAGACTTAAGTATAAATATTGGGTAAGAATGGAATAAAAAGAATATTTTGTTTACTATGAAATTTTATTTTATTTGTTTGTTGGTTTTTTGCTCATTTTGTTTTTGTCCATTATGTGCTTTACATGTTCTGTGATTTGTTTTGCTTTTGTTAATATATTTGTATGTACTATATGCATATATGTATACGTATATGTATATTTCAATTTCGAATTTCATTTACTAATGATATGCGCACCAAAACAAATTAACTTAGCGCAAAAAATTTGGTTTACAACTGAAAATCATAATGGGAAAATCAAATACAATAATATATTTTGTTACTAAAAAATTTTTATTTAAGTAAATTATAAAGAAAGGCAATAGAAGTGTATACCACGGAATTTCTATACGTTATTTAGCATTGATGCCCGTATTTGCTTGCTTAATGTAACGCTAATATATTTATATAATATATATATATTTAATATAATTTTTATATTTAATATAATGAATTTTTATAGTTTATATGGAATAACACTTAATTATACATTCATTCATATAGATCTTGGTTTGTTTTATATTGTATCATCATTTTGTATACATATTTAAAATATATATATGTGTGAAATACAACTGAATTTGTTAGTTTGATTCGATTTGAAAATGAAATACAATTGTTAAATAACTAAATACTTGACAAATGCATTTGTAGCTCATGTAGTAGAAATGTTTACTAAGTAGTTTTGTTGCTTTTCATTTGTGTGTTGTTGTTTCTTGTTTGTGTGCCTTTTGTTTTGTTTATAAATTTATGTTTCGTCTCCTTTTTTTTGTATAGTATCAAACCACTAAATACTCGCCATATAAATGATTTTGTTGTTTAAATATTTATTATATGTATACATATATATATTTTATGCTATATATTAACTATGCAATTGTTGCATATTTGCAATTTTGCGCTTAATTTTCATAATTTACTTAGATATTTTATCTTTCTTTCTATTCTGTTTTTTGTTTCGGTTTTCTGTTCTGTTTTTATAGGGAAAGTACAAAAGTATACGTGTTTCAAAAGCTTTTCTGTTGTAGTTTTTCAAGTTTTCTCATTTATTATACACTCCTAAATGTTGTGTATACGTATCATCATAATAAGTAATTAATAAAACTGGCCACGTCAATATTATTGTAAGAACTTAACTCAACAATAACCTAGGTAGTATCAAGTAGTAGAAATAAATTTTGGAATGTCAATAAATTATACAATTGATAAATATTCAAGTAGTTCAATTAAATGCAACAATTCATTATTGTTTATGATACTACCAAATGTTATACGATTAATAGCGTAAATAATTGAAAGAACGAATGAATGTTTCATACAATAATTGCACTCGTTGCATTTACTCGTTATGCATTGCAACGAGTTGAAAACTTTGCTCTTATTTAAAAAAATTAAAGTACATACATACATAGAAAACAAAACTGAAATCTGACAATGGCTGAAAACTAAGAACAACGACGAGGCTACAAATTACAAAGACAATTTCAGCTACACTACGTGGATGCTCTCGTTCCTTTTGTGGTGACGAGTGTTCCTTAAGGAAACTTTGCTTTCGGATTGTTCTTCTTGTTGTTTGCAGATTATTCACTGTCAATGTTGAGACCCACACGCTTCTCTTCCTCGAGCATTGCGTCCAGTTCATCAGTTAAATTTGCCAACATGTTGCCGATGTCGTTGAGCACATTGACCGATACTTTTGGCGGCACTGTATTAACAGCCACGGGAGCAACAACTGTTACAGCCTCAGGCGTTGTTGCTGGCTCCACACCACTGCTAGCCACATCCAGAGTAGGTGAACGCAAATGCAAGGCGCTGCTCCCGGCACTCGCTGTGCTGTTCATGCTATCGCTGCGAGCGAGAGTTGCATCGTGCAGCGAACTGGAAGATTTCAGCGAGTGAAAAGAGTGTGCAATGTTGGCAATTGTGTTTGTCGACGATGAGCTGGAACTGGAGCTGGAGGAATGCAAATGCGTGCCGGCCGCATGATGTCCAGCCGATGATCCACCATTGCCAGTTTGCAACTCCTGGCGATTGAGCAGACGCTGCTTGATGGTGCCAGTGTTCTCATTGGCAAACGGTATCGTATCAATGGAATCTATGCTGGAATTTGATTTACTATCATGATACTTTTCGCAGTGTATCTCAGCCGTTGTCTGCTGTATGGTCGCATAGTTTGCATAAATGGGCTGCTGTTGCTGCTGCTGGGAGTTGACTCCTTGCTGTTGTTGCCAATGCTGTGCCGTGTGGCCATAGAACATGTGTTGCTGCTGCTGGGAGTTGACTCCTTGCTGTTGATTTGTAGCTCCGTTTACTCCTCCTCCTCCTTGAGGTGATGCCTCGACACTCAACTGACGCGAGTTCCTTATGCTACAGTGACGACGTGGCGGCTCTGGTGCTATCTTCTTGCCCGCCAATGGACTGCCGCTTAAGTAGGCCTACAAGAGAGAGATTTGGCAGTTAGAATTGAACTCAAGTTGAAGTTGGAAAACCCAAACTTACTGCTGTGCTGTCAGCACCACCGGCTGTCACATACTCGGCCGCTGCCGCTGCATTCATGTAGTGATGATGTTCGAGTGGCGGCATCGTATTCAATACGGCACGCTGAAGTATGCCTCGTTGTTGGCGTGGCAAGGTGCCGCCACCCTCCTCGTAGAGCAGCTCACGTGTGGCATCATTGGTGGGTGTAATGTCGCCATCATCATAGGAACGACGCCAGGCCATGGCCGCCGCAGCATTGTTGCCCATCAGACGTGCTGCTGCCGCCTGTTGCTGTTGTTGCTGCTGCTGCTGCAACAGCTGATGATGTTGCTGTTGTTGAAGTGTGGCGGCTGCTGCCATTGCTGCTGCTGCTGCCGCTGTTGTTGGCGGTCCAAAGTGTCCATAATCCGTGGTCGTGTAATGGCTAAAGGTCAAATGGCTGCGCGTGCTGTTGTCGTGTATATCCTCTAGCGATTCCAGGCTCTTACCTCTCGGCTGACGCACCTGCAATAGAGACGAGTGACATTAGTTAACGAGTGTGGCATGTGGCATGAGGCACTTAAAGTTCAAGGACGACTGCAGACGACGACTAACAACATGTCGACTGACTGACATTTGTCGAGCATCGTTGAAGTAGCAGCACCCACCTTAATGAGCACCACATCGTTGCCGTTGCAACACTCGTGATTGCTGCCCGTGCAATAATACGCATCCCCCCCACTGCCAGCAGCAGCAGCACTGAGGCCAGCACTGAGGCCACCGCTGTGGCTGTGGCCATTGGCCAACGACGTGGCATTCACATTGCTCGTCGCATAGATCTTGGTGTCGTCCCAGGAGACACGTGTGGTTGGCACATAAGATGGCGTACTCGGTATGGGCACATTGAATTGCCACGGCTTCCGTTGGTGGTACTCCTAACGAGGTCAAAACCCCATTCATTCAATTATGATGAAAATACAAAATGAGAAGAAAATAAATATGTAATCAAATTAGAATGGAACTAAATTAAAAAATCAATTAATATTAAATAAAAAACTCTTTTAGCAACTAAACTAGAGCAAACTAGAGCAACTAAAATATTATTAAGAAACTATGTTAAAAAATAAGTTAATATTAAATTAAAAGCTCTTTTTAAAAAGAACAACTAAAATATTATTAAGTAATAAGTCAATTTAATACAATTTAAAGAAGTAAACGAATTAAATCTGTATTTTTAAGTATAGCAATCAAATGAATATTAGTCAAAGTTACTGAAAGTGTTGCCTTAAATATAAAAATAAAACTAAAATTACTGAATTGTAGTTTAAGAAAGTATGAAATATTGAAACTAGAATAATATTACATAACAGAATAGATAAAAATAGCAATTTTTATCAACTTTGTAAAGTAAATTTAACAAGTACATAAAACAATACTAAAAGTAACACAAACTTAAGAAAAAAGACACTCGCAAGGAATTCCATTTAAAGACGCACCTCTAATACTATATAGTATCAACTGATCTATTTGCTTAACTATGACTTCACCTTATAGTAAATAATATTCAATGGTTTTCTTACCTGCTGCTGATAGGCATTGGCACCACCTGGATTCCATTTGCCGCTGATAATGTCTTTGACCCGCTTGATGGCCAACAGAATTTTCTTTTGATGTCCTAGTTTGACAATGCCAATGTCCTCGAGATCCTCCCAAGTCACTTGGGTGACATCGCGCACCGTTTTGTAGTTCTGCTCGAGCAGCGGTTGTATATACTCTTCCAGACGCAACAGCTGTAGCCACTCCTCAATGGAGCCCTAAAAAATAATAATATATATATACGAATTAGTTGAAAAGTCGATCAGTCGATCAGTGTGTGTGTGTGTGTGTGTGTGTGTTGAGAGCTAATCGCATTTGATTAACGTCAACCCCATCAGTAGGAGGCAGGCAGCCAACAGCAACAAATTGTCCATGAACTAATTCCAGGCCAAAGCACTGATACCAGACACCATTACAATCTAAAAGGGAATCGGGCAGAGAGAGGGGAACTAAGGGAGGGGAGGCAAGGGGTTTAGCTAGGGAATCGACTCTAGTAGATACTGTGTACATTTGTCTCTCTGCCTGCCTGATGAGCTCGTCGTCGCAGCTCTAATCAGTTGTAATTGATAAGATATGACATAAATCGCGTCAAAAGCACAAACATCAAGAGACAGACACAAAAACGAGTAAAAAGAGAGATACAAAAACTCGTTGTTGCCGACGTTAAACGGTAGCCAAAGTTTCCACACAAACTTACAGATACACACACTTACAGATACAGATACATTTATGTATCTTACATGCAACACAGCTCGCAGTCAAAAATCATCAACATTTTTGGTTTCAACTTCTTCTTGTTTTTCATGTGACGTGTTAATAACTTTTGAAGCTATTGCTCTTTTTTTGCCTGCCTGCCGTCGTCTAAATTGCCGTTGATTTCTATTTAATTAAGCGAATGTGAATGTTGTGGATGCTGTTACCTCTCTCTTTCGCACTCATTCATTTATTCACTCTTTCATTTACTCTTTCATTTATTCGCTAGTGATTTGGCATGAGCTTTACAGACTTTTCAAGGGCGCTACAATTTAATTGAATGGAAATTTTATTTTACGAGGCGCCACAAATTATCGCTTTTAAAATATGATTTATCAGTTTTGATTTCTTGTCTCTTTTAAAAAACAAAGTCTACACAACTAATTGGCTTTTCTGTGGCGGATTAAGTGATTAGGAGGGATTTTTTAGTTTTATTTGACAGATTAAGTTTTTATATTTACACTTCTATCACAATCAATGAACCAGACTTAATTTTTAATGCTTACAAGTTGAAAAATTGCTTTTATTGTAAAAAAGCTACAAATAAGTTTACAAGTTCTATCTTTTCTTTTACTAAAATCTCTAATAATTTAATTTAGGAAGGTTTTATTTTCCTTTTGTTTTTCTTTTCAGTCTAAGCTCTAAATTAAACTGTACATTATTTAAAGAATTGTCTTCAAAAGAATATTAAAAAATCTATTAGGTTATAACAACTATTCGAATGAATTCTACACAAATTAACCTGCATAAAAAGTCTTCTAAAATTCTCTGTTTTTCACTGATCATATTTAAATTATAAAAGTCAAGAGACAACTTTTATTTTCTGATTTTTATTAAAAAAGTTAGTCCCTCTATTTAATATTTCACAACTCTGCACAGATTTCTACAACTGACAACTACTTAACTCTACAATAACTGACTATAACTTACGAATGAATATACTCACATATGGTTGATTATTTCAGCCTGTTTTTCAGTGAAGTCAACTCTACTCTACACATCACTCAAATTGCAATCTGAAGATGCTAATTATTTCTAGTAATATTTGTAGAGAGCATACCACGACATATTTTCCATAATAATTAAAAGAAAATATTTATTTAACGTCAATCCGGGAGGTATATACAATTAACCGAGTATATACATATATCTGTATGTGGATATATATTTTGTTTACTACTTTGAAACTCATTAGCAGGTAGCATATGGTATGACAGCAACAGCAGCCACAACTAACAACAGCAACAACAACAACTAACAACAACATCGATGGTCACCATTAACGCGTCCAAAATCGAGAAACAAAAACTGGTTTTTAAATAAACTGTACGTACCAAAAAAATATGAAAAAAAAGAGTATATGCTTTAGCTAAACATGAGAGTACGTCAGGCCGAAAACTAAATACCATTTGAGAGTGTCTAATAACGGCAACAACAACAAGAGCAACAACAACGTCAAGGTCGTTGCTTGATTGCGGTTTTTGTTTTTGCCTTTGTGGAAGGAAAGGAATGAGGAATGTGCCGGGCCAAAAGATTGCCAACGACATATCGTTGTTGACGTTGTTTAATAACCTTTTTTTCTTCTACACAATGCCTCTGAGGTATTTCGCTTTATTTCCTTTTTCGTTAGCCAGATAAAGAAAGCGCCGGTCGGTTCGGTTCGGATGTGGGAAATGTTTATATACTATACTATATACAGACATCTAAACAAATACAACTATTATTTTTCTCTTGTTTATTTCTTTTTTCATTTGTTTTTTATAGAATGCCAACTAATGAGGGTACCCCGCAGATTTGCAAAACTTTCATTTCCAGCATCAAAGAAAAAAACAGAGATATAGAGATGTGTTTATTTAGATGTGATGTAAGTGCCTCCTCCCCCCCCCCCTCCATCCTCCCGCAAGTCGGGAGATAAGATGTCTGAAGCCACACCCAAAGGCGACGTTGTCGCTCAAGATCAACAAAAGTTTGTAGTTTTAACGCTCAATGGGGTGCGATAAGAGTCCAAAGAGTCTGAGTCTGAGTAACTCGACCAGTAAACCTCAACCTCAACACAGCTAAAAATTGCGAAAACAGTCACGAAGTCGCGTTAAATAAACAACAACCAACAAAACAATAAAAATAAATGAATATATATATGTAAAGAAAGAAATAAACAAATTCTATACAACTAGTAATATATAATGGCGCATTTTTAACTAGAAACAACAAAAAGCTGAGGTCATTTTGGGAGTTGTTGAAAAATTGCAAAGCTTGAAATCGCTTTGACTTATTGGCATATGGAATAAATGTGTTCATTTCATAAATACAAAAAAACATAGAAAACAAAAGATTTAATGATAACTGAAAGCTGAACAAATGAAAACTAACCGCAGGTTGTAATTTGAAGCAAGCAATTAAGAGATCTAGTAACTATGGAATGCGGTTCGAATTTGAGTTTTGAGTTTGAGCTACAGATACAGATACACATCTGATGCGATAAATAAGATATTTTCCAGTAGAAACACATGCATTTCGATGCAGGTGGGTAGCTTACAACCCACGACTCCCGATATAAGTATATATAACAGACAAGTGGGTGGAGAGGGAAATGTTTGAGTTTTGAATTCAGTTTTCAGTTCGAGTTTGAGTTTGAGTTCGAGTTGAGCTGACGAAATCAATGAATCAGACGAAAAATTCAAATGCAACTTTAAGCTGAGGATTATTGTTGACGTGTCCATTGTTCGATTTGTAGGCACTGTATTTGTCATTGTCAATTGTGGAGTCTACAACTGCAGAGGAGGTTAGAAAGAAATCCCAGTGAATTATAATATGGTCAGATTTTACATATAACAATTATGGAGATTTGAAACACAGGAATGTCATTACTTGCTAAGATCATAAGTACAATTGTACTATGATTATTTTCGATAGAAAATAAGATTATGCTTTATCTACTATAAGTATATAAAGAAATAAAAGTTAGCTTTAGTTTTTATGTCAACTATTGATACAATATAAAGTTAATAATATCAACAGTAGTGACTTTATTTCGCTACCTAAATTAAACTTTTATTAATTCTGTAATTCTCACTAAAACTTTTACATCTTCTACAGTTAAATTCCGCTTTTTCCTGGTAACTTTTAATCATGTCTATGGCAGCTTTATTTATGCATCTGACACGTTTAACGATTATTACAATTTTGTTCAGTTATTTTTATTGTAATGCTCAAAATGGAGCTTTAACAGAGCTCGATCACCACATTTGGGCATGAGAAACTAGTGTCGAGGGCTTGTTTTTTACAGCACGTGAAGTGCATTTTTGATAAGAAAGCAGCTTGCATATCATTAAGTCACGTATTTTTTCGGATATTGTCAGAAATAAATTTAAAAAAAAAGCAATAAAACATTATGCGGATAAGGCAAAGTGGCGACTTTTCTTTTAAAAGAGTGTCTGAGTCACGTGTCTTGACAATATCAGTTGCGAAAAGTTGGGCATATAGGTTAGTTAAGTAAATGCTAAAGATGAGTAATGAGAATGGGAAATAGCAACAAGATTCTGTAGAAACAATGACTAAGTGGTCAAGAATTGTAAGTAATGAATGGAGAATGTATTAATTAATAATAATAACTAGATATTTCAGCATGATTATTACTTTGTTAAAGAGAAAAACTATGATAGATATAAGAAAGATTCCTTGGAAGCAACAACTAACTATCAAGAGGGATTCTAATTTGAAATCTCAATATCTATATATTTGAACCCGAGTATTACTTTGTTAAAGAGAAGAACTATTACAAATATAAGAAAACATTCTACCAAGAGGAAGGAAGGCCTCTGTAGCCAGCGCTTTAAAATAGGTTAGTGCTAATTTAAATTATATCTAACTACATATTATAATTAAATAAATAAATAAGAAAACATTTCTTGAATAATTCTTTGGTAGTAACAACTAACGATCAAAATGTATTCTAACGAGGGGAGAATTTTATAAATATTACTTGTTTAAAATTCTAATATCTCTATATATTTCAATTTGATTATTACTTTGTTAAGCAGGAGAACTATTACAAATATAAGAAAGATTCTTAGGTAGCAACAACTAACGATCAAGAGGTGTTTTAACGAGGGGAGAACTTAATAAATATTACTTGTTTGAAATATGTAGATATTGAGATTTCAAACAAGTAATATTTATTAAGTTTGCAATCTCAATATCTACATATTTCAAACTTAATTGACACTCGCAATACTCGTTTAATTTTTGCTTTTAAGTCTAGCAATTAATCGTAACGAAGTCAGACACGATGCACATGCACTTGAGTAGCACTTTGATCTGTCGGATCAATGTTAAAGATCACTTGAAATTGTGTCCCTCAATTAGCCAAGTAAAAATCTCAACACGACATTTCCAAGTGATCCACAGTTGAGCTTCCTTTTTATAGCTTTAATAAAATGTCACCTGAAATGTCGACAGATTTAACACAAACTGACTAGAGAGAGAAAGGGAGAAATAGAGAGAGAGAGAAAGGAAGGTATAGAGAGAGATAGAGAGAGAGAGAGAGAATCTTTTGTTTTTGTTTTTCGTTTGATGGCTTGTTTTTTTCGAGTCTTCTGTATCTGTTTATGTTGGCAAGTGTGTTTAATGAATTGTTGATGGGAATTAATGTGTGCGCATATTAAACGAAATTCTTTCATTAACAATCAAATAAAAAACAACATGCTGACGGCGCTTTTTTATGTGGGAAACAAGTTTTTGCACCACGGATTGCAAATGCTTTTTTAATGAAATATTTAAAAGATAAGCTGCAAAATAAATAAATAAACAAGCAAACAGAAAGCGAACGAGTTGCGAACTTGGCTAGTAACTAGAGATGAGACAATCTTCTTATGTGTTTATATTAACTGATATTTGATTTGTAGGTTAATTAAGCTGACTAAGAACTGTTGACAAGTTGAGGTATAGAAAATCAGCTTAAGTGCGCTAATCAATCCGATAACAACTTTTAAAAGAGCAATGAGTTAACGAGTAAAGTCTTGGAATAGTTCTTAGTTTATAGAAGCATAAAGAAGTTTAAATAATCTATTGGGATTACAGTTTCTGAAAGATATTATATGTAGATGAAGATTTGCACAATACTCTTTACTCTAAAACGATAAGGTAAGTATAACTAATTTACTCGTTAAGTTTGATATAACAGTGTTAAACTGTTACTCGTTACTTATACATCTACTCGTTAGATATTATAGCGATTACTAGTAGAAGTACAATGTAAAATATTCTTTATACCTTGAGACGTAGAATAGCTAATATGGATTACTCATTAGTTTACAAAGACTCGCTACTCGTTACTTTACAAAGACTCGCTACTCGTTAGTTTACAAAGACTCGCTACTCGTTAACTTTAATAACGAGTAAATACGAGTGCAAAACTGCTAAATATCGCTCATCCCTAGCAATATTCACCTGTACTAGCCATAATTAATGCCAATTTGACAAATTGCCGAGTGTAGACTTATGACTAAAGTTGACTTTATGCAAATATCACGAGTTGTTTAGCTGATTAGATAGAAAAGCGGAACTGGTCGGTCTGTTGTTGGTTGGTTAGTTATTGGATTCTTATTTGTTGTTGTTGGTTGTTGTTGTTTACTTACCGGCACAAAGTGTGGCAAATTGTCGAGCACCTGCAGCTTGTCAATGCGTTGTTTAATACGCTCACGATGATGCGGATTCTTGATGCCAATGGCGGTGAGATCCTCCGGAGTCATGCGCGCAATCGTTGGTAAATCATAGCCGGCAGCAATGAAAAGTTGAGCGTATTCCTCATGCTTCATCTCCAGCAACCAATCGATAATTAACTCATCATTGCGCTGCCTATCGACACTGCCAATCGAACAGGAGCTAACCGAACTGCAACGTGGCGAGGAGAGAGGAGCCCGAATCGATGCTCCCGATGAGGATACCCCGGTCAAATAGGAGGAGGCACGACCCGAGTCCAAGCTCGCTGTGCTATGACGTGAACCCGATCCGGCTGAACCCGATGACGAACCGGGCGAATCCCTTCCAGGTGATTGTGTTAGATCAATGCCCTGATCCTCCTGCAACGCCAACTGTTGATGATAATAAACGGCTGCCTTGTGGGTCAAAGGTTCACGCAATGTGGCACAAAATACGGGCGGTGGACATGCCACAATGCTGGGTGGAAGCGGTGCTGTTGGAGGTTTACTGCCAGAGCTTATACCTCCAGTTGTTGTTGTTGCGCCCGCTCCTGATCCAACCTCATCCGCAGACTTCATGCGCAGCGCAACGCTCGTCTCGCGTGGCAAGTTAAAGCCGCCCTCCTCCAGCGAGGGCGATGAGACAATGCTGCTGCCACTCATGCTACAAATGCCATCATCCAGTTGATGCTGCTGGTTTTGCTGGTGTTGTTGCTGTTGTTGTTGATGATGTCGCAAGGGTCCACTTAGTCTATAGAGCGGTAGCTGTGCCTGATGATGGCCTGTGCCAAGGGACGATGGCGATGAGGGCGTCACCAGTTGTTGATCTCCAGGTATTGTCGGCGGCTGTACCTTTTTAGCTTGTGCCGTCGATGTGTGCGGCTTCAGTGAGCGATGCATTTCGCGCTTCTATTTCTGCTGGCCGCGCTGGCCAAATAACTTGTGGCAACTCCTGCAAAAGACACAACGAAAACAAATCAAATGAAATGCACAACTGCATTAGAGATTTTTATAGAATATAGAACAGGAACAGATGTGCAGCAGATGTGTGTGCGAGTGTGCAGCAGTGGAAAATCTGCATAATTGGGCATAAATTTTACTTTTCTCCAGCTAAAAATAGGGTCACACTATTTAGGCGAGCGCGCGACTCTGCGGCAAGTCAATAAACTGCCATAGAACACGACACTACAGTACAGTGGTCACAATTGAAGAAGCTATCCAAAAAAATCTACAATGTTAACTTGGAATTTATATTTGCTTAACTTCCCAATCAAAATAGATCCATAAATTACAATTTAAAGCAAACAAAAGCGACCCTGGACCAGATTTAATAATAAATATGCATATTTTAGGTAAATTTTAGACTGGTTTCGAATCAAATTTGTTAAATTATACAGACCAAAACTCATACTTGATAACTGGATTTGAGGAATATGCATAAACAAAGAAGTAGTTGTCTTTGCCAGGGGTAAACAAAAGGTGAATCATTACGTTTACCTCAAAGGAAGATTTCTTTGTTCCTCAAGCCACATTTTAATAAAAAATAACGAGACAAACAGTGCAGTTTGTCATTGTCTGCAGCACAAAGCAAACTTTGGTATGTACAAATGTAAGTTTCTGTATTATTTTGACTGTTTTTTATTTATTAGAAAATAAAACTAGCTTAATGATTTAAAAATTTAATAGAATTAATTTCTTGGTTTCAAATTTGTTAATAGTTAATTTAAAATAATTTTTATAATGAAAATCGACAAATATTTAGTGTTTTGTCGCAGTCTTTGAAGTTTACAGCTGTATACGGTGAATCAGTCAGTTATTTATAAAGTTCATCTTGAAGTCCATCTAAAGATGCCTTTTGACCCACTGTGTGCCCGCAGCATCGTATTACAAATTTCATTCACAAAAACACAACTAAAAGCAAACACAAAGGGGCGACATAGAACAAGCAAAGGGGGCAGAGATAGAGAGAGAGAGAGAGAGTGAGAGACGATGTCAAAGTTCGTTGACTGTGGGTTGCATTTGTGGGCTGGGGCTGTGGCCGGGTCTTGGCCTGGAGCTGGCTTGTCTAGGCGCTACGTCATAATACACTTGAAAAATGCACAGGCAGGCAGCAGGCAGCGGGCAGAAGGCAGCAAGCGGTTAGCGGTAGCGTAAATCTGGCAGAAGTCACGAACAGGGCCGTTCAGTTGCCATTCAGTTGCCTGGGCATGTCATTAACGTGAACCGAAACGAGAACAAAGCCAACACACAATACTCGGAAGCAATAGCAATAACATATAGAGAAAAGCTTTAATTTGCAGTTCTAGTGAAACAGTTCCGTTCCAATGCGATTAAAACCATGTCCTCACTGCTCACAAGTGCTCTCCAAATAAAAAACAATCTAAGTTCGATTGAACTATATGTTATTTATTCGATGTGTGGTCTTTATATTAAAAGTAGTTTTAAGAAGAGGAATCCACACGAATTGAAGTGAATAGTTAAAGAAAAGGTAAAGGACTAGTGCCGAAAGCTGATGAAAATTAATTTGTCTTCTTTACTGAACACAAAACTATTTTTCAGTAGGAGTTTTTATACCTATTTCTGATCGGACTATACATTCTTCCTGTACATATTGCTAGTCACATTTTGCACACTTTCTGATGCTTCGACACTAGCGTGAACACATTGGAAGTAAATTTTTTCAACATTATAATGTATGAAAATATCCCAAAATTCGTTGCTAATATTTCCTGTACATATTGGTAAGCCCCTTTCACAGCCTTCAAGATGCTTCGTCACTAGCGTGAACACATTGCAAGTAAATTCTTTCAACATTATAATGTATGAAAATATCCCTAAATTCGTTGCTTATATTTGCCAAACTTTAAAGAGACAGTTCGACAGATCGATATACTATAAGCTTCACTTCAGTGAGGAAACCAATTAACTTTGTAACATTTATCGATAACAAGTCAACTGCAACAACTGCCACCTGTTCGATTAAGCACTCGATGCCCGGCCGGTTGTAACGAACGAAGCGAGTAGCGAATCATACGACAGAGGCAGAGACAGAGGCAGGTGCCAAATTTCATAACGTACGTGTGTGAGTGGGAGTAAAAAATGCAGAAACAACTCAAAAGGCGAAAGAGAAACGAAACGAAGCGAAGCTAAAGCAAAAGCAGAGCAAAAGCTGAAAAACAACACGCAAAAAACGGTGGCAGTAGTAAATTTCATTTACAAGCCCGTCGACAGACGGTCTTTAATGAATTTTTATGTATGCGACGTGAAACGAAAATTAACGAAAAACTGCAGCCGAAGGCGCGGGAGAGGCCAAAAGCAACAAAGAGAGACAGAAGAAACAGTTAGAGAGAGAGAGAGGGAGCGAGAGAGTTGCGCGCAGAATAAGAGCAGAGCAGAGTTTGTAGTAGGGTAGTATATCAAACTGTGAACGATACACAAATGTGGGTTGCGATTTCTTCTTCTTCTTCTTCTTGTTTTTATTGTTATTGTTATTATGGTTGCTGTTGTTGTCACCCACACACACCCCGTTCACCCAGCCAGCTGCACATTTGCAGATGTTGTTGAACTGTGCGGCCGGCTTGCATTTTGGGCTAACAATATCTCTTTTCCTGCCCCTGCCCGCCCCCCTCTTACCAGTGCTGTCAACATTGGACTTGGGCTAAAGTAGCTAAATTGGTAACGAAAAATAAGTTGGCTGCAAAGATATTAGGTCTTATATTTCAATGTATCAAAGGTATCAAGTATCCTATAGATATTTTGATGTAAAATGTATAGAATCTAATGTCAGTATCTATTAGATACTTTTATAAACCGGGGCTATATATGAAAGCAGGGATTTCTACATTGAAAAAAGATACTCCAGAAACATAACGTTATCTTCTAAATATTTCAGTACCCTAATAAAACAATTTTTGTTTACCCAATACAATAGCTTCATAGAAATTATATTAACTTTTCTTAACTAGATTGATGGGAGTCTGGCAATTTTAAAAAGTTTTCAAAGGAGTTCTCATAAATGGATTTCTGTAAAATTAAATTTCATTAAATTTTCTAGCAATTGTAATAAAAAAATTGATAGTTTCAACCATAAATTAGCTAAAATGGCAACACTGCATTTATCCTGCTTTCCTTTCTATAATTATTTTTTTTAGTTTTCGTGTCGTTTTTTGTGCATTTTTATGAGACCATTTCTGCTGTTGTCTTTTGTTGCTTGCGCATTTAATTGCAAACATAGTACACAGGACGCCCCCTGGCGTAAATAATGCAAAACTATTGCAGTTTCTGTTGTTGTTTTTGTTCTTGTTGTTGCTGGGTGTGGGTGGTGAGTAATCATAATGAGCATAACACTTGCTTGCATGTGTGTGTGTATGTGTGTGTGTGTGTCTCTGTGTGTGTTAGCATAAAAACTGATTGGAAATGCAATTGGACGCTTGGGCGGCCGTTTTCCTATTAGAAAATCCGCATACAATACAAAACTATTACAAAAGGGCAACTGAAAGATTTATTGATTGTCGCTGTCGTCAAACCAACACACACACACATACATACAAGCTTGTATCGATACAATGTAGCGGAGTTGCGGTTTTGAAGTTGGCAGCAAAAACGCTGAGCAACTAAAAATAATTATGGTTACCAGTGCTTTAAACACAAACACACTTCTACACACACACACACACACACACACACACACACACAGCTAGAACAGCACAAAGGGACCGCAATGTTTATACGCTCTTTCAATGGGGGAGTATTGGGAGTTAGTTGTGCAGTTTGAATGTCTTCAAAGGGGGTGCGATAAGAACCCGGAAATCTCACACGATATACCAATCTATATAACAAGGAATAGGGCATATCCCAAAGAGATAAGTTTCCACATGAATAAACTAGAGAATTAATAATACATTAAAGGATTGTTAGAGATTTCATAGTTTTATATATTCTTTGTTTATAAGAATTTCTAAAGATCCAATGATCCACATTTCAAAGCTCTTTCTTTATTTGACTAAACAAATATATTATAATACTGGTACAGAGCTGCCTCTTTATAGAAATGTTAAGAGATGAAGACTTTTAATGTTTCTTTCTTTACTTAAATATCTGATTTAAACAATAAAAACATACTTAAAATTAAATTTTAAGTTTTTCTGGATATTGCAGGATGTGTAGAGCACTTTAATAAGAATTCAACACCTACAATATTCATTCTGAATCTTTATACCTATAGATAAATTATAAATCCCACGAATTTAGGGTATCTAAAGTTCGTTAAATACTTTATAACAATTGACGTTGTCGCTGTGCGCCGTTAAAGTTTACTGGCATGAGTAATCAGCCAAATGGAGCGCAATAAAATGGCAACACAAACGGCAACACGGCCAATCTATCAGACCCGGCAGGCAGCACATCAACTTAGTTGATGTTGCCTAGCCACCCCCGATAAATGACCCCCTTTCACCACCGCACACACCCCGTACTCTCAACCACTTCATGGCCAGATTCATATGCCACATTGGGATTGGGGTATGGACCTGAAGGAATTGTGAACAGGAGGAGGTGGCGGCTGAAATCAAATGAACCGAGTTCCATTCTCATGTTTATTAACGGTGCTTAACTGAATATGTGAATGTGAGTATCTGTGTGTGCCTGTGTGTTTCTATGTGTCTGCTTGGTTGTGTGGGTGTCATTAAGCCCAATAGATAAAGGGGACCGCCCAGGCAACACTTCATTACCAACGCGACTTAGTGACAACGTCTCTTTGTTATACCCTATAATTAAAAAGAAACTATTAAGGATGAGTGATATCGATATAGAGGCAGAATATTTAAACAAATTCCATTCCTTGATGAGATTTTTAATAAGATTTATCTATAAACAATCTTATATCTCAATCCAGATTCCTTTGCTAAAATAGTATCTTCTTAAGCTGATTAATACCTAGCTTAAAGATATCCCTGATGTTTATTAAGATATATTATCAAAATTATACTATATTCTTTGTTTTTATTTCTGGTCCGATTTCAATATCTATCCTTGTTACATGCAAATCTTTCTTGATTAATCTCTACTATGAACTTGAATCCTCCAACAACAACTTAAGGCAGTAAAATTTTTATTGAAACTTTTACAGGGTATCTAGTTACTTCATAATTTCGTTGCTGTTACCAATGTTGCGGGTGCTTTGCATATGACATGAGACAGTTTTCTATACTTTCCCTAAAACTGCAAAAGCGGACAAAAGTTTTCGGGTGCATTTTTCTTACATTTTCTTTTTGGTCGCTTTGCCACGCCCCAGTGTGAGTGTCTAGGCCTTATTGTTGTTGCTGCTGTTGTTGTTGCTGCAGTCGTGTACATTGTTTGGTAGCGTGTTTTGTCAGCAACAGCAACAACAACAACAGCAACAACTACAACAGCAAACAAAATAAGATGGTGTCGCTGCCTGTCGATAACTGGAGATGTTGATCTTGCAAAGTAAAGGAGAGGACAACAACAACAACAATGGCCGCGGGCAGCATAAACTTGTTTTGCCTCTAAAGGGAGTTGTTGTTGCTGTTGTTGTTGTTGCTGATGTAGTTGTAGTTGTTATAGCATTGTCTTTACGTTTTGTTTCAGGTTTCATCTGGCAACGCCAAGAATGGAGCAAACAAGAGACCATAAAAAGCTCGTAGGAGTAAACTGCAATCCAGTGCTGTCAACTAATTGCGACAGAAAAAGGACAAACCAACCAGAAATTAAAGAGAAATAAATGATAAATTACACAAAACAGTTTTTACTTCCTAGTAAGTATTTCTTTATTATTCTTTTAACAGCAACTTTTATTTCATTTAATTTTAATTAATGACAACCACTCTTAGCTTTTTCAGTTTTTAAAAAGGATAGTTCTAGCCGGAATAAGGCTAAATTGACAACACTGACTGCAACACACAACGAAGATGTGTCAAATGTGTGGGCGACAGTGGAAGAGAGAGGGAGATGGAGGTACATCAGTGACATACGTGCAGTTAACGGTTAATGCAAAACGAATGCGTAGCGCATATGGCACCAGACAGTCATACAGTCAGACCGACCGTCCGTCCGTCAGACAGAAGAAGAGACGACAGACAGACAGACCAAATAAGGCTGTCAGCACGTACAACAGAGCAAAGCTCCAAAAGCGGCCATCAATTCTTCTTCTTATTCTTGGTTTTTGGTCAAAAAACGCGAACAAGTTGTAAAGCGAGCAATGCGAACAAAGCACGACAACAACAATAACAACTACATCAACAGTAAGAGCAAAAGAATAAATGTAGGAGGAGAAGACAGTGAAGAGAGAGCATTTACAGCTACATTGAACTTTTTAGTACCCAACTATTTGCCACCCACTTGCAAAGTGCGTTTACTACTACGCACACACACACACACATGCACACACGCATGTAGATAAATTCACACATATACATATATAAATGATTTTGTGAATATTGGCAACAACTGTGCCAAAAATATGCAAATTACCATTTGAAAACGTTGATTTTCTTAACAATTTTGATGGCAAACACAAAAGCTTTATTCAAATAAGCTTCAATAATAATTTTCACATAAATTGCAATTGATTTAGTGGGATAAAAACGCGTTGGAAAATTCTGTGCAAAATTTCTTTCACACACACGTACACAGTAAAGTAACACCAACACTAACACTAACACCAACACACACGCGCGTTGGCTTTGGCCAAAAAAACAAGTAAAGCATATATGAGAAAAGGCAGCGCAAAAAGTTGCCGTTGCCGCTGCTTCTTGCTGCTGCCTGCTAAAAGAAACGAAGAACGAGTCGAAAAAAAGGCGGAGCGGAGCGCACACGACGAGCCGACAGCGACCGCAAGTCAAAGCGTATTGAAAACGCGGCTCAACTCAAGTTCGAGTCCAAGCTAGAGTCCTCCTTGCTGTACGTTATTGAAGTTGAGAGAGAGAGAGACATTTGACTGACTGACTGCCAAAGAGAGTCAGAGTCCGTAGAGCGAAGGAGAGTTAGAGCACGAGAGTGCGCTCTTTTCAATTGTACGTTATTTTTTTTTTTGCCACACAGTCAAGTCAATTTGTTGCAATTGAAACAATAACAATTGTATGTCAATTTGTTGTCGCTGGCAAATTAGTTAATAAATGAGAAGCAGTGTGTTAGTTTTGATTATTGCTGTCTACTTATTCCCGGCAGTGTACAGTTTAAGGAGCAGAAGCAGAGAGAAATGCATGTTGTACAATGCACAATGAACAGTGGGTCAAAAGTGAAAATGCATTTAAAAACCTGTAGATATTTATGCATATTGCCTAATGAATATTGTCAACAACGATTAAAGTTTTCCCAACATCGATCTGATAAGAGTTTAGAGGTCAGACGATTTATCCGGTAAGTGTATTGTTGTCAAGTCATTAGCATTTAAGCGTGTTTAGCATGAGAAGTTGTAAAACTGGGGCTAAATATATGTCATTGCTTTGTTTCAAGGTGAAATGTTAACTAAATGCTAACTAAAATAAATGTTTGTTTGCCTATCTTTTACTTTTTGTCCCACTGTGCGCTGATGTGCCACAAAAAAGACAAACAAATCCAAACACACACACACACATGCATGTCAACCACTTTGCTTGCCGCATAAGCCAATAAGAGCCACAGAGATTGAGAGAGCAAGACAGAGAGCACGCGCTCCACACGAGTTTAACAATAACTTCAAAAAAGGCTCCATCTCTATTAAATGGCCTGTCTGCGCACTCTCTCTTTACAACTCTCTCTCACTCTCTCTACCATTCACGCTCTCGAAATGAAATGTCATCGATGCTCACTAAACTGCCACTTTGCCTCGCCGCCCCCTATCAACGACAACGACAATTCTAACACTTCATTGGAGCTGTTTGAGCCAGTGTTGCGCTTTTAGCTATTACTTGCTTTAGCTAGAAAGTAAGTGGAAATAATTTGACTACTATTTTCAATTGAAGGATACTTTTAAAATACGTTATTTTGTTGAAACTGTTAGCTGGCATTTCTAGTTAGAAGATTTTCACAAGAACTTCTTTCGAAAGTATCTTTGATAAATCTAACTTGTTTTAGCTGTCTTTTGGCTACTTTTCCTGAAGTTATCTCAACACTAGTTGCGACGCAACGACGTCAAGTCATTTGATTCCCACACAAATCACTGCATATTGAGCGGACGCGAGAGTCGCTCCCCATTATGGCAAGTGAGTTATGAGCGAGTGTATGAGTGTATGCGTATGTGTGTATGCGTGTGTGTGTGTGTACTGCGCTTTCTATTGATTTATATGAGCTTTATGGCGCAATCTGAGTACTTACAACGAGTACAAAGCTTAACAAGAAGACTAAAGTAAACGCGCTTTGAATTTTCAAGTGATGCAAAGACAATGCATATAATGAGAGAATGACAATCTAACATTTAATTGCCAACGAGCGCGTTTTGTTAACAAGCAAGCGGCTGGAATAAATTATGCAAAGCAATAAGCATCAACCAACCAGCCAGAGTTGCCGCAGCGCCATTGTTGTCTGCCACACTGAGAAGTTGCAAGCACGCGTCAACATCGGCGCTCAAGCATAACAACAACAACAACAGCAACTGACACGTGTTGGTTTTTATATTAATTACATAAGCAGAAGCAGCTGCAGTTGATCCCGAAACAAAACCCAATTTCCTGCAGATGCCTTTTGGCCACCTCTGACAATAGAGTGAAACAGCTGGCGGCTTCTGTACAAAGGAAAGAAGCAGACAAATGACAGATGGCGACGACGACGACGACGTCAGCGCCGACGCCAACGCCGAGGCCGGCAGGACACTAATGTCAAAACAAAAACATTTGTGTTTGTAACTAAATTGCGGTCAAAAGCTGCTTACAAGAATTTCAAAAATATAAAATACACACCTGTAAATTGTGTAGAAAAAGCTATTTTCCAGTGTTTACGCTTTTTAATTTCCACGTGCACCAGTAAAAACTGATAAATCACATTAAAACACACAACCACGACGAAAGTTGACAACACACAAAGGTAAACAAATGTTAAACTTTAACAGGGCATCAATTATTGTTGTTGTTTGCACGTTTTATGACATTTTCCACAGGCACACACACACACATTCACATAGATAGAAGTGGCGCGCGCGCGACGCATAAAAGTAAAACATAAAACCAGATTAATTTTGGTTGCAGCCGAGACCGAGAAGAAAAAAGAGTTTATTAAGCTACGCTGCTTACGTAGTTGTTACTGTGTTGTTGTTGTATCTGGTTTTTTTATTGTTTGCTACGCCGCCATTTTCTTTGTAGTTAACTCGTAGTTTTAATCGCTTTAGTGCTCGATGTGTGCTGCGGTTAAATTGAAATAGATTTTGTTACATTTAATTATACACTTTTTATTAATTTTGTGCCACAATTCAACAAATTTATGCGTTTTCCAACTTTTAGTAAATCCCGCGCGACAGAGCGACGCGAACCGTCTCGAACCGCTCGTGAAGAAAACAAAAACACAACTGAGTGTGACTGCACACTAGAATGGGCTTAATACCAAATAGCATGTTCGGTATTTAAATTTCACCTAATGAAGTGGGGTGAATATCAAATATGAAAAGTTAATATGAATAAAACTGATTATTTATATAGTGTAAGTATCAATCTTCATTTTAAATTGTCTTGAATACATTTTTGAAAAAGTATATAGTTTTATATAGGAATTATTAATTGTATATAAATCGCATATTGTCAGGGAATACCGCTAACAACTATCGTGATAGGCAGTTATGCGATAACTTACGCTATCGATAAAAATTGACTTGTTATGTAGTGCAGCCCTGATTTGCGGTATTAAACACACCATTTTGTCTTCGCGTTTACAGCCACACTTGTTGCATTTGTATAAAATGTTACAATTATTTAAACAATTTGACGACAAACAACAATAAAAGTGCGTGCGCTGAAACCGTCAATAAAATAATGTGTCTCTCTTTATTTAATTGCAATTAACGTTATTTGTTTTCGTTTGTGCCGTGTTTCGTTTGCATTCCATTAATATATTTTCTCTGTGTTGCGTGTGTGTGTGTCAGTGTATGTGTGAGCTTGTTGCTATTGCTTTGTGCGGCATTTTTGGTTAAACAAATTTACTACGACCAACCAACAAAAGTAAGCATAATGAGGTGAAATTAAGTAAATCGACAGTTTATTGTCTTGCAAAAAATTAACTGCAAATAGAAATTTAAGAAAAAGCGGCCGATTTAAAATGCAAATGAGAATAGAGAAGAGAAGGTAAAGAAAAAAAACAGGTTGTCGATGCTACGCTTTGGCATTTGTGTTGGCTGGCTTAGTGTAGTTGTTGTTGTTGTGGCTCGGACTTGTCTGCCTTTTAGGTTGGTCAATGCACGGCGTTAATTAAAGCAATCTAAATGGTAGTTGCCAGTGGGCCGTGTTGTCTGTGATGTTTGCGCAATAAGTAAACTTAACATTATTTGTTTTGTTGTTTTTATGCGTTCTAATTTCTCTAATACATTTACAATGCGTTTGCACAGTGGGCGTTGAAATGCTATGAATCATGCCACTAAAATGTTAGTTACCCGCAATTCAGTTATGCGATTACATGTGTGTGTGTTTCTGTTGAGACAACAACAGACACCTGTGGCATGCTTTTGTTGTGATTGTTGTTGCTTTCTTGTGGCAATGGACCAGAGGTGAAGAGCAAATGTCAAATTTGACAGCTGCGTGGCGCATCCTAAACTGAGATTTCAATGTTGAAAGCTTCCAAAAAAAATGAGAGTTGCACTTTAATCATAACTTAAAGCTTTTAGCGAGGGGAATGAAAAGGATTCAAAAACCCTAGTTGCTCCTCACTTAACAAAGGTGGAGTCGTTGTTCTTAACATAATATGTTATGTTATATCAGTCAAACTGTTGCGTCTTTCATTTTAATAAATTTATTAATTAAACTTTAAGATTTTAAAACTTAAGATTTAACTGTTAAAAGGGTCCCTAAAATTTACTAAATTAATTTTAATGCAATTCTTTGCATAAATCAGAGAAAAAAATTTTCAAACTTTATATAAATAATATAAAAACAGTTTTAAAAAAACACACTTAAAAAAATTAGAGAAAAAAATGTTCAAACTTTATATAAATAATATAAAAACAGTTTTAAAAAATAACACACTTAAATAATAAATTGTTTCTAGAAAAACTTTACTTTTTAGAAACTGACAAAAAAGATAGTTTTTGTGTATTTATTTTTTTATTTTTTGAAAATTACCTTTTGCCTTTTTATTAAAAGAACATTCTATTAAAAATCAGTATTTAGTTTGAATACCTTTTTTTTGACTGTTTAGATATCTCAAGCTTAAAGATATAATTTTTTTAATTTGTATATATTATTTAAAATTCATACTTTGTTTCCGTTGCAGCTCTGTGATTTCTGTGCATGTTTCAAAAGCAATTATTTAGCCAGTTGTCGATCTATTAAATCTACAACAATAACCGATAAAAGATAAGGCCAACTGCAAATTGCCTTTAACTTGAATTTTTCGTCCCGTACGTTTCCGTCCCAATGCAGAAAATGCCGTCGCAAATTTTGAACGATGGCAGTGGGTCTGGCAATTTGAATAATGCGGCTTCGTTGCTGGGCACCTCACCGAATTGCATTACAGTGAAGACTGCGTACAATGGCCAAATCATAATAACGACCATTAATAAAAGTATTACGTACGAGGAGCTCTGCTATGAGATACGCAACATTTGTCGCTTTCCCATCGATCAGGTAAGCGGAATCACATTAAATTAAAAGATTATATACTTATTATATAATTTCCATAGCCATTCACCATCAAGTGGGTCGATGAGGAGAATGATCCTTGTACGATATCAACGAACATGGAACTGGCCGAAGCCATACGATTATATGAAATGAATTATGACTCCCAGTTGGTAATTCATGGTAAGTCGAAGACCTTTCTTATCTATATGTTTTATTTACTTTTCTGTAAGATACCAATATGAGCGATAAGTACTTTTTATATCTCCAATCATTTGGAAGAGACAATTGTGTGTCACTTATAGGAAACTTATCAACGTCATGAAACATGAGAATTTATTTATATATTTTGTCTACATTTCTGCATTTCATAAAATTTACTAGAGTATTGTTTATATTTAGGAATAATTTCATTAACAAATCTATTTATGAATGTAATAACTTATTCAACTTTATTAATGAAAATACGCTCGCATTGTTTATTATTTAGAAATGTAATAGCTTGTCTGGGATTTTCATTGAAATTGGAGCTTCTCAAGTTTGTTCCGATTTTTGATATCGCTTCAAAGACAGCTGAATTGATATTGATAAGGTCTCAGTTTAATTGAAACACATTTAGATTAGCATAAAATAAACAATAGTTATTAGTTCCAACAACTTTAAAGCATAACCCAAAAGTAAAGCAAACATTTACAACAAGTTGATAAAGAAGTTAACTTATTTACGAGCTGCTCCTTCAACAAAGTTGGTCAAAACAGTTTTTCATGTGCTTACTTTAAAAGGGATTATGTTGATGTTCTTTCAAATATTATGTATATATATACGATTTAATGATGCCCAGTTGGGTTGGTGAAATAAAACACACATACTATAAATTGTATCTATTTTTGTGGTCGCCCAAAAACTATACGTAAAGTTTTTCATTTCAACAAAATTTCATTATCAAAAGTTTTTGGCTCATTTGTGGGTTTTGTGGGTGTCGATGAAATGGGTCACATTCTGGGCCTTTAGTTGTAGCACAATTTAACCGCAATTTTGTGCACATTTCAGCCTGGTTAAACAATATGCTCGTTGCTTTATTAGCTCAATAAACCTTTCCATTGCCTCATGTCGATGTCGATGCTGATGCCGTTGCCGATGCCTCTTGGCTCATAGCTATTGCCTGTTGGCGTTGCCTTTTGGCCTATACTGTGGGTCCCAGGCGGCGTGAAACGCAAATCCAAACAGCAGTCGACCATGTTAATAACATAAAATATTAATTAACTCGTGCTGGCTTACATACAACTACGCTCACATACACCCACACACCACACACACACCACACACACACACCCACAGAGAGGAGATACATGCAGATTAAATGTTTGCCTGTAAGCGCCCATAAGCAGACTATGGTTTTTGTATCTTACTCTGTTCTTAGCTGGTATCTCTTGTTCTTTCTTGTTCGTTTTTTTTGCCCGCTTTTTGACCCGATTCGGCTGCTGCCGGCTTCGTTTATAATTCATTATAATTAAATTGTTTACTGGCAGCCCGGTTAGCCTTGTTTTCAAATTTAATTTTTGTGCGGCTTCTTTGGCTGTTTTTATATATTACAAGCACGCCTGCAAGTAAAGCCTCACACACACACACACGCACACAGACACACACACAAGTCCATCCATCTGTTTAGTTAACTGTTTGTGCTTAATTATGCTTGCCGCAAAAAGTTTTCACTTCGTTCCAAATTTTGCCTAATGACAAAAAAACAAAAAATGTTTCGACAACAACAATAAATTACTGTAAACAACAAAATTAGACCACATTAGGATATGCATAATAATGTTGTGCCCAGCATGAACAACACGTTTTTTAAGAAGAACTTTAAGAAAAAACGAACTCTTACGTGTCTCACAATCTGAAAACTAACTAACTAAAAAGAGCTTACTAAAAAGTGTATTCTCAATTCCACATCCAAATAAATTTCAGAAATATTTAACAAAAACAACTGTTACGAAGTTAAAAGTCTAGTGACGAAAGCATACTCAAAATATATTCTCTGCAAGCTCTGCAATCACTGAAAAAAAGTTTCTAAAAATTACTTTTACTTTGCGCCGAATAGAAAACTATTTTTTTTTAAATTTTTGAATATTTTTTATATAAAATTTAATATTTTTCATTATATCGATTCCTTATCTTTATCGACTAGAATTATTTTCTTTTTTTCTGTAAATATCTGTAATATTGGTAATACTTTCAGAAATAAAAAAACTAATAAGATATTTTTTAAAATATCTATATATTGCTTTGCATAGTTTTTGAAAGTTTTTGTAATAAGTGGAAATTTTAAGTTCAGGATGCTGATTATTTCAAATGAATCTTTAACCCAAAAACTCTCATAACTATACTTTAGTTAACAAATTGAAGTTTTTATGCAAACGCATTAAGCATAAATTGAAATTCAAAAGTTCTCGGATATCAGAGACTTTTATGCCATTGTAGTTTTTAGTGGGGAAACAGTTCTGTAGTTTGTTGAGTGTGGATGGCAAAAAGTGTGGCAAATATAATTTTGCCATCGCGTGGTATTCGGTAAAGTTTGAGTTGGTTGTTAGCTGGTTCCTTATTTTTTTTTAGCAGGATGCTTTTGTTGGTTGTTGGTACATTGCTTCCTGGCCATCCTCAGCATAATATTCCTATCCACGATTTGGTGTCATTGTTGTTGTTGTTGTTGTTGCTGTTGTTGTTGCTGTTGCTGTTTTGTAGCCACGTGTGAAAAAATGCGGCTTAAAATGTATTAAAGCATTTTCTGTGCGGTTTTACTCTCCGCTCGTGTCTGTGTTGTAATACACACTCACACTCAGTTACACACACAGACACACACACAGACACTGGCATACCACAAAACTCATACAAGCGCCTTAAAAGCATTACACGACGCGACT
The DNA here is from genome assembly GCA_037043535.1 of Drosophila putrida. Taxonomy (NCBI): domain Eukaryota; kingdom Metazoa; phylum Arthropoda; class Insecta; order Diptera; family Drosophilidae; genus Drosophila; species Drosophila putrida. The sequence goes on from JBAMBI010000065.1 coordinate 4,151,757, forward strand.
GTTGATGTTTTTCTACCTTTTGCATGTGTTTGTTTGTGTAGTTATTGTTATTGCTACAGTTGTTGTTCTTGTTTTTACTGTTGCTGCTGTGTTGATTAGTAAATGTCCGTGTGAGTGTGAGTGTGTGCGTGTGTGTGTGGCTGGCATTTTTATAAGCCGTTGTTTTGGTTGCCTTGTGCTTTGTGCTCTACCTTCCGGTTTCATCTCCGGCTAACAATGAAGCGTCTGCCCCTTTTGCACTCTCTCTCTCTCTCTCCCACTCTCTCTTTATCTCTCTGCCTGTCGTTATAATTTATGCGCCTGCAATATGGCAACGCTGTACACACACACACACACACGCACGCATGCACACACGCACGCACGCACGCATACACAAGCAAATAAACTTTACCCAGGCGTACAAGCTTTGAAACACATAAGGTCGATACAAAAGTTGAGTGGAATAGCATGAGTAAGAGAGACTGAACGAGAGAGAGAGTGAGAGTGGGTAAGTGAGAGAGTGAGCGTGAGGAAGCAGAGAGCGCGGAGGAAGCAGGTGGTGAGAGTAATTTCCCTACTGGCAGGAAAAAAAAAACAGCTGAGCTCTGACAGAGTGTTGCCAACTGAGCGTAAGCTCACACGAAAAATGGTTGGCAATGCTGCGCCGGCGTTTGGCATTTTCCAAGGCGGCTCGCCAAAGTTTCAAAGGATATGAAATTGAGCGCAAGTGCAGGAGCAAAACTTTAAAAGGCATCCGGTGCTGACTTTGCTATTGCCTGCGTCACCTGACATTGAACAGCGGGCAGACCAACACACACACACATACACACAGACTCATTCTCACAGTGTGTGTGTGAGTGCGAAAATATCCCTTTGCAAAAGTTTTGTGGACTGCGTCGGCATTCGTCGTCCTGTCGCAACATTCGCGCCGTGGCTGCTCGCCTGTCTGGAAGTGCCGTGCGGAGTAAAAAAAAAATAAAATTAAACGTGAATAACATTTAAGAAAAATAAGAAGAAAAAAAGCTTCGCCTTTTTTCTCCCCTTGCTGTTGCTAACGTCGCGTCGCGTACTGTAAATATATACACACATACACACACACATGCAAACCCGCATATATATAAATTATATATGTTATAATATAATACTTATCGAGTGAAATCAACTTAAAACGTTGCCAATTGTCAACACATAAAACGCAAAGCAAATCATAGTAAAAAGTGCTGCCAACTTATTTATATAAATCGTTACTTCATTTATTGCTCTCCGCTCCACCTCCAAAAACAAAAAAGAAGAAAAACACGTAAAAAAAATGAAGAATATAAGAAGAAAAAAAAATCAATTGCCCCTGGACAACATTTGAATTTGGGTTTCAGTTTCAGATTTCTGCTTTTGATTGCGATTAGTTAAACGAAGGCTGAAAATGACTTTCACAAATTTGTAGTTTAGTATATTTAGAAATTCATTGCCTACCTTTGGGCGCTATTTACTAAAACTCAACAGACTTGGAATTGTGCTTAAAAAAACCTTCGAAATGATTCCGTGTCTGACTTTAAGACTCATTATGTTGGGCTTGTGAGCATTTGTGGTTGAAAGAACTTTCAATTGAGGCTTTTAAAAACCTTGTATGCTGTCTTTAGAGGTGCAGCTAACCATGAATTTAGGCAAAAAAAAAAAACTCCTTTGACGCTTTAGGCTTTTGATATGTGAAGTGAAAGAAGCTTCAAAGCAAGCAAAAATTGTTTCTGTTGCTTTTGAAGATTACTCGCAGCTATCTTAAACTATCTTTAAGTTGCTTAAATATATATGAATACATATACTATTGACACTGTTAACACAAGTAAAATTGAAGGCCGGCAGAGGGTGAAATTTCTTCAATTTGTTAGCAATACCCGAAAGGCAACTGTCATGTTTTACATTTGTCACATAATCAAATTGTTGGTTACGCCGAATCCGCTTCATGTTAAACGTCGAGCCCACGAAGTCATGGGGAACCTCTTTTTTTCCCGTTGCCAAAATCGAATCATTGATTTTCATTTGCTTCGCTGATTCGTTATTTCGTCTTGCATACTTTTCGGCTGCTGTGCCCAGACAAACACACACACACACAGACAGGCGGCAAAAAAATACACCTACACTGCAAAAAATACAATTATTTAAAGTTCGAATTGAGGAAAGTATGGATTGAGGCTAGTTTTATTAAATTAAGATCTTTTGCGGAATGAAATGGCAAGGACTCAGCTTTCAAATAGCCAAAATATGCTTTAGATATTTGATTCCATTACAAAATTCTTAAAAGCACTTAGATAAACAAATTAGAAATCTTACTTAAAGCAAGTATTTTCAGCTTAAAAAACTCGAGCTCCCACAACTTTTGACAGCGTTTAGAATAGTTTTATTCCGGATATATCCGATTTTCATACTCTGTTCGAGGCAATTAAGTTTCTTAAAGGTATGCTTTTTCTCAGTGTAGGATCCTCCCCCTGTTTTTTGCTAAACTTGACCCCAGCAGGCATTTGCACTTCATCAAGCGTTGATGACGCCGTCACCCGCTTGCATTACGAGCCTCAAAAAATGTCTAGGCCAAAAAGATGCCCAAATTGTTGGTACTTGACCAGGCAACACACACAGGCACACACACACATACATACACTGATGTGTGTCAGTGTGTTGCCAAGATGCTGCAGGGCAAGCAAATTGCTCTCGCTCTCTTTTTGGCTCCCCTATAAGTACACACACACACACACACATATCTATATCTCCGTGTGTATTTGTTTTTTGGTCTTTGTGTGTGTTTGACAAATTTGTTGGCCCAAGCTGTCGCCTTTAAATGCGCCGTCATTTAAACTTTATTCTCCTCATTCTCATTCTGTTTGCTTTTTCTTGTTGCGAACAAATCAACACATTTACATTTGGCATTGCATACGGTTTTATTTTTTTCTTTTTCTTTTGGTAGATTGTATTTCTTTTGGTTCATTTCGACAGCTTCGGTAAAATAGCTTCGGCTAATGACCGAAAGTCGAGTTAAGTTCCACGCCCCTTTGGAGACTGGGCCACATTATGATTGTTTGGCATATTTTAATGATGCCATTGGGCTTAATGAAATTATTGTTAGTTCAGAGTCAGCTTTACATCCCTTTCTCTTTCACTCCTAAAATGTTGTTCAGTGTTCTTTGGGGGACGAGACGGACGGGACTTGGGGACACACAGAACTTTAGTTAAGTATGCATATGACGTACATTTCTCGACTCGTTTTGCATGCATGGCCAGCTTCCGAATGGCCTCCTCTCCTCTCTCCTCTGCTTCTTAGCCAAATTGTTTTTTCTCCTTTACTTGGCGTGAAATTTTACAGTGCGAAGGCGTCGAAATATCGGACGCAGGTAAAGCCCACAAAGCGGACAGGATGAAATTTTACGGTGCTCTGACGTCATTCGCAAGCGAATTTTGTTGTTTAACCTATTGTCAGAGAAAGAGAGAGAGAGAGACAGAGAGGGAGGCTGGAGATGAGAACACGGCTTTAAGTTGGCCATTGGCTCGTTGTTTTATTTATCGTTATTATCGCATGGAACTTGAGTGGGTGGGTTTTTTGTTTGGGGCGTGTCCTGATAAACATCATCACCATCCAACAACGCTCGACTGGACTCTGATGTAAGACTATTGTTTGCAGATACTTAAGAGCTCTTGACTTGACAATCGCCCAAAGTAGTTGAATGGATTAATCATCATTTTAATCATAGTCCCTTTTACAATGGACTGTGACAACGACAATAATAACCATAAGACATGAATTATCAGATTAAAGCAAATGTCTTTGCTTGAATAGGAAAATCGCATATAATGAGCTATTATTCAATAATTTATTGATTGAGGTAATCAATCATATGCCATATACACAATATTGCTTAATCCGTTGTTGGCACTTTGAATACACGGTAATTGCTCGACATGTTTCACACACATATCACAATGGAGTCACAGTGCGTATGAGTGATGATTATCTTTGCAGGCTCGAGTACATTCTGAAATAATGAACCTATTTAAATCTGATTAATGAAGACTTGAGTGCATCATAAATATCATATCTATATATATTTTATAGATGTTTTTGCTTACTTAATTTGACTCATATAAACCTTAATAAATAGCAAATTTGTAAAGATTACCAATTAAGTATTCAAAGTGAAGTTGTTGACTCTGCCAACTTTAGCAAAACTTGCTGCCAACTCTGTCATTAAAGGCAATTTAACTTTCGCACAAATATTGGCCAACATAAAGTTGAAATACATAGATTAGACTACACTTGAAGTCAAATAAAACTGACGTGGCTGCCATATTAGACATTAAATGCAATTTATTTTAACAGGCACCTGCGTAAAATTAGAATAAATAGAGATTCAGATTGAAGATATAATAATTTGGCCAAGTTTAAAACGGAAATTGCTTGTATATTTAACCATAAATGCAATTAAACTTTAAAGTTGGAATAAACATAGATTATAGGTGACCTAAGTTTAAATCTGACTTGACTTTTATATTTATTCATTAAACAAACTTGGCAAACTTCAAGTTAAAATAAACATAGAATGAAATGGAAAGTAAATTTAAATCAACAATGGCTCTGTGCTAGATTTGATTATGTGAGTGCAGTTTTTTATGCTCTCATTTTGCGATAAACTAAATTGGATGGTACTCGAAAAAAATATATGTGTGTGTGCCAAATAGATTCACATCTAAATTATATGCAAATTTAGAGCTTATCACAAAGTCAAAGCATCTCTGGGGTTAGCCACTGATTGATTTACCGCTCACTGTCACAGGAGGAGGGGAGGCGAGGAAAAATGGGAGGCGACAATGTTGATGCTGTGCAACTAACCAACTTGTCAGTTCATGCCACACTTGCCACCCACTTCAACTAAAGCCCCCAATCCGAACCCCAACCCCATAGAACCCAACCAATATTCATGCTCCAATTGCAGTTTCCAAACAATGCCAGGCCAGTGTGTTTATATTTAGCAAACGATGTTGCCCCAAACACACACACGCCTCCACTGCCCCTTAGGGGGGGCGTTCCCAAGGGGATGGAGAAGGAGAGCCTGGACAGGCTTGCAACATCAGCACAAAAGAAAGGATCGACTTGCCTTGTGACTTGTCACGATGAAACCACTTGCCTCAAGTAGATGCTACACTGGGACCAAGCACCCTCCCTCTCCCCCTCTCTCCTCTAGAGTCTCCCTAGTTGCCTCGTTAATCATGCGAATTATGCATGAAAGTAGAGTACTTAATTTCAATTGTCTCAACAACAAACTACAACGACAACAGCAACAGCAACGACATCGACAATAACAACGTCAAGCAGTTTCGATGTGACCTACCAATACACTTGAAGAAATTTTCTATTTACACTTGACTGCACCAGGGAGGGTTGCATACGTTTCGGCTGCCCTGGGAGTAAAATTTCCCTGCGCAGCACGCTCTCTCTCTTCCTCGCTCTCTCTGTCTCTCATTTCAATACGTTTGCTCTCTCATTATTTTTTGATTGCTCTCCTTCTCTCTCTAGCTTCTTGGGCTTTCACGCCTTTGTCAATTTGCAGCAACTTGTGCGCTCGTTTGACTTGGGTTCAATTGTTTGTGATTGTCGCAACATCGCTGTCTACGTATGTATGAGTGTGTATCTGTGTATCTGTGTGTGTATCGGTGTGTTGGTTTCTGAACAGAGTTGTCAGCTGTTTTCGCTTGCATTGCTCCCATCTTTTTCCATCTCTTTCGCTCATCTCTCGTTTGCTCTTTCACACTCTGTGCTGCCCATTATTACACAATTTATATGTGTATATATATGTGTGTATTTTTCTTTTTTTTTAGGTGTGGTTTTTGCGGCGACAGCGTCTGCATGACTCCCACAAACCAACCACGCCTTCAAGCCCTTGCAATCTCAATTCCCCCACCCCACCCCGCTCCCATCGCCTGCAGTTTTTAATCAATCATTTTAAACTATAGAATTTGCACGCCAGGGGGCGCAGCTGTCGCTTGGCTTTAAAAACTTTTGCATTGCATAGTTTTAGGCGGCCCGCGGCGCTGCCTGTTCAACTGTAACTACAACTACAACTACAACGACAACCACAACAACTAGAACTACAATTGCAGCTGCTGGGCCTTGTCCCGGTTTTTTATTCTGCCCTTTTCTTTTTTTATTATGTGCCATCATGTGCCACACAATTTGCAGTTGAGGCAGCACAGTGGAGCAACATGTGCGAGAAGAATGCAAAAACTTTAATTTAATATTTAACAAGTAATTTGGCATAATTTACAAGTTCTCCAGTCACTGATGCTTAGACTATTTCAGCAAACTTGTTTGGAATTTTAATTAGCTAATTGAATTGCAGGGTTTCTTTTGTTTACTTTATACTCAAGCTTTGTTTAGCTAATGAGCTAGTTCACTCAAATGAACTTTAATGGAATTGCTGGGTCCTTTGTCCCTTCTTCTTGGTTTAATGAACTGATTTAATCTCAGTTTGCTAATTTGAAGTTTGCTAACTTAACAACCACACACATTATACGAGTTGTACAAATTGTTTAGCTAATATCTTTTCTTAATTTCGCTTTGTGTGTTGAACTAGTTCATCGCCCACATTTGTGCCACTGTGCAATTTGGTCTAAAGCTTTTCATACTGTGCCGCTTGTTGACATTGCAAGTTTATGCAAATTTGCGGCAATTAATCGCAGTCAGCAACAGCAAGAGTCAAGTGCAAAATAAACGAATCCAAAACGAATCTGCAACGCGTCGCGTACAAAACTAAAAAAAACAATCTAAAAAACAAAAGCAGTAACAACAACAACGAAATATGGCCTGGGGCTATTGGTCCGCCACAACAGTGGATCGTGGTCGTTCGCCGCGCCGCTTGACGCAATGCACCCCATTGCCCGTAAATCTCGTACAGCAGGAGGAAGAGGAGGAGCAGCCACCGTCATGTCTGCCCCAGCAGCAACAACAACAGCAGCAGCAACAACAACAGCAGCAACAGTCGCAGCAATCACAGACATGTCCCAGCACCCCGTCAGCAAATCAACAAGGAGGAGGCGGAGGCGGAACACTTTGTTACAGTCCCACATGTCGATCACGCTGTTCTAGTCCTTGTCCAGGATCACCGTGTGGCTCGATAACGCCGCCACCGCCGCCGTTGCTCACATCCTCGCAACAACATCTCCATCAGCACTCGAACAAGAATTGCCCGGCCGCACAGCAGTTGCTCACGCATCTGGACTATGCGGCCAGGAGGCAATCACTGGATCAGCTGGACAGTCCGCAGGTACTGAACACGGTACTACATAGATCAGGGAACCAGAGTTGTGCATGATTCGAACCGTAAAAGTTCCGTGAAATTCATGAGTTTGGATCAAATTGTATTTTTCAATCAAAGAAATCTGTAAAATTTAATAATATTTTAATAGTAGAATTTTAGGGGTAGAATTGAACAACTATAAATATCAAAATTTAGGAGAAATAAGCAATTATATCATATAATATTTAAACTAATAAACATTTCCAACATGATAGATGAATTTGTTTTTAAAAATAACTAGATTCTAGAACTAGATTTCTCAGAAATGATTTGGAAAACAGATAATTTACATTTCGCTTTCGTGTAGAATTATTCCAGTTGTGTTTCATTTACTTATTAAATCAGAAACAGATAAAAGTTTTCAATCAATAATATTGTTTTTCAATTAAATATTAAAACGCAATAAAATATAGACAGAGGAGCTGCTCAAGAGATATCTTTGAAATTATAATAACAAGTATTAAAATTTATATAGAATTTCGATTAAAATAGAATTGACAAAAGAACACGTTTAAAGAAGTAGCTGGAGATTCCTTAAAATGTTGAGAAAGGAACTGAAAAACAGTTAAAAAAATTCTATTCAACAACTAGATTTATATTTTATAATATATATAATAAGAAATCATTTTGAAGTAGAGGTGTCCAAATTTTCATTAATAGGAAAGAAAGATTTCTTTGAAATTCGAGTAGAGTTTCATATGAATTCCCGAACTACGAATGTTGTAAATCATGCACAGCTCTTTCAGGATTTGAATTGTTATATTGACACTTGTTCTTCTTCTGTGTGTGTGTGCAGTCGAAGTACTTTGATATCCAGGCCAATCAGCTCTCGGACATCATGTGCCGCGGCGCAGTTGTCAGTTCCATACAGTCGGCCAATAACACGCTGACCAGAGGCGTCTCGCTGCACAGTCGGAGTGGCAGCGCCCATGGCAGTCATCACAGTCACAGTCATCATGGCAGCGCACATGGTTCACTGGGCTGTCTGCAGGGAGGCGTGGGAGTTGGCGTTGGAGTTGGAGTGGGAACGGGCAGCACTGGAAGCATTGGAATGATGTCTGCAAGTCATATAGATACTGGTGATTACGATGTGCCACATCCGCATCCGTATACGCATCATTATATGCAGACAACAGCATCAGTGACGCCACCGCATGCAACACTAAGCAGGCCAGGATCGGCGGGTGCCGTCTGTACCGGTCATGATTCTGGCTCCGACTCGAGTCAAGGCTGCGGTGGCTCCATAATGGGTGGCATGCTTGTTATGGGCCATCCTGGCCATATGGGTAGTCTAGGCCATCACAGCACCGGCAGCGGTTCCTTGGGCCGTTGCTCCAGTCGCTGTCACAATACCACAACCACCACCGATGACTCGGGCGGTGGCAGTAGCGGTGGTGGCGGTGGTGTTGCAACGGTTTCTGTTGGCGGCCCTGGCATGCTCATGGACTATCATCATGGCCATCACAGTGGCAGTGCTGGCAGCGGCCTCAATGGCTGTGGAGGCGGCGGCGGTAGCATCGCTGGTGGCAGCATCGGAGGACGCAGCAGTGTCCTCGGTACCATTCACAATGGCCATGGGCATCATCATCAGCAATACCATCACGAATGCATACACTATGAACGCTTGCCCATTCCCGTGCCCATTCCCACAGTGCCCATGGGTGTAACGCAACAACAGCAACAACAGCAACAGCAGCAACATCAGATGCCCTCACAGCATCAACTACAGTCGGAGGAGGAGATTGAACCAGCCTACGCAACAGGTAATTTAGTGTGGGCTTCCAGCTGTGTACCGAGGGGATCCATTATCTGAAACCAGTTCAGAAACACAACATAAACTAAAAGTGGGCGAATGTAAAACGTCAAGTCTCAGTTGAGCCAAGAAAACTTGACAAAATTCATCTGGAACTTAAGCTTAGCTATAAGAGGATTTTAGGAAAACGAAACCTTATTATAAATAGATTCTGCTATTTATAATCCAAGGAATATTAGTGAAAAAGAAAGCTAATGATATCAAGGTCTTCATAAATATTCATTTAACTTATCTATCTATTTTTCAAAAATAAAAAAAAAACTTCAGTCTTCAAATGTGTAAGGAATTTTTAATCAAGTAATAATCAAAATGATTTTGACAAAGCTATATAAGTTGGAAGTCTGAAGACCCTAGGGACTGACAAATTTAGAAGTCAAATTTTTGGTATCTTTTGGCATGTATTTGTACAACAAATTTAAGCTTCTTTAAATTAACTTTAAAGTATTATTTTGAGCACTAGAAATTGATTAAAGCTGAAAAATAAGATTACAAATTTTGATAATTTGTTTTTCCCAGAAAATGTAAAGGGGGTACCCTTATCTAAAATTCCAACAAAATGGAAAAAAATTAATTTTTGAAAATCAACTATTTTCAAATGTCGAATCAATTTGTAGATCAAATCATGACTCAAATGACATTCCGCATTAAAATCGGATTAGAGTTGACAAAGTTATGCATGTTTGAAATCTCTTGACCCTTGTGACTGGCAACTTTACAAGTCAAATTTTTGGTCACTTTTGGCATGATTTTTTACAAAAAAATAAAACGCCTCAGAATCAACTTTAAAGTACTTTTTTGTACTAATTTGGGCCCCAGTAGTTGATTAAAAGTAAAAAATCAAGATTTAAAATTTTGAAAATTTTTTTTTCTGAAAATGTAAAGGGGGTACCCTTATCTAAAATTCCAACAAAATGGAAAAAAATTAATTTTTGAAAATCAACTATTTTCAAATGTCGAATCAATTTGTAGATCAAATCATGACTAAAATGACATTCCGCATTAAAATCGGATTAGAGTTGACAAAGTTATGCATGTTTGAAATCTCTTGACCCTTATGACTGGCAACTTTACAAGTCAAATTTTTGGTCACTTTTGGCATGATTTTTTACAAAAAAATAAAACGCCTCAGAATCAACTTTAAAGTACTTTTTTGTACTAATTTGGGCCCCAGGAGTTGATTAAAAGTAAAAAATTAAGATTTAAAATTTTGAAAATTTTTTTTTCTGAAAATGTTAAGGGGGTACCCTTATCTAAAATTCCAACAAAATGGAAAAAAATTAATTTTTGAAAATCAACTATTTTGAAATGTCGAATCAATTTGTAGATCAAATCATGACTAAAATGACATTCCGCATTAAAATCGGATTAGAGTTGACAAAGTTATGCATGTTTGAAATCTTTTGACCCTTGTGACTGGCAACTTTACAAGTCAAATTTTTTGGTCACTTTTGGCATGATTTTTTACAAAAAAATAAAACGCCTCAGAATCAACTTTAAAGTACTTTTTTGTACTAATTTGGGCCCCAGGAGTTGATTAAAAGTAAAAAATCAAGATTTAAAATTTTGAAAATTTTTTTTTCTGAAAATGTAAAGGGGGTACCCTTATCTAAAATTCCAACAAAATGGAAAAAAATTAATTTTTGAAAAACAACTATTTTTTAATGTAGAGTCCACTTATTAATCAAATCATGACTAAAATTAAAGTCAGCATAAAAATTGATTTGGTTTTGACAAAGTTATGAAAGCTTAAAAACTGTTGACCTCTTCTAATTTTTTATTATATTTGACTTGATATTTCATAAATAATGAAATGTTTCAGAAACAGTTTTAAATTGTTGTTGTGATGTTTACTATACTGTCGAGTTCGCCAACTTGTGCTTTCTATTTTCTAAGCTAATTTCCATCCCTGATCTTATCGTTGTTGTCGCATTTGTTGCGCTCTCACTTGCTCCCAATTAGGTTTTCACTCTTTTTCGTTCAATTCTTGTGACAATTCAATAGCCACTTGAAGCTGTTGTTTTTCTTTTTTGTGTTTTGTATTCTGTTTTTTTGCCTTTTTGATTTCTGTTCTTTTGCTCGCCTTTTTTGTGGCCTCAGTTCGCAGTTGAAACCCGCGCGGTGACAACGCCTTCGCGCGTGCCGAAGTCAACAAGAAATAGAAATAAACAAATATATTGTAATATTATTTATACATAATTTGTTTTGGTGAATATATTCTCCAATTGAGAGCAGTGTTTTGTTCGTCTGACCTGCGTTGAATTTGCCACAAAGATGATCATCTGGAGCGGTTTCTGTGAGGCGGCTCAAATTTACAGCACACAAACAGCGTCTTTTATGAGTGGTGGAGTCTCGTGTTAGTATTGTGACTTAGTGACTTGGACACTTAAAGTGTCAATAGATTAAAGCTGTCCGTTTGTCCATTTGATACCATTTAAGGGCATGAGATCAGTGTTTAGCTATTTATGAATCAATAACTGTCATTAGTTGACGTTTAAATAGTGTGTGGACTGTGGGTGTGTGTTTGTGTGTGTGTGTGCCAATTGATAGCCAATCAGTTGCTTAATTAATCAGCAAGCAATAAAATGTGTGGAAACTACGTAGTTTTGCATAACCCCGCATTGAACTTGGTTCAAAGAATTCTTGATTCTAAGAAAACTGTAATTTAAAATTATAAATTGCAAAATATATTAAGTAATTCCTCTTGCTATTATTTTTTATTTATTTTATTAAGTGCTGTTAATTTTCAAAAATATAAAATAAAAGAAAAACTATAAATAATAGAAATAAATATTTTACAACACAAATTTATTATATTTTTTTTATATATTTATTTAAAAATTATTATTATTTTGTAATTGATGTCTAAACAACATTTACTGTAAATCCCCAAAGGTATATGTAAATACTCCACATAGTTTCCATAGACTCCGTGCGACCTTCACACCTGTTGCCCCATTGTCAGTTCAATGACTAATCACTTCCCTTCACTCCCCCTTCTTCATGGCTTACTTATATTTCCCAATATTTTCTATGCAGTCCATAAATTTGCTTTGTTATCTCCTGGCCAAGAGTTTAGTATAGGTATGAGTAGCTCAACAACAACAACAACAACAAACACACACACGCACACACACTCACAATACAAGCCAAACAAATTTTGTCATCCATATCATAAATGCCGCTGATAAGAAAGGCAAAGCAATAGTTCAGCTCTGCTCAGCTGGGAACCCTCTAAAATGTATACGTGTATCTGTATCTACATATACTTATGTGTACATATGTGTGTGTAGATAAACGTGTAGCTACGAGATATGCAGAAGTCAATAGTTGATATTAGAAATAGGGAATTCTAGGTCAATGCAAAGTATGAGAGGGAGGGAGGAGTCCAATATGGCCAGACTGTCACAATTTGATGTGATGGCCTTGTGGCGAGTCAAATATTGAACCCTGGACAGTTGGTCAACTAATTGAATATGAGTGATGGCTAAAACATCAAAAAAACTCTTGATATGAACATTGAACAATTGAGCTCAATTGAGACACTGGACGGACACTGCAATCGTTTGTCTCTTTGGGTCTACCCGGAAAACTTAATTAACTGTGGCAATTACTTGGAAAAACTTCTCTCCCAGAGTTCTCTCTCTCTCTCTCATACTCTCACTCTCTTTTACTGTCGGTATTTGTATTTTGTATATGGTGCGAAGCGGTTGCAGAAAGATAAGACTTCAAACGCCAACCTTCGTTGGTTCTCAGTCTCAGTTTAGGTCTCAGTCATGGAGTTGGTTCTGTCATGTTAACAAGCCGCACTATATTAAAAAGAATATATCTCTTATAACAAACAACAATCCACGGCAAATGTGGCTGGGCAGAAATCCGTTTATAAGTAAAAAAGAATAAGAAAAGAAATTGAACAAAATCACATTTGCACGGCAATTAAGTTGATAAGGCCAGGCCCCAATCATGGGCAAACCAACTGGCCGTAAGCATGACAATAAATTCAATCTAAATCAATTCCCTCTACTCTTCAAATATTCACATACCAAATTAATGCTTCTTCATTCGAATTTCTGCTTACTTTCAGTATTTCCGAATGTTCCTCAAGCGCCGGGACTGTCCTGTGATGGTGAAGATCGTAAGTATCTCAATCTATTAATGAATCTAGAGTCGTGTTCAGTTTATCTAATTTCCACATTTATCTTGCAGGCAGCATCTACAGAAGGGGAGCGCGTCGTTGGCGAAAATTATATCGCGTCAATGGACACATTTTCCAGGCCAAGCGATTCAATCGCGTAAGTAGCAACACATGTGTATTTATCGTATCTAATAGATACACCATTGCACAGTGGAACGAGCACTGTCAAACAGTGAAACAACTTTTAATCAATTTCAATTTTCCTTATTTTTAAGCGTGCCTTCTGTGCCTATTGCCAGGATCGCATCTGGGGCCTAGGACGACAGGGTTTCAAGTGCATACAGTGCAAGCTGTTGGTGCACAAAAAGTGTCATAAACTGGTGCAAAAGCACTGTACGGATCAACCGGAGCCGCTGGTCAGGGAACGTGCCGAGGAGTCTAGTGATCCGATGCCGGTGCCATTGCCACCGTTGCCATATGAGGCTGTGGGTGGTGCCACCGATTCGTATGGCACACATGAAGATGCGCATATTGTGGCACCGCCACCGGCCGAGGATTCCATGGAACCGGCCACTCAGCGTCAGTATTCCTTGAATGACTTTGAACTGATACGTGTCATTGGACGTGGCAGCTATGCCAAGGTGCTGATGGTGGAACTGCGACGCACGCGTCGTATTTATGCAATGAAAGTGATCAAAAAGGCGCTGGTCACCGATGACGAGGACATTGACTGGGTGCAGACCGAGAAGCATGTCTTTGAGACGGCCTCGAATCATCCGTTCCTTGTGGGTTTGCACTCTTGCTTCCAGACACCCTCGCGCCTCTTCTTTGTCATTGAATTTGTGCGAGGTGGTGATCTGATGTACCACATGCAACGGCAACGTCGCCTGCCCGAGGAGCATGCACGCTTCTATGCCGCAGAGATCAGTTTGGCATTGAACTTTCTGCATGAGAAGGGCATCATCTATCGGGATCTGAAGCTAGACAATGTGCTGCTGGATCATGAGGGTCACATAAAGCTCACCGATTATGGCATGTGCAAGGAGGGAATTCGTCCCGGTGACACCACCTCCACTTTCTGCGGTACTCCCAACTATATTGCCCCAGAAATACTGCGAGGAGAGGACTATGGCTTCTCGGTGGACTGGTGGGCATTGGGTGTGTTGCTCTACGAGATGCTCGCTGGCCGCAGTCCATTCGACATTGCCGGCGCATCTGAAAATCCTGATCAGGTAATGAATCGTACTAAATTTACCAACTACAATTTTTTAACAATCTCCTTATCAATTGTAGAATACTGAAGATTATCTGTTCCAAGTGATACTGGAGAAGACTATACGTATACCGCGTTCTTTGAGCGTTAAGGCTGCATCCGTATTGAAAGGTTTCCTCAACAAGAATCCCGCTGATCGCTTGGGTTGCCATCGTGAATCTGCCTTCATGGATATTGTCAATCATCCGTTCTTCAAGGTCATCGACTGGGAAATGGTAAGTTCAAGGCCAACAACAGCGTGTGTGTAATTGTGTTGGTGTCGATGATAATAATGATGATGATAATATTTGTAGTATTCCAATCTATATATAGCACAGCTCTTAAGTTATTAAGAAAAACTTAAAAGTTTTAAAGTATTAAAAGTTTCAAACGTTTAGTACCAACTCCAAATATCCTTGTCGAGTCAGTCTTGGTAATGATGCTTGTATTTGTTGGCACTGGGAAACACACAATTATCATTAACAAATTTACAAACTTCACTTTACTTGTAAAATCTGATCTATAAGGGGGAATTAACACAGATCTTCCGTATAAATTTGAACTCATTTTTCTCTTTGGTTTCATTAAAAATTACGAAAAATGTCAGTCAGAACTTATTATGAAATCATTTTCAATTAATTTGATATGCTTTATTTCTTATCAATGTTAAACTGTGATCTATTATCGTATATTTATTGTATAAATCTGTGTGTTTTTGTGTATGAAAAGATTGCACAAAAGGAGGTACAACCGCCTTATATACCAACCCTGGATCCTGGTGATCCATATATGACAACAAACTTTGACGATCAATTTACCAGAGAGCCGCCTGAATTGACACCAGACGATCCGTAAGTTTTGTGTCCTACGGAAACAAATCGAATTTTTAGATTTCTTTATTTTGTTCTACTTGTAAAACGACGCATGAGAAAATCCTCAAAAAAAGAAAATTCCCCTTAATTAAATAACTATATAGAGCATATAGAGTGGTCAGACTAACAGCAGGTAATGTTCGTTCTCAGCCACATTTTGACCCATCCGCTGCCCTACCGCCCCTCGCCCCCCCTCTATTACCCCTCAAATAAAACACAAATCGCTCGATCTATATATCATCATTATCATCAATACACACACAAGCTATTCACATGGACATGCATTTCAAATAGTGTCCAGAGCCTTTTGAAATTTGTTTTATGTTGTTGCCAAAAAAATTGGCTGGCAGAATTCTTTCTTTTAGCTATAATCATTTTATTTTTACTATCTTTGCATATATCCTGCACTCAATCGAATCAAATCAAATACAAAATACATACACAAAACCAATAAAAAAACAAACCATACGCCTGCACAACCAATTTCAACCTCATGCAGCTCGAACGCAAACAGGTTTCGCCACCATTTAAGCCACGCTTAGACTCAGATCGCGATTTGGCTAATTTCCCGATCGAGTTTACCGGGGAACCGGTGCAGCTGACACCAGATGATGAGTAAGTTCTTTCTCTATATTTCCTTTTCTACACTCTACGATTTCAAACAGGCTAAGATGTGTAGTTTTTATTTGAAATGTGTTAAACTAATGTGTGTTTTCTTTTCCTTAGCCATGTTATTGACAACATCGATCAATCGGAGTTCGAGGGCTTTGAATATGTAAACCCCTTGCTTATGTCTCTGGAGGATTGCGTCTGACACCACGAGACGTGTGATTTGCATCCCTATAATATGCGTGTAAGTAACTTATTAGTAAATTAAAAGGTGTATATTTTAATAAATTGATAATCTATTGCAGCTTTATGGTGAAGATTCCAGTGATTATGATTCCGTGGCTGATGATTTGAGCCTCTTGCATTTAAATAATGCAGGAGGTGCAGCCAATACCAATAATAATATAAGCCAGCAGCAACATTATCGCCAACAGCAGCAGCAGCCACAGCTGCCACAGGCCCAGCAATATCATCAATACCCACAGCAACAACAGCAGCAGCAGCAGCATCATCAGC
The DNA here is from genome assembly GCA_037043535.1 of Drosophila putrida. Lineage (NCBI taxonomy): Eukaryota > Metazoa > Arthropoda > Insecta > Diptera > Drosophilidae > Drosophila > Drosophila putrida. Next base: position 4,168,264 of record JBAMBI010000065.1, read on the forward strand.
AGCAGCAGCAACATCATCATAATGGTAACAATAACAATCATAATAATCAAATGCAAGCAAATAATAATAAAAGTCTACTGCAGCACATGTTTTGCCTTCCATTGAACTAATTAAAATAACGAATTAGATACAGATCATAAAAGTCAACAAGAGCAACTGCTAGCAGACAGCAACAACAACTAGCAAAAGCAAAAGCAACAAAAACAAAAACAAATATAAAATTACTAATTAAACAATTACAAATACAATTATAATCTTCTATATAAAAAACGAAAAGAAACAAAAAAACATACAAGAAAAGAAAAGAAAAGAAATTGAACTACTTTCATACCAAAAAACTGTCACAAGTTGCGAGTATTACACTAAACTACAAACGATTACTTTACTATTTAAGCACCTAGGCAGCTAGGCGAACTCTATGCATGCAAAAACAACAACAACAAGCAACAAGCAACAACAATTTCAAAACTCAATGCAAGACTTTTCAGCAAATACGTTTAAAGACACACAAAAACCATATGATAAACGAACATTTTAAGCTAATAAATCTACAACAAAATTATACATACATATACATAAAAAGCACATATATATATATATATGTATAATTTTTAAATAATTAAAAGCAAGACATTTAATTTTACTACAAAATACAAATAGAAACACAAGACAAGAAAAAAGAAAACAGAAAAGTAAATAAGAAATCAATCTAATATAATTAAGCGCGTAATTAATATGATATGTAAAATGTATGTGTGTTAGTGTTAGTGAGCAGAATGGTTTTTAAAAGCAACAGCAACAAATTGATAAATGTGTGTGTAAGCAGAAAATGCAATAAAATCTATAGAAATAATAATTTAACTGGCAAAATCAAACTTATCAAAAGTGAATAATGTGAAAAACAAATTATCAAAAATAAAAAATTAAAGAAAAAAATATACATTTTTGATTAAACGAACAAAAGTTAAATCGCTCTTAAGACACGAGTATATAATTATTAGCAATCGGTAATTTATTGTATTTTCTGTATTATTATTATATATATTTACACAAGTAGTAACAAAGAAAAATTATCGAAGCATCCGTCTACTGGCAATATTTTTGTTTTTGTTAAGTATTAGAAAACTTTACGTTTGTCAAACACATTCCACATTGTACTTACTATACAAAGTAAAAGTTGTTAAATTATTGTAAAATATATAAGGAATTAAATTAATTGAAATTTCCAAGCAAGCAATAAATTTTGATTATTATCACACTGTCCTTATCACTGTTTACATTAGTTTGTAATCGAATCGAAATTGAGAATTATTTTCAAATGTTAGAAAATTGTTCCACTTCAAGTTTTAAATTGATGACAGTTATTTATAAATATACACAAAAAAATATATCTAAATACAATTGTAATTTTATGTTTTTATAAACCTTAAATGAGTAGACATATTAATAAATAAATAAAACGAAATCAGAATTAAATTAGTATTAATGAAAATATCATTGTGTTGCTTTAACTTTAATGACAATTATGGCAAATTGTGTTTTTAATTATCTTAAAATTTTTGAAATGAATCGCGTATATGATAAATAAATACAAACAAAAGAAAAACAAACATGTTAATTGTTAATGTATTCAAAGTGACAACACATTAAGCAATTTAAAATTATGAAAAACCCAAGAACAGTTTTTGATTAAACACAAATAATAGCAAACAATCAATTAAATACCTAACATAGTACATAAAATAATTTAAATACATACATAACATACATGCATACATACGTACATATTTACACACACTAAACATAGTTAGAATGCACATTTTTATTGTAAAAAAACGAAAACGTAAAAAAACGTAGTTACAGTCTGTCCCACAATGGTATAACTCAAAAGGACTTCAAAGGAATTATTCAAAGGTTCTCCAGTTAAAAGACAGTTTTAGCCAGCAACAAAAAGTTATATAAAGATTTTCTATTTTTTAGGCAAACTAAATTTATACTATTTTTTTAAGGAAAAATGATTAGGTTAAAATTTATACTACGTTTACTTCACTATCCTTGTACTGTATGTTCTTTTTTTTCCAATTTGCTGTTTTCCAAATATTGTGTTTTATTTTTGAAACAAGTATACTAAATGCACTTTGAGTACTTTGAATGCTAGCAAAATGTCAAACGAAATTGAGAACGTAAACCAATTGCGTTACAATTATGCATATAAACAAACGAATAAACTATTGTGTAAGTAAAACTAATCACAGTTTTGTTAATCATGGAATTTCGGGGGGGCTTATAAAAACTATATTTTATATTATGTGTCATATTTCACTTTATTTATAAATAATCTAAGCTTTCAAAATGGGTAACAAATGCGATCGATCCGTGTTTTCAGTTCGTCTGTAAAATGGAGACGGGTTCCTGCATAATTTGTTGTATCTTTGCCTCGGGCACAATCTCTCCGTTGGCCAACAGCGTGTGGACAATACCATCAAGTTTGTTGCCACTCGACCGTGCTTGCAACACAAACTGAGTGTCCTGCAACAGGAAACTCGTGTCCGTACCGCCGTGAACAAATGCGGCCTGAAAAGCCAAAATATGAATTGTTTAAATCTACAATTTAGATTTTAATTAAACTTACAGTTTCCTCGCGGAGTTCATCGTTGACATAAAGACTAAGCGTGTCCAGCTTGAGCATTATACGATATTCCTGAGACATCTCCGATTCCCCCGCCTGACTGGCTCCACATGTATATAACCATAGGCGATACTGTCGAGTCAACTCCTCGGTATACTGTGCATGTGGCTTGCCATCTATATAGAGCGAATACTCGTACTTGAAACCTGGTGCAGGATCTACCCGAATAATGCATCGCGCCTGTTCAATGCAAAACGTATCCTCCCCAACTAATTTGAACATCCAGTCACGGCGCAGCACCTCCTGCAATAATCGATATCACAGTCTTTTGAATTGTTCAGAACAATTTCTCTATAGTGGTGTTCTCGGAAATGGTTAAAGCAACTGGGTTGTAAAGGAAAAAACTATTTAATTTTGATAAATCGTCTAGATAGTCACGAAGTCATTTACTATCACTTTGGAACTTTAATCATCAATCATTCCCAAGGAAGCAGACCCTACTATTATAGGATTATGCAGGCATGGGATTCCTTAACTTGTATTTAGCTCTTTTGTGTTGCATCGTGGAACGTAAAATAAATTGTTGTATACTTTTATTCCAGTTGAGCATCAAGATTATTCAACTATCTCTTTTGCTGTATGTATCTTTTAGATAACAGATATTATAATTCTTATTAATTACAAGAAATATTCCAAAATATACGAGTATAATTCTATCGTTTACAAATAAATAATAGAATGAAATACAAGTTGGATATTTCCGGGATATTTTTCTTTAAGACAAGGATTTCTCAAATATAATTATTAATTATATACTTTGCATTTGTATGTATATTAATTACTACAACTAATAGGAATGGTAAACAAAATCTTTTCTAAATTAAAAAACCTACACCATTAAATTAAATAGATGTCATATATTTACAGGATATTTTCCTAATACTTACTTTAATTATACATACTTATTAATAATACTAATTTCTTGTGCCTTTTAAGCGCACTATATAAGCAATATTAATTAAATAGACTTATATTATCTAAATTAAAAAAATATTCAGTTTTAAATTAACTATTATACATATTTCATTATTGTAATTTAACTGCAGTTTTAATTATAAATATTATAAATATCCTGAAATATATTGCTTATTTCAGGATATTTGTAATATTTATAATTAAAACTGATATTAAATTACAATAATGAAATATGTATAATAGTTCTATATTTTCTGAACTAGAAAGCCGCAGAAATTAATGAAGCAGAAGTAGAATATTTTTGGGATAATTTCCATACAGACTAAGCTTTCTAAATAATAAATTTTATTTATATAATATATGTTGATGGTTACCACTAATTGTGGTAATGTGCCTTCTAAGTGCACTCGTCAGCAATTTAAATAACTAATTTCATTTTTTCTAAATTAATATAAACTAAGATATTTTCCTAATAGTTAAAGCTCTTTAAGTACTACCTATTTTTATTAAATACATTAATATTACGAATAGTTTGTGGTTTTGAAGTGCACTCAATACTTACCCGACCATTGACCCAAATCATGCGTCGTCCACTTGTGGTGCCGTGTTCCAATTCAATGCGATACATCTAAGCCACATGGAAAGTTAATTAAATGTTAATCAATCTGAGATGGTTGTGAAGTGAGTGAGTATATTGTTTTTTTTTTTGACTGAACCTTGCCATTGATGGGGGCACACCATTGGGCGACAATGTTCTCTTTGTTGTAGCGCTGAGCCTCGGGCACATGATCCAGACTCATGATAGGCTCGGTGGAGAGATTCTCTAGGCGCAGCAATGGTGACAGAAAGGACATTGCTTGCCGTCAGCTGGCCACTGGACTGGACTCGGCTGGACTGGACTGAAAATCGATTTCAGTTAATAATAATTTAGTTAGTGCATTTTTAATGCATCAACATCAACATCAACACAAAAACAAATGTGATTACACAATGCAAAAACAGAGATGAACCCAAACAGAACTCTATACACTGCCGTTGAAATTTAGTAATTTAGTAAAGCTCATTAAAACCTTTGATTTAAGCCCAATTTGTGGTGGCAAGTATAAATCTGGCTTTCACTCTATGGTATTTTATTTTTATTCCGACGCGTTTTTAATGGCGACGGAAATGCGACGGCAACGCGAACCGTCAGCATTCAACGTCAATGGCACACTAAACAACACACACCGAATATAATGGCAAAGGAACTAAAAGAAAGAATTTCTATGGACTTATATTAGTAGTAGTAGTAGTAGCAGTTGTTGTTGTTCTGCTTTTGCTTCTGCTTCTGGTCGAGTTGCGTTTGTCGATGGCTCTTTCTGTTGTGGCTAGAAAAAGTGCAGAGCCAGGCCAAAAGCCAAAGCCGAAGCCGAAGCTGACGCCAAAACCAAAGCGTTGAGCGTTGAACGCCGCATGGCGCCAAAACAGAGTTGATTTGCTGTGAGGTGTGTGTGTGTGAGTATGAGAATGTGTGTGTTAAGCTCCACTTGTACACACACTTCTCTATTGGTGTGTGTGTGTGTGTGTGTTTGTTGTATGTTAACATTTGCACACATGTCGCCGTCAACGTTGAGCATAAAAATAAACTTTACTTTTTCGAGCAGCCCCAAGCGCCGACAAGTATGCAATTGTTATAGTTCTAACAAAAAGGGTAGCTGAAGTTTACCAACGACTTGGTAACAACGCACGCACATAACTTTCGCTATATTGGCCAAGTTAACCAAGCATACATATTTAAAGCAACAGTCATCAATCAACTTGCAAAGTTTTGCATAATAAAAAATAGCGGTTGGCTTTTTATTTTGCACTTTTTTAATTGCACCTAATTTAAAGTAGATAAAAAAGATAGTTTTTTAATCTATCAGACTTTGGCTTTGTGAAATTGAATTCCCCATAATCTTGCTAAAAGTGAAAAGTTCTGTTCTTTTTATTAACAAACCTTTAGATTGAAAGCACATCCGCTAGTTGGTCCTTAAGCCATTCCTTACGCAATTGCAATCGAGCTCAAATTGAGCGTAAGACAACACTTTTTGGTTGGCCACATCAATTGGCTTGTCTTTCTTTTTCCCTTCTAACTTTTCACATATAAATGTGACAATTATATTGCCCGCGGCTGGGTGGCATAAATTTGTGGCAGCTCCCAAGCAAGCAAGCAGTCAACATACGCTACTTGCCACAATCCCCACCATTTTTTTCTCCTTTGTCGCTGTGGGCGTCGCAAATTTGTCGCATTTTGTTTGGGCTGTCATGTTTATGGCGTAATATTTTGCGGCCATAAATACACGCCAAAAATGCTAATGACCGCTTATTGTGAAAGGCAGCGAGAACAAAGGAGCAAAGGAGCAAAGAGAGGTGGCATTTGGGAGAGGGTAAACAAGCGGCAAGATAGATAGATAGTTGGATAGTTTGGATAGACGGGATAGGATAGTGTGACAGTTTGCGTTAGTTTTGTATTTCAATTTGGCGAAAAACAAGTATTGATAAATGTATTTGGCACACAGAGGCACATCATATGTCAAATTGGGGCCTTGACGAATATTCTTAGCACTTCGATTAGTGTGTGTGTGTAATTGTGTGTGTGTGTGGGATGAGGGAAGAAAAATTCAGGCATTTTCCACACGCGAAGGTCAATGCAAAGCGCCGTTTCAAGCCGCTTTCAGCAGCTGTGTATGTACTTTTACTTTGTAGTTATAGTTGTTACCGCTTTAACTTGCCCCAAAGCGGCAATATTAACAACAATAACAACAATAGTAACAACAACAACAAAGAGTCCATGGAGATAACGAAGCGAAACATGACAAGGACAAGGCCCCCAACTGGCAGCTGACAACCAACCATCGTGTGGAACCAATTCAAAGCCCCATTCTATGTGAATGAGTTTTGAACGTGTGTTTGTGTAATTACTAGTACCGCCCGCTATTGCATACGAGTGTAGGAGAATGTATCTTATAGATACACATGTACTTAACATAACCTATATATTTACTTGTACTTGGATACAAATTCTGGTTGACGTTTTAGTTTTCCAAACACAATGGGCAAGCAAAGGAGATCTACGGATTATTCAATATATACGAAAGATAGATTAAACAATTAAAGAATTTAATTTATATAAGAAAGAAAACACACTATTTTAGTGGTCAATTTATTAGACAAACTTTAATATCATTAAAATATAAAATATATTAAGTTCCTCGAGAATAAATAAGATTTACTCTTAGGCATTGATTCTGAGTGTAGCATTAGACGAAGTAAAAACCCGATTGATCAATCAACTGTGACTGTATGTCAAACGAGAGGTAGACAGTAAACGTTTAGACTCTTTTTTAAATTTATGCCAAAAGTGACAAAAAATCAACTTCAAAAGTAATCTGGATATTGAAAAATTGGCTCTTAATCGTTTTAAAGAGTCTCTGTTTAAAATAAATCTTTCGACTTTTGAAGTCTTCAAAATCCATAAATTCTAACTGTTCATCAAGACTCTGAAATTTCATCAATTAAATTAGATTCTGTTAAAAATGTTCTTTATTTGATTTTCATTCCAACAGAGAACCGTGACTGTAAGATATATTTATAAACAAGCAAACACTAAAAGCTGCAGTTAGCAAAAGCTTAAATTCATTCGAAGAGCTTTTGAGCTTTTCTTGTGAAATAAAATGTATTTCATTATGTGTAGTGTATTAAAGTGGCGTCATGATAAAAGCTTTTGACATTACCACAGTTCGTCAACAACAGATTGTAAGTCAGCTGTATCTAACAATAATAAACAACACAAACTAAAATCTACTATGGAAAGCAGTATTACAGAGAAAGATACAGGTAAGATTGTACTTTCAAAAAAAAATTGTTAAATACTTATTAACTAATTTACAGTTACAGAAGTAACGTCTCAAATAAATGCGTTGGCGATTGGCGACAAAGTGGATGAAGATCCAGGTAAGATTAGATTTGTTTTAGACATGGTTAAATACCAATCAATTGACTCATAGTTTCCACAGTATCGTCAAAAATAAAAGTCCTGAAAATTGGAGATGAAGAGGAAGAAGACTTACAGGAAAAAAAGGGTTCATCAAAATTCTTGCGGGATTATTTAGCAGATTTTAGAAACCATTTGGCTTATTTGTTATTAGGAACTCGCCGGTCTATAGATTATATCGATAATTGGGAGTTAATAGAACTTTTTCAAATGTCAAAACATCAGCCAGCTAATACACCTTTAAGCTATTCCTTTCACTATGGTATGGGTAGAAGATTTAAGCCTAGGACTCTAATTAGTGGATATATCTTTAGTGGAAGGGTAGTTATGGACGAAATAAGAAAAAGACTTAGTAAAGAGAAATGGGTCTCGGAGTTCGAGATTTCAACACCTCTCACAGCGAAACTCGATAAATATTTTTATAACCGCGATTTCTACATCCAGAAAGTTGCCTCCGACGCTATTGATGCAGAATACAAACGACTTTTTAATTATATATTGTATTTACAAAGGGAATATGTAAGATATAAGTAAATGTTACAAAGTCATTCCCCAGTAGATGTTAACTATAATTTAGATTTGATGGTACTGTTTAAAGTAGTTTGTTATAGGAAACCAAATCTATCTCAATAAAGATTATAATTATAATTTTCTACTCGCAAAGAATTTATTTAAGATAAAAAAATAAATTAATAAAAAACAGTAGAATTACTAATAAATACTAATCAATTGATTTGCAGTTACCACAGTATCGTCAAAAATAAAAGTGCTGAAAATTGGAGATGAAGAGGAAGAAGACTTACAGGAAAAAAAAGGTTCATCAAAATTCTTGAAAGATACATTAGCAGATTTTAGAAGGCATTTGGGTTATTTGTTATTGGAAACTCGCCGGCCTATAGATTTTCCCGATGACTGGGAATTAATAGAACGATTTGAGGTGTCTAAACACGAGCCTGCAAAAAACCCTGTAAGCTATTCCTTTCACTATGGTATGGGTAGAAATTTTAGACCTGGAACTATACTTAGTGGAACTACACTTTGTGGAAGAGTAGTTATGGATGAAGTGAAAAAAGGATTCAGTGAAGAGAAATGGGTATCGGAAAGCGAGATTACATCACCTCTCAAAGCGAAACTTGATAATTATTTTTATAACCGCGATGCATACATCCAGAATGTTGTCTCCGACGCTCTTGATGCAGAAAAAAACGACTTTTTAATTATATATTGTATTTACATAGGGAATATGAAAGAGACCAGTAAATGTTAAGTTTTATTCGACAAGGGAAATGTATAAATAACTTGTGGGCTTAAGTAAGTCAAAAATCATTCTTCCTCATATGTTAACTATAACTTAGATTTGGAGGTACTGTTTAGAGTAGTTTGCTATAGGAAACCGAATCTATCATATATAAAAAACAATAGACTAACTAAAAAATACAAATCAATTGATTTGCAGTTACCGCAGTATCGTCAAAAATAAAAGTGCTGAAAATTGGAGATGAAGAAGAAGAAGAAGGCCCACAGGAAAAGGAGACTTCATCAAAATTCTTGCCAGATTCTTTAGCAGATTTTAGAAACCATTTGGGTTATTTGTTATTGGGAACTCACCGGCCTATAGATTATGTCGATAATTGGGTGTTATTGGAATGGTTTGGAGTATCAGTTCATGAGCCAGCTAAAAAACCTATAAGCTATTCCTTTCACTATGGTATGAGTGATAGCTTTAAGCGTAGGACTATACTTAGTGGTACTACACTCTGTGGAAGGCGAGTTATGGATAAAGTAAGAAAAGAATTCCGTGAAGAGAAATGGGTATCGGAGAACGAGATTAAATTACCATTCAAACTCGTCAATAATTTAAATAATCAACCACCCAATCAATACATCCGGAATGTTGTCAATGATGCTCTTGATGCAGAAAAAGAACGACTTTGTAATTACATCTTGTATTTACACAGGGAATATGTAAGAGATAAGTGAATGTTATGTTTGATTTAATGAACTTGTTTATTATTGTTATAGGAAACCAAATCTACCTCAATAAAGATTATAATTTTATACTCTCCAAGATTCTGTTTAAGATAAAATAAAAATATAAACTGTTGAATAAATGTAAAACAATAGATCAACTTATTCGTTAAACTTTAATGATTTTTAAAGACGCATAAGATTAGTTACTACAGGGTATCTACAAATGTATACGACTAGTCCAAGTCCTTGCTGCAATTCCTTGTGTGGTCGGCGGAATTGCGTGTCCTTTTTTTGGGTGACAATTAATTTCCGTAGATAATTGCCTGCCGATAAGAGCAGCAGAAAAACCATCGAGTAGAGCAAAGGAAGTGGACATTAATCAAATGAGCTCAAGGAGCTTTGTTTTTGCTCAAGGATTAGGTCGAAAACAAGACAAGAAATGAAAAAAAGGCCAGCTCAAGTGAAAAGTTGTATGTTTATTCATTATTTTCTTGCATGTTTTGTTTTTGTTTCTGGGTGATTTGTTGTAGCGCGAATAAACAAAATTGAATTTTCGAATTATGTGCGCCTCTTATAAATATTAGCTAGATTTTCTGTATGTGTGTGTATGTGAGTATGTCTATGTAAATGTTTAATATAGAAATAGCAATGTTCAACTTTAGCACAATTCTCAAATATTAACCAGCTAAATAATAATACTGTTCACAACGCCAATGGTATGAGAATTTAACAATTTGTAATAGAAAATTGATTGATCGATTGATTGATATATAGACAATAAATACTATATAGAATACATTTATTGTATTGTATTGTATTATATTTTGTTAATATATATATTCGTAGAATTTATATTGCTGCACCATAACAACTAACATAAACAGCTAATATCTTTGTTAAACTTTAATCTATGCATGTTATTAATTAATTTTGGAACAAATTTGAACAACGCTGGGCGTAAAATAGGCGCTAGTTGTAAATATATGAATTTTATAATAATTAATATTATTATTAATTATGTATGTATATTCTATAAGAGCACATATACATATATACAGTAAATGCAGTATATGTATACGCGATTATGTTTGTAAATGCTGTCTATATGGTACTCGTAATTGTATGTACGTATTACCAACGCTAATTGCACTATTTATTATTATATTTAAATGTTTACTATGAATTACACTGGCGGACAAAATAAGAGCTCAATTTTAAAACTAAAGAGTTATTGAATGATTGAGATAAATCCATTACTGTATGTTATACATTTTAAGTATACTATCAAATTTAATACAACTGATCTCACGACTTAAATAATTGTTTGTAATACAAAAACGAAAAATAATAATATTGCTTCACTTTGAATACCAATCGAATACTATAACGGAAACCTTTTGCTTGCTTAATATATATACCTAATAAACATAATTTCGTGTAAAGTCATCAAGTTGTCAACTTCAAGTAACAAGCTTAAGAACAATCTTTAAAGGCGTGTAGAACAATACTTATATAGGTAGGAAATTCATCTGACTTAATTTAGACTTCGAATACTTAAAATACTTTACTGTCGTACAATGGAGAATGTGTATTAACTAAAAAAAGGAATACAATTATAAATAAGAAACCAAATACATAGAACTCTCTCTACTACGTATTTTTTAATGGCAGTTTGAATCGATGCTCTCTAAATGCAAATGCAACAACTGGAAGCTGTTAGTTTTAGATCGTCATCGACTGTAGATAGAGCTAATAAAAAAAAACGAAGAGTTCAATGGCGCCAGTGCAAAAAGGACGTCTATGGCTTGGAAATGCAGATGCAGATGCTAATGCTAATGGATAGGTTTGATTTATAATAGCGTATTTTAAATTGCTTTTAGAAAAAATGCGCAAAAGTCTTCGGTCTCGGTTCGGAGTGGATTGGGGAAGTGCTATAGGTTATTAGCCATCACTTTCGTGACAGCATTATATTTATAACTGTACCGCAGTTAAGCAGCACACGTTTGGCATCGCTCAGATTGGCATTAGTCAGGTCATAGCCATCGATTTCCAACAATTTATCGTTTAGGCTCAACAGTCGCGCGGCACTCGAATTTGGCGTAATTGCACTTACAAAGATGCCCACCTAAAAATGCATAGACTGTCATAAAATACTCTGTAATAGTTATTGACTAGGGTATTCACCTGATTGAGGAGCTCGGCAATGTCGAAGCCCATGCTATGTTCCCATTTGAGGGTCACCTGCTTGACAGTGGGATTCTTATGGACACCAAATATCCAGGTTGATTTCTTATTGCTGCCTCTGGATGTATTATTAGTTGCCGTCGAGTTTATCGAGTGCTGTGATAACGTATCATCCATTTCCATTTCCATCTCCATTTCCTGCTGCTGTTGTTGTTGCTGCTGCTGCTGCTCGATCTCATCGTCCAGTTGTTGCGACAACTCAATCTGTTCACTGTTTATATTATTTTGATAGTCTAGCTGCTCTGATTGGGCACCAATTGCTGTTGTCTTGAAATTGCTATTAAGAGCATCTTGATAAGTGTTGCTCTGTTCGTAAAGTGGTTGTGTTGGCGACTGTTGCTGTTGTTGTTGCTGCTGTTGTTGTTGTTGTTGCTGCTGCTTACGCTGTCGCATGGACTCGTAAAGAGTTAGATCCTCGGGCGTCTTCTTGGTATACACACGTGCTATGTGATAAGGCGGCGGTTCCATGCGAGGTGGTGGCACCACCGGTTGTGGTTGCAATGGCTGTAGCTCATAATTCTGTTCACCATTTGACAAATGTGTTGTTGGCAGTGGCATTGCATTGGCATCCACATATAGCTGCTGATAGTGTGCATCATAATTGACCAGCGGCAATCCGTAATACTCCTGCGTTGGTTGCTGTGGTTGCGGTTGCTGATAGACACCGTAAATGTGTGTGGAGTCCGGCGTAATGCCATATATTGCACTTGCTGTGGCATGATCCACAGCGTCCTGATTGCTATCACAGTGGGGAGGCGGCATGGCTACTTGGCCATTGGGCACCACAACACGTGCCTCACGTACTTCACTTGCCCCCGAGGCAGCCGCATTCGCTGCCTGCGCCTGTCGCATATATTTGGCCATTTGCCGCAGCTCCTTGGGGTACGGAGTTGGCGATCGCATTAGACGCACAGAGCTTCCGGCGGGCAACTGCTCAGGGGTTGGCGGTGCTGCCACATAGCTGGCCGTGTAGCTGGGAGCGGGTTGTGGAGCAGCGCTGTTGTTGCCAGCACTTAAGATGGTCGCCTCTTCGGCGAAACAAATGCGACGCGATGGACTTGACGCTTGCTGTGGATGCTGCTGATGATTGGCATAGACAAACTCGTATTGTTCCTGCACCTGTTGCTGCTGCTGTTGTGCCTGCATTTTAAATGTGACCTGTGGCAACATGAAGCATGTTAGCTGCGTCTTGCTGCTCGCATCCAGATACTGAAGTGGCACCAGCGGTTGTGATTGATTGTCGCTAAGCCACAGAGATGTGAGATTCACCAGACTCAACATGGAAACGGGCAGAGCATTTATGTAGTTATTAACTACATTCAGCACTTTCAGTTTAGCCAGATGGCCAATGTTCTGGGGCAACGCTGACAGCTGATTGTTGGCCACGCTGAGGACACTTAATTGACTGCAGCTGCATATTTCGTCGGGCAGTTGTCGCAACTGATTGTCGTCGGCGAAGAGGAAACGTAGTTTCACCAACGAGCCAATTGTGCTGGGAAGACGCATCAGTTTGTTGTGGCTCAGCACAAGCTCTTCCAACTGCTCCAGGTAGCTGATGCTGTCCGGCAGCTCAGTGAGTCCGTTGGACTCACACTTGAAGGTGACTAGGGACTTGAGCATGCCCACACTAAACGGAAACGCTTCCAGATTGTTGGAACACACAGACAGCACTTCGACATTGCGCCAATTGCTTAGCTCATTAGGCAGTGCATCCAATAGATTGCCATTGGCCTCAAAATGTTGCAGCTCACGCAGTTTCCCAATGTTGGGAGAAACACGACGAATTTGATTAAAGTCGATCCACAGTTCCCTCAATGACTTCAGCTCTCCAATGACTTCTGGCTAAAAAGAAAACGTTGTTATATAGTTATATAGATTTGAAATTATTATTAAAGTACTTACCAACTCGGTGAATTCATTGCCACCAATGTCTAGACGCTGCAAGCTAACCAGACGCACCATGGATTTTGGCAATGTGATGAGATTGTTCAGACGCACTTCCAAGATTCTTAAATTAACCAAACGCCCAAAATTGGCAGGCAAAAACTCCAAGTAGGTTTCATTTAACAGCAGCTCTTGTAGCGATATCAGAGAGGTAATTGCATCTGGCAGACGATGCAGGCTATTACAGCTGAGATCCAAGTGGGTCAGATGCTTGCAAGCCTTTATCTCCTCCGGCACACTGACAATAACTGCAGGATTGATAAAGAAAAGGTAGTTTTAAACTATAGGTAAAGAAAATAATAATAAATACAACTCACGATTCCGATTCAAGTCCAGATGCTGCAACTGACGCAGTGAACCAATAGCTTGTGGTATGCTCTCCAAATTGTTGCTGTTTACTTGAAGGACGCGCAATCCCTGGCAATAGAACAACTGTGGCGGCAGAGTTTGCAACTGCAAAAGGGGGAATAACAAGGATTAAGAATAACGATACAGACTTTTGAGAGAATCTGGTAAACTTACCCTGGCATTGCTCAGGTGCAGCTCCTCGAGAGTGCGCTCGTGTTGCCAGACCTCGGGAAAGGCATCCTGGAGAGGTGTATTACTGTAGTCCAGCTTGTCAATGACCTCTTCACGTTTAAATTTGAAGCATGGAAAGCATTTGGAGAACAGCGGCATTTTGCCAACGTTTCTTCGTTTGCTTTTATTTTTCTTTTTTGTTATTGCTCTACGTTCGATATTAAGGCACGGCCGTTGATATTGGTTGTTGTTGTTGTTATTATTATGATAATTGCGGGCTGCAAATATACATACACATAAATACTACGTAGCAAGCACACACACACACACATAAACACACATATTTGTGTGACACTTAAGCCAAGAGTCGCATAACTCACCTATGATTCATCCAAAAGCGGCACAAAGACAGCGGCCGCATTGAACGCTGCTCCGTTACAATTCATTGGCATTTTGTTGTTGGGGGCTTGTTATTGTTCCAACTGTCACACACACACGCATGCACATCTATGTACATATATGTAAAAAATACAAACAATAATGAGGCTACGTCTGCATTGAGCCCTTTGCTTACGTAGCCGGCACCTTTGCACACTTCTGCCTGTGTTATAGCTTGCTATCCACGCTTAATGGATCTATTTAATATTTTGTTATACACCTAATTTCGGTTTTCTTTTATGTTTTTCGCTTTTAGGTTTGTTGAAAAAATATTCTTGTATCGATATATCGATAGATATTCTTTTGTGATGATATATTCTTGCACGATACTTATTCTGACGATAGTATAGTAATCGATGTTTCGTGCGATATTTGAGCGATGCTATTGACCGTTGGCTTAACGGCCTAAAATTGGATATACTTATTAGCTTTAAAGGAATAGATCAGACTACAGTTCTTAAAAATACGTTAGAAAATCACAACTTGGAACAGCTTACATTAAATTAAAACTATACAAACATTTATTATTTAATCTACACTTTTCAACAAACATTTAAATTACGATAAGTCGTAATCGGCATCGATAAGTTCAGTGTTCATAAATGCAACATAAATACAAGTTTGTCAACAGATGGCTCTGGCGTGCAACCGCTAATATTCAAATGTTAGGAGCACTAAAAAAATTATGTGCAATGTCTGTAAATAAACTAATCGTATGTATTTGCTAATTAATATTTGTTTTTTACTTTTACACTTCCTGACTGCGTAACGCTGTGCAAAGAAGGCAGATCACAAATGTGTCAACAATGTGAAAAATCTGAAGGAAGTGCAAATTGAGCGTTTCAAGCTCCAGTGCAAACATGAAAATGCAAATATTGCACTGAAGCGAACAATTTAAAAATCAATTAAACAACATGTGCAGTCTTTGAACTTTCCTCCCAATGGCCGAAGCTTTATGCACTATGGTAGTGCGAAAATTAAACAAACAGCGTCCACTTTTCGTTCCATAGGGCCTTTTCACGAATTTACACTTCAGGCAATTGTAAAATGATATATCGAAGTGTAAATATGCACATAATAAACATAGCTTTTTTTTGTGTTGGATTTTGCAAGAGACAAAAAGTTTACTAACAGCTAAACGAGACGACGACAAAACGTAAAATGCAATTGACTTTAGAGAGCTCAGTTTTGTTTTTAATGTCGGGCTTTGCAGTCGGGAATTAAGCTATTCGTCGCTCAAACTTCGATATCGGTTGTGAGTTTCAAAACTCGATAATTTCAAAAACAAATTTCAACCATCAATATTAGTTTTAGCTGTATGGATATTTCTAAAAGTACGTCAGATATGTACAAAACTAATTACAAAGTTATGTGACTAATCAAATTTCAATTTTGTCTAAAAAATAAATAAATAAAAAAGCTTGTGTGTTTTTGAAGAGATAAAAATTTCAACACGCAGTTGTCACAACATAAAAAGAGTATTTTTAGCGATTTCCCACAGCAAACAATGGTCGTAAATTTGTGCTCGGCTCATAACAAGTATACAAAGTACATAAACCGTGTCAATATGAATTAAAAATTAACAACCAGCTGTTATATTTTCCATACACACATATTAGATATGCAGCAATACGTAATTTAAAATAGTTTCAAATATGTAAGTGGGTCGACCAATTGCAGGACTATCCCTCAAGTTTTTTTTATAATTAAAACCACCTGTCGGTGAGTTGAAATTAAAGTGACCGTTACACATGATTCATGACTCATTGAGGACCAAAATCACCCCCTATATACCAGCCGCCACCACCACCACCACTACCACCCCCTTAAGTTTCTTACCAGGTCATTTGTTATGCTCTCTTAAAGCCCCATGTGAAGCAACCACCCCACAATGGGAGAGAGCAATCCACCAAGAAAATGAGTGAGTAAAGAGCGAATCGGTTATAATATCTTTCTTTTATTATCATCCGGTTAATTTGATAAAGAAAATGTATATTCCTAGAGCAAATGTTACTGCCTTAACTCGTTAAATTCTATTAAAATTCTTTTTCTAAATATGGTAATAAATCTCAGTCAGTCTCGTATATCAATTATTGTTAAAGTTAGTAGGTTACCTTGTCTTGGAATAGCTCAAACCTCGTAATATTCCATAAAGTTTATTTCAATAAAGGGTATCCAGTTTTTAACGATTTGGTTAGGCATTTTTGTGCTTGTGTTTTTGCTGTACAAGATAGGTTAAGGACTAATTTCAAATCTCAACTGACACTCACTGTCATACCTTGATAATTTGTAAAATTCCAATATTATAATATTCCTCGATAGTTTTACTTGGTCTTGGTTTTGGATTTGCTCTTGGTTTTGGCCTTTTTAACAGCAGGTTCTGATTTTTCCGGAACCACCGCAGCTGCTGGGGTGGCTGCAATTTTATTAAGAGTTTTCTTTTCCGCAGCCATAGCTGTGGTGGTCTTGGCGGTGACTCGCTTTTTTCCAGGCATCCTGCCAAGAAGTTTACTGGAAATTTACTGGAATATTAAAAATATTTCGGAAAAAATTTAGTCAAGTCGAATTGTGTGTAGCTCTGAGAATTTCGATATAAAATGAGTTCGGAATGAAATTCTCGTAGCAAAGTTAAAAAGTAAAAATCCAAATGGATTACTGTGTTTTTGAAATCAATTTAGAACAAATTCTCAACCGTTTCGCATTCGTTTACAACCGTTTCGCTCTGCCCCATCCCCCAGAAAAGTTGTACATATATTGCGCCTCATCTGGGGGCTGACAATTCTCTCTCTCTCTTTTTCTGTCTCTCTCTTTCTCTTTGAAAATCTGTCGTCCCGTGGGTCGGTCGCTTTTTGCCTCGCATTCGTGGTAGAGAATCCGAAGCCAAAGCGCGTGCAGCAGCAAAAGCAGCTGCCGCAAAGTATTTTAGTGGAATTTCTATATAAATTTAGTTGTAAGCACAAACTAAATGGAAATTGTAGACAAATTTTAATCAATTAAAAGCACAGTATTTAAGCAACAATAGAAATATTAATGAATCGAACTGCAATTGCGTTTTTACATAGCAAGCGGCGTAGTTACAATTGACGACAGCAAATCACAAATCAAAACAAAATAAAAAACAAAATATTGATTTTTTTGTTGCTCAACATTGAGATAAACGGGCTGTGCAAATATTAATACTTTCTAGCCAAAGTATTTCATTATTATTATTGAGTTAAGCGAATATTCCTATTCAACGAGATGTCAACTAGACACAATACAGTGACCACAAAAATAGCGGAGACACCGCCTGAAGGAATATCCCATGCACTGGATACGCGTCTCTCCCGGCACGTGGAGAGTGTCATACCTAAAAAGCGGTACGTACAATGACACACCTGTAGTTGCCACAATTCTTATTACAATTCAATTTGTCTTCCTCTCAGCCAGGACGCGCTGAAGTGGTACGGATGGGGATACAATGATTCCCAGTTCTATGGTCAGGAGGGAATCATATGCTTTAAAGGCCCAAAGTGAGTACGACCAGCTCTGTGTGAGAGCATATCTGAATCAGAATGTTAATTTAATGAAAACACTGTACGAATATCTCGAATTCTCTGCTTTAGTCCAGTTCAATTAATTAGAGAATCTGTTATACACAACTTCTTTTTAAATTTGCTGTAATGTTTCCCGTAAAATTACACAAGTTTTTAATTAGTGGGAAGACAGTATTTGTTATACTATTAAAGAGAGAATTCATTTTTGCTGTAAGAGTACTGCCTTTACTTTAGAATTTAAATTTAAATCTTAAGATTACTTTATTTTATCTAGAATATATAAACACATAGATTAGTTAATATAGGTTACAAAGTAGAATTCAGTTTACTTTTAAAATTAAAAGAAAGTTATAGAATATTAGAAAAAGAATATTTCCAAAATCAAACTAATATCTTCTATGACTATACGTTATTTATATACAGGTGAGTAAACTTTTAAAATTGTATTATTCAATTTATGATCATACTTAAAATCTCCGATCGTTTAGGACAACGTACAATTGTAGTATGTAGTGTGTGTAGTGTGTGAAAAGAACAACTCTTATCGACAATAACATTTTATTGATAATGGGAATGCATTAAAGATACAACCCCTAAGTTTCCCCCTTCTTGCCATATGCTCATCGATTTTCACACCCTTAATTTCAGATACCCGCTGGGTGGTTGTGAGTTGCCAACATTTACGAAGTGGGTGCAAAACAAATTCGATCTGTCAATCGATCAAACCAAGGCGTATCCACAATTGCCGCAGACATACCCGACGCCTGTGCAGAACGAATCCTTCCTCAAGGAACTGCGTGACAACACGAAAGTCGAGCACTCCCAACAGGGTATCGATCGTCTGATACGTTGTCATGGTCAGACGTTGAATGACATCTACAGTCTGTGGCATAATAAGTTCCGACGCATACCGGATGTGGTGGTGTGGCCTCGATGTCATGACGAGGTGGTGCAGCTGGTAAAATTGGCGCATCAACATAATGTTATGCTGTTGCCCTACGGCGGCGGGACGAGTGTCTCGGGAGCAATCACCTGTCCACAGCAGGAGGAACGTATGATTTGTGTGTTGGACACCTCACAAATGAATCGCATGTTGTGGCTAAATCGGGAAAACCTTACCGTCTGCTTTGAGTCCGGCGTTGTGGGTCAGGATCTGGAGAGAGTGTTGCGCGAACAAGGACTCACAGTGGGTCACGAGCCGGACTCGTATGAGTTCAGCACTCTTGGTGGTTGGGTAGCCACCCGAGCCTCTGGCATGAAGAAGAATGTGTACGGGAACATTGAGGATCTGGTGGTGCGAGTACGCATGGTTACGCCGACCGGCACCCTCGAAAGGGAATGCAGTGCACCGCGAGTGAGTTGTGGTCCGGACTTTAATCACATCATACTCGGCTCCGAAGGCACACTGGGTGTCATCACCGAAGTGGTACTCAAAGTGCGTCCCCAGCCGGCGGTGCAACGCTATGGTTCTCTGGTATTCCCCGACTTTGAGCAGGGTGTCCAGTTTATGCGCGAAGTGGCGCGACGTCGTTGCCAACCCTCATCCGTTCGTCTGATGGACAACGAACAGTTCGTATTCGGTCAAGCGCTGAAGCCCGAGAAGAGCTGGCTGGCCAGCTGTGTGGATGCGATGAAACAACGCTATGTTACCACCTGGAAGGGCATTGATCTGGCACACATATGTGCGGCCACGCTGCTCTTCGAGGGTGACCTGAAGGATGTTGATCGCCAGGAGGCGCTCATCAATGAGATCGCTGCACGCTACAAAGGATTTCCGGCAGGTGGACAAAATGGCGAGCGTGGTTATCTATTCACCTTTGTCATTGCCTACATTAGGGTGAGTGTTTAATTCAAATGCTCTTTTAGGTATATTTCTTTCTAAATTATTTATATATTTTCAAAAAATGGAAAAATGCATTAAGCTACGGTGGAGCAAGCTCGACAGTAGGAGACCCAGTACTTTTTGAGTGTAATGCGATTACTACAGTTTATTTCAGTTTCAAAAAATTTCCATAGATGGCGCCACTTCAGAGATTGATTTTGCCCGTAACATTCTTAGTTGAATAACTTCCGCGTTTATCATCCGATTTGGATAAAATTTGCAGGATAGGTTCAGACCGTAGTCTGTATTTTACATACTAAAAATCAACCCGCTAGCATTAAAGGTGCTCTGGTAATTCGACTTGGAAATTTTGTATTTTAATTTGTGGGGGCGGAAGGGGGCGTGGCAAAAATCTAAAACAAACTCGTTCAACTTGAGATATAGATGAACCTACATGCCAAATTTGGTGTCTCTAGCTCTTATAGTCTCTGAGATCTAGGTGACACAAAAAGGGACAGACGGACAGACAGACAGACGGACAGACGGACAGACAGACATACGGACATGGCTATATCGACTCGGCTGTTGACGCTGATCAAGAATATATATACTTTATGGGGTCTGCCACGCCTCCTTCTGCCTGTTACGCACATTTTTTTTTGCACAAACGTAATAGACCCATTTGTACTTTTTTAAAGTACTGGGTCTAAAAAGTGTTGACTTGTAAAGTTCCAAGGTTCACCAGACTTCAAAGTTGCATAACTTTAGAAAAACTAAGCCGATTCCTTCTTTTATAAAGACTTTCTCGTTTCACATTTAACATATATTTCTTTTCTCTTTCAGGATTTTGCACTGCATCAGGGCATTGTTGCCGAGTCCTTTGAGACCTCTGTGCCCTGGGATCGCTGTAGCAAGCTGTGTCGCTGTGTAAAGCAACGGGTTGTTTCGGTTTGTAAAAATGTCCATAATATTAAAAATTGCAAGCTCATTTATATAATTTTCCCCCTCAGGAATGTTATAAGCATAAGATTTCGCATTACACAATTTCCTGCCGTGTGACACAGACCTACGATGCCGGAGCTTGTGTTTACTTTTACTTTGGTTTTCGCGGATTGGGAATTCCCGATCCGGTGGCGACATTTGAGGCCATTGAGCATAGTGCCCGTGAAGAGATCCTTGCCTGTGGTGGTTCTCTGTCCCATCATCATGGCGTGGGCAAAATACGAAGCCATTGGTATCGCAATGCTATCACCGAGACAGGATCATCACTTTACACCGCCGCCAAACAACATCTGGATCCTCGCAATATTTTCGCAGCGGGAAATCTATTACCCCAAAAGGAGCAGGAACAGTTAGAGAATTCAACAACAACGAAAGCCAAACTCTAGAATCGTTTAATCGAATTAACTATTATTATGTAGAAATCCTAGTCGAAATCGAATAACTTCAATTAATTTCTAGCTGCTTTGGCCTCTTGTAATTCAGTTTGCATTTCTCGAAGGGCTCATTGTTTTTGTATGGGTTTTACCTTTTTTGATAAATAAATGGTAAATTTGCCAAATGAAATGTTGCCACATTAATTCTACTTGTGGACTCTGCTTTTACTTAAACAACAAACCACAATACCAACAGAATTTAACTTGACTTTGACCCTGACTTTGATATCGGTGTCAATATCAGAATATCAATGAATGGTATTTAAGAATATCTTTTGCTTTTCGAAGATTAGAATCTAAAGTGGACACTTTGGTTTCGTCTTTTAAACTTCTTTTTGGAGATCCTTGAACTCTGAGTTTATTATAAAGCTAAATTGTTGACCACATTTTGCCTAAAGTATTCAATTATTTAGGAAAATTAAGGACATTCATATATAGTAGGAAAGTTCTTTATGAATTACTAAATAAACATGTGTCTTTAGTGGAAAATTTATGTATGGTAATCTATAGATAATATATTACGTATATACATAGATCCAAGTTAGATCCAATATTTGTTGAGAAATATTATATTATATTATATTTTTATTAATTATATTCAATTTAACTTTCTTAACCTAGCTTTAATTTAATAGCATCCTTAAGATTTTTAGTGTAGAGCGATAGTAAGTGCATACAATCTATTCAATTGCTATTCTACAACAGCTTGAACTGGATCTGCATGTTATGTGCGTGCCTAGACCAAAATAAAACCAAACTTGACCGATCATCCGATCGTTTGATCGCCGGATCGTCTCATCTGATCATTGCTGTCATTTGCGGTTTTGTCTTTGGACGCCAGACGCTTCGTTGTGTTTGTTGCCCAGAGATCAAATGTCATCAAGTTGTCAACTTCGTTAGCTTGCCAATGGCAACAACAACAACTAACAGCAACAGCAACAACGAAGAGTTGCAAATCGCTTTTGGCCTGCTCCTTGCGCTCGTTAATGGGCAACTCGACGATTGAGAGAATGGGAGAAAATGGGAGAAAATGGGAATGGGAATGAGGCGCATGCGCAGCCGGCAGCTGCTTATTGATGATCTGACTCTGACTGTCTTGTCTTGTTACCGATGCCAATGCCAAGTGGTAGTAGTTACAACCTTAAAGCCATTGGACACGCACACACATGCACACGTACAAGTACACACATATACGCATGCAAGGCCTATAAATAAAGATTAAAATCGGCAAAGTGAGCAAAACTTAAACCTGGCTAAGACGTCTCTCTAAGCCGTCTTCGTATTCGCGTGTGTTGTGTTTTCTGTTTTTTATTTTCGGCTGCTTGCCTCTGGAAATTGTCAGCAATTAACCCGCGGGTCAGTCTCTAGTCTCTCTGCAGTCTGTGGCATTGCTTGCTGTGTCCTGTGTGATTTATGCCACAAAGTGCCTTAAAGTCAAACACAATCAACTCGGCAAATTTATGGCCCAGCACAGTGCAAGTTTCAGACTGAGTTTCAGTATCAGTCCTGTAAAAAGAGGCACGTATTCCTGTTGCCAGCCGGGAGATAGATATTCATTCATATAATGGCCATTCACATCATCCAATGTCACATTACTCAGCCTCCGGTTTGTTCTGTTTGTTTTGATGAACAACTCTCCGAAAAAACCTTAAGCAAACCTAACTTGGCACGCACAGCGTTATATGGGATATTATGGGACTTAGGACTACATCTACCTGAGTTTAAGCCACATTATTTGCATAGGTATGTGTGCGAGTTCAAGAGATCGAGAGAGAGAAAGAGAGACAGAGATTCCTGGAACTCTAACCCTTTAGAAAATTCTTGGATTTGAAATTTAAGTTGTACTTGTAATTGACTTACTTTAAAAAAACTTACTTTACTTAAAACCTTTTAAGTCATACTATATTTGCAAAGCTTAGTAACTAAAAAGAAATTGCTTTTATAAATAGTTTTTCATTAAAAGACTTTTAGATATTCGTTTATTTAAGAAATATATGTAAATTCTTACCAATTAAGAGCATTTCCTGTGATCTTCCATATCAGCTAACTTCTTAGGGGAACTGAAATGAAGGTTTCTTGGCAGATCAGATTCACAGGCGCCTCTTTTCAAAAGTACATATAATCAGAGCCGTCGTCTTGCAGCTGCTTTTATCTCTGAGCAAGCACATTAATGTCCAACAGGACACCCAAGACAACAAATGCGCAGTTCTTCTTCAGCTGATTCAACTTAGTAAAACCAACATTCATCTCCATGCTCGAGCTGCTCACGTAAAGAATGAAGAGAATGAACGTTGTCTGTAGTTTCATTCTAATCAGGTACTGTCTTTTATTGGTATTCTTCCTGTGGCGTTGTAGGACCTGTTTTTATTACACATGTAAATATTGAGAGCTGTGGAGAAATATAATATTCTAGGCGACAGACAAATGCACTGTAATCTCTTTAAAATTTAAAGAATTTAAATTTAAATGAAAAGAATATATTGTAGAATTAATAATTAAGAATCCATTTAAAATAGTTTCTAAAACTTTTGCCAAACTTGTTCTGCATTCAATTTATAAATATATTCCACCAATTTATATGATTTTTATTGGCTTTTATGTTTAATTAAAATTTAACCAGAACCTTTTAAAAACATAATAAAACTAACAAAGAAACTTGATTTGATGTAAATTCAGTGAATAGAATTCTTAGTTGAAACTTAGCGTGAACTAATGTTTATGCAACAAATTCGCAGTGTGATAAAATTGAACATTTAAAAAAATAGTAAATAAAATGTCGCAAACAAGAATTAATATATAATTGCGTTTTCATTGCTAAAAACATGTTTCTTTAGTCCAGTATTCTAAATGTTGCTGAGCTGCTGTAGATTTATTTATAGACATTACTTGCATCTGCTTTGTTATTTAACACAAAGATGTCATCTTTATCATATCGATAATATAAACAATTCAATAAAGTGCCAATATAATTGACTCAAAAGTTATGAATATAGACGGATCCATTTTAGTATAATAATATAATAGAAAATAAAAGTTAGGAACATATTACAAGCATGGAGGGAATTAGAAAACAAAGACAAAAAATTAGCTAATTTGAAAAGGAATGAATTGGAAAATATCTAGTTTCAAAATTTAGCAGTTAATCTATCTAATAAAGATTTGTGAGAGAATCCTAATAATTTCTTGCAACATAGGCTCAAATTGGATAGAAAAGAGTTTGAAAATGCCGAAATCTCTATTTAATATAGATTTTCTTTTTGAATTCGTAGAAAAATACCGGAAATTTCCCGCAGTGTAGGCTCATAGTGCGAAACACAACGGCGCATGCACGGCAAAACGGGCAATAAGCAATAATAAACAGCAACAACAACAACAATAACAGACCAGTTAACCCATTGAAGCCAACTCTACAAAAACAGCTACAACTACAACGCCAACTGCGCTCAGCAGACAGCGACGCGTCGCTGCTTTCTATAGCAGAGAGTAGTGTTGTCATTATAGCTTATTCCCCATCAAATCTGGCTTTTTTAAAGTTCAATTTATTTTCTTTTAGCGTATATAAACTTTTAAAATAAATTGATCAAAAAATGTTAATAAACAACAGCTTTTATCTAGAGTTTGTTGATGGAACATTTAGCTATTTAGCTCCTTTTCGACTTTCTTCCCACTAAAGGCAGTTTAGCTTCTGTTAACTTGGCCAACACTGGCAGCGAGCGCCCAAGCTGCTGCTGCTGCTGTTGCTGCTGCGACTGCGGCTCAGTTGCTGTCGCACCTGGCGCTCAGTTGTGGGCAGCGCGGCCAGCTAACAACAACGGCAAACACAGAACGGAATCCGCGACGCGCACTCAGCCTTAATTTGTTATTGTTTTCACGTCTAAGAACTTTTAACGCGGAGTTTGCCTGGGCGCCGAATGAACCAAAGAGCGAGAGAGAGAGAGAGAGAGCGAGAGAGGAGAGAAGATAGAAAGAGCGCACAGGCCAGAGAGTTGAGAACACTGGAAGTGTTTGTACATGTGAGGGAGAGCGCGGGAGTATCTGTGTGTGCGTGTGTGTGTGTGTGAGATCAAGATCTACCAACAGCAGCTAGCTGCAGCTTCTCATCGCCTGGCTGCAACAGTTACGATTCGTGCGCGTCGCTTGCAACATCAAATTTCGCTTGTTTTACGGTTTTCGGTTTTCGATTTTGGTTTCTCGGTTTCGTTTGCGGTTTCGGTTTGTTGTGTTTTTGCGTGTGTGGGAACAAAATGCAACAAAAATGTCTGTCCCATTAGTTGTAAACGTTTTGGCGCTTGTAATTGGCGGCAGCTGCTTTTGTTTTTTTGCCTTTAAGAGCAGCCAACAGTGAAACAGGTGCGTCGACGCATAACAAAATTCAATAAAAAACTCATATCAACTACAATGCACATATTAAATGTAGCTGTAAAATAAGTTAAGTTTTTTATTAGGAAGGAAAAAGATACAAAAATTAATTGATTAAAAATGCATTAAAGTTGTAAAAACTCAGCGGAAATTCTTAGAACTTTAGCTTGTCAGCAGCATCTCATTCAGTCAGACACCTGCAATGACTAGTAGAAATTTTGCAAAGATGCACCACAATACATAGAGAGTTTTTCCAGCTTCCCATAAAGTTCAAGCCGCTCCAAACTGACTCATTAAAAATTCGTACTTAAAGTGAACCCACGCCATCTTGACGTGTTTTATATCATGTGCTTTTTAGATTTTTACGACTCTGGCCGTTAAGCCAAAATCACAAACCAATAAATTTTTGCTTAGTTTGGTTTTGGAAGAGGGATTTTTGTTTTGTTTGATTTTTGTTGATTCCGTTTAATTGCTGGCAGGCATTGGACTTGGCTTGGCTTTAAAGAAATACCTGACTTAGCCATCACAGATCAGCCACCAACGCAATACACTTGATTCAATCTCTGTCTTAATGGATTCTATGTGTGGGTTGCATTTGCCTGGCCAACTTATAGATAGAACTATTGAGTGGAAACCTTGTAGTGTTTAAATATTTGTTAATTATATATGCTTGCTTCAAATTCTTAGCATTATTGTTCTAATTGTGAAATTATTTACATAACTTTAAAGAGCGAAATCTCAGAATTCGAAATTTTTCTGATATACTTTAAATTATCTTTTTAATGGACATGTTCTGTATTTGTAACTTAAAGTCTTATTATGAAAATAATGTGAGTTTCTTCAGCTTAATATTAAATAAATTTTGAAAATTCTAATATTGAAAAAATGTAAAAATTATGAAGTCTTAAAATATTCTCAAACTATTTACTGACAAATTGAAGAAAGTAAAAGCAAATATAACAGAATTTCCTAAGATTCTTAGAAAGTTTACCAAACATATATATTATTAAATTTAATATTTTCTTTAAAGATTTAAAAGCCATTCACCACATTTGAAACCTATTAAACTGCCACATAATAACCATGATTTTTTTTTAATGAAAACATATTTAATATGTTTATTAAAAAGTTGTTTATGCTTTATATAACTTTACTGATGCATGACTTTATGATATTCATGCTCACGTCTCTCGAGTCATGCAGCTCATAGCTAAAGTAATTTATTTAATAGATACTTGAACTGCTCATCAAGTTGACATAAAACAAATGTTAGGCATAATGCTGCCTGCTCAGCATAATGATGAAACATGAGCAGCAATAATCACAACAATCACTACAACAGCAACTTTACATTGCAGTGAACTACAACAGCAACAGCAGCAACAACAACAACAACTACAAACTGGAGGCAAATGCAGTCAAGGCGCGCTTAATTAACATGCAACTGGCAACTGGCAAGCGACAACAACAACGAAAGCAACAACAGCAACAACAACGACTAACGACAACAGCACGTCAAAAAGTGCAATCGAAGATATCAAAAGAAACAAAAATTGCCGGTAGGCAACAACATCGTCAGCAACAACAACAACAACAACGACGTCGTCAAGTTGTCTAACTAAAGTTCGTCAATCCGTCAAACTGAAGATGCAATGCGCAATGTTGCAAAGACCTTGCCCTGCGGCTGTTAATTAAAGCGCACACCAGCAACAATTGCAACAACAGTTACAGCAAACTTCAACAGCAACAGCAATCGCAGTTACAACAGCAGCAGAAGCAACAACATCAAGAGCAACATGTAAGTAGCAGCATGGCATTTGACTTTCTTTCAGGCTACTACCATCAACCAGCAACAGTTGGTGACTTTCTAAGCCAGTTGCCAATTTGGTGCAATGGCAAGGAGACAGTTTTGGCAACATGCAACAAGCAGGCAGCAAACTTGCAACTGGTTGTGTATCACAACAATTGTTTGCCGGGCACTTGGGATGGCGACTGGGTCGCGTGTTTGACACAAATGCTTCGCATAGTTTTGAAGGCGGTTTGGACCAACTGCGCCTTATGGTCAAAACCAGCATAAAGTATCATTCACACACATATACACACACACACACATACATGTAGTTACTATATATGTATCGACAACGACTGCTTCCTGCGCTGATTGCATTTTAATAAGCATGCCTCGTATCTCGCAGATACTTTTTAGCGGCCAGCCAAATGTTGCATGTTTGCTTAAGTAGCCGACGAAACAACAGGAAAAAAAACAACAACAGCAAAAATAATAAGCAAACTACGGCACGCAAACAATTTAAAGCCAAAAGGTAGTTGACGGGGGCATAGATCGCGTGCCATGGGTCACAATGGGTTAACTTGGCAAATAATGTGGCCATAAAGTTGTGGAAGCTGCCAAGAGCCTCAGGGGGCAACGTTAGAAATCATTAACAAATTCTTGGAAGATCTTATCTGAGAGAACAAAGTATCTACAGACTCTACAAAGATTTAAATAATTTTCAGATTCAAATCTAATGTCGATGCTAGCCAGAAAATGTCACCAAAAATATTTAGCATTCTTAAAAGATGCTATCTAAAAGTAGAGAGCTGAATTCACAGTCTCTGTAGAGATAAAAAAAATACAAAAAATTGCAATCGTTGCGTTTAATAAATCACATCAAGTGTTGAGGATACAAAATATAAAAGGGTACTGTCTGATTCTTGGTATTTATTGATGGTTCAGCAGTTTGTTTTGGCACAGAATTTAAAGAACATTTAAAACGTTTTTAGACTTGCCAATTAGTTTTTTTTCGAAGTTTGTTTTTTCTCTCTATAAATAAATCTTAATACAGTAACTAGTTACTATCTACAAAGGAGTTTAAATTACTTGATCTGTTAACTTTAAGAATTAAATAAATATTTTCAGAATGTATCTATTTGTATTTAAAGTATCTTTATCATATTAGTAGTTTGCCTGACTGGTTTCTTTATAAAAATAAATTCGTTTAACTTCAATTAGAGATTGAGTTACAGGTTTTTTTGTTTATCTTAAGATTTTGTTGAAAGGTTAACTCATAAATAAATCACTTTTTTGTTGACTGTGACCCACTGTAGCTAATTTTGCTTCCCATTGAATTGGCGGCGGCTACTTTGATGCAAAGATCTGTGGCTTCGGTTCGGCTTCGGACTTTAGCAACGTCTTTGGGTATTGGTTTTTGTACTCAGTTATTTGGCAATTTGTCGATCGCACATTACGAGTAAAAGAGTTTTTTGAGTGTCTGTGGTGTTTGGCATAGTTTTCAAAAAGTATCTTTTATAAGCGGAGCGGCTGGTGTTGCACATTGCCAGAGACGCTTAGCTTTTAATAGGCTTAAAGTGGTTGAGCAATGCAGCGATCCGTCTGTCTGTCTGTCTGCCTGTCTGACTCGTTGGCTGTTCGGTTATCCATCAAACCATTCACAGGCCATTTGCCACGCCTCTGTACAACTGAATTAAGAAACAACAACGAGAACAACAATAACAAACAACGCTTGACCCTCGAGCAGGAGTTTTGCCTGAAATGAACTTGGCTAACAAAGTAAACAAACACACACAAAAAAAAATATAGTAAACAAGCAGCGGCAATAAATGTTCGACAGTGCAAAAAGGCCATAATAATAAACTTAAATAAACACACAAAAAAAGACTCTAAACATAATGTGAACAAATTTGTGCGCTAGTCAAGACAACAACAACAACAACAGTTGCTGCAGTTGTGGCAACCACTTTTTATGCTATTTTTGTGGCTATTTATTTAGTTTTTTTTAGTGTCGGTCATTAGCCAAAATATGAGCACCAAAGCTACGGATATACGAGTATGAGTATGAATACAGTAGTCCAGTACAATGTCCGAGGAAAAACGTTTTGGAAAATGTTCAGTCATAAATTGTTGTAGCTACACTCGGAGAAAAACTCAAGGTCTTTGGTCAAGGTGGAAATTTCTTGGTATTATAAAAACTAAATATGCCCCAATTACGAATTACAAGAACATTTTTTATTCTTAAATTAATTAGCAGATTGTTTTTCCTAAGGAAAAATACTAACTACTAAAATACTTATTTATGAGCACTTAAATTAACTAATTTATTGAGTTATTGAAATTGTTTGAATAGTTTGAATTACTTCGATATATTAACAAGGAATTCCTTATTTACTTGATTTTAATTTTGACACCCCGCTTTTTATTCTATGAATGTTAGTTTAATAGATTGTATTTTAGGAAAATGTGTTTTAAATATTTAAAAATTTAGGAAAGAAACTCTAATAAATTGTTAAGTCACAACTACATAAAATCTTTATTTACTTTTTTTAAAAAATCGTTAAAAATAAACAATTCTCAATGCATTTAAAAATGCGTTTCCCACACATTCAACATCATGTGTCTTTGGATCTATCTAAATGCACACGTTTTTCTAATCAATTAACTGAAATCTAAGCCAAGCTTAAACGCATTGTGAAGTTTTCTAATATCTCAACAAACGACCAAAATTTCCAGCAAAAACAACAAAGAAAACAACAACAATAGCAACAATGTTGCACGAGTCGTGTCAAAAAATTGCTTTGAATGTTTTTTGTTTCTTATTATTTTCGTTTTCTTCTGAGCTTTGTTTTTCGTGTTGTTTTTGGTTTTTTGTTTTCTTCTTTTCTGTTCATTGTTTGAGCGATCTGTTTGAATTGTGCCGACCGGCGACGATTGGAAACTTGGAAAGATGTCTCGCCAATGGGTCTTGGAGCTTGAATCTTGGTTTTGAGGTTTGATATTGTGCTCTTCCCATCTGTGTGGCATTTTATCCAGTCACGCTGCAAGTTATTTGCGTCGTGCCCAAGAACATCTCTTCTTGATACTCACTTCTCTCTCTGATGTCGGTTCTCTGTTATTATGCCAGCCGGTTCCATCATCAATTTCTGTTGGTGGTGAAGAAAACGCTTTGGCTTGCAGTTTTTGGCCCCGGTAATCGGAGCTTTAATTTTGATTTATGCAGTTGCCAACAGAAACTGTTGCAGTTGCCCTTTGCAAAGAGTATTCTTGTCTGTCGGTTCACTTGTAAAATCAAGCAGTATTTTTCAAAGATTACAGAGAGGAGGAAATCGTTATGAATGGGCAAAGGAACTGTGACCTAAGCATATTATCTGTACTAGTACTTATATTTATCCATTAATTTAAAATCTTTAGTCATAGATAGATTTAATTTTGTTGCTGATGTTCTTTTATTATTAGAGGAAGGACAAAATGAGTTACAATTATTAAGCTTACAAAGATCACATGGTTATCTTATTAAAGAGTCTGTGGGTTGAAAATATCTACTGATCTACTAAGAAGTGATGAGCCATGAATTGAGATACAGATGCATTTTGCCCAAGGGAAACTTCTTGCCACAAAAGTGTAGAGAATCTCAAAGTCGTCTACATTCAAACTAAGAATAAGTTTTGGCTTTTCGCTTAACTGGCTGAATGCATTTTGTATATTTATAAGATATGAAATACATTAGGGCTTAACTGGATGCGGCACTTGTTGAATTTTGATACGTTGTGGGAAAGCGTTGCAGGGTTGAAGTTGCACATTTTTGAGGCAGCTGCTTGAACATCTCTGAAGATTACCAATTATATTCATATCGATTTGCAGCTGTCAATCTCATTTCGTATGCATAAGTTGTTATTTGAGACTTTTGTTTGTTGTTATATAAAAATTTACTCGCATTTAAGCAATTTGCAAGTAATTCAAGTCGAGATTTTGGATGAATGAAATCAGCAGCCTTGGAGACAACTTCCGTTGTTGGCATTTTGTGAGAGCTACTTGTTGACTCATTGTCTATTGTCTG